>JAWNMN010000400.1:4231875-5441250 GCA_035044025.1 Drosophila paracracens | reverse complement strand
CAAGTACAATTTAAACTCGAGACTAAAGACCAACCCAGTCGTAACAAGACTTCCAACAATGTTTCAATACCCTAACCCACAAAGTCATAAACACAATACATATATTATATATATAATATATTATATGTATATATATATACATATACGTATATCCGTTAAGGTTGCATGGGTGAAAGCGAGTGGAAGGAAACCCAGACAACACACACCAGGAGCAGCAGGAGCAGGAGTTGCAGGAGGAGTAGTTGAGTCCTCGTCAGCATTTTAGCAGCACACACACAACATACACACACACACATACACATATGCAGAGTAAATCTTACACGCAACCCATTTAAATTCAAGTACCATGTGCGTGCCGTGACCTGGCTTGATGGTGGTTAAAGGAGGCGGGTCCCCGGGAGGCGACGGCCAATTCTTTCTTCGCGCCTTAAACAATGACAGATTTGAATGCACGTTTTATGCGCACACGATTTCATTTTCAACACTTTTAGCCAGTCTCCAGCTTCCTCTGTGTGTCTGTCATCCTGTCTGTTCCGCCTTATATGGCTCAAGTAGTTTGCTGAGATTTATATACTGTGATAACGAAGTTGGATGAGTATATCAGGTTTATATAATGATCGCATTGCTGTCTGTTTGTCATAAAGAGCTAGAGGTGTAAGACCTGGAATATATGGATATCGATAAAAATCGATAAGTGCAAATCGAATAAAGCCACATATCTTAAAGCCAGAGTCATCAAATCTGATCTTAATGATTATTTCATGGCCCTCGTAACTTTTTTTTTTGCCAGCAGTTATCAGCTGGTTTTACATTGGTATCAGAGTATACCGCAGTCGGCTACACTCGACTGCAACATTCTTATTTACAACGTTCTCTTAGAGTATTATAATAATACAAATTGTATACTTTGTATGCCAAGGGTATTTAATGTGCAGTGTGCGGCGGATGCCTGGTCATTCATGTTTGCCTTCTTGACTGCTTTATCATTCATCAGCACAGTCAATAAAAATGTCAACCGTTAGTTATTGGAAAAACTAAATCAACATTAAATAATGACAAGCAAATCTATATTTAACTATGTGGGCATGGTTAGAAACTTGCCACCGCCATTACTTTGTCTACTACATTGGTGCAAGGTTTGACCTCTAAATTGTTACCACATTTTTATTTCACGACACGATTTCAGCTCGAAAATTGTTCGCGGTTGCTTTATCCAATCTGAAAATTCAGTGAGAGCATTCAAATAGCGGCTGAATGTGTGCAATACGGGTTGTTTCAAGACTGCAGCAAACCAGCACACAAAAAGAGAGCAAGAAAATAAAAGAAGTAAGCAAACGAAAAATAAAATACAAAACGAGCAGCGCAAGTAAGAGAAAAATAATAATATATACACGAAAGTTCCATTTGGGCCATGTCATCATCGCTTTCCGCTTCAGCGACTCCCCCTCCCCCTCCCCATCGCCATCGCCATCGCCATTCAGCCCACCCAAACACACACCTCCAACTGTCTATGAGTGAATGTCGATAATGTCGGGAGGTGCGATGAGGGAGAGTCCTCCGCAAGGCAACCCAATACGATGACTTTGAATTTTGCGCCCAGGGTCAATGTTGATATATATCAACTGTTTCTGCACTGAGAGAAAAAATGTATTTAGAAAATCTACAAATGCGCTTGTTTTTCGATAAATCAATTGATTGAACAAAAAATATTTCTGATCAAAATGAATGCGAACGATTTACATGGTTCGTTCTTGAAATGCAAACGTTACTTTAAAAATTATTAAAAAGCCGAAGAATATATACCCTTGCAGATCGAAGTCAAATTATAAACATCTGAAGCTTAAAAAATCGATTTCGATTGTTGCTATCAAAGCTATGTGATTAAATACTTTGGGAGCTTACTAAAACTTTTAACTGTGAGTGAGTCTGGTTGGGATATCTTTGTAAGAACTCATCTTTCGAATGATCGTTGCTCGTGGCAACTATATGATTTCGTGATATAAGACCTGCAGCAAAAAGTTGCAGGTATTTAAATTTGAATCAAACTGAGGTAAAAACATAGACAGACATGACTCGGCTGATCAAGAATATGTATGCTTAATGGGGTCGCTACAATGCATCTACAATGCAATATAAATTCACCCATTACCATTAGGGCATTTCAAATGCACCATGCAACATGGCCACAAATGTGTATGTAGATTTGTGTGCACATATGTTATCTATGTATACCATTGTGTACATGTATTTGTGTCCATATACAAGGTGTCCGTTGAATTGTTGAGCTGTTGGCATCCTGTTTGCTGGATCATTTGGGTTGTTGATTTGTTGGTCCATAATAAATCAAGGGCTTAAACGGCTTATGGCCGAACATAGCTCAAATCAGCACAACTGCACTCTGGACC
The DNA here is from genome assembly GCA_035044025.1 of Drosophila paracracens. Lineage (NCBI taxonomy): Eukaryota > Metazoa > Arthropoda > Insecta > Diptera > Drosophilidae > Drosophila > Drosophila paracracens. The sequence continues at coordinate 5,438,845 of JAWNMN010000400.1, read as the reverse complement.
TCGTTGTCAGAGCCCAGCAAATATACATATATGAAAAATGTATGTGTTTGCTGTGTTTGTTGTGTGTGGTCAGGTGTCCGGGCACGATTGGCAAATAATGCGCCGTTAGGCAATGAAGTTTACGCTCAATTGAAACTCACAAAATATTGTGCAATAACATACAACTTTGAATTGCACACATAAATCGGCCAGAAACTAAATATAAAATATAAAACATTTAGGCACTAATGCATTAGCCACAGTTTTTCCAACCAATATACATAGATATATACATCACTTGTGTAATGCAACATTTATTCGATTTTTCATATTTTCTGGGAATTGTTATTCACTTACATATATTTCAGGGAATCTTTAGCGCCTTTTCAATTGTACGCTTTTCATATATTAGGCACTTTGTGAAGCGCTCATTTTAAAGTTTCACATGCACAAAAAACATCCGCTCTGATAAGTATATATCGATTTCATTTGAAGGATTCAAAGGATTTCACTTAACGGTAGTACATAATACAGCTACGTCATCACAATTAAATTAAATTTATGGCCAGCATAATTAAATCGTAACGGCAAAATGCTGTGTTGCACCTTCCACAATATAAGTGTATGGGGCTGTATTTTATAGCTCAATACTGTGTGAATATATAGTACATACATGTATGTACAAATATATGTATGTACGTATGTGAGGTATGAACTACATAAATCAGCAAGCAGTCGCCACCAATAAATCCCCTTTGCAGCAGTTGTTAAGGGGAAAATAATTATTGGTTGAAGGTTTCATATAATCGGTATATTTAAATTGCATTTTTATGTCCCATCATTCAGATGGGTAAAAATTATATATTGTAGTTGTGCAAAAGTAAGTAACAGCATCTCCGACCTTATAAAGTGTATATATTCTTGATCGGCATAATGAGTCGACTCGATGTAGCCTGCCGATTCGTCGACTTAACCTATCTGTTCCTATGAGAATTAGAATCGAATTTACCATCAACAGCATCGGACTATATCACAAAGCTTTCATAGAAACAATCGGTCAGTGTTTGAAAATGTATAGTGAAGTTTAGATGACATCAGGTTGACTAGCCTATGAAGATAGTAGGACTCATTCAGCCAGAGTTAGTCTCAGCTTTGTTGCATCAACTTCGAGCCAAATACTTTAAGATACGATTGAAACCATATAATATCCATAATGGGACCTTGAGTACAGGGTATCTTTAAGTCAAGTCGCAACAATAACGTTAACAAATTAATGAGTTTGCAGTGTGTGTTTTCTTTCTGTAAGTTTTGTTTTTTTTGTTAGCACCCAGAAGAAGTTTTATGCGTCAGCAAACTTAACGACAAACGCGACCACATATGAATGTGTGTATGTGTGTGTGTGTGTGTGCATGGGTGTGTGTGTATATAGTGCATGCACTTAATTGCACAGTCAAGCGAAAAATGGTTTAGTCACATCGTTAGCAAACCGCAGGACGCAATGAAGGGATGAGAGTAACTTTGTATGTATGTACATATATATAAAGGTGTTGTGAGTCCTCCTAACTCAGCAATGCTTGCTAGGCTCACACACATACATGTGCACATATGCACATATGCATATGCAAATACATATATGTATATACGAGTATACACGCGGTATCATTCCGTTTCGCTTCATGCAAGACAAATTGCTCACGCATCGCATCATTCCACTTTCGTGCCGTTGATGGATTTGTCACTTTATGCCACTTGGATACAAATCGTTTTCTTACACATACACATGCATACAAGTATATAGATGTTGGGATTGCCGACATCGACTTTAATGCTTCGTGATCCGCGATCCTCGCTGTAATCTATATTTGCACAGCAACCGAGAAAAATTGCAATATTGTAAAAATTGCTGAATATATTTATACATTTACTAAATCTTAGAACTACTTAGAAAATTTGTTGGGTTTCAAAATTTACTTAATTATGCTCTTCAAAAAATGTTAATAATTTACTCAATTGAAATTCAAATTTTTCAAATATATATAAAAATAAAATAAATCAAATTGTTGTTTCCGCATAATGGAAAAACCTTTCGAAAATAGTTAACATTGTGATATTTAAAAATTGAATTATTTTATATATTTTGTTTGGTTTTGAGAATTGAAATAGTTGTTCTTAAAGGTACAAATCAATAACTCAACAGCCCCTTTAACAGATATTTTCAGTTCGTATAATCGAGACTCAACTTTTTTTTACTATTTTATTTATGCTATAAACCTCTCGAATGAACCAATGGGGCACCATTTTGTGTGTGTGTGTGTGTGTGTGTGTGTATGTGTGAGTGTGTATTTGATACCACATGGAAAGATTGCAGTTAAAAGCCATACAAAACGCACAAAATGGAAGGAAGCCATTTTGATTTTTGGTTGGTTTAACTAGTTTAGATGATGTCGACCGAGGAACGAGTCGACTGCTGTGAATGATGGCGCACTGCATGTGACACCCACGACTGCTAACTGGACACGGCTCACTGCCAACTGTCGACTGCCAACTGTCGACTGCCAGCTGTCGACTGTCAACTAACTGCACTAAACTGTACTCTCTGCTCCCATGAGACATGCAAGTGATGACAAGCAGTCAGGAAGGCAGGCAGGCCGCGACCTCGGCCTCAACTTAAACTCTGAGCTCCTCTCTATAACTATCTCTCACTCACTCTCTCTCTCTCTCTCTAGCTCTCTCTTTCTCTTTCTCTCTCTCCATTTCGGTCACTGCCTCTGCCTGTGGACAAGCCCGAAAATATGATTGGCCTGCCACACATTGCACTCCCTGTTTTCATAGCTGTTGGTAAAGTGCCATTGAAGCCTCTCATCTGTCTTCTTTCTGTATTAATTAAAAGCTTACAAAACTAAACACAGCATGCAAAACAGGACACTAGTTGACAGCAGCAACAACAACAACAACAACAGCAACATTTACAAGGTCAACTCACACTCACAATACACTTCAATGCGAGGGCATCGGCTGCATACTTTTAGTTTTTAAAATACACACACAATATATATCCAATTACCTGACTTCTGCATTTTTTCTGAGTGCACTTATAAGCTTTATTAAAAAAAATAGAAGAAGAATGCCCTTAAACTCAGTTGGAACCAGTCATTTGGCTTGTTTATTTTTAATAATTAACTAAAAATTCATATTGATGCTAGTTTCTTTCCCATATTCTTATAAATATGCCTCCGATTCGTAATCGATTCTTATATGTTTGCAAATCATACAGAGGAATGATATGATATGAGATGGATGCATTATGTATAGAGTATAAAAAACATATTCAAATGCCATGGCAGCATTTTGCAAAACAGAATACAAAATTTAAGTGTATCGCAAAGGAAGTTGGAAGACGGTGAAAATCACTGAAAATATGGGGCATATCTTAAACACCGATCTTAGTTTTCCTTGGTTATGTTTCTACCCCAAACACAAAAAGATTTTTCTATTCAATTGAGAACGTTTGAGGGTTGGAGCACAAAAATAAAAAGGGACACAAGAAGCGGTGAAGGCAAAATGAATGGTTGGATTCGCCATATATTTGGGATGTGGCGCACTTTTGGGCATGTTTGGTGTGGGCTTGTGGCAGCTACAACCATTTCAGCTTTACAATCTCTTCAAATTAAATTGACCTATGTCAGAATTGAGGGAACTTTGACAACCGTTTTTGAGGGGAGGAAAGTTGATGGCGAAGCTGCTGCGGGGTTTGGGGGAGATGGGACTGACGCCTTCACGTGTCCAACTGTCCCTCACATGTCATTTTTTTGCAACCATCCTCAAGTTACACGCCCCTCCCCCACCCCCACCCCCACGACTATTTCTTTATTGTTTCATTTTCCAAACACTTGGATCCTGCTGCCCAAAGGATTAGCTGCCCATTCTTATCATTTTATTTCATTTCATTGCCACGCTGCCCATTGACTTGGCTTGAAAAGGCACATGTTGTGTGTGAGTGTGTGTGTGTGTGTGTGTGTTTGCATGTGTGCTGCCATTTCGGCCATCTTATAGCTTATTTTGGATTCTTTTCTTATGTGAAAATTCTATGACATTTAATCACAAGAACATTAAAAAACCAAATTGAGAACATTTAATGACAATTCTAGAAATGAGACATGCACATAAAATAATAATAATAATAATAATAATAATATAATCGATAGAGAATAATTTACATCGGATAATAGATATATAGAATCGGCAGATAAGAATTCTGTATTTTATTCCATAATAAATGTTTTACTCAATTTAAGTACAACAAAAATCAATATACTTTTCTACATTTCGTATTTAGCTCGTATATATGTACATGGATATATATTTGAAATCGAAATTCCTAGAAACATGTTTATTAAATAAATATGTATTTAATTTTCTAAACTCATTTTTGTTTTGGCTTTTTTCAAGATGATCATTGGGGCTTTTGGCTTTATTAACGCACTTTCAAATGGTTGGCAGCACTGTTGGGCAAATATGTTTTTCATTCTTATTGTTGTGTCTGGCGTTTTTTATTTTGTCCGTCGTCACTTGGCCAACCAAGTCGTTGACGGGCTTTTGCCTCGGTCCTTCATCGCCGACTTTGATTAAATATACGCATGCTGTGTGCGAGAGCCGACAACCCTGGCTAGCTGTCCGAATAAAAAACGACTTTTAGTAAGATTTATATGCCTGCTTCTAAAACACAGGCATCAATACGAAACAAACAAAGCAAAAAAACGAACAGAAACAACAAAAAAAAACAGCTTCAGGAAATTGCTAACAAATTGTGGGACGACATCGACGACGACGACCTACATTCAGGTAAGCCAACAGCGCCCCAATTGCCGAAAATTCAAAAACACAGCAATCAGAGACAACCGACCAAGCCACCCACTTCTACAGCAGGATGAACTTGTTACATTTCGCCGGCTTGCGTCTGCCCGCAACGGGAAGAGGAGCTGGTCGGATCTCGACTATAGTGCGGCGCTTTACCCATCACGATGCCACTGGAGCCATGCGCGGTGGACGTGAGATAGTTGGTTATGGCCCTGCTATATTGATTGTGCCCACTTTCCATATCCGGCCGTCCTCTATCGCACGGTGAACTCAGCGATCTGTGCTCTGCGCGAAAAGGAGCTGGGCGATTGGAAGAAGCTAACGCTGCTGGATAAGAAGCTGCTATATGGTCACAGTTACTGTCAGACATATGCCGAGTTTCAGCATTTCACGCCCGAGTGGAATCAGTTCTCATCGCGTTGACATATAATGAGGACCTATATGATTAATTACCGGAGACGTTCCAAGGGGAGCGTCGTTAGGCGCAACTGCGTCGCATTATACACTTGCAAATCGAGCCAATTACCGGACTCTCCATCTCCTGAAATTTCCACGTTTGCTTTAAGTCCTCCATATGATTTTTAAGCTTGATGAGAATTTCCAGATCCATTTGAGCGACTTTTTCTTTAATGGTCTCTGCTGGAGTCATTTCAGTTGCCACTATTCTACACTCGGTCGAAAGCCTCTTTTTAAATTTGTTGCATTGACTGTTAACAGTTTTGATTTGTTGTTGGATTGCCGCATTTTCTTGGCCTAAAGTCCGTTTTCAAAAGACCTAAAAGGCCGATTTTTTGTTTTTATGATCAGTCATACAAATCCCATTTCGGAAACATCAGCCTTCGCATTTGATTAACTTGAGTTTTTTCTCGGCATTGGGGGCAAAACTCTGCCTGCTTCAGCCAATGGACAATGCAACTCTCGCCAAAGATGTGGCCACACGGCAGACACACAAGTCTTTCCATATCTGAAATGTCGACTTTCGTTCATTATTGATGCCACACTTTCCATTGATTACAATTCCTGTGTGTTCGAGATCACTTCGGCTTTTTAGGTCTTTTTAAAACGGACTTTAGGCCAAGAAAATCAAAACTGTTAACAGTTGAAATGACTCCAGCAGAGACCAATAAAGAAAAAACCACAATACTTACCCATGCAAGTTGACCTTCGCGCTAATTTGACACACATTTACTTAGACAACTGTATTAAATTTCATGGCGAGCATTAAATACGTGTCCTTCATTAATTACTAATACAAGCATTATGCATAAAAAGAAGAAGACAAATGCTGCATTTACATATATATTTTCCAACATTTTCCGACAGGTTTTCCGCTATCTTTGCTAGTGTTGCTCTAATTTTGTGTTGTATTCGATCACCGTTGATTTGATGCTGTCACAAAATATAAATACATACATACATATGTGCATACATACATACATACATACGTACATACATACATACATACATACATGCATACATACATAAGCATACATTTAAGTATCGAAGCTAATGCATCCAAAATTAGTATTTAGAGAAAACTGAACCAATTTGCACAATTAATGAATATTTGATAATTTAATATATATATGCTTAATATACATCTGTATATATATACATATGCACATCATTTGTTTCATATTGTTCAGTTTCCTTTTCGACTGTACATCATCACGAATATATCTTGATGAAACCCTAATCTATCAAGGTAATCAATACATTAAGGTGGTTTCATTTATGTATGTTATGCACATGATAAAATGTCCATCATATGAACTAAAATCAGCTACAATGAATTTACTTTGATTTTGTGGTTATTGTTGTTATTGTTGCTGTGCTTCTTCTTGTTTTGTTGTGTATGTATATTCTCTTTATATGTATGTTTTACATCAATATATATTTTGCAATTTTGCTATATCACGTTTAGCATGCAAATAAATAAACATATCATTGTTGTAAGTTTCTGTTAATTATACTTTTGAACTTCGTGGATGTAATATTGAATGTGTCTTATAAGTACAATATAATAATGTATGCAGTTTTGATGTTCGTTCAACTTGAACTTGTGGCTGAAGGTGTTTTCTGGTTGATTGTTTCCATCTAATATAACATGTGACTATTTGATGAAAGAGTTGTCAAAATTACAAAATCGCATACAGCTCGTCATTTATTTAATTAAAAACGAATTCTATTTTGCGTTTCTCTCAGCCAACTAAATTAGTGCAAGTTAGTGGAAATAAATATGTATGTTCAATAATGTAGCACTATTTGTTCATCTCCATTAAAAGATTTGGTTCTGGTTATACTTTCTTTTTTTTTAAATACATCATTTTTGCTTATATTCACAAACCCCATTCAAAAATATGTAGCTAATTTTGTTTCGTTTTTAATTAATTAATAATAATAAGCACCTTATTGTAAATAGTTATCATTTGTTATATTTTGGGGAGTGTCTAGGTTAACTGAAATCAAACTAATTCTCAATAGAATATAGTTTTTTTTATACTTAATCAGTTAGATGAGTGTTTGCTTGTTGAAATGAAATTTAATTTTTGTTGTTCATTTTATTTTTGTAATTTAATTTTTTTTGTAATTCTCTTTTTTTTGTTGTTTTTTGACGATTAACATTAAGTAATGCAAACAGCACAGTAATTGAAATAAAAACTAATTGTTGATTTTGTTTTTTTGAGGCAAATTTGTTGAAGAGATTTTCATTTATTGTTTGATTTTGTTTATCATCGCTTCAATGCTCGATAACGTTATTCGTTTGTTTTTCATGTATGTTTAATGCTACCACAAAATATACTTTCATATATATATATAGCATATTTATATATATATATATATATTATATATATATATATGACTACTTAGAGAACATCATTAACTCGAATAGTTCTTGGCAGTTATTTTGCATATTTTCGTTTATGTACTCGTTATTTAAAAAAAATTTCCTCTGCTCCTCGAGCTTTTCTTTGATTTAAGATTGTTTTGGGGTTTTTTTTATTAATTTCTTTTTTCTTTTTTTGCTCTCATTTGTTGCAATTCATATACGATTATTTTTTTAGCGACAACATTTATACGCAAATTGCGAGTGTATTTTATATTATTTCTTTCGTTCACAAATATTAATATAAATTTGCTTTGCATTTTTCATGAATTTGTTCATGCCCCTACCACCCCATCTATAATCTGCTCGCGGCACCCTAATATTACAGGAGAACATATATAGTTTTAAACTAATTAATACAAAACTTAGAATTAAACCATTATAAGTTGATGTGGCGCCACCTAGCGTTTGTTCTTTCTACTCTTCACGTTGCTTGCATTTTATTTTTTTTTTATTTCTTATTATTATTATATTATATTATTAATTTATTTTTTTTTTAATTAATTGGCATTCACAATTTGCTGTTTCTGTTTCATTTTTGTTGTTATGCTTGCTGCAATGTTTATTAAGTTGCTTTTGTATATTTTGCATACTATTTTTGTTTTTTTTTTGCATTTCCTTGCGGTTTTTGTTTTTCCAAATAGTTGGCTTATGCAGTTTATCAAGCTAAATCGCATTAAATAATTATATTTTAAATATTTTATTAAATAACTAGTACATTGAAAATTTGTGTTTGTGTGTGTACATGTGTGTGTGTGTTTTTTTTTTTAGTTTTTTATTTTGTATGCATATGACAGTGTTCAGTTTACTTTGCATGCTGTTGTTTGTTGTTTTTTAAACATCTTTCTCGTTTATTGGCAGTGCACGTTTTTTTTTTTAGTGTTGGTTGGCAACAAAAAAGAAAAATGTTGTACAAAAAACTCAAAACTGCAAAACAGTCGAATTGAGACAACAGTGAGAGTAATGCATTTAAACATGCACGCATACAATATGTAAGTTATGCCTCGCGTCGAAGGCTTTATGAATCTAGACTCGGATGATGACAGGGATCAATTATTGGCCAAGGCAAAAGAGCCTACTCCTGCAAATAATTTTGGTGATGATAATCCAATCCTTGATATCAATTTGGATGGTGATGAAATGATTGACTTGCGATCGAAGTAAGACAACTGTGCAAATTCTATGTATTTTAAAAATTTAAATCGATTTAATTAAGTTATTACTGTAAGTATATCTATTCTATATTATCTAAGGGCTTATATGAATGAAATGCTACTGTAACTGCTGTGCAAAAATGGAAACTAAGTAAGTAGGTAGTATATATACATATATATATATATATATACAAATAAGTATTTCAAATATTTGCCAAGCAATTTCAAGCAGCTAATTTATGGCTATAAATCATATATTTTTTGCAAACACTTTTTAAAAGCCAAACAAAAAAAAAAAGATAGAAAGAAAAAAAGAAAGAAAATCTAAAACAATAAAAGTCTATGCGCCTAGGCCAGGATATATATAGATGGCATCAGTTCAAATTGCTGCTGCTGCCAGCGCAGAGATCTCTCCAAGCCCATCAGGAGCTGTGTGTGTGTGTCGATGTAGGTGTAATGATGTGGTTGCTGTCTCCATGTGTGTGTATGTGTGTGTATATGTGTGTGTGTTTGTTGTGTTCTATAAGATACGACGAGTTATGTACTATATAATAGCATATATATGTTGTGGTACCCTAAAACTCTCGAACTCTCAACTTGACTTCGATTCTGATTCTGATTCGACTCGACTCGACTCACTCTCTCTCTTCTCATTCTTTCTTGCTCGCTCGCTCGCTTGACCGATCGCTGGCGCTCGCCTGCTGTCTGTTGCCTTCTCGCTTGCACTCGCTTGCTCCAAAAGCCATTTCTTGCACTTTGCTGCACTCCACGCCAATCAATTGTCATTGTTGCTGCTGCTGCTGCTGCTATTGCTGCTTCCGCTGTTAACTGTTATCCTTGCCAGCCTGCCGCGCCACCACATGCCACTGCTGCTCACGTGCCACACGCCACCATCGTTCAGTCCCACCCATTCTCCTTGATCATGTGCGCCAACTCAATAATGAACTTGCCCTCCTTGTACTTCTGACTGGACTCGTACGCATGCTCATATTTCCACCCAAGCGGCGTCTTGCAGCATTCGCAATATATATCGGCGACCGCATGCAAGCCGGTGAGCAGGACACGCTCCTCCGTTTGGCCGCAGGCGACATTCACCACCGAATTGAATAGATATGCCGGCCCCTGGCTGCCCTGGAACGACTTCGAGATGAGCTCGTCGTGTGAGGCGAGATGCGCACGGCAATGAACACATGAGTAGGTCCGATTTGTGGACGGTAAGTAGGCTTGAAAGGTTTTAACCATTGTTCTGCTGGCTTCGCTTGCGAGTTGCTCTTGCTATGCACAACTCCAACTGTTGCTGTTAATGTGTTGCACTTAATGTTCCAGTTGCTGACGTGTTGCGGTTTACGTTGGGCGTGTGGTTTGGCTTGGCTCCTTTAGCTGGTTGTTTGACACTCCACGTGTCTCTCTCTCTCTCTCTCTTTCGGTCCGTATCTCTTTCTCTCTCTCAGACACAGAGAAGTACTCTTCTTGCTGGCTGTGAATTGACCCGCTGCAAATATATATGTTTTTGTAAATATAGTATAAATATGTGAAAATTTAAATATATACATTTTTCTGTCTACAATTTTTGAACTGAAACTTGAATTTTGAAACACAGTTTGCATGAATAGAATCGAGAAATTCTTGAAAACAAAAACTATTCTTGAAATGTCTAAATTGGTATTTTTAAAAAACGTTATACAACTGAAATGCATATATGCATTATATAACTGCATTATTATAACTGAAGTAAAAAAAATAAAATAAAATATAACTTATTTCTTGACCAACATTTTACTTCCACAAGATATGTGGAAGGTCAGTAGTTACTATCTCGGAAATCTACCATAGGAACATAGAAAATTATAATGAAATTGGACTCCGGTCAGCAATCCGGGTATGTAATCTATTTTCAGATGATAAAATGTAAAGAGTAATTGTAATCTGAGGTGTGATCTTCGTGCTTTCTGATCTTTTGGCTATTTTACGTTAACGTTAAGTTGTTATTGTTGTTGCTGGCAACTATTAAAAGGCCAACAGACTCGGGTCAAAAACAGTTTTTGACCTTGTGCTCACCGGGTGCAATTTCGATTTTGGCTGCGATTTCGATTTAGACTGTGACTTCGACTCCGTCTCCGACTCCGGCTTCGACTACGGCTTCGACTACGGCTGTTTTTGGTGCTGGGCGTTAACTGCGCGTTACGTTACTTGCGGCGGACGGCGACGATGATGACAACAACGACGACGACGACCCCGCGGCGGCAGAGTCAGCGATTGTGGCTGCTGTCATTGAACGATTATGTCCAGCGACGTCTGCCAAGTGTCGTCGTGGGCCAGAACGGAATCGACCTCAATCTAATTGCTGTGTTTGCCGTTCTTGGCTTTTCTGTCTGTCTGTCTATCTGTCTATCTGCTGGTTGCTCTCTTTTGTATATATACACGGGGAGCAGTATATCAGATTTCCTGCACAAAGATAAAAGACAAAGGCAAATGAATATTAATACATGTGCAGTGTGTAGTTATATTGTTGTTGTTGTTGTTTTTTTTTTTGTTTTGTTTTCTTTCTTTTGTTGTAGCCAATATAAAATGCGGCAGCAACAACAACAAACAGCAGCCACTGTTATGCAAAAGCCCAAACAAAGGCAAAGAGAGAGCGAGAGAGAAAGAGAAAGAGAGAGAGAGAGAGAGCACAATTACATTTGCATTATTGATTTCCATTTGGCAACGCCATACATATTTCAGTCAACCAACAGCGAGAACCACATTGCCACGGCCCGCAATAGGCAAAAAAGGAAAAGGGTAAAACGTGAGATGGATAAATATATTGTGTGAGTAATAAATCGACATTACTCTGACTCTCACCCTGTATCTCTGTCTCTCTCTCTCTGACTACCAATCAATAATAAAAATAATAATAATGAAGATGATGATGATGTGCAGCATTGCTGTCACTACCATTTTTGGCAACTAAATGATTTATGAACAAAGACCCCAAAACAACCCTTTCAACTATTTTTACAAATTTAATATTACAAATTATTTGCGAAATAATTCAAATCATCACATCTTACATTCTCAAATTGATTGAGACCGAAAGTTTCGTATTTGAAAAGAAATTCAATTAATCGGCAACAACACTGAAAGAAGCAAACGTAACTTTTCCAATTAACAGCAGACTTCCAAAAGCTGATTCATTGACCATTTCTATGCTACAGTTAGTAAATAAATGAGGATAGCTATTGGGTATTCATACAGTTACATCTCGATATATGTATATGTATGTACGACATACGTATGTGTGGCAAATTGTGGCATAATCGAGAAAATTGAGAGGATGAATATTAACTTCAATTCGCCCATTCAACGAGTAATTGATTCATTGAAATGGATCGTTTTATAGTAATGATTTAACTACAGTGAATGGAGTTGCATTCAGACACTCAAACACTCAAATTGCTATTCACGTAAATAATACTCGTTTTATTATCCATAAATGAGTTCCTTTAACAACAACTCAAACTATTTGTAAAAATAGACGCTTTAAATCAATTTAAAAGCAATCAAGCCACAACAAAAAATAAAAAAAAAAGTAAATAAAAAAAATGCTAGCGTGCTTAAGCTTAAGAAAAAAGAATTTGAAAACTGAGCAAATGAAGCATGTTTTGTTAAATTTTATTTTGTCGTTCTTAGACTTTGGCATTTTTCCAGTCTTCAGTCATTTGTGAGGGCAACTAATTACCTTTGTAAAAGCGAATTACAACATAAATACCAGGGTCAAATAAAGTTCACAACCACTCTGGAAGCTCATTTGGATTAGCTGGAAATGTATTGGACAAATATTTTATGAGCCCCTCAAAATAAATACAATTGTTTCAAATTATCCAAATTAAAATGCCATATTGGAATGAAAATTACAGAAATTCGATTTATCGTAAAAAAATCGAAATCGAAATCTACAATGAATGTTCGTTTAAGAGAAGATAACCGTTAACCCATACATCATACATACAATTGTGATGTACACTCCATTGTCAATAATTAGCGCCCTTGTGGCATTGCCCAGCCCTCGGCAAACAGACAACAACAACAACAACATTAGCGCCGTCGTTGTCGTCGTCTGTTCAATCCCCAATGCAAATTGGCTGCCGACGACTGAAACAAAGAAACAGGAGCGTCCGGGTAAGGGAACGCCAATGGGGATAGGGAATGGAACGGGGAAATGGATCGGGCGAATGGCAATTCGAGTGGCGGCGTGAACAAAGAAGCAACAGGGAAATGCACTTGGCCAGAGTTGGCTGCTGCTGCTGCTGCTGCATTTGGGGGTGCCAGACAACAAAGAGTTGAAGCAGTGGAGAGTGGTGAGTGATCAGCCACGGGGCGGTTTGCTGAAAGTTGCGTCTCAATATTAATTAGCTTGCGAAATTCACAAAGCATGTTGACAACTTTTTTGGCGCCAATGCAAAACAAAAAAATCAGTTGAATAATTAGTTAATTAAACAAGCAACAGTACAAATAATAATATTAATAAAAATAATTAAGCACACGCACACACACACACACACAAACAATAATCACCAAAACCGAAGAGGAGTAGAAAAAAGAAAGAAAACAACAAAACAAAATAAATTCGCGAGTTCAGTGAACCAAATGTGAATAAGAAAAGGAAGCTGAAAGTTCTTTGGCACCCAAAAGCGTTTACGGTTTTGATTTCTATTAAGTTTTGCGCTGCTGCTGCTGTTATTATTGTTGTTGTTGTTGTTATTATAGTATATTGGCTGTCTTTTTGCTTTGCCACTTCACTTTTATTTTGCAATCAAAAACCAAAGCGCGCCATACGAAATGTAACGAGCGACTGACGGGCAGCGTCGTCGGCACTGCTGCTGCTGCTGCGCCGTTGGCAACTGTCGGCAGAGGCAGCGACGACGGCGTCGCAGTTCGGCTCTCGCTGACGTTTTATTTTAGCAGCAGACAAAGAAGTAACGAAAAGGCAACAGCAGCAGTGTGTGGCATACAGGTGGCAGTGGCGACTGCGCTGCAACAAGCAGCGCAACCAATTGCAAAAATTGTATAAGATAAAACACCAACAAGCACGCAAACATACACACACACACAATCATACTGTTAAATGCATACGCATATTACATGCAATCAAGAAAGCAAAATCAAGCAGACACTCTGAGAATACTGTCAAGTACTAAAAACACACACACATGTACTGCAGGCAATTTACTAGATAATTTACAATCACAATAACAATGCGTGTGCCTCTAACGCTACTTGTGTGTGTGTGTGTGTGCGTGTGCGTGTCAAATGCAATTCAAGGCAAAATGCAAAAATTCAATATGAATTGCGCACCCAATTACCGTTAGAAATGTTAACCCAATATTCTTGTTATTGCTGTTTTTCTTGTCTTGTTGTCCATTGCTGGATGTTGTTGTTGTTCTTGCAGTTAAGTGTGGGCATATGTATGGCACAGCAACAACAACAACAAGAAAGCTAACAGGAATAAGAACAAGAACAGCGAGCGAGGTGGCGGTGACAGTGAGAGAGAGCAGTACGCATACAGTGTGTGCAAAAAATAATCAGTCGTAGCAGCCAATTCTTTTCTATTGTTTTATTTTTTGCTGGCTACTTTTAGTGGTTGTCACCAATATTTGATGTAGAAATCTTCTTTTGTGAGCTTGTTACTTTCCTATCATTTTACGCAATTTTATTACATTAGGGAATTATCTAATTGGAAGACATTTGTAAGCGCAAGAAACAGTTCACATTAAAGTAGGCGATAACACTGCAAAAGATGCATTCATAGGCATACTTTCCCACTGCACTGTGTGACAGAAGGCAATGTGCTGAGTAACGGTAAGAACGCGTCTCGTTGTCAGTTCTGTGTTTGCTGTATGATGGCTGGCTGTTGTGTGCGTGTGTGTGTTGGTTTTGTTGACGGCGAGGTGAGTGGGCCTCTGCCTCTTCCAATGCCTGCCCCACCCCCCATCAGCAACGGAATCGGAATCTGCAAGTTTTTATTTAATTGACCATACTCATTGGATTTACAGTTATACACAAAAACACGCAATTTTATCCCCTCGCCCTAAATTTCTTACTGTTGCTATTCGTCTACCCGCTGCGCCTTAAAAAGTCAATAGAACTTTTAGGTCGTTTTTTTCTAGTTTATTTATTTTTTTGTCATGCAAACAAAGAGGGAAATCCAATGGAGACAACAAAAACAAGAGAACCCACGCATCACAGACATGCACACAGCCACTCACACACCAGCACTTGTTGTTGCTCTTAGTTGGGGTCATTACCGTCAATGGCAACGATCTGTAAATTACTGTTTATATGTTCACTTGTGTGCGTGTGCGGGTCCAAAACAGAATCAGCAACAAATAGAATTATGATTAACAGATCAATTTGATCAGATTTGGTAAGGTTGCAGATAAATAATGCAGCTGCAAATGGAATGATACAAAATAAACCAAAAAAAAAGGGGGGAAAAAACAAAGACAAAAACGACCAACAGCTGATGAAACAAAAATAATATAATCTTATCAGACGGCAAAAGAAAATAACAACACTAAATTTATTGCGTTGCGACGCCAGCGTCGCAGTCGACTGTCGAATGCTAGCCAGCCAAGCAGCGGGGCCAGTGGGTGAGGGCGAGCCAGATAGAGAGAGAGAGAAAGAGATAGAGAGAAAGCGTAAACAAAAATACAGCGCAGAAACAGCTGTGTGTCTGTTGTGTGGTGTCGCTGGCAACGCACGCGACCCACACATGCGCAATACAGCTGCTCTCTGTATGTGCGTGTGTGTGTGTATACCAAAAGCACAACAAACAAACAACAAAACCAGAAAGCGAAATTAAATCCTTGCTTGCTC
This sequence comes from Drosophila paracracens, assembly GCA_035044025.1. NCBI lineage: Eukaryota > Metazoa > Arthropoda > Insecta > Diptera > Drosophilidae > Drosophila > Drosophila paracracens. The sequence continues at coordinate 5,423,110 of JAWNMN010000400.1, read as the reverse complement.
CTCTATAACGGGCCATTAGATAAAGCATATATATGTACGTGTGGGCTTGCAGTTGAACAGGGAACAGCTGAGAAACAGAAGCAACAGCGGGGGCACAGAGGGAAAAGACCGCGAAAGAGAGAGATCAGATGAATGAACTTTAATGACGCTATCTCTCACTCGCACTTGCCAATGTATATCGCGCTTCGGAGTTGCTAAAAGACGCAATTTGTTAAGCAGCAGCAGCAGCAGCAGCAGCAGTAGCAACACACACACACATGCAATCCACAATCTATACACAAATACAAATGCATATACACATTCACAAAAACACACATACATACAGGGACACAAAATACAATAAGTTAAAAAAATCTATGTGGGTTTGTTTGTTTTTTTTTTGGGTTTTTGCATACGCAGCTAACTGCGTTGTTATTGTTGTATGTGTGTGTGCGTAAGGAAGAGAGGCTACGACAAAGCAAAAGTACATGAAATTTTTACATACACATATATTATGGAAGTAAGTTGCGATGTACTTAGAAATGTACTTTGTCTGCTAATATGTACATGTATTACATGTATATATATGTACATATATATATACATATATACATATATTTATATTACCCACATTTTCAAGCTCTTACGAATAACACAAGGAAAGAAACAAACATTTGCCAAAAACTAATGACAACTTACGATTCTGTTGCAGTTGCTGTTGCAGTTTTCTTATGTGTGTGTTGTTTTTTGTGCGATATACAAATACACCCACACAAACACAAACACACACTGAGACACACACACATACACACACACAAAAACAAATCGAAGCAACAACGACCCACTAAGTAAATGACACTTTGACAATTGTGGCTATTTACACTGTTTGTACGCTTCTAATGCAACACATTTGCATTATTAATGTTTCTATCAATTTATTGAACCGAATACAATATTTGTTTGCGTTTGCTCATTTTGCGTGTTTTTTTTTGCTGTTGGGGTCGCTGATGTGTTTGTGTTTTTGTGGAGAAATGCAGCAGATTCACAGTATTTATTTGTTACTTTGGTCACACACACGAGCACCCACGATAGATATATCGATTGACACGATTCGATAGTATCGATAGATAGACACAAATTTGGTCGACTGAAGTTGCTGCTACTTCACAAAAAAGAAAAACACGGAGAATACGCACAGCAAATATCACTTGCCCTACGGACAGACAACAAACAAGAAAATAAGGAGAAATACACACTGGTGCAAATAAACTGAACTGTGGCAGCAGCGAAAATTTGATTAATTTTCGATTTGTGTGGAACTCCCAAATCAGTTGGCAGGCAGGCGGTGCTATCCCCCAGTGCAATTGTCTTCGTGTGAGGTAAGCTTAAATAAGTGGGCAAAACCCCCCAAGGTGGGAACTAACCAGATAATAAATATTTACGGACATATATCTGTATGTGCACACGTATATATCACATATCTACATGTCTTGTACGATACGGCCAAAATACCATTGCACAACACTCCCAAAAAATTATTCAGAAGAAGAAAAGTGAAATGCCAGATAAGAAGGATAGTAAAATATCAACTGTCTGTGGGAAGTAATCGCAGTCCTCTTTATCCGCTGCTGCTTTTCTTCTTGTTCGTCTGCAACCATATGTTCGCTATTAATATTAACAGTTATATACGTACGTCAATATTAAACACAAAAATGAGACCTTTAAAATGAAAAACTCGTTTAGTAAATATTTCTGTTGTGTTGCCAAACAAACAACTGTTTAATAAGCTGAGCACAGCAGGGCATAAGGGCATAAACAAAATGCACGACTAAAAAATGGATTTTAGTTGAATCAAGTGTGAAATGTGACAATGTTGTTGCCAGTGTTGCCAACACTGGATGGGGAATTAGATTCGCTGCTAAATTATTCATTGTCTTAAATATCCTGCAAAATCAATATTTTATATTTTTAAATATATTGCTTATTAATCATATGAGCAGTTGCAACATGAAATTCCATTCTTTTTCACAATATTTCGACCTTTATGGACAAGACAAAGCGAGATAGGGAGAGAGAGAGAGAGAGTGAGAAAGATACGCATTGTAAAAGGCTATTGTCCGTTATTATCAACAAAGTGGATATGTTCGACTAGTATCACTATCGACTAGTATTGCATTTATATATTTTCAATATTCGTTTTGAAAATACAATATTCCAAATTTATTTATTTTTAAAACTAAATTATAAAAATGTTTAAATAAGGATATAAATATATATTAATTTGAGATATGGGCAAGCACAAATAAATAAAAAAAATTATAATATTGTGGGAAAAAGTCTAAAATGATAGCTTTGACTAACACGAAGCGATCGCAAATCTAAACTATAAAAATGAACTGTTTATAGAATATATATAGATTGCAATATTTTATTGGTGTTTTAATTGAATCCCAAATTGTTATTTATTTACACTTTGCAGCCAGAAAGCTGGAAAAGGAGGAAGGAGCAGTATGCTGTGGACAGTGCATCTGGATGGTGGACCACAGCGTGTGAATCATGCGGCTGTCGGAGTCGGTGAGTTCATCTATAGCTTTGGCGGCTATTGCACCGGCGACGATTATCGGTTCAACGAACAGATCGATGTGCATGTGCTCAATGTGCACTCGATGCGTTGGACACTGGTGCCGCAGCAGTGCGACAGCGCTGGCGATCCGCTCAAGTATCCGCTGGTGCCATTTCAGCGATACGGTCACACAGTCGTCGCCTACAAGGATCGCATCTATATTTGGGGCGGACGCAACGATGAGCATCTGTGCAACGTGCTCTACTGCTTCGATCCAAAGATGGCACACTGGACCCGTCCGCCGGTCGGCGGTTGTCTGCCCGGTGCCCGGGATGGGCATTCGGCGTGCGTCATCGGCAATTGCATGTATATCTTTGGTGGATTTGTCGATGAGATCAATGAGTTCAGCAGCGATGTGCACGCCCTCAATCTGGAAACAATGGAGTGGCGCTACGTGCAAACGTTTGGTGTGCCACCAACTTATCGGGATTTTCATGCGGCCGTCGCCTACGAGGGCGAACGCATGTACATCTTTGGGGGGCGTGGCGATAAGCATAGTCCTTACCACAGCCAGGAGGAGACCTATTGCCATGAGATCGTCTATCTGGACATGAAGACAAAGGTCTGGCATCGTCCATTCACCGCCGGCAAGGTGCCAGTGGGTCGACGCAGCCACAGCATGTTCGTCCACAACAAATTGATCTTTGTATTTGGCGGCTATAATGGTCTGCTCGATCAGCACTTTAACGATCTGTACACATTCGATCCGCGCACCAAACTCTGGAATCTGGTGCGTGCCAATGGCCAGGCGCCAACGGCGCGACGCCGCCAATGTGCGATTGTGATGGGCACCAGAATGTTCCTCTTTGGCGGCACCAGTCCACGTTGCGCCGCAGCGCTCACATCGCTTAGCGTGTCGCGGGCCAATGAGTCGGCGCTGCCAACGCAAGCGTTGCCAGCAGCAGCAGGCGCTGGTGGCGGAGCAGGAGGAGGAGGAGCAGCAGTAGGAGCAGGAGGAGGAGCTGCTGCAGCAGCAGCAGCAGCAACATCAGCCGCTGCAGCAGCGGCCGCAATAACAACACTGATTGACTACAGCGATCTGCATGTGCTGGACTTTGAGCCCACGCTGAAGACGCTGGCGACAATGGTGGTGCTGAAGCATCAATTGGACATATCCGGACTGCCGCGCAGCTTCCATGCGGATCTGAATATGCTGACACAGCCGAACAGTATTACACGGCCAATCAATCAGGCTGGCTAGCATTTATTGTTCTTATTGTTGATGCCGCTGCTGCTGCCGCTGCTGCTGCCACGCCCAAAACTACAACTACAACTTAAACTAATTAAGCAGAGTGGATAAACAAAACGAAACAAACAAAAATAACACACAAAAAACATACATTTTCGAATGGGACTGATCGATTCCCCCCCCCTGGTGCCGGGGATCCTCCCCATTCTCATTCTGTCAGATGAAGGACGAAAAAAATCAAAGAAAACGAAATACAAGAAAGAAAGGCACGCCGAAGATCGTATGCCCTTGCAGAGCGGAGTCCAACTGCTGATGATGACAACAACAACAACAACTACAAAAAAAAACACGCATATAGATATACATACCGATATACCGGTCAAATTATAGTATAGCAGCTGCAGGGGTTTATTTCGGAAACTTAGATTTAAAATCATGCGCTTTTAACACAAATATGGCTGCTGGAAGCGGATTGCACTAGTCCCAGTAGTCGAGCAATTGCATCCGGTCGATCTCTTCCACGAGCGCTCGAAATATTCGAATGACACAACAACCACAATTCATCCAAACACACACACACACAAACACACACACAACAACAACATTAACATTGAAACAAATCTAGTAATTAACAAATGCAGTTTCAGAAACTCGCTTGAACATATATATAAATATATTTACAGATACATAATGACCTAGCTCTAGTTTGTAAAATGTTTATACATTATAATCTTAAATAAAATTCTTATATTATTATTATTGAAATTATTTGGCATACAAACTTTGCTTCATATTTCTTGCTTGCATTCAAAATGCAAAAGTTCTTACCGAAGAAAGTTAATAAAAACAATTTTTTAAGTTTATTTTCTCAATCAGTAGTTTATTTGCCTTCATTTAACTTCAATAATTACACATTTATAGTGACTTTCTTTAATTTTTCTGATGTTATTTCAAGAAAGTTTTATTTCACAATTGTGTGCATTTTCCCCTTTGTTGAGCAAAACCGGCTCCGTAAAATGAACTGTCAAGTTTGAGGTCAGGCAAAAGTTGGCGCAATCCAAAAAACGATTTACTGAATTTAAAAAAATCGATCTTAAGTCAGAAATTACGCAAATTTTTCGAACATTGCTGTGCACAAGCACAAAATAATCGTTTATTTATATCAGATTTAATTACACAGAAAGCGTACAAATTATTCAATTTCAATTATAACTAATCAAATCAAATTCATTATTAATTTTACAAATTGAATCGAAACAGTAAAATAATTTTATTTTTATATTATTATTGTTGACTTGCTGCTTGTTTAGAGCTGGGTCTCCTGTTGCTAGCCAACGGCACTGGTGTAGCCTCGCAGCGTTAAGTAGCCATTGATGATGTCCGAGGGCATGTGCTGCATATTGGTGTATTCCTCGGCATTGGCGTAGCGCATCATCGAGTGCGGATCAACATATGGTGCGGGCAGGCCGCTGATGTCTGAATATTTCTTGGCCGGCAGCAGCGAGGGCGGCGCATTCAGCGTGAAGTCTGTGCCAAGTGAAGCAGCAACAGCAAGAAAACAAATAATTACAATAATAATACATGTTTATTTAACTTGTGCGCGTGCAGCGATTGTCTGTCTGTCTGCGTTACTCACATGTGGGCTGATCTGGTGGCAATTTTTTATTGCGCTCCGTGTTGTGAATTTGACGGAGCGGCCGATAGACGCAGTTTCTCGGAAACGCAAAGGGACTCTTAAACGAACGTTTACGTTTGGGCGTCGGTGAATCCATCGTTTAGCTCTCCCCTTTTTTTACCTGATTTTTTGTTTGTGTTGTAAACAAAAATTTGTGTGTACAGCAAACAGCTGACTTACAACGCACAATCGATAAATCGATAGATGGCAGGCTGCCTGAATATTAACAGTTCTTTTTGTTTTTCAGATAGTACACAACAATTTCAGCTCAGACGCCAATCGATGTGTATGCAAAGTGCCGGCTAATTGCTGAAATTTTCCACCAATTTTAAAATGTTTTCATGTTAACACGACAAACATTTGATACACTTATATATGACAAACTCGCCATGCGAATGAACTAGTGTGGAACTGGAGCGGAACTGCACAACTCCAACTGCCAGCCAGTGCTTAAATCGAATAACGAAGTGTATACGTGTACGTGTACGTGTGCGTGCGTGTGTGTACGCGTGTGTACACAAAATAAAAAAGGAGTCAAATAAAATTGTGTTGTAAGTTATAAGTTGGCAAGGATGGCGCGCAATGCAGGCGGCACCAACAACAACGCGCCCAAATCGAATCAAACCGAAACGCCCGCTGCAACTGCACCTGGAGCAGCAGCTGCAGCAGCAGCAGCAGCAGCAGCAGCCAATGCAAAAAGCAAGCAGCGCAGCTCGAGCAGCAACAGGAGCAACCTGAATTGGAATCTGTCCTCGAGTCTGATGCTGGACAAGTGGAAGACGCTGGTTGGATGTGTGTGCCTGGCCATTGCCAGCTATTTTGGCTATCTGGGCTATTTGGAGACACGCGTCAATACACCACTGGATAACCAGAAGATGGTGTTGCTGGCCGGGTTGGATGATCCGGAACGCTATTGGGGCACATATCGGCCGCAAACGTATTTCGGGCTGAAGACCCGCGATCCGCACTCACTGGTCATGGGCTTGATGTGGTATACGCCGAGTAATCTGGGGCCAAATGCCGCCGGCATGCGGCACTGGTGCGAGCAGGGCGACAAACTAGATGGATACGGTTGGACGCATCATGACGGTCGCAGTTTTGGGGTGCAAACCATACAGGATATGCCATTCGAGGTGAAGACCTCGTTTGTCAAATACAACAGCGATAAGCAGTTTGGCGGCGATTGGACGGCCCGCATCTCAGTGCGGAATACGACGCGGGCATGGGACCGGAGTATATCGCTGATCTGGTATGTGGCATTGGATGAGCGCACCAACGGGCACATCAAGTACGTGCCGGACGAGAAGAGCCCGGAGCCGGGCGTCTACGGTGAGAGTCAGGGGCTTGGCGAGTTTCAGGTGCGTTTCCATCCGGCAAAGGGAAGGATTCTGCACAAATCGTATTTGAGTACGGTGGCGCCATCGCTGGCCAAGCTCAAGGATACGATCTTTGCGCATTTCCGTGCCTTCACCAGCAAGCAGGGACAACGATTTATTGGTCTGCCCGGCGAGATAGTCTCCCAGAACGGTTTACCCGCCACGAATCCGGAGCCCAATCTGATTGCCATACAGTTCACCGCCGAGGTGGATTTCACGCTGGACATTACGTATCAGTCCACGTCCGGTTTTGCACTAGGCGAATCCATACCGAAGCCGCCAACTGGACGCGCCTACACCGACTCGCTGCTGGCGAAGATTGAAGCGTTTGAGAAACGTTTTGAGGACACGTTCCAATTGGCCGCCAAGGGTTATTCCGCCGAAGAGGTACGATTTGCCCGGAATGCGTTCAGCAATATGATTGGTGGCATCGGTTATTTCTATGGGGCAAGTCGGGTGCAGTCGGTGCACACCCAGAAACCGGTGCCATATTGGAAAGCGCCACTGTATACGGCGGTGCCATCGCGCAGCTTCTTTCCACGCGGCTTCCTGTGGGACGAGGGCTTCCACGGTCTATTGATCAGCGCCTGGGATGTGGACATTGAGCTGGACATCATGTGTCATTGGTTCGATCTGCTCAACATCGAGGGTTGGATACCGCGCGAACAAATCCTTGGCGTCGAGGCGCTTGCCAAGGTCCCCGATGAGTTTGTCATTCAGCGCAATAGCAACGCGAATCCGCCAACGTTTTTCCTAACGCTCCGGAAACTGCTCAGCCATCACAAGCAACAGTTGGCGCAAAAGGGTCGCTTCGCCACATTGGAGCGACTCTATCCCCGTCTCCAGGCCTGGTTCACCTGGTTCAATACCACACAGCGAGGTAAGTTCCCGTCACTCTTGCTTAGTTTGCTCAGCTGATCCATTGTCAATTCCGTAGGTGACGCGCTGGGCACGTATCTGTGGCGCGGACGCAATGCGACCACGGTGCGTGAACTGAATCCAAAGAGTTTGTCCTCGGGCCTGGACGATTATCCGCGTGCCTCGCACCCGACGCCGCTGGAGCGTCATATCGATTTGCGTTGCTGGATTGCGCTCGCTGCCAGCGTTATGGCCGAGCTATCGTCGCTGCTCGGCAAGGATGATGTCAAGTACTATGAGACGGCCTCCTATCTGACGGACAATGGGTTGCTCAATCGCTTGCATTTGGATCCGTTTAGCGAACACTATTCGGATTGGGGCCTTCACACAGATGCCGTTGCCCTCAAAAAGACACCACCGCCGCTGTCGACACAGCGCACGGGTGGCAAGCGATCGAAATCCTCGTCCTCCTCCCCATCATCATCATCGTTGCCGGCGCCGGAGAAACAGCGTTATGTATTAAAGCAACCGGAATATAAGTTTGTGGACTCCATGTTTGGCTATGTGAGTCTGTTTCCGTTGCTGCTGGAGCACTTGGAGCATGATTCACCATATTTGGGTCGCATGCTGCAGGATCTGCGTGATCCGAAAATGCTGTGGACAAACTACGGACTCCGCTCACTGGCCAAGGACTCACCGATGTACATGAAACGCAATACGGAACACGATCCGCCATATTGGCGTGGTCCAATCTGGATAAATATCAACTATTTGGCCGTTAAGGCGCTGCGACACTATGGCAGGATCGAGGGTCCCTTTGCGCAAATGTCGCGCCAAATCTATGCTGAGCTGCGCGACAACCTGGTGAAGAACATCTATCGGCAATATCAGCGCACCGGCTACATTTGGGAGCAGTACGATGATAAGACCGGCGAGGGCAAAGGCTGCAGTCCCTTCACCGGCTGGAGCGGTCTGGTCGTCCTCCTCATGGCCGAGCAGTACTAGAGTCTAAAGATCGTGCACTCCACGATCGCTGTGAGTTCCTCCTGTGATAATCTCACATAAAAAAAACAAACAAAACAAATCAAAGAAAAACTTCAAAATAAAAAAAAAAAAACCGATAGAAAAAGAAGAAAAGAAACAGTCGAGCACATTCTTCTTCTTCTTCTTCTTTTCCAAAGATCTAAAATTGTAGTACTTACTATATAGTTATATATAGAGACACAAGTAACTGTTCTATGTGCTGTCTGCTCCTAAAGTAAACTGTACAAAAATGTGTTAACGATTTCTAATAAATTACTTAAAATATCGATTTTGATAAATAACATGACAAAAAAAAAACACTAAAAAAAAAACAAAAAAAAAAAACAATAAATAAAAAATAAAAATAATGTTGCACTCATTTGTAGTGTTCTTATGTGCAAACAGAGCAATTAAGTTAAATGGATATATTAATGTTATGCGTATGGAATATGTTATAGAACACATCAGTTTGTGATGTCGCTTCGTAGATCGAGTTAATATCACCTATCCCCATCTATTACTTCCATCTCTCTCGCACTCTCTCTATTTCTCTTTCTTTGCCTTTAATTTGAATATGGTTTTTAACATAAAAGTGATATTTTTGGAATAATACTATAACAATATTGTCGCTTCTATTTGCTGTCCATTATTTAAATTGTTCTTCTTTTGTTTATAACAATATGCGATGATCGGAATAATAAACGATTCTGTTTGAGGGGATAATACCAACTGAAATTGAACTGAAGCTGGTTTTTTTTTGTTTTAATTAATAAAAATTCAATTTGAGATTAGTTGGCTTATAATTAAATTGTCATGTATGAGAAATTTGAAACATAAAATGTTCGTTTCACATTTAAACAATAAAGAAAACGAAAAATCAGTTGATAAAACTAGTTTAATCACGCACACAAGCCATTCTCCTAAATAAAATTAGAGTTTAAAGCAACCTAAATGTTTATGCCTAAATGTCTTTTAACTAAGTTTATAAAACTAAAGTAGAAAAAAAAATCAAAAATTAAAAAAAATCGAAACGAAATAAAATGCGACAAATTTGAAATGAATTTGTTCGTTTCCATTTGGCTTATGGCTAACAAGGCATTTTATATATATTCGGTTTTTTTTGTTTATGAATTATCTATTCTATATATATATATATATATTATATTTATCCAAGAAATGTTACGAGCTATACAAGGCGGTTTATTGCACTGTTGTTGTTGTTGTCACTTAAACGAGCGAACCGGAATCGGATACAACTAGACGGAGGAAATAGACGTAGTAGTTAGTTATTAATAGTTAGTTTAGACATTACATAATAATAGCTATAATGAAGTACACATGGAACGAAGTCTTATGGCATACAATCGATGATCGATAATCAATCAATGATGATCATGTCCAATGCCCACGGATTTGATATTTGCTTTAGTTATTAGTTATTAGTCCAATTAACACAGTTCATCTTATTATCAAATTCCAGAGATGTTTTCTTTTTATTGTTAAGATGCCTGCCTGCCAGGCGGCATCTGCTCAGTCCGCTTTATCCTTGGTGGGGCTGCAAACCGAATTGTTGCGATGACGTTTAAATGCCGGCAGGCGATCCAATAGCGCCAGAAGTATGCTGCCAGGCAGACGTTGATGCCGATTGATAAGGTCCTCAATGGCGGTGGCCACCTGCACAAGCAACAATTATTAATAATTATAATTAGAAGACAGGGATGAGCTCACCTTGATTTGCAACTCTTGCGGCGTCAAGTTGTCATCATGGGGTATGGGCTTGCCCAGATATGTGCGAAACTTGACCGGGAATCCGCCGTAAATGGGATAGACGGGTATGCGCAGTTTGTTGTACAATCGCATGAAAAACGTGCGGAAGATGCCCACCTGGCGAAAGCCTTCGCGCAAATTCTGTGTAAAGCAGGGTATTATCGGCACCTTGGCCTCCTGGGCCACTTTGGCGAAACCGACACGATTGCGCCACAACAGCTCATAATAATGATCACCGAACTGTGCCTCATAGACGCCACCCGGCGAGATGGCCAACAGATTGCCATCGCGCAATATGCTCACACACGATTGCACCGTGCCGGGACTGACATGGAATGCCTCCGAAATGGTGCCCCAGCCAGGCAGCTTGAACAGAAATCGATCGCCAATCGTGTAGATGAGACGCTCGCGCTGCAGCAGCATCCGTGAATTTAGATAGTACATGTCGATGGGTATCGCCCCATGGTAGTACACAATCAGCGCTGGTCCCTCCTGAGGCACATTCTCCAGTCCGATCACCTCATAACCATGATAGATACGCGCATGTGCATCCCAAATTGCGGCCACAATCTTGCGGCCGACGCGCCAAAAGTTTCGATCCGTTTGCACCGCTCGCATTATGACCTGCCTGCAAATTGAACAGAGACAGAGAGTGAGTGAGTGAGAGAGAGAGAGAGAGAGACAGGCATATAGAGACGATTTTATGTAATCAAAGTGGTTTCGACAGACCAAAATGCAAGCAAATCTTAAATTTGATCGGTTTCTAGGAAAAACACTCAACTCTAATTCTAAACTATCGACTGATTGTTCCTATGAAAGCCATATATATATATATATAATAGTTTATAATTTGCTGCTTAGTGATTTATAAATCTGAATAAATCGGTAAGTAAAAAGATTTCGACCGATTAGGCACAATCGGCTATAGTATAGCTATAACACCTATAGTATAGCTATCCTTTCGGATATATATATGTAAACGATCAAATAATGCAAAAGATCATCAAACTTAGCTACGATAGTTTCTTCAAATGGTTTACAGCAAAGTAAATCGCCAAGTTTTTGGTGTTTCTTTCCGGTTTTGGGATTGGCTGCGTGGATTAACACTAGCTTATCAGCAGTTGCCATGTGTATATATGGGCGTGTCCTCGAGTGTAGCTAGAAACGCATGCAGTTAATATCAATGGAATTTTGTTTTGCACTGCGAATGGCGCTAATTAATTGCTAAATTGATAATTTTATTTAAATTTAGTTTTCTTTTTTTCTTCTTCTTTTTTAGCATTAGCATCATCATTTGGGGCGGATCGGCTCAGGTGTTATCAGCATTATATGGGCTACGACGCGTTCGCAATATCAAAATCTCAATAAATCAATGGACAAAATATTAATATATATATATTTATGTACACATAAGTTTATTTATATATATATATATACTTATGTATACAGATGTAGTTCCCCCCCTATGCGTACATTTTGATGGCCATCCCAGCCGCACCTGTTCATTGTCGACCCCCAAAGCGGCCAATATTTTATTGTTGTTGTTGTTGTTGCATGCCAAGTCGCTGATAAGAAGGGCAAACAAACTGTTGTGTGATGCCACCTTAACGAACGACCGGAGTGGGCGTGGCATTTATTTTGGTTGCCAACCTTCCCCGGCGCACACAACAAAAGCAAAGAGCAACAACAAAATATGCATTTAATTTTATTTTTCATAAAAATCCCAAAAAAAAGAAGTCCAATAAAGCTGGGTGGATAAGAAAGGAGAAGATTTGCAGACCTGATTGAACTTGACAATCATATATATATATCATGGTATATCATGGTCTCATTTGTGTCACTTAGCTGCCTAGCAACTTCAACTTTAGCTGAAGTCTGACTTGAATGCATATAGTTATCTTTTTTATTATCGTAACTATAGCTAATATTCATATATATATATATATATATATATATATATGGTATGCATTTTGCACAGTCACACATATATTTGTGTATTCATTAGCTGCCTAATACATGTGTGGCAAATGGAACTAATATCATCAGCTATAACTGTGCTATCACAACAATAGCAACAAAGGAACACAACAACAATAGTGACGATGTTCATGTCGTGTCTTGTTCTGATTTGTCCGCTTATTTGATAAACGCGTGACGCACTGATGGAGAATGCGCTGGGTTTTTAGTACTTGCTGTTTGATACTTAGCCAATAATTAGCTGCGTATCGAGTAAGTGTGCGTGTGTGCGTGCGTGTGTGTGTGTGTGTGTGTGATAGATAGACTCATTAATGATGCGTACTATCCGTTATCAATATTGGTTTCGAGGCCTCAGCTAACATCTAGTTAATTAGCAATTTTTAGAACCGGTTTAAGCGTTTTCGCAATGTAAAAAGCTGCCCCTTCGAGAGCTGTAGAAATATGCATTGTGTGTAATACACACAACTTAAATAAATAGTGCAAAGTCATCGTCAAGTACTCGCTTAAAAGTCCCAGCACCAAAAGCAGCCCACAGTACACCAGCACCAGGCTCAAGGGGGAAAAGGTTCAAGTGTGTGTGAGAGTGTGTGCAAATGTACTCGAGTTGCCGTTTTATTTTTTTATTATTTTTTTTTTATACCCTACACGCTTTTGAAAATGTGTATTTATATAGGTAGATAGGTCAGATATATACATATATATATACATAGTGAGTGAACAGACCTCCATGAGCAAAATCTATGCAAACATTTTAGACTGAGGTCCTACAAATTAGATAAGTATTTGTAAAAACTTCACTGAGGGCATTTTTTGTATTTTATTTAAATATTTTTAAATATATCTCTTAACATTTGGATCAAAGAATCATAAAGCATTGGACTACTCTATATATTTATAAAGATATATATATAAAAGGATTCATCGGCGAGAGTAAGATAGACGCTCGTCATGCCATCAAAATTGCCTGCATAAAAGTTTTTGAAGAAACCAATTTTATACAATTTTTTTTATTTAGTGTGGCGCTTGAAACATAAGGTATTTTCCAGTCGGCCACACTCGCGAGAAGCACTCTAAGAAGCTTGGAAACTTTGATAAGGCTACAGGGTATCTACAAGTCGGTTACTTCATTAAAAAAAAGCCCTGGTATTAGCATGTACTTTTTTTTTTTTTTTGATTTCTTCTTTTTCTGTTTTGCAGAATTTGTGGCCACAGCGGTAAATTCGTGGGAGAAGTTCAATGGCAGAAATGCAATCACAGCACACATTATATAAATACATAAAGCATATAAATATACATATATGTACATATATTATGTATTTCGACATTTTCATTTTGTTGGCGTAAGCAGTTTGTGTTTTTCTGTTTTTGTGGTATCGCTTACCTGTGCAGCTTGTAGATGAAGAGAACCAAAAATGATATGTAGATGAGAGCGACGAAGACGAGCGGCAGAAGGAATGTGACAATCAGTGGCGTTAGAAAGCGATAAAGCCATAGCGAATAGTCCAAATCGATGTAAGTGGCTGTGTGGATGTGTTAAACAACATCAAGATAAAGTATATTTATATACATATGATAAGGCATGTTAATATCTACTTATTGCTGATAATAACAATAATATCAACTGCTAAATACTTACACAACATTGTTTGCGGATTTTTGATGAAATTTGATAGAAAATCCATTTTGAGGTAACTTTTGTTGTTATTGTTGTTGCTGTCGTTGCTTTTTATGACTAAGGTTTCATGGATAAGGCAGCGTTCTCTATTTCGTTATTGTTATTGTTGGTTGTTGCTTGTTTATTGCTGCTTGCTGTTGGCCAACGTTTGCTTGGCGTTGCAAATGTGTTGGCCTAATTTCCACTGTAAACTTACTTTCTTTATTTGTCTTGAGTTTTGAGTCAGAGGTTCTCTCACCGGCTTCGATGTCTCTGTCTTTGTCTGTATCGTCGTTTCTTGTTTTGTTTTGATTTTTGTATTTTTGTTCTTTATGATGGTCTTCTTCTTGTTGTTTTTGTTATGTCGGCCTTTGTGTTGATTTATACGCTGGCAACTCATTACTGCTGCTCCGATGGCGTCAGGTGAATGTTGGGGGGGTGGTGATGGTGGTGCTGGTGGTGTTGGGCACACTCGCTAGGGCTCATTAGGCATTCACATTAAAATAAATGAAATTGTTTCATTGTTATTATTATTGTTTTTGCTTTTCACGTTGTTTTTGTTGATGTTGATGTGCATTGGCGTTCGCTGTGCTGCTCGTCCGTCCGCTTGCTGTGTAGACAACTGGGGCCGAGCAGCGTCTACCACATTGTGTCTGGGGTAGAGCCGTATTTTTTGCTAGCTACTCTTTATGTTAATAATATTAGCCGCTGCTCTCTTATATATTGCACGAGAGTTCATTGTTTTCATTGTGGTGGTGGGGTACCAACATATCGAATGCCACCTATCGATATGGCGACCAGCTGGCAACGCCGCTCAGCTGGCAACAACCCGTTGTTCATCACCTTTCCATAACAATATCGATCACAAATTTTAAGAACTGTAAGAACCGGCAAGAACTGGAGCAGGGGCCAATCGCTTGAAAGCAATGTCGATTTTCTTTCAGACAAATTAGAATCTGGGTAAGCTGATGAACAGTTTATGTATATATATGTAAATAAATAAATATATGAGTATTTTATTGCTATGGTTTATTGCCTGGTTTTTGTAAAAAGGGTTATATTATGACCTTGGAAAGTTTTCAATCGTCCCGAAGACCATTTTTCGAGGTTATAATTTTAACATGCATTTCGAGTTCGAGTTTCCAATGAATGCAGTTCTCATATAGAGAACATGATAAAAATGCCCTGGTTTTTTAAAATATGGTGCAACATAAATCGTTAAATATATTAAAATATTTAAATTGACTATTTCATTTCAACGGAAAGATTCTTATCGAACTATCGAATTGAATCAACTCTCATTGCGAAGTGTTATCGAAGATATGGTCTCAATCACTTAGTATTCATTTTATGAGATGTATCTAGTCAAAAATTATGATTATGATTATTATGATTTAATACTAAGCTAACACTAAGGATAGCAGCTTTCATAGTCAAGTGAAAAGAAATAAAATTTGGAAGTATCATATTTATTGTCAGTGTTAGTATATATTTAGTATTATATTTGGTATTTTTGCGATAGCCTTTGTGCGGTAACACTGCATATTTTGTTGCATTGCTGCTGCCTTTTAATGTTTTAGTCTATTTTTATGTAAAACAAAAGTGCAGAGGACCCAATCGTATAAATGTGCACGCGACAGTTAAACAAATAACTAAGTTGAGTGCGTCACACACACACACACACACACACCGAACACCGTGCTGGATCACACACACCACACACAAACACACACATACAGAAACACACGCAGAGAGAGTCGCCGGAAGAGGTTCGTCGTCGCATGTCGTGTTCCATTGTCTGTCTGTCTCTCTGCCTGCCTGTCATTGCAGCGATGAGAAACAAGAACAATAACAATAACAATATGCTTACAACGCATTTCAGATTTTCGGCTTTACAGATTGGACTTCAATTCTTGAGCGCGAAATAGAAATTGAAATAGATACAAAGCATTTGTAGCGATGGACGTTGAGGAGAACTACGAGTCACAAAGCACAACAGAGGCGACTCCAACAGAGCAGGGACCGCAACTGCAGCTGCATCAGCCACAGCCACAGACGCAGCAGCAGCATATGCAACAACTGTTGCAAGACAGTATGCAATGCGAACCGCTATTTGGCACAACAACAAATACGACAACAACCACAAATCCAATGATGGACACCAGCAACATTGCGATACCGTTGCCAGCGCCGCCAGGAATGTCCCTCGTTCTGTCCACAGCAACCGGCGTGCCAGCTGTATCTGCGGTCTCTGCGCTACCGTTAACATCACTTGCACCCGCTTCCGAACCAGCAACCGCAACCACACTCGTCCCCATCCCTACACCCATATCCACATCCACATCAACATCAGCACAAGGGGCGCAAATCAAGGGACTTGGAGGATTGGGGCCGGCCCTGCGAACAAGTGACTATGACATTGACGCTATGCTACTGCAGCAGTTCAGTTGCATGGGCACCACAGATCACGAGGATCTACTCAGTCAGTTCCAGAGCCTCATGAACAATCAAATGCATCGCGAGTCAGCTCGCTTCTACTTGGAAATGAGCAACTGGTAAGCGACAATCGAATGGATTCACCATCACTTCTTTGACATTGTTATAATTTGTTATGTTGCAGGAACTTACAAACTGCCCTCGGTTGCTATTTAGACTTATGCAGTGTGCAGTCGTTGCCCTCAATGAAGATTGTCCAGGGGCAGCACGTGAATGCGCAGCAGCAGGCGTTTCAATTACAAAACGATGGCACAGAACGCTGGCCCAATGGCTGCTATTTAACATCGCCAGTTCAGACGCAACGGATTAGTGCGCCGTCCTTGCGTCCGGGTGAAACATGTGATATATTAGCTGATCTGATGCCCACATTGCCGCCGATTATGTGGCGCCTGTGCTCGCCTAACGGTTGGTACTTTGGCGGTGAGTGCTTCGGGGCTGTCTAAAAGTTATAATTAATAATTTAAGCAAAAAAAAGAACAGCAAATTTGTGTCTCTGTCTCTCTTTATCTCTAAATATAAATATATATATATATATATGTATATCTGCCTCTTTTTGTTTTAGATACTATCTGGATGATACCGCTGGGCACTCAGCCCAGCCAGGAAGAGCTGAATCAGCGCATGGTGCAACTTATCACCTCGGACGCGAAGCCAGAAGTTTATCCACAGATCAAAATAGTGATAACAGCGCATACACAATGAGGAAGCGCCAACAATTTCACATAAATGTTCGAGTTGCGCTGCAATTCACATCGAATTGTTTATCGTTATTTCAATTTCAAAATTGTTTAAACTAACTATAATTGTGGCTAGTTTTATTTCGGCCTCTGATTCGAATCCCAAAAACAAAAACAACAACAACAACAAAAAAAACACAAAAAAAAAGAACGAAAAATCATTTTTTAACTTTTACCGAAGCATTTGCAATTCGATAAGCATACAAGCGAAATTAAATTCCCCGTCGAATTGTTTTTCCTGAATTTATGTGCGCGAAGTGGTTCTATGATTAAGAGATGGTTTTTTTTTTTTGTCCTTTTTGTCAAACCAACCTTGTGACAAATGTAGATTTAAGTGTTTTATTGAGCGAAAGAAAGAGAAAGGAAAAAGAAAATTGTGGTTATTATTGGTTGTTTATTTAAAAATCGGATGCCCAATTTGGGACTTATAGTCTTATTAATGAGAGATCACAGTTACTTAACTGGGAATCCGAACTATCATTGTTTAACTGTTAGCTGTAGCATATACCAAATAAGCCATAGCCATAGCCATTGAATACTATGTCCTTTGAAAATATGCCAGAATATAACTGTAATGGAGCTTGTTTTCATTTCATCAAGGACATTTTTGTGTAGCCAAATCTTGGCCATATTTTGATACATACGTTAGCAAATATCGGGCAAATATCTGACTGTTTGTAAACACATGCCAGTTGCCCTTGCCGGACATATCGGGGAACATCTCATCGATTAAGTTTGAATGGCAATATGCTAACCATTCCCCGCCAGAGACGTCTGTGTTAAAGTTTTTCAGCTAGTAATGATGGCCAAATATGATCTTAACTAAATGTGTATAAATATATGTATATACATAAGCTAACATTATTATATTTATTCGCATTATGTATATATATATAATCAGGTATTTTTATCTTTATACACATTCATACTATCATTATGTGAACATATATACAAATTTGTATTGATATTCATATTTTTCCTTCACAGTGCTACAAAACTAAGATATTATTTAAGATACTAGTCACTAATGAATAATCAGTTTTATTAAAGGTAAATAGATGTTTTTAATAATATATAGATATTAAATATTGACGAATAGAATTTTAAATTCAATCTTTTTGCTATGTCACACTTAACATTCGCTATTTTAAATTAGATATTTACTTAGTTGATTTAATTTAATTTAATATTCCTATTCTTATCATTTATGTATTTTCCTTAAGCTGTGCTTTAAGTTGAATTTTTTGAATTATGCTTAAATTGTTTTCAGATACGAACAGTGTAAGTGAATCAACGATTTTCAGAATTTAGAGTCTTCTGGCTGAAATAGACAATTTTGTTGGTTCTTGTGGATGTAGTAAATTGTAGTTACTTGTAGAGATAAGTGGGTTCTTTGGCGTACAAGAGCCTGTGTAAGAAAGTTAGTGTTTTGTCGACTCATTTCAAGCGAAACTATTATAACGAAGTGTTGCCAGTCTGGCACACTGGCTGCAGCGTTGCCACTGGAAATAAAATACACACACAACAAATACAAAAATTATGTGGCAGCATTGCCAGCGTTTGTAAACCGATCTTTGTTCATCCCAATAGGATAAGCAAAAGATAGATTTGTAGCATTGGGTCTAATGGTAATGGGCATCTGGATCTGGGAACTGGTTGCAGCTTTGTGTTGAAGTCTTAAGTGACCGCAGTTAGCGAAGGATCACAATTAGAGAGTGGGTTATGTTTGTGGGTGCTGGCAAGGTACTCGTATCCAGTCATACTCTTAAACTGATTGAAAAGGCTTTTTATAATAACGCCCGATGGTGGCGCTATGGCGACCATTTTGGCCGGGGAACGGCCAATAAAATGCTAACATTGTCGTAAGGAGAACAGAACCAATTATTATGCTTACTCCCCCCTTTCTTAAGCGAATCGTATTTTTGCGCAGCTTTAACGAATTTCAGAATTTGATTGAAATGGTCACTTTCGATATTAGCCTGGTTATTTATTTTTTATAAATTAATTAAGCAATTGCAAACATTGAAGAATTGTTATAATTTTACTATTTGATTTTTTATAATCCGCTGCAAAATCCAGATCGAAATGATTGATTTTATGTAGTTAACATAGCTATGCTTTCCTTCAAGTATGTTATTATATTGATTACTACAGTCACTAAATATAATTAGAGAGTTTTCCTTATAATCGAATGATTATGGAATGACCAAATTAATTAATTTTATGTGTGTAAATGTCTTAGGGCATTTGTCAGTGTATACAAAAACTTTAACAATAAAGATGTAGATTAAAATGGTTACTTTTTTAATGAACGGATATTCATATTCATTCTACAGTAGATTGGGTATTGTTATTTAGGCTTATATTTTGTCTATTATGTTTGCCAAGTCGTCTAATATTTATTTTATAACAGATCTGTGGTTTTTATTTATACATTTACATGATCAACAGTTAAGTGCTCAAATGTCTGTCCCTTGGAGCTTCATCAGGAATAGAATTGTGTGGCAATTTTATTTGAGTTTAATTGTATTGTAAATGTATATTAAATCCATAAATATTTGAATTAATAAAAATTATAAAACGTGTGATAAATAGGGTTAATTAGTTTTACAATTGTCAACTGCATCTAAACACTTCTAAATAAATTCAATTGAAACTCGTGCATTTAAAGTCGTGCACCATTAAAAATAATTCAAGCAAATTGTGTTGAATAATAAAATATAAGTAATAATAATTTAGTGTTAAGGATAACTACAAATTAAATGTGTGAAGTTATGATTTGCAAATGCGTGCTTAAGTTTTTGTTGATGGAGGCGGAATCAAAAGGAAAGTAGTTTCCGAGCAATCCTGAATTTTGTGCTTTTGGCCCGCTTCCCACTCACTAACATTTTCCAAGTGTTTCGTTCTTAACTGATAACTTTGAATGCCAACCGATGCAGTAGGTCCTTCTAATCCTGACGCAACATGTAAGTCAAAACCCTTTTAAGTTTGAGATATTTAACTGAATAATGTAAATGTTTGTAGTTTTAGATAATATTGTTCATCCTAAGAATATGCTTCAAAATTTTAAAGTCTCTCAAACGAGTTTTCATATTCATTTCATTTTGCAGCCTAAAAGTATGCTTTCTTTTTGGGAATTTTCGTGCGTGCAGAAAATTGTAAGTTGGACTAACGAGAAATGTGTCAAAAACGGAATTTTCTTTTAACTTTTTGATGATAATGTACGAAGCGTGGTTTAAATTGAAAGTAAAATTCAGCTGTAATGAATTAGCTTGTGATGCTGATTCGTAATGTATGTACATTAAGGTATGATGTACAGATTCAATTTAATATATTTGCCGTTGAAGTTTTCTTCAGATTTAAATCGGGTATATTTTGTTGCTGAGCACTCTCATTTGTTTCAGCTTATGCGATTTTATCTTATAGATATTGATGGGAATACATTTTATGCATTCTTGCATTTCATTGAGATTCCATTTGAAATTGCACACACATGTGTATATAGCAAAATATACATACAAATGAGAGGCAAATATTGTGTGTGTGTGTGTTTGTATTTCTGTGATGGTGTCTATCGCATCTAATATGAATAACTGTATGCATTTTAATTTGATCACGTTATGTAATCAGATTACAAGTATCGTTACTTATGTTGACTGCCCCACTCGGCACTCATTTTTGCATGAAAAATTATAATTGAGTCAAAAATGCAAAGCGCACAAGTGCGTCAGACTTTCCATTTGTATATGTGTGTGTGTGTGTGTGTTAGCTCGTGCGTTGTGCACGGAAATGAAATGCATTGAAACGGAAAAGAAATTATAATCCCGTCGTCTTTCACAACAACATTGCTATTTTTGCTGCCTTTTGCCTTGAATTACAAATGGCGCACATGCCTGAGGGATTACAACTGCTACACTGCAACGGATGGGGTGGGGTGAGGTGTGTGGGGCGTGCCACTGATGCCATATCAACAATCAAATCAAAAGGCGTCAAAGCGTAAGTCCTATATCATAATGCATGCCATCTCATTTACACCCACACAGCAACAAGCAAATGATTCGTAGCATACTCATAAGGACGACGACGCCATTTCCGTTTCGGCTCCCGACACACACACACAAACACACACAGACACACACACACACACACACACACACACACACACGCTCACACACTCATCATGAACTCTGTCCCAATGACAACAAGGCGCTGGCAAACGTTTCATGTAACAACGTGCTGGAAAATTGCATTTGCCTATTCAACAACAACCAATATGAACAACCTTCGCCATCTTCATTCCAAAAATTTGTTGTTGCCATCTCGGTTGCTTTAAAATTCAGATTATGATTTGATTTCGCAGCAACAGTCGTCTTTGCCCTTTTCCACCCATTGCCAATGCGGCAATGTCCTGCAGTCATCAAATTCCTTAGTTTGCTTGGGGGCCTGGAGCCGGTTGCCTGGCACGGGCCTATTTGTTATTCATAGATTGGGAATTACAAGCAGCCATTGGCAATTGTCGACATATTTTACACGCGCACATATCCACTCACCATCCACCACCCACTACCCCCATCCCCCCCCCCCCCCCTCCCACACACACACACACACACATGCAGTCATACTGTGATAGGCACGTGTTGATGGCAACTTGTTACATGACCATTTCTGTTGATTTGTTTGTGTTTTTTTTGTCATAAAATGGCGAACAGGAGAATATTACTCCAAAAAAAGCTAATAACCTTTATATATAATAATGTATATATATATTAGGAGGCATTGTTATACAGAAATAGTGATCTTCCATAGGAAACACAAAAGGAAAACAAATAAAGCAAATTCTGCTCAAGTCAAGTTGAATAAATGCTCAAAAGCAGAGGTCAAAGACAATATTTAAAAAATCTTAAACTTCGATTTGTCAAATATATGATATTTGAATGATTCCACTTACGATCGGATGATGTTAACGTAATTTCAAGAATATAGCTCAACTTTTTATATGAAACTCGTGATGAACATTGAAAGACTTCTGCATTTTGGCATTATATTTGAAATCGGACTATTTAATCTTTTGACTTCATTTAGAGTTGTGTTAGCTGTTTCTAGAATCCAACTTCAAATCAAAGATTGGTCAATTCAAGTTGAGTTTTAGTTTTTGACAAGCCATTTTATCAAGCGCCTTTTATTTATTTTATTTCTTCTATAAATAAGAGTTTTCCATTTTTAGCAAATATATTTTAGAAAAAAAGCCTTTCTAATTAATTTTATGTTTATAAACAATGTATAAAATCAAGAAGATCTTGATAGTTTTCAGTGCATTTTTCTAAATATGAGGGTGATTTTTACTTCTGAGCCCATATAGCTGCGATATTGGCCAATTTATCACATGATATACATACATATATGAATCTCTGTAATCTTAATACTTTGATACCGAAGTTACTTATCGAAGCTCAAAGGCAATCCAGTTGTTTTGAAAATTACATTTTTTTATTTTTCATTTATGCATTTTCAAAGTATGGCCAAGAATCTAAATGAAAGCGAAAACTTTTGATTAATGCAAATGTTGAACCAAACAAAGCAGCAGCTAAATATATAATAAATAAAGATAACTCACAGATGTCAAGACATTTATGGTAGATTATAG
This sequence comes from Drosophila paracracens, assembly GCA_035044025.1. Lineage (NCBI taxonomy): Eukaryota > Metazoa > Arthropoda > Insecta > Diptera > Drosophilidae > Drosophila > Drosophila paracracens. The sequence continues at coordinate 5,400,112 of JAWNMN010000400.1, read as the reverse complement.
CCTCATCACATAATAAAAATAGTAAATAGTTTTCTTGACAATAATTTATTCCCAAAAATGGACTATTATATAAAGTGCATTAAGTGATAAGTTGGAATACGGCTTCAAATCGAGTTCTCTGGTCGTGAATGGTGCCATAATCTTTTATTTTTATTTTGCCTGATTTTATTGATGTTACTTATGAGCTTCAATGAAAAATTTTTAATAGTGGGTGGGGTTAATCGATATATATATATATATATATATACATACGTATATATATTTTATTTCCACAGTGTTTTGACAATGCAAATTTGTAGATTGCATTTGGGATTTTTTTTTTTTTTTTTTTGCATCAAAGAACTTAGACACTTGGACGCTGATCTTAGGACAACTGGACATGGTTGGTAGTCTGGGACGTGTTCGGTCAGTCTGTTCCGTCCGGGGCACATTAAATGCATGAAACAATGGCAGACAGTTTGACGCTGTTGGGCAGCAGTTGGGCAACTTGGCAAACTTGGCTAACTTACCAAGTTGTCCGGTTGTCCAGTTTGGTGGTCGATTTTTATGAGCGCCGTCGTTGACAGCTTAAAAGTCTTTTAGCATGAAAAATATTGTCGAGTGGAGGCTTTTGTTGTTGTTGTTGTTGTTGTTGCTATTGTTGTTGCTGGTGCCGTGTTGCTGTTAAGCAAAAACTTTGACTTTTGATGTGTTCTGGCGATAAGATTTTGAGCGAGTGCTGCGATTTATGCAGCAGCTTGTTTTGTGGCAAGAGGAGAGTTGCACTTTTAACTTATCTGTTGCATGTGACAATCAACTCATTTTAGTGGGTGGCACGTGAAGGGGTGGAGTATATGTGTGTGTGTGTCTCCTTTAGATTGGTGCTTAGTTGTGTTGCTGTTGTCGTTGTCATTTGGACATAATTAGCGCTGCTTGACGCGTTTTATGCGCATTTTAAGTGCAGTTCGCGAAACTCGACTCCAAGTTGTAAATTAATATCACAAATTGTGCAGCGAATGTGGCAATTCCGGCGGCTTACTGTGCCGATAAATATAAACTCAATTCGTTTCAAATCAATTCGCCTTATCTCACCGCTATAGAGCAAGATTGAGCCAAAGAGAGGAAGGAAGACTGTCTACTCTTTAGAGCAAACATTTTAACAGACGGAATAGAAAATTCCAATCTGGCCAGTCCGCACAGGCCTGAAATTTATATAAATTTATATATATATATATATATATATATAAACATAAATAAGATACCAGCAGCTCTAAGATAGGCCAATTGCCTCACAGGCAGCTATAATCAAAAACGATTTAACTAAATAATATCCATCGGAAAGAACAGACTTCGAACACCGGTGTCTGGATAGGACATTGTCGAAAAAGCCAATAAATCTAACTAGCTAGCAGTTCATGAAGTCCCCAATAATAATAATTTTGAATGCTAATTATTATAAGTCCAAATTTTCAGATTCATAAAATTATATTACTAAGTTTTTATACACTAAGCCCATTAAAAAGTGACATAAAGTGTATAAGGAAGTTGTGCAGTGTACGTAAGAGGCAGAAGTAGGCATCTCCAACCCTTATAGGTATATATATATTTATATATATATATATATTTTCTTGATCAGGATTAGTAGATATATCCAGGTCCATCTCGTTTTTCTTCGTTTGATGGTCTGCACACATTTGCTCATATTTTTCATTTTCATTTAATTTTTCTACAGTTATACAGTTATATTTATATAATAACATAATTCATTTTTCTAATTTGCGAACCTATGTTTTAATAGGCTCAATGTCGAGAGTCCCAGTCTAGGCCATTCTCATTTGCTTAATCAAGGCGCCGCTGTTTTAGTGAAGTTCAAATTGAAAATTACTTAAAAAACACAATACGAAACTTTCATTTAGGTGTTAGCTTTATAATGGAAATATCTATCTAATAATTGTATGCATATTAAAAATCCTTTACCAAGCCACCCATTTCGGCTTTTTTTTCCCCGACCTCATCAGTGAAGATTACCAAATCTCTTTCTAATTTGCATTTGTTGTCGCCTTTTAGACAAACACGATTTTGTACTTTTATTTAAATTGATTAAATTTCGATTTCTATTTGTTTGCTTGTCGCATCGTTCGGTTCAGTTTTTATCCATCCCATATATCTATCGTATCTATCGGCTCTTCCACACATCACAAACATACACAGAAATAAGGCCCAAAATTAGCATAAAACTTGCCACATTTATCGTGTTGAACTCAGCGCCTGATGCTCTTATTATTGTTATTGTTGTTGCTGTCATTGGTCTCGGCCCATTTGGCTGATAGAGGAGAGCAGCGACAACAAAAAGCCACAAGAGATGAACAACTTTGTGTGTGTGTGTGTGTGTGTGTGCTTTGGCTTTTGTTATTGTTATTGCTGTTAAAGCTTGTACGATTTTGTCTTCGTCTTTGTTGGTCGCTCTTTGTTTTGTCATCGTGATATATAACTAGCGATAAGATATAGTCGAATCGCTTCCAACGCACACGCATAAATAAATATACCAAACTTTGTAAAGAAATGAAAAACGTTTGAATTTTAATATGGATTCAATGTTGGATTTGATTTTTACTTTTTTAACATAAGTTTTATGGCATCCACTTAGTAAATCTGTTTGTCAATTATTTACAATAATTTTGCACTTTAATTTTCAACGTTTTATACGTCATTAATTAGCCTAGATGAATATTTACATTATTTAGTATTCTATTGTTTGTTTGAATTCGGAAAGTTTTTTAAGAGTAATTTCTAATATTAATTTCAGAAAATTTGGGAATTTTTAGGTATTTCAATCGAATTTCTGAGGCCAGCAAACACTTTTGTGCCCCCTCTGAGACTTAAACACTTGCATCAATCCAAATTCTTGGTGGAAAGCATAAATCTTTGTCGGTGTTTCCTGGGTTCGTATATTTGCCGAACTTTTAACATCTTTCCTTACAACCGAAGTAAAAAAAAAACTTCTTGAAATTTATAAAATCGCACACATATTTTTCGAAATATCAGAAAAATGTCACCTGGAATTAAGAACGGAAAAACCCTGATTTTTATAAAGACACAACTTTACGTATTAGAAATATATGTTCCGGATAATAAAGTGAATTATCCTTGGCGCCAAAAATATGGAGAATCGCTAAAATTCAGGACTATTTTCAATCTTATTCTGACTACGCTGGTACAAAATGCTCAAATTCCGCAAATTGTCAATTTGCCAATTGTAAGACAAGTTATGGCAAAAAAACAAAATTTCTTGAGCAACAAGGAAATTTTTCAAGATCCAATTTTCCATGAATTGATTGATTGGATATACAGACATACCAGATGATATTTCGCCTTCAAATTTGTAATTCATATAAAAATGCAGAAGAAATCAAATTTTCGTGAAAGCATTAATAAATTTCATTAGATGAACGTTTTGATTCTAACGAGGGTCAAACGTCAATATTATTAAATGTAAACAGAATATGAGATTCGGCAACAACACGAACTCTAACAGCAACAACAACAGCAACAGCAACAACAACAATAACAATCGACGATTGCTGATGAAAAGAGCCGCGTTCGCTGTTAAAAACGCAGTCGCGACATTGCGTGATAAACATTTCTGAATGGGCATCAGAATTGGGGAAAACCGGGGCCGGAGCCGGGGCCCGGTCGTTGATGTATATTTGTGGATGAAGAATGGCTTAGGGGGACGTTGCATAGAGTGAAACACTGCCCAAGACCCTGGCCGAAAATGAAATGACATGACGTGTTGTTATTAAGCCGAATCCGAATCCGAATCCAAAAACAGAAATAGAAACAAAAACCCAAAAGCCGAAATTGAAACAGAAAACAGGAAAACACAGAGCGCGATTTTTATGAATGAAATCACGTTCAGGGAAGGTTTCATTTGGCGTGTTTTGTTTTCGGGACGGTCAGCTAGATCTGAAGCTGAGGCTGTAGGTGAATTTCGAAACTGGACAGCCACACCTCGACTTTGTCGGCGATGGCGTCGTCGGCGGCGGCTTCAAGGCGATTAGCAAAAAGCGGTAAATGTTGTGTTAAACCTCAATTAAGCAGTAGGGCCCCAAACCAAAGCCGAAAACAGGATGTTAACTTGGGCAATTTGAATTCGCTTTGACTGACGCCACACGCCAACCCAAAGTCTCCAAATTTACGGGCTCAGGGCTGCAGCAGCAGCACCAGCAGCAACAGAGCAGCAGCAGCAGCAGCGGCACAGATCGCCACTATGCCGCTTGCGGCGTTGACAGAGCCTCTAAATGATCTTCAGCTTTGCTGGCAGCTCACGCAAAGCGGCAAAGTGACATAGTGGCAGAGCGGCAACAGCATCGGCGCCTATAAGGAGCAGGAGTCGCTGCCCAACCCTCTCATCGCCTTGCCTCGTCTCGCCCCTCATCTGCTGCTGCTCGCTGTGTCTGTTAAGTGCTTTTTAATTTGTTTGTGTTGGAGCGTTTCCCTTTGATTTCCTCTTCCTTTTGCTCTTCCCCTTTCCTTCGTCCTTCTCTCTTACCTCATTCCCCATGGCCACGCAGCATTGAGCTGGCTTTTATCGAGAATCAGGCGAGCTGAGTGCAGTTACGACACCTTCAAAGCCTATCCATGCCCATCCCACAGCCACTTATACGCATCCCCGAGGGGGTTGTACCACCCGGCACCACTCACACCCGGGGCAAATTGTGGGTGGCAGTGCTCAGTTTCTCTGCGTCGACTGAGTGTGGCAGAAACCTAATTAAAATAACTTGGTCAACAGTGTGAAAATTTACACGCAACTAACCATCCAAGCATCAATCCCTGCCTGCCATCATCACATTAATGGCCAGTTGGGCATTTCTGTAGCCCACTTTAATGAGTCGACGCAATCAGTGGCCAAACAGTCGCACCACCACCACAACAACCACCACCACCCGCACCCACATGCCTTCGTCGCTCATGTGTCACTTTTAATGTATTTTTAAATCATTTGAGCATGGGGGCGATTGTCAAAAATTTCTCACTATTTCAGTTTTTGTTTTTTGGTTTTTAAATTTTTAATGAACCACCTGAAAAAGAAGATGCACCGCTTTGGATCTTGATGAGAGAGTACCACAACAAAATGGCGGCACTTGCCAGTCGCCAGAGAAAGTTAAGCTTGGTGTAAAAACAAGAAGACGAAAAGCAAGAAAAGCCACCCATTTTCATATGCATTATAACTATAAGTTATATGAAATTAAATTCAATTCCATATACTTAATGCCACCAGCAATTAATATAATTATATTCAAGTCATTTTCCTCAATTCAAGATGAGATTGAAAACCTTCGCCAAACATATTTTTTCTTATGTGTTAGCTTTGCGATTTTGTTTGCAATCGATTTGAATTTAGTGGGCTTTAAAAACCTTATTTAATAATAAATTCATCTTGTTTTGGACTTTTTTTAATGGACTTCAAAAACTTAATTTGTGAATTCTCGCGAAGCTTACAAGATATGCAATTTGAACTAAAATAAAATTGGAAATTGAATATTTTCGCTTTATATTTGAAATCTTTTCTTTTAAGATCGAACGAATTATAATAGTTTCACTGTCAAATTGTTGGAATTATATATTATAAAACTAAAAAAAAGACTGCTGTAGAAATGGAGTTGTAAGTGAGTAAAATAAAGTTACAATTTAGTGGTAAACATTTATTTTTGCTCATTGTTTGGTGACCTCTTTTCATAATTTAAATAAGTCTTTCGCTGGCGCCAAAACATATTTAATTTTTTTTTCTTTCTTTTATTTCGAAATTCTATTTAAAATGCAGAGTAATTAATGTCTCGAAGACGCGTAGCTCAATAACTCCAATCCGATGCCTTTTTTTTAAATGTATTATTAAGTACAAAAAGCCGAGAGATTTCTTGGGCAAAGTTTAAGATTTCGAATAGCTTATAAGATTGAATGTCCTTCGTCAATTTGGTAACAGATATTATGGGGCTTGAATATGATATAGTTGCCTCGTATAGAGATTTTCATATTCCATTTCAGAAATAGTAATCGTTAATTAAAATATAAATTTTGTTTTATACTCGTATATAAGTTATTAGTAGTGCTAGCTGCTAAATTTTAGAGTTATTGACACACAAATGTGTAAGACTCTTAATAGCAAAATTTAAGCTGGTATCAAATAACAAAATAACTTGAAAATTAATTAAAAAAGAAAAGAAACACATATAAAAAGAAATCTCAATACAACAGGGATAACTCTCCAGATATTTCAGCATACATACTGATATATACATATATACATATACATATATATATGAATATATATATATATATAACAATGTGCATTTATATGAAAAGCAAAAATAAATGTAATCCGCATCAGCAGCGTGAGCAGTAAGAACAACAAAAACAACAACAACAATTGCAATTGTCAATTGCTGTCGTTTGTAATGAAGCCATTTTTAAAAGTAACTACACACACACACACACACACGCACACTCACACACAAACACATATAAAACATTTGCAGTTGCCTGAAGCAAAAACTCCATCATCAAAACAACAGCAGCGACAACAACACCAACAACAACAACAACATCTGCAGTAGCAGCAGCAGCTGCCTCCGCCCCGAGCGTCTGGCTCGGCTCCAGTTAAAGGGCTACCCACTGGGTAGGTGGAAACTCTTCGCTCCCAGCTGGCTCCTTCCTCTGCTACCATATTATGTAGCCGATCCAGTTGCCAGAGTCATTCACTTGCACATTAGGCAGCAAATTGACATCGATACTAAGCAACAACTACAACTACAACTACAGCTACATACGTACATATGTGTATGTGTGTTCGCTATTAGACAGTGAGAGAGAATGGGAGCGAAATAGTGTGCGAGGGAGAGAGAGAGAGAGAGTCAAGAGAGAGGGCATCATTTAACTGCTGCCAATTTACTGTTTAAATGCCAAACAAAAAGTGTTAACAAGCGCAAAAATAACAAAAGACACCAACACACACGCACACACATACACGCATACAGATAAATAAGAGAGCCTGTCGTAAGAGTGTCGGCATGAGTTAGAGCAGGCGCGCTATATGCACCCAAGTCACTCAGTGTATGTGTGTGTGTGTGAGTGTGTCTATTAACCAGTTTATTGGGGCGGAGCTTACAGATGCTGAATTGTTCTTGCTTCTGCTGGTCACAATGGGGTTGCAGCATCCCAGCGACAGCAAGCTGTGCTTTGAGTGTTGAGTTCAGGCAGTTGCCATAAAAAGTTGCATATGTGTACAAATAATATTGATATCCAATTTTTATGGCAAACCCATTGAGCATCGAGCATTGAGCGTGTATGGCTTAAATACGATCAGCAGCTAGCAGCAACAATAACAAATAAGAAGAGCAGCAACAACAGCTTTCAAGTTGCCATAAACATTTTATGGCACATCAACTAACCGTTATGTGGACTATCGCGTCGCGGCCATTGCCAAAGGTACTCAACTCACCACACTCGCAGCACCACAACCAGCTGGGAGAGAGAGAGCGAGAGAGAGAGAGAGAGAGTGAGAGCGCGAGCGCGCTGGCGTTGATTGAAACCTAATGAATGACAATTGCTGGCAATTACGACCAATAAATGTAGGCAATGCATGGCAACAACAACAACAACAACAACAACACAATGAGCGAAACTCACCACGACGGTGAGAGCAGAGCACGCGGCATGCGGATGTGTGTGCGTGTGTGAGCGAGACGACGACAGGTGCGCCGCTTAGCCCTCGACTGGTTTGTTTTTGTTTATTTATAGCTGCCTTGTCTCTCTCTCTCTCTCTATCTCTCTCTGTCTGTCTCTCCCCACGCTTTCAACTGTTTTTGTTTTGGCCGCTAACAGCCAGAAGCAGCACAAGCAGCAGCAGCAGCAGTTGCCCGCTTTGGCTCAGCTCAGTTTCGGTTGAAAGCCAAAGGCGAGCGGTTGTCTTACGGCTTTTGTTGGACCCGTCTCGGCTCGTCTCGTCTCATCGCGTCTCATCGCGTCTCGTTTCGTCTTGTCGAATAAAAGCAACCGTTCATTTCAAGTACAACGAATAATTATAATAATAATAATAATCAAAATAAGAAGAAGCAGAAATACGCGCGAGTTCCAAAGCACAAATTGACACAAAAATTATTCGTGAAATTTTGCTACTATATTTTTTTTGTTGTTGTTCTTGTTGTTGTTTGATTATTTTGATTTTGTGCCGTCGGCAAAGGGGCTTTGAAAGGCTTTTGGCCAAGAGCTCAGTGCGCAAGAGAGGCAAGTGGAGTGAAGAGAGAGGAGTCTGCGCCACCACATACATGACCACAATGCCACCGGAAATGTCCACAACTACGGCAGCCGTTGGGGACACACCGGGCACCCTTACGCCATCGCCATCATCCACGCAGACGCCACGTTCCCGTTTCATGATCACCGATATTTTGGCTGGCAGTGCAGCGGCTGCTGCAGCAGCTGCTGCCGCTGCCGCAGCGGCAATGGCAGCCGCCGCCGGACGGAGCTCGGCCAGCCCATCCGAAGATTGCTATGCACCGCCGCCGCCGCTGCAGCACCACCAGCACCAGCAGCAACAGACACAGCAGCAGCAGCAACAGACACAGCAGCAGCAACACCAACAGCAGCAGCAAGTTGCTCTGCAGCATTATTTGGCACAGCAGCAGCAGCTGTTGCGCTTTGAGCGTGAACGGGAGAGGGAAAGGGAGCGCGAGCGGGAGAGGGAACGGGAGCAGTACCATCATGTGGCGCCACTGCTGGCCCATTTTCCGCCCAGCCACTATGCAGTGTTGCAGCAGCAACAACAACAACAGCAGCAGCAGCACCCACACGCCCATCTACATCGGTTTGGGCGGCAGGCGGGTCGCGAAGGATCGCCACCTCTGGCCAAGGATTGCCATGGAACAGCCCCATGGAGTACGGTAAGCCAGGGGGAATTGTGTTGAGAAAAATCTGTATTAATTATAATCACCTTAACATTCAAAGATTTGCTTTGAGTCAACAATAAAATGAACAAACACAGTTCTCAACCTGAGGCATTTTTATAAGCGACAGATTATTATTCATTAATTTTGATTTCTTAAGTTTGAGTTTGAGTTTTGAGCCAATCATAATTAGAACCACAAATATATTAATTTTATTTATTTATTTTTATAAATTTACGATTATTATCAGTCATGGAAATCAATAATGATAAGTTATTAATGTTTCTTTGCCCTTAGTCAAAGATCAGTGCCATTAGAGAGTTGGATTGGTAGCTTGTAGCTGTAATCGAAACAATTTGATAACAGCCATTATTAACAAGTTAATAATACGACATAAATTAATCTTGCTGAAGCACAGCAATCATTATGAAACTGTAGCTGAATGTAATGTGGCATGGAAGATGTTGACTATTTCTACTTGTCTATATGATTCCGCACTGGGTAAATGTAGTCGAATTTCTTTCATTTTTGTCTAGGGATTCAAGAATCAATTCAGAAATATTTCCCATTGTCATTTTTAATAAGAAAAACAAATTCCCTATCAAAATTTAACATATGTAAATAACTTTCTCATTGGTGCTACTTTCCAACTTCTTGATTCTAATTGATACGCTTTGGCTGTAGGCATTAATATCTGTTGGTATCATGATATCTCGAAGATATACTGCAGTGATTAGGAATAGCTGTGGCTATTTTAAGATATTTTCTGATGTCTCTAAGTTTATTTGGGGGCACCTTCGAAGTATATGAGACTTTCACAGAGTATTTCGGCTTTAGCATTAATTTGATTTGATATACATATTTTGACTTACTTTTTTTTTTTTGCTCGTTCCAATCGGCAGCAACTCCCACATTCGCAACATCCGCTTGCCCATCATCCGCATCCGCATGCGCATCCGCATCATCATCAGCTACAGTTGGAGCGGGAACGCCTCGAGGCACTGCATCGTCATGGCGCCAATGTGCCGCTTGGGACCGCTGCTGCTGGCCACAACGAGAGCCAGGACGAACGATCGCGTTCGCCGCTTGTGCTGCATTCGCTGAGCGGCAACAGCAGCAGCAGCAACAACAACAACAACAACAACAACAATATAAGTGGGAGTAGCAACAGCAATGGCAACAACAACAACAACAACAACAACAGCAGCAGCAGCAATAATAACGGCAATACAAGCGGATTGCTGCTGGGCGGCACCGGGAGCAGCATCAGCGGGGATCAGGCGAGCACAATTGACGACAGCGACAGCGACGATTGCGGTAAGTTCAAGTTCTCAATGGGAGCAAAATGAGAGAGAATCCAATTTTTCCATTTCTCTTTCTATTTCGCTCTCGTTCTCCACACTCTCCTCAATTCAGTAATTGAAGAAGAAATTAAGAAATTAAAAAAAGTTGTTCAAAATTCAACAAAATCTTTAATAAGTTCGGATATAGAAATTGTGGAATTGTTCAGCTTCTTATAGGGATTCTGTGTTTTGTGTGTTTTAGTTTGCATAACTGTTTTTAGTCCACAACTATTACATTAATATAATATATATTTAATAACTATATATAACTTTTTGATTGCAAGCCACATTTTTGTTGTTGTTTTTGGTTTTTCAATTTTTATCATTCTCTTGCTCTCAATTTCGGCTTAGCGTCTCTGCTAATGCAGTTAGGTCTTAACATAAAACCTAATATAATACAATAACAATAACAACAACAACAACAACAACAAATGTGGTTTGTGGCCTAAGCTGAGAATATAAAAAAATATATATAAAACAAAACAAAAAAGCAAACAAACAAAAAAGCGAGAGATATCGCAGCTAAACAGCAATAGCAGTAACAACAAGAAGAGCAGCTGAGCAGCAGTCTCAGCCCGGTGAGCAGTGACAGACAAATTTGTGAATTTTCTTAGATAAATATTTAAATTATAAAAAGAGTTAATCAAACAATAAAAAGTAATAATAATATCTTATACACATACATTTTGTATATCTCTCTGAGGCTGGCAGCGAGTCAGCTACAAAGTAGTACTAAGTGTTTATTAATTTGGCCATTTTTCGAGCATGTATGGGGCACAATTAGTAGCACGGACAGCTTTTCAGCGTTGTTCGTATGTATGTATGTGTGTATGTATGTATGTATGTATGTGTGTATCTAACAATGTATGTATGTACATAATCGCTATTTATATGCGTTGCGATTTTAACAGCTCAACTTGATTCCCTTGACTAGAGAGACAGCCCCAAGTAGATCGTCCCCTCTGCTGCCCCTCCGCTCCCCTTACCTTGTCGCTTAGTCACCCTGTCATCGTGTCTCCCGCCCCATGTCAAATTTTCGCATGCAACAATTTAATTGATTTTAATGACTTTTAATGCTGTGGTTGTTATTGTTATTGCTGCTACTATTACCTGTGCTTCAATTTGAAATTTTGCCTGTTGTTGTTGCTGTTGCTGCTGCTGTATGAATTTTTTTTTCCATTTTCATTATTATTATTTATTTGTTAAGCGCTTTTAAACGTTATGCAAATTATGACAAATTACTATTAAATAGTCGTAAACGTGCGTTGGAAATTGATTTCGCGATTTATGTGAGTTGTGTGTGTGTTGTTGTTGCAAACCACACCATAAATGATGTTTGAACAATGCCAGACAGCGGGAAAGAACAGAGTGAAGAAGAGAGTGAGAGAGAGAGAGAGAGAGAGAGAGAGAGAGGGAGGGCGAGAGAGAGAGAGAGCATAACCAATAGACAGTTAATTAGTCTGCGATTAAAACAGCGAGTGACAAGTGCTGATAGTACTATAATACCATACAGTATAATTTGCTTTACTGTCCTGATACTTAGCTGCATCGGCAACTTAAGAGCACCAAATTTAGTTTAGCCAGTATTTCATATGAATTGGCTTATGTAAGCAGCATTGAAGTTAAGTTCGCGTCAAAACTATAGTCAGTTCTTTATATATATAATAAAAACTAGCTTACGATCTAAAATATTTTGCTATTCACTTTGATGTAGGTGAACACAATTATGCATAATAATTGAATCAATTATCAATTGAATTTTTGTTTAAATACAAATATTAATTGATTTTTAATTAAGTTGCAAGTTGCATGGATTGTTATTCGTTTAAGGTTTTAGTATTATTGTTGGTTTGATAATACCATATGACTTAATTCCTAAAATGATGTTGCTTGGACTTTAATTGCTCTAATAACAATTTTGCTCGATATCTTAGCAAAACTACAATCAGAAATTCCTTATACAAAATGTTTAATCACAGGATGACATTTCAGTAATAACCATTTTGTTGATCAGCTTTACTTACATTTTTTTTCTTTCAAATATACATACATATAGAAAGCGGCATAGCCAATCTTAAGATACGATATTCGTTAAAGTTAAAGTTTGAAATAATTATGAATTCGTTTCGATAAATTAAATTCTCAACAAATTTTGTGAATCTTCTGCAATTTCACGCACATTTCTAATTTCGTTAGACTTGTGCCAAAATCAATTAAAATTAATCAAAGACACACACATATATAAAAGCATATATATATATATATATATATATATATATATATATATGTATGTATGTATAAAAATATATGTGTATGTATAAATTGACAGGGAGAAAGAGAGAGAGAAATGCACCCCGCGTTGCTGTCAATTCAACAAATTTTGTTTTGATTTGAGACACAAGCCAAATGAATGAAATTTAAAATCCATAAATGTGTTGGCCACAGCAACACCAATAATAACAACAACAGCACACATCACACAGCCCACACACACGCACACGCAGACACACACTCTTACAATCAGCTGGGTATCGATTCTCTTTCACCATTGAGGCGAGATTTTAGCCCACGCTGCGAGCGTCGATTTCGTGGCAGTCAAAAAACAAAAAAAAGTCCAGAAAAAAAGAAAAACCAACGAAAGAAAAAAAAAACTCTGATTATTTTTCCCTTTATTTTATATTTATTTTTTAACGCTGCAAAATAAAAAGAAACGTAGCTTTTAACGGCTTAATCGAAGCCCAAAAGCAAGAATAAGAATGCGCTTCGTGTTGTTATTGTTGTTGTTGTTGTTGTTGTTATTGTTGTTCATAACTCAAATTTGTTGCTCATCTTTGGGCTTTGGTGACACTCGCGTGTCACTTGAGACGCGTGCGATCGACAGTTGCCAGGATCGATCAGGATGCGATGAAGAAAGACGACGATGAGGACGACGGCGAGGAGCGCCTCGAATCTTGCCGTCGCGCAGCGCGTTTGAAATTGAGCCTAAGCTTGATTCGAGTCGCTACTCAGCTGAGTCTACATCTGTCAAATGAACTGTGTGCTGATCCGCTACGACATGCAGACACTCGCTCACACTCACACTTCCCTCTCCTCCTATTCTCGCCTTGCCTTGCCATGCCTTTCCATGCCTTGCCTTGCCTTGCCTCACCTCACATTCCACTTCGTTCGCTTCGTTTTTTTTTTTTTTGTTTTTTACCTGATTGAAATTAATATTTTGTTGCGTTTCGTTTCGTTTCTTAAACTTCAATGTGGCTTCCAAGCGAAGCGTGTGGGCCCTAAAATTAGCAGCAACAGCAGCAACAACAACAATAATTAGAACTGCATGTACAAAGTGCAAAAAACATACACACACACACTAACACACACATACATACGTATATGTACATATTCTCAGCAACAAGTTCGTTGCCTAAGTCTTTCGTTTACTTTTGCGATTTTTGTTGTTTTTCGGAAACGTAACGCAAGAAAAGCGAAGAAGAAAATCCTAGACGTAATGCATTGTTATATATACATATATGTTAATGCATACAATCGCGTTACCGTTATGCAAGCATTATAGTAGCATTTACATTTTCGTTGCCGTTGTTGTTGCTGACTGCATTTAAGCGCGCACATTATCAAAATGCTGATAAACGTTTAGCAACAAAAAACTAAAGAAAGCTAAGCCAAAGCAATCATGTTGTTGTTGTTGTTGTTGTTTTGCTGTTGTTGCAGTTGTTGCAGTTGTTGCAGTTGTTGCAGTTGTTGTTGTTGCTTTAATTAAAATGCAAAAAGGCCAATTGTAAATGAGTTGCTGCCATGCGCAATTAAATGCAGACGAAGGCAACAGCAACAACAAGTGCAACTGCAGCAACAACAACAGAAACTTGGCCAACACACTCAGTCAGTGAGGCAGTCAGAAAGACAGAAGGAAGTTGCCACCGACGTTGTTGTTGTTACTGTTGTTGTTGTTGTTGTTGTTGTCTGCACACTTAAGCATGTTTAATACAGTTTAGCCACAAGCACTTAATTACTAATGCAAAAAGTGCAGGTTGGTTGCGAGGGCGGGGGAGAGGACGCGGAGTAGTTATGAGAGGGTTTCAGATATTGCGGAAATGTTTTGCTGGCTGCCTTTTGACTAGCGCAAGTCGGAACAACAACAACAACAACGGCAGCAGCAGCAGCAGCAGCAGCAGCAGGGGGAACAGCTGTTGACTGGTTTTATACACCCTGTAGCAGAAAATATGTTTAAAAAGGGTATACAAAATAACACTTAAAAAATATATAGATGAAATGCACTAAATATTTGTGACAATTTTGTTGCTAAATTTGTAAAAATCCAATAAAATGAATTCAGTGATTGAGACAAACGAATTTTATGAATTGCAGTCAAATTCTTGTAAGATAATAAATTCCTCAATTTATAATTCGAATTCAGGTTAAATAATTTATAAAATGCCAACGCAACTGAAAATATTGTAGAAAAATATTTACTTATATTTACGTGGACCTCCGGGTGGACCAGCCTAATACAAAGTTTCTTCAAGTCGGACCACAACTCGACTGGAGAATATTCTTCTTTTTGTTTTTTTGTGATAAGAGTCAACACAGATTGGCGTAGGGAGCGGTGAACGGACACAAACAGCAGACAGCGGCTGTGGCAAAGAGGATTGCATTGACGTGAAAAGATGCATTTGATGGCAGCCGGTTTCGTCCAAATGGTCAAGTGTTTGTTCGGCCGATAATGGCAAATGCAAATAGTAATAATGTCAAGAAGAACGTTATGCCACAGAGAGAGAGAGAGAGAGAGAGAGAGAGTCTGAGAGAGAGAGACTGAGAGAGAGATACTGACAGAGAGAGAGACTGAGAGAGAAAGATGGGAGCATGGTAAGATTTTACATGCAGATATTTGTAATTTATTCAAAATGGCAGGCGAAAGGGGAACTGAACATTTGTAAAGAAGGATTGCCTTACAAGAATGTATGTATGTAAGAATACACTAACTAAATATAGACTAAGCAATGCCCTGTAACAAACACTTTTAATTACAATTCTATAAATAGTTATATGACTAACTTTCAATTTGATTACCTGACAAAATATCTAAGATATACAAACAAGTTTTTTTTTACTTTCGATTCAAACTTGATTTCAATTTCAAACAATATATATTTAAATATTTGTTTGTTGTCTTAAGAAATCTTCAACGAAACATCAGCTATAAACAGTTTTATGCGGTTGTCAAGCTTTGATCAATCATCAATATATTTATACGAGTATATATATATTTGTATATACAACTGTTACATCGCAAATGCAGTTGATATATAGGAAAGATGTTGGCTTAGATCATTTTTGCAGTGTTGACAAAGTGTTCATTTTTAGCTTAGATTTTGCGAGAGGATCTCAAAGACTCGAATTAAATAATAAATTAGATACGAGTAGAATTTTAAGTAATTAAGTTTTGAGTAATTCGTTTTGCGATTTGTTGAGCTCCGCTTCACACGTTCCACACAAAAAAACAATGCTAAGAGCTAAGTATGGCTGTTTTTGTTGTTGTTGTAATTTGTGCTCATAAAGTATTTAATTGCAAATTAGCAATGGCATGCCACCAGGCGAAATAACAAACTTGAAAGCAAGTTTATTATTGTTCTTGTATTGTTGTTATCTCATGTTGCATGCGCTCATGCCATAAAGTAAAGTGCTCTAGAAATTGAGGGTGTGTGAGCGGCAGAGAGACAGATTGTAAGAGATGTGATTGACTACTGAATTGAAGTTGAAATATTGTTTGATATATATATATGTATATATGTTTATTTGCTTTTCTTGACCCAACAGGTGGCAAGGACGATGACGGTGAGGACAGCCTCAAGAATGGCAACAGCGACTCCCACTTGAGTATGAGCCTGAGCAAGAAGCAGCGCAAGGCGCGCACGGCCTTCACGGATCATCAGCTGCAGACCCTGGAAAAATCGTTTGAGCGGCAAAAATATCTGAGTGTTCAGGATCGCATGGAGCTGGCCAATAAACTGGAGCTGAGTGATTGCCAGGTGAAGACCTGGTACCAGAATCGCAGGTGAGTTGCGGTCTCTTTCAAGCGTGCCTAATTTACCACAAGCAGTTGCGGTGGGGGGAATTGGTTGGAGATTAGTAGAACTGACTGTGTGTTGCTAATCAGCGCCTTTTATGGAACCGCCCATTTCTTCGCGCACTTTTCCAATAAAATTCGGTTTAATGGCCTATCTTCGCAAACGTTCCCCCCCGCCAATGCCCCAAAGACCGGTTCGGAATCAACGCTGGCGCGGTTTATGCGTTTTGTTTTTATGCTGATTGCTTAATTTGCTGCATTTTGCGCAAGAGTCGTAAAATGCTTTTGCTGTTTATTAAATGAGTTGTTTACTTTGTTTTTTGTTTTTTTCTTATTTTGTTTTTTTTTTTTTTTTTTTGTATTTTGTGTGCGCACCACTCAAGTCGCAAGTTTGTTGCCTAAGTCTTTCGTATATCGTTTACTCGCCAGCTTCCTATCAGGGGCACTACTCGGCGTCATCCGCTATTCAATCGCTTCGATTTCTAATAGCATTTGCCGCGACCGCTGCTGTCGTAGCTGCTGCTGTTTAAAAATAGCTGACAAAGCCGCTGCCTTATTACGTTTAATAGCTTTTTATTTTATTTTCCCATTTTTTTTTTTTTAATTGTTGCCCAATGACTTGTCACATTTGGTCGGGCATTAAAAATAGCAGCAGCAGCAGCAGCAGCACCACCACCACAAGCAGCGGCAACTCGACCAAGAAACTCAAGCAGCGACACAAACTCATTCCAAAGAGTCGTCGGCATCTTCCAGGCCGCTCACTGGACCGGATATTGAGAACGGTTCGCATGCTGTAGTTGGTGCATAACGACTACCGAATACTCTGCACTGCTCAACTAATTTGTAGAACATTTGAAATTATTTCTCAATTAAAAAAAAACTTTCTAGTCTACGGGGCGATTTTTATTTAAGATTTTTTATAGTTCAGGTTGTTGTTGTTTTTTTTCTTTCTGTTTGAGTCACGTTTATGAATATTTATGAAAATAAATTGAGAGAGTTGATTTGCTTTGAACAACATATTAACATATACAACAAAGAATTGGTGTTTGCAGGTTGAAGACACGCAAAACTAGATCCAAGCCAATGTGCTTAGTTGCCAGAGAGTATTTTCGTCAATTTTGAAAAATGTTCACAGCTGCATGCGATGAATGTGCGAAAATTGCAGCTCAGCTCCGATCGGGGTCGGGATCGTTGTAGGGATCGGGGTCGATGTTTCGCATATTTCTTCTTCTTTTTTTTTGGTTCTTTGGGCTGTGGCTGGCGCCTATGTGCAATTAAAGGATTTGCCAAAGATACTCTCGCTTCCATTGCACAGGCGTGCCCTTGCCAATTAGGCCGCAACCTGGACTCTCTCTTTTTCCGTTTGACTCCTACGGCGCTTCGGTGGGCGTGTGAGCGTTTGGGACTGCAAGATAAATGACAAAACAATTAAGTGCGAAATATAAACAGCAATAATAGCAAAGAGCGTCGAGCGGCAGTCGTCTCGGCTCCGCCACTCAGCAGGCGGCCAGGACACGCGCAGTCAGCGGCATGAGTCGGCATATTTTGAGCAATGATTAATAGCAACAATAGTTGGCAGCCATTGCGGATTAGTTTGGCTTAGATCAATTCCTCATAGTTCTTTATATTATTATTGTATTTTATTTAATTTTTTTTTTAGCATTCGTCGCGCTTTCTCACACGCAACTAATCGAGTGGTTTTTTTACATTTTCATTTTCGTCCTTTTCGCGTGCACAGAACCAAATGGAAACGCCAAACGGCTGTTGGCCTGGAGCTGCTGGCCGAGGCTGGCAACTATGCGGCGTTTCAGCGTCTGTACGGCAGTGCCACGCCCTATTTGAGCGCCTGGCCGTATGCGGCAGCAGCCGCTGCCCAATCGCCACACGGTGCACCGCCCTCGGCAATAGATATTTATTATCGGCAGGCGGCCGCAGCCGCCGCGTTGCAGAAGCCAGCGCTGCCAGCGAGCTATATGTACCCCAGCCGGATGCCGCCGGGCATGGGTCTGCCGGGCATGCCGCCGCCGCCCGGTGGAGCGCCCATGCTGGGCGGCTATTATGCGCCACCGTCACTGCCACCACGCGAACGCTCACCGGCAACCAGCCAGAGCGCCAACAGTGAAGCGGATTACGAGCGCAGCAGCAGCAGTCGACAGCGCTTGCAGACGCCAAGTCCGCCACTGAATCCAGGCAGTCCTCCGCCTAGACGGGAGCATGCGACAGAGGAGGCGGCACCACAACAAGAACAACAACCACCACCATCGCTGCCACTGACAGCTGTTGCGGCCAAAACGCTGGAACGCGCTGGGACTCCAACAGTCGGCGTGGAGGTGGACGAGGCTGAGGGTGAGGGTGACGAGGAGGAGTATGTTGACGACGAGGATGATGAAGAGCTGGCGCTGGATGTATGAGCGCCTTGTGTGCGTTAAGCTGGATCTCAGACGGCGATTACGACGGGACAAAGTGTGTGGACAAAGTGACTGAACTGAGAAGATTTGGAGACGACTCTCCTGGCATCCAAGCACACATTTTTAGTTGCCCCACGTAAATGTCTCGCATTAAACAAATATACAATACATATGTATATCTTATATATATATGTGTATATATATATATAATTTTTTTTTCATAACTATAACTATTTAAAAATGTAGCTTAATGAATTTTTGTAAATTTTTGTAAATGTTTTTTTTGTAAATAGTAAGCAGCAATTTTTTTTTCCAAATGAAATTTTTTTTTTTATTTTTCGTCTTGAAAAACTTTTTTGTGCCTAGTCTTAAGACGTCTATTGTGTGTGTTGTAATAAATAAAAGAGAACAATATGAACAAGAAAAAGAGCAATCGATAAAAAAAATGTGCAAGATCTTTTGTTTTTCCAACTGTGTTCGCCGAGGGGCAGTCGAGTGATTGCGCGAGTGGTTTCCCAAGTGGTTTCACAGCCTCAAGTTGAGCGCTGAGCCTAATGCAAGCTGACACACGAGTCCTTGCTGCGACTGCTGCCTGCATGCCTGCCTGCTCCAGCATATCAATGGGCCACTTGAAGAACTGTTGCATTTTGGCCGCAACGTGCTTTAAACTGTGCCACTTACAAATTGTTAACATTTGCCAATCTCAAAACCTAACTTGAAGTTCTCAGCTCTTAACCCGGCCCGACAAAATTAAATCACACAAATCACACAATTGCCAGCTAAGACGGCGCTGTGAGCTCTTCGAGTGTCCGTCACCGAAACGTTTCTAATTGACTTGCCGCAACCCTCGCAAAAGGGTGATTTTCAGATTTGAATACGAATTACGAATTACGGACTACGGATACGGATACGGTGGCATCTACCCCGCTGTTTGTTTTGGCTGTTTACATGCCGCTTGCCATTTTTTCGCTACTTTTATGACAATCACATTTTGCATAGCCGCATGCCTCGGCTCTTAATTTATGGGGTTGCGGCTAAGCGAATGCAATTTGCGCTGCCTCTCAACGCGCTCAACCCCCAAACAGTTAGAGTCAATTCACAAACACACACACGCACACGCACACACGCACTCATAGCTGATGCCACTCAATCGACTGACTTTGGCTGCGTGAAGTGGCAAACGCAACTTGGCAACTTTGCGACGTCCTCCAAAGCTGTTGTCAAGATTTTTGTGTATTTTGTGAAAGAGGGTTCGATTTTTGTGCTTAGAACTTACGAACTAGGTCTGTGATCCTTGGCCCTGGGAGTCGTTCAGTCGTTCGGTGCATAACGCCTCTGTAACAAATTGATTATTTGTTGCGGTTCTTATTTTCTTGCCAGCGATTTGAATTTTTATGAGTGGCACTCATAAATTTATGAGTGCCGCACGACCGTGCGAAACTTTTCACAGACATTACAATTCGTTAGCCATCCGCGCGGATCAGAAGCTGCAGCGCAGCTAAGCACCAGATCATTGAGAATACATGCGTAATACATGCAGCATGCTGCAGTCTCTGCCACTAATTGAGATACTTAATGTGTTAGTTTAAAAGCTTCATTTTTTACGTACATTTCAAGTGGCTAAATAGCCTGCAAATGAGTCTGAAATGCCACTTCGTTAATTGTCAATAAATATATTAATTCTGCTACGATCACTATCAATCTTTTTCATTATGCTCAACTACGAGATGGAGAAATGTTACCAGTCAGATAAATACATTATTACAGCTTACTTACAATTTGTTGGAATGTCATGAATTTTGTATGATTTTTTAGGCATTTATTTCTTTATTTGAATGTCAAAGAAGTTAAAATAAAATGAGAAATAAAATGTAATATTTCACTTTTAAATACAAATTTTAGACAAATTTTCTTACAGAACAGAACTTGGTTCTTGCCAGATGAAAAATATGATATGAGATAAATTTAACGGTTCCTATTCAGATAATTGGCTTACAATGTTCCTTGAATTGAATTCTCATTTGTTTAATCTTAACTTATTTTTTTGTTGTTCAATATTGTAAAAAGTATTTTTTTTTTCAGTAGACAATTTGTATTATCATTATTATTTTTAAAAATCAATAATTTGCTGCATTTTTTTGTAATTTTATATCTCAATAAATTTTCGGTTCTCAATAACTTTGAATCTGACTGTCAAAATCAGAAGTTTAAGCTTGGTAGTCAGAAAAGGTTAACTTTTACTTTGGTGCAAGTTATTTGTTAGTAGAGCATTTTAACTTGATTTCAATGCAGTCATGATTCTTAAATGTCCCGTTTGAATTATTTGGGACAATAATATACGAAACTAAAAATGATCTCAGCTAAGCATCGTATTTTTGTGCTTGAGACACAGTAATTGCCTACAAGTTAGAAACTTTGTGCATAATTCAGTTGTCATATCACAGTTCATTGAATATTTAGTTGGCATTAGCATAATGAATGGGCAAACGGCAGCATCGAGATTGTGATAGCTAAACAGTTCGTAGAAATTCGCATAGAAATCAATTTCAGCAACTTTGGACAGTATTTATTTGCTTGGGTTTCTCTCTGCGTATGTAGTATATCTTCGCATAAAATGGGTGATGCTCCCCCTTGAGCCATTGTGGGCCTTGTGGGACTTGTGACCAGAGACGACGGTGAATTCTGTGAACTTCTTCTTTGTGTGCGTTCGAGCTGACAAAATGCTTTCACACCGGAAGCTGCTGCAATGCGTTCAGCGTCGTCGCATCTTTTCCTGGCTAATTGACAACTTTTGTTATGCTCCTCAGTTCCTTTGCGTTTTTTATGTTGCTGATGCTGCTGCTGCTGCTGCTGTTTCTTTGTCAAGCTAATTTGTCACAGGACACGAGCCGTCTAACAACTGCATACTAAGCACTAAAAAAAAATGGGGGGGAGGGAGGTGAATTGGGAGCGTTGCTGCTCCTGCTCCTGTTCCTGCAGCTGCTGCTGCTTTTCATTACACACACAATTTGTTGCGCACAATGGCGCAAGTTGTGGACGTTCCCGTTCCAGTTCCCGTTCCCGTTTCCGTTATCAATAAATTTGTGCTTGCTTAAATGCGTGTTTATCAAATTAGATGACACAACTGGCCAAAGACATCCCTCGATCAATGGCCGGAAGGCAGCAGCTCTCTCCTCCCCCCTCGAACCCCAATCTTTCAATACAAACTGCAAACGGAAGCCGTGCGAAATTGATGTAGCTGAAGGTCAAGGGTTCATTTGCTGCGACGGGGGCTGCGAGGCGCTGCGACAAGGTTAACTTTGAATCAATAATGAGTCACAGTTGTAGCTGTGCCGCCTACTCCACATACATACATACATACACAAAATACATAGCTGCCTTTAAATTATTGTAAATGGCTTTGTGGCGCCAGCAGCTGCAGAAATCGATTTGCCGGTGGCCCTCGTCGGCAGTTAAACGCTGCAAATTACTCAGACTGACTGCGTCTGCGGCTTACAGCGGCAACAACAACACTAACAGTAACAGCACCAGCCACAACAACGGCAACAGCGGCTTTTGGCGGCTACTGGTTTTGAACCTGCGGCCCAATTTGCATGCGTTTGTTTACACAGCAAAAAAAGAAAAATGCTGGATTCATTGTTAATAGTTTTTCGTGTGTACATAAAACGATGCAAAGCGTAAAATCAAAATTAAAAAATTGAGAAGCAAGAAGCAGAAGCAAGTGAAAACATGACAAATTAATTATTCTTTAATTAATTATTATTTATCAAAGAAAAGTTTCACTTTCTTACAAATTTTGAAAAATTGCCAATTACATCTAAGATCTTTCGCATGCTAGGACTAAACTTATTCTTATAAAGCCTAAGTGAGTTGCGATGAGAGAGATGAGATGAGAGAGAGAGAGAGAACACAGAGAAAGAGAGAGAAAGAGAGAGAGAGACAGATAGAGACAGATATAGTAGGAGCAATTGACATTCATGTCCATGAGCACATTAAGGAATTGTTTGCGGTTAAATAATAAAGGGAATGTGAATGGTAAATTTTTATTACAATTTTATTATAATATTTGAAGCAGAAAAAAAACATAATAAAATAAAATAAAATAAATACATAAAAGAAAAGCCCAAATTGTTTTATTTTCTTAAACTGTTTTTTTAACTTTTAACGATTTCATAAATATTTGTGCAATGCAAAAAAGTATTTAATTTTTATCGAATTTCATAATAAAAATGATATAAAATAAATGTTTGCTCCTAAGTATATTATTGTATAATATATTTAATGAAACAAATAAAATATTAGTATGTGGAACATAATTTTTTGTTGCTGTGCAGCTTTGGATGCAGAGCTAAAGAAATTCAGTTTCGGCATCATCATCATCGATTTGCAATTCGCTTCGCAATTGCATTTGCGGTTTACCAATTTTCAATCAATTCTAACTGTGCAGCGCAATCAGAGCCCCAATGCCTGAATTCATCTGCCATATGGCATATGGTATATGGCACATAGTGTATGCCATATGGCATGTGGCATATGCCATTTGGTGGAGTCGTTGGCCCAGGCACACGCCAATGCCAAAGGTTCTCACCGAGGCTGCGTAAGCCGATACTCTTTGGTTTTCAGGGGGCGCCAGGGCCAAGTGCCGTTAGTCAAGTGTCTCTGCGTGCGTGTATGTGTGTGTGTTTGTGTGTGTGTGTGGTCTACCCCCTTGGGTAGTGAGTGTGCCGTTGTGAGAGCGCCAAAAGTCAAGCCTTTTGTTTGTTGCGGCACGTGGCAAGACTTTTGTAACGGACTGTGACTGTAACTGTGACTATGATGGCAAATGCGGCAACTGGCAACTGGCAACTGTCGACGGGCAACTGGCGAGTTGGCAACTGAAGTGTGACTAAACTGCGCCTACGGCTACATGACTTTCCAATCGAGGGCTGTCAAGGGTTCCATGGGACCAGGTTCCCCTCAACGTGCCATGTTGTCCGCATGCGCAAATGGACCGCAAGCTGTGCGAGGTGCCAGCGGCGCATTCGCTACTCCGACGAGTGCAACTATAACTTGTGCCCAAAATCCAGCAAGGCGCATTTGCGCACTCGTTAATGGCCAAACAAAAGGCAACAAAAGGCCCAGGACAAAAAGAAAACAAACAGTTGCACATGGGATCCAATTACCCGAGCTTCAAGTCGCCTTCGACTTCGATTCGCTCGACTCTCGAGCTGAGCCAATTTTCAATTGTGCCACAGCCCAAATGGCAACAGCAGGCGTTGCGATGCGATCCGATGCGATGCGTTGGCAATGAAAGCATCGATTCAGCCTGCCACACAGTCTCTTTGACACGAAATCCTTCCCCGTTCCCTGCCTCGTCCGCATCAGCATCGGGGGATGAATAGCGAGGGTTGTACGAAGCTGTTCACAGAATATTTGCATAGCTATTAGCTTCACATTGGAATCATTAGAGTTCCTGTATCATCAAATTTAATATCTCTTATACATATATACATAATTATATATAAAAACATTTGAGTTATCGGCCATTAACAATGTAAACATAAACCGCTTGTGTTGCATGTTTGTTGAAGGTGTTGATAAGTAAACACACTTACATTTTAAAGGAAATCATATGCAATGATCGTATTTTTGATTTCATTTAAGATAAAATGTTCGATCACTTTTACAGCACTTTTCTACAAATTTTGGAGTATTTAAAAAAAACTGGTTTTCTAAGTACTTTTTAATACACTCTTACAGTTGTTTTGGGATTAACATTCTTATTACTCGATGCCAGTTTATAGCTTAAATAATTTATAAATGTTGACATTCAAGCGCCTTTCAGCACCTTTTCAATCACTTTTAAGAAAAGATAACATTTTTTTTTTTTTCAATTTCTTAAATTTATTTATTAATGCAGTGTTGATATGCAAACCAATATCGTAAGAAATTTTAGCCTTTCACCCGATATAATTTCTAAATGATGAGTCTGAATTAAGGTCAGTTTAGCCGAGGAAAAGACGAGGCAACCCTCGTGGGCATCGGAGTTGAACATGTTCACAATTTGAATATTGTAAGCACCGTCCAGGGCGTCCTTGGCTCGTGCTGCTGTTTTGTCCTCTCGGTTTTGACAGGCTCTGTTGTACATTGAATGTAATTTTTGGCCTTAATTCCTTTTGTGTTTGGCTGCTCGTTTGCTCGGTTGCTAATTTGACAGTTGTCAGCCGAATTTTCGACGTCAGTTGGCCAATCCACATTCACAGCACCATAGCCATAGCCATAGCCAGAGCAACATCCACATGTTCACTTCTATTCCCATTCCCATTCCCATTCCCAATTCTATTTCCATTTCCACATCCATTTTCATTTCCATTTCCATTCATCAAAATTGGCTTTGGGTGCGAGTGCTTGGTTGGCTCATAATGATTTGTCATCAATTAGCCGAGGGTGTTGATGTGCGCGGTAAACCAAGTGGAAGGCGCAACAGTCGGGGGGCAGCAGCAGCCGCTCAGGAGCACCCCGTCGGCGTATAGCATACGCTATGTGACCAGAGCAACCCGCCCGCCGCCAGCACTTGCCAGGATATGAATGTGGCCTTGTGAATGGGTATGAGACCTATGATGATGATGATGAGGATGCGGATGGGGATGGGGATATGACTCTAATGCCTATTTTGGTTCAAGTGCCGTCGTTGTCGCTTTCGTTTGTTCCTGCTGTTGCAAATTACTTTTGATTATTATTTTGATGTACATTTCATTTACAATTTACAATGTCGAGCGGGTGTCACGGCATTGCTGGCCGGATACCCCGCTGCACCCCTACTCTACTATTCAGCAAACTGAAACTTTGTAAGCATCTCGAATTACCAGCGAATTAAGGCAATTGTTGCATACACTTGAATCCATATACAGATTTGATTACATGGCCTTGATAAAATTGATGATTGAAATCGGCGAACGAAAGAGAGATTAAGCAATATTAAGAGAGTGAAAGAGTAAAAGAGAAAAAGTAGAGCCACAAAAATGGATGACAATCAATCAATTCAAATCGAATGTTTTAAGTGCCTTTTTCAGACAATATAAGTTTAATATAATAGCCTTATGAGCTGTAGGCACTAAATCACTTGACGCCTGAATACAGGATATCTGCAGGTCGAGCACTCGTTTTGCTTTGTCTGATCAGTCAAACTGGAGCTCTCCAAAAGCAACAAACAAATCAATAATCATAACGCGGCACAAAAACCAAACTTATGGCAACACAGCGATCACAGTATAATTTAAATAAGAGCAGCACAAAAGATAATCGGCAACAATATTTATTTTAGGTGGCGTTTTAGCAAATTTCATAAAAATGCATTTAAAAAAAAAATAAACCAGAAAACGCCAATAAAATGAATCGCGACAGGCCGAAGATCAAATACTCTTGGGGCTTATTGAAATCTGTCTAAAGGGTCAAGACTAATATACTCGATTGGCAGAAACTGGTTTCCAACCATAAACTAAAAGCTGAAAACCAGCATCTGTGCCAAGTTTCGTAGTATTACTTGTAATACTCAGAGTCAGAGCATGCTGCTATTAAATGCCATAAATAAGAGAGAGAACGTGGATGGAGAGGTATCGGGAAAAACAAATACACGAGCCGAGATATATGTATATTGAAAATGAAAAATAAATAATTTAGCACTTATCTTTAAGCAAAATGTTAACTTAATTAGATAATTACTTAAATGTCATTTTAAACAAAACAACAAAGACTGTCGTCAAATTTGTTGGATCCCCACAACTTGTATTCGAATGCGAGCCATTAACGCCAATTCACATTAAGACTCGTGAGTGGTTTTTTTTAGTGAATGAATTGTGAAACAACAACAACAACAGCAACAAGCTAAGAATGAGCAGATATCTATGCTTGGAGTGTGTTTGTGTGTGTGTGAAATGAAATCAAATCGAATTAAAAAGAATTCGAGTCGAAAACAAAACGTGGAGGGCACCACATTTAATGAACGCACAATCTTTTATATGTTGAAAATTGACTTAAATTATTTATTAGCGAATAAAATTAAAAACTTAACGCTATAAAAGTGTTAAAACCACTTAGCAAGCCATTTGCCAGACCTGAACACAGATACACCAACACAAACGCACAGGCAGAGCCACTGGCAGTGGCAGAGACAGTAACAGCAGCGTCAGAGGCGGTGGCAGAGAAGCGGTGCCAGCGGCAGAGGGGCAGGTGAGTGCGAACTGATGCTTTTAGTTCGACTAATTTAGCAATGCGAAATAGAATCGAATCAAACCAAAGTCTGACATATGGCTTTATATTTTTATAAACTAAAATTGAAATCCAAATTCACCTGACGATGGCTGTTTTTTTTTTTATTTTTTATTTTTATATCATTTGTTTATTTATTTTTTTTAAGGCTATTTGACCACGTTTGGGCCTTAACAAATTTCAAACGTTTTGAACAGCGTTTGTCGTGCGCATTGATTTTGTCATTTTTTTTCTCTTGTTATAGTATGTATAAACATATGCGACGATTAACATAAAAAAGCAGTTAACAATTTGTACAACATTTATCTAGTTTTCCATTTAAGACCCCCTCTCTGCTCTCTCTCTCTATCTCTCTCCATCGCCATCTCTGTCTATAATTTTATAAGTGTGCCTTTAATATAAATTCGTATTGGCATCGATTTTAAGTGGTCTTTTGTATGGCAACCGAATCGAGACTGACATTTAGAAAAATACTTTTTAGATAAATAGTTGAACGAACAGACAGACGGAAATGGAAACAATATTGTGTAGGATATGAATGGCATTGATAAAGACAGTATATTAGGTCTTTTGGGCATTATGTGCACACATTTAAGCTTTGCCTACATTTTGTAGTAAGCATTAATATCAGTCTAAATTATTCATTTTGTTTTCTTTATTAGACATTCTAGAACAAAGTAAACTGAGAGCTAATGGAAAGCTTGTAGCTCTGGCTCCTAACTAATGACAATTTTGGGGGTGAGTTAACATCTAGTGGATTACAAAGTGGCTAGGGTGTATATTTACATTTCCAACATTTTGAAAATTGCTCTGCAATTTGAACATATTTCTGTGGGATTCTCCGGTTAAAAAAAGGTTCACGGCCTGATCAACTGTTCTCTAACTTAAGGTCCAAATCGAGAAAGACCAAAATTTCAGTTAATTATTGAATAATTGATATTTATTTATTGAAGTAAAAATGATTCGCATAAATAAGCGAATAAAGTTTATTAATTTATTTTTTTCATATTGCATTATATCAGTAGACACTGAAAAATACAAAAAAAAAAAAAATAAATAAATTGAATAAAAAATAAAATGTTATTTTTAAAGCTAACTTAACTAAAAAATAAAATAAATATTTAAGAATTCTGGTTATATTTAAATGCAAAATTTTTGCAACATTTTGTGGATGGATTAAGGAAATCTAGAAATAGAAATAATTTGATTTTCAATTAAAATTAAAACTAAATAAACCGATTTCGATAGGAAATAAATTATATATTCATTTTCAAATTTCAAATTTCAAATTTAAATATCAAATTAAATAACAGTCAAAAATCAAGCAAATAGTGAAATATAAACAGGTATAAACACATATTTGCCAATCGTATGGCTCTGAAAGGCTCTGTTTCCTGCTTTTGAATGTCCGCATTCCGTATTTGATTCCACAGGCGCTTTTTGCAGAACATAAATCAAATAGTTGCCGCACAAATTGATGCATTAGCCAGCCCAGAAAGTGTCTCTGTGTGTGTGCGTTGTGTGTCTGTGGGTATGTGTCGACTGTTGAGGCTGGAGCTTTAGCTGGAGCCATGGGCTGGAGGCTGGCGCGTTGACAACGTGCAACTTTATGACGCCCCAACTTTGGGCGCGATAAGCCCACGCGCCAACGTCCAATGTCCGGTTGTCCGGCCGTTTGGCGTCTGATGTCCGATGTCCGACGTCCGATGTACGACGAAGTGCAACGTGCAACGTGCGTCAGGCCCTGGCCATGAGATGGCACATCAATTAGCACACCTACCTTCAGCCGAAGATCGGGACTTGGACCAAGACTGGGACAGAGACTTTAACTGGAACTGGAACTGGTCATTCATTAAAGCGCTGCTCGTCTCGGCCAGCGACTATCAGTTGTGCGCTGTGATGAATATATTTTAGCGGAGACAACAACCAGCAACACCATAAATGGCAGGGTGGTGGGGGAGGGAGTGGGGGTGACAAGAGGGGCCAAAGGTTTGGACTAACAGGAACAAGAGTCGAGCTTATCGCACAAGATGTATTCAAAGTGCATAATGTAAAAGTTGTACGCGAGTGCTCCAAATACTCCACAAGATGCCAACAAGCCACTTCAGCTAGTTGTTGTTGTTGTTGTTGTTGTTGTTGTTGCTGGTTGTGTTATCTCAAGTGCTGCGATGCTTATCGTCGAGTTGTAAACGTGAGCTAAAAATACTCACTCCAGCTCTACAATTTCTCTCGGCTCTTTAGGCTCTGCCATAAAAGTTGCATCAATTAGCCGGGCTCACAGCTAAAGTTGATCTTTATTTTAATTTTTGGTTTTATTTTTTTTTTTGGTTTCTTGTTTGTTTTTATTTTTATTTATTTTATTTTTTTGTTTTGTTTTTTTTTTTTCTTTTTTTGGGTTTAACGTTTGGGCTTGGGCCGCTTTTGTTGTTGCTGCCACTAAACTATAACGATAAGGAGAAACAATGTTAAACTTAAACATCAACACCTTTTAAGAGCCAGCCGAGAGTCGAGTTTCGAGAGTCAAGAGTCGAGAATCAAGAGACCTGAGACGTGCCCAGACTGAATGTCGACTGTTCCTCCTCGATACTCCATACTCATTTCAATTCCCATTCCTATTTCCAATATATATATATATATATATATAAGCACACATAGTGTGTGTGTGTGTCTCTCATGCCCATTCCCTGTGATATATTAAAATGGATCCGGGTTCGGGTTCGGGTTCGAGCTCAGCTTCGCCGCTGACTCGTTTGCGTTCTCGTTTTTTATGGCACAGTTTAGGAGATAACAAATTTTTGTTACAAGCAAATTAAAAGGTTTTTCTTGACGTTTAATGCAATGGCTTTTAAACTGGCAACGAGCCAGTCCCAGTTCAGCGCATCCTCCGAGCGTCGCATCGAGCCGGCTAAAAGAATTCACTTTTATCGATTGTTTTTGCTTGCATCGTTTAGTCGATAATTTTGGTAATAAATTTTAAAATAAACAGCGCTCGGTTTTCGGGCTCATTTCAGGCCAGTTTCAGCTCAAGTTGGTTATGTTCTGCTCTGGAACCCTTTAAGATCTGTCGGCCCCGCTAGCTGCGCGT
This sequence comes from Drosophila paracracens, assembly GCA_035044025.1. Classification (NCBI taxonomy): domain Eukaryota; kingdom Metazoa; phylum Arthropoda; class Insecta; order Diptera; family Drosophilidae; genus Drosophila; species Drosophila paracracens. The sequence continues at coordinate 5,370,041 of JAWNMN010000400.1, read as the reverse complement.
GGCATTAATGCGACTTTGACTTTGGGATGCGCTGTTGCGTTGGAGACGCCGCCTTAAATTCCTCGGCCGCATATAAATTCAGAACATCAGATTAAGAAAGTGTTAATGTCGCAGCAATTTCCTTTTATCTCAACATAATTGAGCGATAGAATTTGAATTTAGCTAAAAGCCAAACATAAATTTAACACCCAAAACACAAAACACACTTCAACAAAGGGCCCCAAAGCCGAAACTAAAGTTCAGCTTGAAGCAATCGCATCTGAGCGTCTCGTTCTCCATCTGCTGCTCCCTTTCTCCCTTCCCTTCTCCCTTCTCCCTACCTCTCACTCTCTCCTTTCCCGTCCCTCTTGGTCTCCGTTGCACTGCTGGCAGTGCTCGTGCGGGTAATTCAATAGACCCATACCTTTGTGGCCCCGAAAAAGTTTTCATTGTCACAACACAGGCCAAGTGATTTCTTGGGGATCGCCGTCTCATAAATTTGTCACATTGCCCATATACCATGTGGAGTCATTTTGGACTGCGGCTCGCTTTGAGCAGCGCCTGCGCACATTTTAAATCAAAATTATGAAGTTCCCTCCTTAGGGGCATGCGGCATGCGTCGGGCATTCCAGTTAATTGATCAACCTTGCGACACAAGATCTTCCACATCATATAGCAAAAAATATAATTTTATTATTATATTTTAAGAAACTGACTAGAAACAATTTTACATAAAATAAATGACATTTTTTAGTATAGAACCGAGTTATTCATTTTATTTTATTTATTTAATCTCTAAACTTATATTTCATTTATGTTATTGTGGTATTATATTCAATTTTATCTCTAGCTCACTGTGCACTTAATAGGAATAATTCAGTAAATGAATATCTATTTTTGAAAGCTAACCGTTATTGTATATACATATATATGATATATGTATATACATATATATTATCCATCAATAGCTCCTTAAATTAAATATATGAAAATAATTAATTCGAATATGATTTTCAAAAATTATCCGCTGCTCATCAACGATTCAATCAAATTTGGCATGCATTTAAAATTGTGTTGACTTCAACTTAAGTTTTGTGCAATATTTCGAATAGTTTTATTTCATTCATTTGTTTGGCTTGTAAAAGTGAAAAATGTCTCTTCTTCTTTTTCTTCTGCTATAATTTACAAATTTTTGATATTTATTTCGTTTTGTTGGACTAGTATGTAGTTTAAAGAGTATTTCAGCTACGACAATAAAAAGTTTGACATCAAATATTTCTTGACTTACGGCATAAATAATGTGCACTGTTTAGGAAGATGATATATGTGAATATTTGGATCTGCCTGCCTGTAATTTGAGCATACCAGATGCTTTTCGTGTATCTCTGTGTGTGTCTGTCAAGTGAAAGTCATAGTTCATAGCACGGCAAATCTATACAATATGTATGTTTGATAATCCACACATTTATTTCTATATATGTACATATGCATATAGTATCTAAGCTGCGTCATCGCTTAACCCTATTGCGAGCTGAGAGCGGAAGTATCTAACACGCACTCTCAGGGTTTTCGGGTCTGCAGCTCTTGAGGTTTGCAGTCTGCTTTCGGTTAGCCAATTCTCAACTCTCGACTCTGAACGCGATGCTCGTCTATCGGGCGACGCTTAATGATTAATGAATGAAATCAATTATGTTTCATTAATGAACAATTTTCGGTAGCTTGGGCACGAAAATGAGTTGAATACAAGCAGCTGAGTGTTCAGGCACTGCTATCCTCTATGCCCTATACTCTGCCCTGCCCTCTGGCTCTGACGATGAATATGGCCCTTCGTTTGTCTCACCTCAAGTGTCAATAATTTGGATTTCGATTTTCTATCCGTCGCTGTTCCATTTGTGCTACTGTGCTGCAGCAGCAGCAGCACCGACCCCGTCTTGCCCCCGGGGCAGACCACAGTTGAGCTGTTGAACAGTTGAACAGTTGAATGAACTTCACGGCTGCCCTCTCGCTATGCAAACTCTTTGAATGCCTCTGTGCTCTTGGCGAATATGCAAAATCATCATCGCATTTTAAAGCGAAAGCCAAACAACAATAGAGCGCTAAATAATATTTATATCAAAATATATTAAAATGCTCTCAGGCCACCCATGTGGTCTAAAAGGCCTCAGCCCGAGCCAGTCCTTAGTTCGATCGGTATTCTTTTATACCCTACCCAAGATAGTTATTGGCATTTTGCTTTAAAATGTGTCTTAAACATATTTAATATATGCAGAAACTGTAAAGCCTGAAATCGAAATATAATTTGATATAAAAACTCACACAAATATTGATAAAAATAATTTAAATAAATTGATATACAATTTTTAATATACAAAATGTTAAATGTCTGCGGATTTTGTATCTGTAGACAGAATTATTACACAAATGCATATTAATTCGATCCGGTTGAATCTGACCGCTATTTATTATAATGATAGTCAATATATTCATAGTTATTTTGTTTAGAACTTATGTTCCAATACCGAGTTTTGTATGGAGCAAAAATTATGGAAATCCAGTAAAACTAAAATAAAAAAATTATTTAACGTTAGCAGATTAATAAAGGGGACAAAATGAAGACATAGGCAAAACTGTGAACATCTAGAGCATGATAAATTGACCGTAATTAGATTTAAATATTATATTTAAATATTTGATTATAAAATAACTCTAATTGGATGATGTTGACAAGCGTGTGCCTGAGCTCAAATTATCATATGTGATGTTTATATGAATATAGAGCAAGGGTGTTAAGTCTTCTGAAGCAATTTTTAATTTTAGTTTTCTTCTTGTTTTTTTTTTTATTTATGCTTTTTTTTTTTGCAACTCACATTCATTCGCATTCACATTCACATTCACATTTGCTTCATGTGAACGCACTTGGCTCTCGGGCTTTGGGCATTGGGCTTCGTGGCTTTGGGCCTGGTGTGGTAATTTAATAACAATTAAAGGCATTCGGTGCATGGCTTTTGAAGCCAATCTCCGTGTTACGCATTAATGAGCACTTAACTTGGTCAAAAAGCCTTGTCAGTGCCTTTGCTGCTCCACATACTCCACACAGTTAACCCCTCTCCTCGTCACACACACACACACCACACACACACACACACGTACTCGCACACACACACACACATCACAGTGTTGATCGGTTTCAATTACATTGTATGCATCTCCCGCATTGATTACATTTTGAACGTTCGCCAATTTGGCATTAATACGCAGAGCACTCGGCTTCTCACTGTGTAGCCAAACTCCATAACATGCCATTCACTTGGCTACTTGGCCACTTGGCTAGTTGGTCACTTGCCACTTGGCACTGTCTCAAATTGATTAAAACTACTCAGTCGTTAAGCGTGCGAAAGTCATTCAAGCCCAAGGCGTGGCACTCTCGAGGACACTCAACAACCAACACTCAACAAACCCATACCTCAAAACTCAAAACTCAAAACTCAAAACACAAACCTTAAACCTCGACCCACGCATTGCGCTCAGTGTGATTGATGATCATTTGTCATACGGCCCAGCCATCAAATTGGTTAAAGGATGCGGCGACTGCTCGCTAATGTTACCCCCATGACAGCTTGAAGGCCAGACGAGTAGCTACAGTCCAAATATATATTTATATATGTATAGGAGGCTATAGATCCTTATACCCAACTAAACTTAAGTATCGATGCACAATCAATTGTGGCACTATGGAATTAATTGCCAGTAAGCAAGTTAAATTTGAGATTGTCAATGCGCCTTTTACAATATTATCCGATGTATCCTGGATAAGTCAGTTAATTATAATACGGATTACTTGGTGATATTTCATTGATTTTTTGTTGAAAAAAAGTTCTACAAAAAATACATCCATATATAAATATCTATATACTATTTAACTGGCTGACAATTTGATGTCAACATAATTCTTATGAAAGGTAAATTGATTGATGAAATTAAATATAACAATCTTGCGATTGACAATATTATATATTATATTATATTATAATGTGTTCAATCGAAAGTTTTCCATATTAAATTTAAGAAGAAAATTTCTTCTTTTAAATAAATGCGATATGGACAGAACTTTGGAGCTCTAGCAAAAAGTCCTAATTTTAGAATAAATATATATGTATATATATATATAAATATCCGAGTCTGGTGGCATACCGTTGTGATCCACTGTACAGTGTGCATTTGGTTAGTCGAACGGATACAGTCCGGTCCGGTCAAGTGTGCATGATTGATGAATTATTTTGTTTTGCGGTGGATCAAAACTACACAATTTTTCTCTCTCTCTCTCTCTCTCTCTCTCTATATATATATATATATATATTTATCTCGTTCACATTTTGATGACATATTTGTGTTGGCCTCTCCGGCACCGCCACCCGCGCCAACGCCCCCGACTTGTTACCGTCTCTATTACCGCCACCGCCTCAGAGTAAATTGATACGACTCGACGACGACGACGATGACGATGACGCGACAATGAGGCTAACCGTCAGTCAATCGGTTGAATCGGTTGGACCGAAGGCTTCTCTAATTGTTGAGCCGCTTGAAAAAGGTTTGGCCAGCTCGTATCATTAAAAAGGATATCAATAGGTGATAACATGGCCGCAACAGCAACAACAACAACAGCAACAACAACAACAACAGCAACAGCAACAGCAACAATAAGCGTTTCAAGTAAGCCACAGTTGATTGAATTGTTTTGTCGTTGTCGTCTCTGGCTTTGTTTTTGTTTTAGTGTGTTTGCTGTCGTTTTCCAGCTGTCCGACGAACCAAATTGAATTGTACAACACAGGGGAAGGGGTAGGAGATGGTGGTTGGGGCAGGGGCATGGGCTGGGGCAGAGGCAAGAGCAGTGACAGTTGTAAGGACAGCCACTCAATAGAGAAAAAGTAATTAAGATAAATACGCAACGATAAAAATAAATAAATATAATTGTTTTTCTTTCTCGTCTATTTTTGTTTATTTTTTTTTGGTTTTTTTTTTGGTTTTTTTTTTTTGCCTGAGCATTTGACAATCGATTGGCCCGACCCAGGTTAATGGTATGTGATTAATGAAGTGATAGAACGGTCATGGGGCATAATTAGAAAGGGGGGTTCACAGGTGCGTTTCCCATTACGCGATGAGTGTCACATACGTGTATATAGTGTTACAGGGGTATAGCACATAATGACATGTAATTCGCAACTTGTTACAGCGCAAACCAAACTTTAAGTGAGCGGTTATTGTTGCTCGCTCAGAGTAAACAAAAAAGAAAATAAAAGAAAAAAACGTGAGTACATCAAGGGACCACAACGTAATTACGCTCCATTAACAGCTTTACAACCGACTCTAAGAGATTGCCGCTTAAGTATAACAATAACAACGGAACCCTATCATATTTTATAGCCACTTGCCAGGCGCACAATGAGTTATGGTCAATGTGTTTACGTGCTTACTGCGTAATTGCAGCTAGATGCATTTTTAATGCTTGCGGCATTACATTATATACATATATTTGTATATAAATACGTACCCAACTTGGCTCCCTATTATGAGTCTTTCTTACAGGTACCCGTCCAGATAAAAACACTTGTTACACTTTTTTTTAGCAGTCTTAGCAGCTTAAAATAGGCCACATTTTAACCGACTCGTAATTTAAACAATGGCGCTTGTTAAAAAAAAACCAAAAACAGAAAAAACAGTTTATCCAAACGGACTTTTATTTATCATCCAATTTTTTTTTATATATATTTTATTTAATACTGACTTAATGTAGTTCACAAATTTTTAAAGACTGCAATTTAAAAAATATATTCAGAAAAATCTAAATAATTGGTTTAGAATTAAAAAGAAATAAAAAATTTAAGAAATAAACGAAATAAATGTGAAATTAAAAATATCCGAGCAACTAAAATGTGAAATGCTGCAAAACTTATTGCAAGGATTGGAGTAACCAGAAAATATTGCAATCAGACAACAAATTTTAATGATTGGAGATGCGTAAACACAGAAATAATAATAATTCATTTTATTTATAAGTCCACATCGTTGAATCGAAGTTCATTATATGGCCGATCGTATAAGGAATTGTTAGAAATGTTATTAGTAACGAATTTCCGTAAATCTTTCCACAAACTGGGGAAAATGGTCCACAACATTTTCCATTCGATTGACTTTCAAGCTTCAATTATTGTTTTAATCGTTGTTTACCAATAATATTCAAAACCTATTTAAGGAAAACTCAACTCATAATCTTGAAAATTCATACTTATGCATTATTTACATTTTGTGTAAGTAAACTAAATCATTTTTTATTGTTGAAAATGAATTTGCTTTTAAGTTCGAGCAAGTCGCGTTTGTACAAACTGTTTAATGTAGGCCGAGTTGTACATTTACATAACTATATCTGTGCATAGTTTAAGTACAATAGAAATATATAGCCCCCCCCCTTCCATTTCCAGAACAATTTCCATAACTTGAAAAACGCCACTTTTCATGGCGCATTTCCGCTGCTGACGCCATTTTGCACTCAATTGCGACTGTTATTTTTTCATTGTAACATTTTTGTTTGCAGTTGTCGTTGAGCCAGATGATTTTTAATAAAGCCAACTAAAATGTAATTAAACTTAATTTATGTGCTAATGAAGAAATTTTCATAAAATGAAAAAGAAACAGAAAAACTAAACAAAATAGAAAAGGCCAAAATTAACAAATAAACACGAGACACCCAAATGAAATGGTATCAAATGAATATAATGAGCACTTCACTAACCATTTGTTTGTTTGTATATGCGTGGATAGATAGATTTCCAGGTAGGTGACATTTCGGTACAGAGGCTCCCAGGGGCACAGCGGCAGAGCGGCAGAGGGGCAGAGAGGGGCACAGCGGACGTGCGCATTCATTAGCATTTTTTGGGTGACAAAAGTTTCCGGTTCGCCACGGCTATGAACTAATGGGCAACCCGGCCACATAAAAATCACATAACAAAAGACATTTTAATTGAAATTTAAGTTAATTAGTGTGGGTTGCTCTCTCTCATCCTCTCGCTCTCTCTTTATCTCTCTCTCTCTCTCTCTCTCTTGACTAAAGAAATTTACGGTTGGAGAGAGGTACAAAGCAAACGGAGTCCGAGTTGAGTTTGAAGTCTGAAGCTGCGGTTTCTCTAATTGACACATACAAATTATAACGACTGGAGGCCGTAATACTCGTAAAAGCCCAGCCCCAGGTCGGGAGACTTACGAGTCTAACGGCAACAGTTTCGGTTCGTTGTAAGTAATGGCAGCATGGCTAATGAGACACCATTTTTATGACTCTTATTGTTATCCATTTTGAAATTATGATTTAAAACCGCAAGAATAAAATTTATGTACGTACAAAAATACCTATTCGTACATACGAATATATATATATATGAATAAATATATACATAAATCTCGATCTTTCCGGTGTGTAGTGCATTTTCAACTCGTTTCTCTGTTTTGTTTTCAATGGCATAAATTGTCATTAGATAAAGTTTATGACTCAATTATCGTTAGAGGTTGACAAGTTTTGTTGCCCGTTGCTTTTAATGCTGGCATTGAGCTTGTCTAGGCCCACTTTTAATCCCCTTCCCCTCTCGCCACGCTCTCTCTCTCTTTCTCTCTCGCTCTCTCTATCTCGCTCACATTATTATTATTCATTATGCCTTTGTTTATGCTTTTGTCTCTGGGGCGTGGCAATTTATTGCTGTGTCCCCATAGCCAACACCCCGTCCAACTATCCAACCGTTCATCCATCCATCCATCCATCCATCCACTCATCCATCTATCTATCTGCTCAATCTCTGCACCTACTCGCTGTAGGTGTTTAACAATGTTGCATTTTGACTGGCCAGCGAGTGAGTCTTGTTAAATAATGTTAGATTTATTTTCATTTGAGTTTTTTGTTTTTTTTTTTTGAGCAGTGACTTAATTAAAATGAAAATTTCTTTATGTGGTTATGCAAAAGCAGCGTCCTCAAGTAATTTTTTCACACTCTGTTTTACGAAAGTTGAAAGCCCAACAGTTGGAAATAATTATTGTCAATGGTATCTCTTGAAAGCAGTCATTGTGGTATTTAAGAAAAGCCTGCTAAAGTTGATGTCGAAGCTACCTTTGGGTTAGTTAGTAATTGTTTGAAAGTCGGAATGAAAGTAGCTTAAGCCAGCAGCAAACATAAATAGTAAAGTTTGTTTTAACACATTGGCTTGTATTTTTTCTGAAATTAATAAATTGTATTCATTAATTGATATAAGCCAAAAATTAGAGAAATATAATCAGCGGCCGACTAAACAATGCCTCCAAATCTATATTTTGGCGAACTTAAGTGAATAATTATAACCAATTTTGAGTAGAAATGCTTATTCATTCCTCAATATTAGTAATATATTTATGTTAGTTTCTTCTATTGGTTTCTTATTGGAATATTTGGGCATACATTAATTGATTAATGTTTATGCTGCACTCCTCCCTTCAATCCTTGCTTCAATCACATGTGGCTCGCTAAGTGTCTGTGCTCTAATTTGTTAAAATGCTGAAAGCATCAAAGGCAGCGACAATCTGAAAACTGACTGAGAACTGTATAAAAAGTGCGCATAGCGAGAGAGTGTGAGAGAGAAAGAGATAGCGAAGAGCATTAACATATTTTAACAGGCAAACGGCATTTGCATAATTTTGTGACATGCTCGCACCACACCCACACACCCACACACATACACACACACACATAGCTGGGCATTTTGGGGGGTTTTCTTTCTTTCGGTTTGCTGGCGATGACAGCTTTTGTAGGTTCCATTAAAAAGTTCAGAAAACGCTGCAAAATGGCTCGCACTTATGGCAAATTAAACTTTTCCAACATGGCGCTCGGCTCGCTTCCTGTCTCTCTGCTGTCTCCTGTCCTCTGACCGCCGTCTCCCGCTCCCCAACAGCATCTCAATGCTGCAACTGGAGCTGGAGCTGGAGCACCATTATGTAACAAATTACTTTGGCAAAGTGCTCGTGTATTCGCTTTTTAAATATGCAAAAAGAGCGCAATTTGCATAAATTTGCCTCAGCATTAAAACAATTTTAACTCGCAACACCAACGCGCACAACAACAACAGCAGCAACAACACGAAGCTACAAAAAAAAATATATATATATACCCAAACCTGCAACACTCCAACTCCCCCTTAACCCAACGCCATGCCTCACTCCTTGCTGCTCCTGAGGGGGAGGCATGTAAGTGCGACTATTGCCTGTTGCTGGAACGTGGAACGTGGTTGGGTGGTGCTTACTGAGTGGGTGGCTGGTTGGTTGGTTGCTCTCCTGCTTTTGCTTTGGTTGTCATCGGTGCCAAATTAACAAATTTACGCCAACATCTCCGGCTCAAAAGTGCTGCCAACAGGCAAACTGCGTGGACTGCGTGTCGGGTAAGTGCCACAAGATATGAGAGTAAGTGCGAGAGAGAGAGAGTGAGAGAATGTGTTAGAAGAGGTCATGGGGCATTGGGAGTGGTGGGTTGTGTTCACATTTGACTTGTTTTGCGGTGTACTTTTGCCCGGTTCGCTGTTGTTGCTCTTGTTTCATCCACCTGCCAGTCAGTTGGTCTGTTTCTGCTTCTGCTTCTCTTAATGTGCTTTCGGGCAGTTGCTTTTGAACGGTTCTTTTTGGCCAACACCCGCACGGGCACCGGCACCGGCACCGGTACCCGCAACCCCCGGCACTTGCGTTTGGTTTTGCGAAATTAAATATTCCGGCACCATTAGTGTTAAAAGTGTTCGCATTAAAAACATTTTGCATTTTTTTTTTGTCCTTCCTTCTTTAGCGCCACTTTTTTTTAGCGTCCGTGAAATGCACTTCGGCAACAGCGAAAAACAACAAGAGCAACAAAACGTTCAGTCGGTAGTGCCAGACTAGCAGATACCCTGTGCGCCAAGGGATTGACATTCGTAAGATTATTTATTTCAATAATATTTATAATATATCAAGCGCTGCATTTTAATTTAAGCCTGATCCCCATGTATATTCTAGACTGTGATATAGTTTTTTAAGATTGCCACATGCCCCCTGTTCTACTGTACTTGCCTCACTCACATTGGCCTGGGTAAGGGGTATAGAACTGAGGCTGAAACCGTCGCAACTTTGTTTTTAAGCACGGTCAAGTTTTCGGGGTGCTCGACTGTATTTTTTCATGCTTTGTTCACAGGACACACAACAACTTTGTCATTAGTCAGCTGTCAGTTTAAACAACGGTGGGGGTTGAACAGGAGTGCGTAGCGTGAGAAGTAGGGAAGGGGAGGAGGAAGGGGTGGTGGTGTTGGTAAGGCAGCAAAGTGCCTCTTAAAAGTTAACTGAAGTGGCACTCAATTTGCCATCAACTAGTTAACCATTAGTTAAGCTGCGGCTAAAGTCGGCTATGTTGCTTCTGAGAAGCTCATTTTCAAACTTATAAAATATAAGTTTGATCGATGTATCCAAGATACGTACTTTAGTACTTTAGATGTATGTAAGAGTGGATGAGTTGAGTATTGTACACAACTCTTGATTTCAACAAACATCTAAACTACAAGAAGTAATTCGCACAAAGCTGGAAAATGTGTGGAAAAAATACTATGATTTCCTATGATTAAAATATATTCTACTGATATTGGGATATTTTGCTTTTAGTTGGGCTACAGCCATTAACATGTTCGTGGATTAAAAATGTGTGGAAAATTCAGTTACAGGCTCAATGATTTTTGTGATTTATGAAATATTACATATTCTACTAATAGTAGAAAATTTTGCTTTTTCTGGATGCAAAAGAAATGAGTCGTTTTTTAGGTTGGAAAGTACAAAGAAAAAACGTATTGATTATTTTAAGGTTAGACTAATATTAATTAGGACACTCTTGTCTTAGAAGAGTTCTCTTCTATATCTTATCTTAAGACTATCTTAGCTAATCTTACAGTAAATGAGTTACTTGACAAGATAGAATGCTATAGTCGAGATAGCTCGACTAGGCGATAATCCGGATCCATCCTTTAAATATATGGTAGGCCTGCTGCTATGAGTTAGTTCAATAAAATAAAAATGAATATTACATTATTCTGGCTAACAAAATCTGTGATTCTTATCCGGTCATAGATATTTCTTGGCTAATTTGACAAATTGTCACTTGTTTGATTTGTGGAGCTGCGACAATCTGTAATCAACATCATCATCATCATCATTAGCAAGTACAGTCTGCAATGGGAAATTGAACGATTGTTAAAGAAAATATCAGCTGAAAACGGCGTAAAATAGACGGCTGCAAAATTAGAAGCTAGGCAACACTTGCTAATGATTACCGTCTCCGCCTCCGCCTCCGCCTTCGCCTCCGGTTCCTTCTCCTGCTGCTGTTTTTGTTGCTCCCGATTCAGAATGTGTTGCACGTTGATCGAATGTTAATTTGAAAATAAATGAACGTTAATTATACGCTTCACAATTTGGCAGCAGCGACTTCCTTTCGGGTGTGAGAGCTGTTGCACTTGATGAGTTGCTGCCACTGCCACTGCCACTGCGACTGCCGCTGCTGTTGCTGTTGCTGACCTCTTAGCCGCGTATATGTCTGACAAATCATGTCTAGCCTTTTGATGTTATCGCACTCATTAATGCCACAACGAGTGCAGCAACGAGGCGTGGAGGCGTGGCAGCGACCATTTGTTGACAGCTGGTAGCACTTGAATTCCTCTAACAAGGCCAAGACGAAACATGGCTTGCTGTTGTTGGCATTGTTGTTGCTTTTTTTACTTTTTATTATTATTTGCGCAGACTCGGCTAGGTGACAGCTGCCTGCCCGCTCGCCGGCCTGCCAGCCAGCCTGCCAGCCAGCCTGCCAGCCAGCCTGAGTCAGAGGCTCTGTGCGTCCTGACACACTCAGAAAAAAATATGGCATCGAATTCGGAAAGTTCTCATTAATAAATAAAACCTTAAGACGAAAAATATTTCGGAATTATCTATATAGATATAAATATGACTTGCACAACTTTAGAATCTGAAAAATTTAAAATAAGTAATTGGGAAAATTGTTGTTAATAATTATTGTCTAGTTATAGGAGGAAATACAATTTCAGAAATATCTCTATAAAAATTCTTTAACAACTTTTCTGATTTTTACAAATAAATTTCTTAAAATTAGAAATATTTGCACAAATATTTAATAAAGATGGCAATTTTTTAATTAATGATTATCTATCTATGAGAAGTATATTTCACAAGTTTCAAAAATGTTTTCTTCTGTTCAGGATACAGATTTTTGCTGAGTGCACTCACTTAGCCAGGCACAAAAGCAAATGCACGCGCGCACACACACAAACACACACTTACACACAGTTAGAGGCTATTACGCACAGTTCACACACACACACACATCAGGACAACTTTTCACACCTTGCGGTTGGTTGGCTGGTAGGTGTGAAGCGGAATTTCCAGTGTGCGTCGTCGGAACCTTCGCATCGGGCTTATCTAAATTGCTTTTCGAGTATCAATATTTTAGCTCAAGTGTAAATTATAACGCCCCGTGTCTGTATGCAGCACACACACACACACATACACACACGTACATACATACATACATATTGACGCAGGATTCGTGGAGAGTCGCAGTTTATTTAGTGCTAGGCCATAGATAAATCTAAAAGCCTTGGCGATCCAACAATCACCGCCACCAATTAGCCGAGCCAAGAGTCGACTCGACTCGACTCGTCTCGTCTCGTCTCGTCTCGATTCAAGTCTCAAGTCGAACCGAGCCATTTTGAACGGCATAAATTACGCACGCCAACGTATTCATAATTCTATTTCCGGCACATTAACTCAACCCCAACCAAAGCCAAAGCCACAGTCAAAAATGAAACCACGCATTCCCATGCCCATTCGCAGGGGTCAGCCTGTGACTGCAAGCACTCCCCCTCTCCCCTTTCCCCTTTCTCCCCTTTGAATATAGCTTGAAGATTTGTCGCTGACACGCGATCCAAGAGCCAACGGGATGTGCTTCATTAATTGGCGTCCAAGTCATAAAAAATATGTATCTTTGACTTTGTTTCCAGCATCCGAAAACCAAAGTCAGGTAAAAGTTGTTAATAAAACGAAAACTAAACTAAATGAAAACAAAATAAAACGAACGATATAAAAAAGCACACACACACACACGTGTCTATATAAGCAGAATGGAGAAGAAGAAAAAAAAACAAGCTAAAACAGAGCCAAACTGAGCGCATTATAATCAGATTATGAGCACTAATGATCCTTTAATGATCGGCGTTTAGGTCTGGGCCTCAAGATTGGTTTTAAATTGAAAGCCTGAGCCACAGCCAGAGACCGACCATAAAACGAAATCAAATCAAATCGAATCGAATCGAATCAAGTCATATCAATTTTAAGCGTAACACATTTCCCGTTCGCTCCACAAAACAAAGCCAAGCAAAAGGTGGCCAAAAAAGAATAGATAAAAAAGGAAATATTAAATTAAATCTAATGCAAGTTCTTTTTGAGTTAACACGGACTACCTAAATAAAACTGGAAAATTACAAAAATATCATTATTTAGAGAAGAATTGGCATTATTGTAAACGTTATTCATTTTTGGGAATTACATTTGTGAAAATCTGCAACAATAAATAAATTGACATATACATATATGTATATATGTATTATATCAAACTAATTTTAGAAATTCACACCGAGTATTTCGTTCTTTTTGCGATGATTTATCAAATTTCGTATACACTTTTGAAAATGAGGCAATATCATTATCACAAGCAGCTAATACAAGGTCTGACCAATTAGTAATGAGTCTCATTACTTATTGGTCAGATCTCGTATTTGAAGCAAGTAAAGCGGTTTTATTTGTTAAACACCATTCGAATTTAATTAGTTTATTATTATATGTTAATTATGAAAGCAAAATAGATATGAAATACTTTTTAATTTTTCCATTTGTTCTTTTTTTAAATTTATTAATTTATTTATTATATATCCAATTCGAATTCCAATACGAATTTCTGAAATGAAACTATCAATTTTTGACCTAGCGTTTTGAAATACAGTTCGCTTGGCTCCTTGGCAGAGCTGCTGTAGGTAGTGCATGTGTGTAAATGTGTGTGTGTGTGTTGTTTTCTCATTAACCCGTTCGATCTACTTCTACTTCTACATCTACTTCTACTTATACTGCTGCTTCTCGATCCCGTTCTCGGTTTTCATATTTTATCAATGGCAATCGCTGACGCTGTGGGGCGTATGCCTTCGGGGCATGCAACGCGGCTACTGTAAATGCTTGTTGTTGTAGCCTGGGCTAATTATTATCAGATATACAGCTAAATATGTATGCATATATGTATGTACATATGGATGTGTGGATATACACACACATCGAGTGAGAGGGCTTTGCTAGACCAGACTAGCGACTAGGGATATCATTTCCGGTAAACGCTCTCAGCTCCCTCTCCCTCTATTTCTCTCTCTCTCTCTTTCTCTCTCTCTCTCCGAGTTTGGTGAGTTGCACAGCCGCAACAACATTAATGAACTTTTAAGCGTTGCTACTGTGTTGCGCTTGCGCAAGGGGCAAGGTGCCAGCGAATAGGTGAATAGGGACAGGTGTAATTTAATTATGAGCAGCAGCCACAGCAGCAACAGCAGAGTTTTTGTCCTGGCTGCGTCCAATTTTAATGACACATAAAATTGGTCACTTATGTTTGCCACAATGAAAACAAAACTGGTCAGGACATGACACAACAGGACACATCGGCAGCAGCAGCAGCAGCAGCAGTCATAGAGCTGCACACATGTGGTGCACGAAGTGTTTTCTGTGGCGTCATTGTCCCTGCCCGCAGTCGGGCTAGGTAAACACAATCTTGTCCGTGTTCCTTTCCTTGACCCTGTCCGTGTCCCTGTTCATGTTGGCGTCTAAGGCCGAGTCCTTAAAAGCCCCTTAGCGCAATGAGCACACCAGGGTAATGTAAACCTATTAACGGTCAGCGACGCGAACCTTGCCTGCTTTTCATTTTATTTTTGTTGTTGTTTTTGGCTCAGGTGTTTTTCGTAGTCCACTCGTAGTCCTGTCGTTTTCCTATCGTCCTTTTGTGGCTACGCGACAGGCGTTAAAATCATGTATCGCTGACTCGTTTAATTACAGTCCTCCGTCCGTCCGTCCATCGACCCTCAGCACTTTGTTTGCTTTTTTGGGTTTATGGTTTCATTTCGTTTTTGGTTTTGTTTTTCTTTCTTTTTTTTTTTTTTTTCGGTTTTTTTCTAGGCCACTTTAAGCGGCCAAGTGAAGTGTTGATCAACATATTTCCGTTTCCAATTATGGACTCCAGTATTTAACTAACAGTTATGTGCTGCAACTGATTGGCATGAAATCGTATCAAGTCCAAAATCTTCCATTACCTATCATAACATTCTACAAAATATAAACGGCTATACTCAGGATTTTAGAACTCTCATTATTATTCAGAAAGTAATTTTTTTTAATGAGGCAAATTGTGTCTTTCGAAAAGTTGGAGCATTTTTAAAATAACTCAGAAAAAATATGTCTAATTTCCAAGGTGTCATTTTATATATATACGCAGAAGTCTAACATCAACTTGGAGATTTGACATTCATAAGCATTTGGAAAGAGTAGAAGAAGAAGAAGCATACAATTTGCAGGCAACTTGAATGACGAGGTCAAATTTCATTGCTCTTTCGGAATTTTAAAAAGTACTTCTTCTGAGAGAAGGTTTTCTATTTAAAATTTGGCGAAATTTTAAGAAGATTCTCCTAGAAATTATTTCTAAAAACGAAAACAATTTATTTTAGTTTTCCGGCGATTTTTCTAAATTCATGGCGCTCTTTTCCTGAGTGTTATGTTAAAAGTGTACATTTGATTGAAGTTGCATTAGTTTCTTTGCTACACAGATACAATGACAATTCAAATATTCGAATAAATGTTTGCTAAGGAAACTGTTTATCTAAGCTAGTCCAGCGATTTTTTTTTTTTGTGCAAGTGAAAATAAAATTATTAATGCATTAAAGTATAGAAATTAATTAAAATATAATGAACATTACGTGTGCGGCATGGCGTGACAGCAAATTATATTTAATAATAGCGACATTATATTTATTCGACGGAGAGTTTATGGGAGGAGGGGCGGGATGGGGGAGCGGGCTCAGGTTGAATGTTACCCCAGCCATTTAGCTCGTTGAGCTGCTGCAGTCGCAACTGGGGCGAAAAGTCAACAAACAATTTGGCAACACACACACCAAAAAGCAACAACAACAACAACAACAACATGAACAACAATTGTCAAGGCTGCAACGCCCACAGTCGGTTCGAACCAGATTGTTGCATGTTGCTGCCTGGCTGCAAACAAAACAAATAAGAACAAAATTGTAAAAAAATAAATAAAAATAAAAGAGAAAAAATTAATTGCACTTAAATTGTCACTGCCGCAACAACTTTGGTGTTGTCGTTGTGGTTGTTGTTTGCTTATCGTTTTATCGTTTGTGGTTATTTCATTAGTTGATGTTGTTGTTGTTGTTCTTCGTGTTGCCATTGCTGTTTTAAACGCAACTAATTAATGGTAATGGGTCATTTTGCATGGCCATTGCATGAATACCGCTTGTTTGTTGATATTGTAAGCAATTTTTATGGTCCCAGAATGTGTTTTAGTTATCGATTTTTTATTACTCACAACGTCCGCACGACACATTTGTTAGCCAACAACACAGTTTGGCCAATTACCGAATCATTCCAATTATGAGCCCAATTCGAAAAACTCAAATCTTATAAACAAGAAAATCTTATCTTAAACATGCCGATATGTTCGAAATTTTCGAAATATTCAAACTTTTAAACAAATTTTATTTATGTGTTTTCTGTCTTACGATTTTTAATTTTTTTTTTAAATTTTTAATTATTTATTTTATTTTTGTTTTAATTTCAGTGTATCAGAGTGAATATCTATGGCTATCTGTATGGTATAGGGGTGCTATGATGATTTTTCTTTTTGGCCAAATGTAAGGAATATTTTAACACGCACATCTTTGTGAGTTTAGTCCGGTTATCTTTTCATACGAGCACAAATCCTGTTCTTCGAACGCAGAAGAAGGCAAATGTATGCCCAGTTTCAACTAGATAAGCTTAAAACTGAGGTTATGGTAGATTATGCTAGGGTGGTTGTCAGCACGAGAGCAAGTCAAGCAGAATATGAATAGTTTCCTAGGTTAGCTATCGGAGAGGAGATCCTAGGAACTTAAGTCTGCCTCCCGAGAGATGGGCGGTGACAGAAGAAGTGCTAGTGATGTTGATGAGAAAAAAGTATTTATATATAAAATACATATATAATATATATATATAGATATAAATATATATGTATATGTTGTGGGGTCGTAGACGTTTACTTCAAACTCCACCACAAAATTATAATATACTCTATCAACGTATTTAAAAGAATACGTAACTTATCCATGTTGTACAATAAAATTAAGCAAATAGAGAAAAATAATCCTTGCACTAAGATTACACAATTCACTATTAATTATTATTTACTTATGTCACTATTCAAATATCAGTTTATATATGTATTATAAACTAAATATATAAATAAAATATAAAAAAAATAGTTTTCATAGGCATATTTGAACTCAACTTTTACTATGATTTGCAAAACAATTCACAGCTCTTAAGCACAAATTAAAATTACGTTGAAATTATTCTTAAATTATGAACAAGACTTACAATTTTGTTCAATGTATTATAATGAAATGCATTATGCATTAAAAGAAGTATATTTAAATTTAAGTTTATTTTGCTACTATTTAAAATACCGTCGTAAAATATTTTCAGATTGATTTCCATAAGCAAAATGTGAAAAAAATGTGAAATAGTTATGGTTCGTATAATTTTCTCATTGGTCTTTGCTAATTATAATTGATAAATACTTGGGAATATGATGAGCCCCAATCCATCAAGTTACTTTCCCCTTTTATCAAAGATATTTTGCTATTTTTTCGACACTCGGCTATAGCTAAAAGATTCTCTTTACTACTACTACTACTACTACTTTTCTTTCTCCTTTCATCAAAGATATTTTTCTATTTTCCCTTATATGACACTCGGCTATGGCTAAAAGATTCTCTTTAGTAATGCGTATTTAATGTCATGTTTGAGCCGTAAAGCTTGCCAATTCAATCGGATGAGAAGTTTATTTTATATATACATATATACATACATATATATATAGATACATTTATATCTATATAATCGCTTAATCGGCATGAAGAGCTAGTCAGGCTACGGTCACAACTTCAGGCTGCCTGCCACTGATACTTAATCCTTGCCACGTACTCCTATCTAATTGTATAAAGCGTTTCTGTTACGTACGCCATTTTCACACACACACACACACACACACACACACACATAGAGAGTAGAGAGAAACTGCTTAGTCCTCGCCAGAAGAAGACAGACTACACGCATCCATCTCCCTTTCCCTCTCTCTCTCTCTCTATCTCACACACACTTTCTGTCTCTGTCTCCCTCTCTCCCGTCTGTACAAACTTCAAGTCAAAGTATCTAAACGCACAGTTTTTCTGTATCCAAAACTGCATTAAATGCCATAAAATAACTTTTAAAATGCTTTTTACTTAACATCCTGCTAGCTTTAGCAGGCAATTGTGGAGGCAGAGGCAGAGGCAGAAGCAGAAGCAGAAGCAGAGGCTGAGGCTGAGGCACAGCAACGCCAACGTCAACGCCAACGCCAGCGTCAACGCCAGACGCGTAAGGTGTCAAAATTGTAATGGCAAGGCAGCAAGCAGGCCAACCACCCACTGAGGAGAGCAGGCGAACGAATTCCTTTGCCTACCACCCACCCACGCAGAGCGAAATAGAGAGAGAGAGAGAGACAGAGAGTGAGAGTGAGAGAGAGAGAGATTCAGAGAGCAAGATACAGACACAAAGTCAGAGAGAGAGCGAGACAAAGGCGTTGGGCGAGTGGAAGCGTGAAGCGGGTGGCGCGTAGCGTGGCCACCTTAAAGATTAATTAACAATTTGCTGTAAAAAGGCAGCCAAGCGAGTATTTTTTTTTTTGTTTTTTTTTTTGCTTTTTGGCAGTCGTCAACATTGCTGCCGTCGCGGCTGCTTATTGGTGCGAAAGTTCAGCGATTGATGAGTGCGCCAGAGCGAGACGACGCGTCTGTCATGCGACAACGATGGCCAAGCGTCAGCGTGAGTGAGTGCAAGCGAGATATCAAAGGCAGCAGCGCCGCCGCTGCTCTCACGCTGGCTGGACCAAAATTATCGACAGCGGAAGTCAACACACTTTAAATCAATTAGAAAATAAAAGGCGGAGTTTAAACGAGCCAGCTTAGCAGACAAAGAAGACGTCGCGTCAGCGACAACCACAGCGAGCAGCGCTCACAGCTAGTCCCCCCCTCCCACCCCGTCAATCCGAAAGCAACAAGAAGAACAACAACAACAGCAGAGTTCGGGTTAAGTGACATGCGTGCGCAGAGAGTTGTTGTTGCAGTTGGTTGTTGTTGTCTTTCGATTTGCCTGCCAACTGGTTTGTTTCGGCAGTTCAACCTACTTCCCCCCCCCCCACCCCCCCAACACACATACAAACATTGAGCGTGACTGTGGTGAGTTTCTGTCTCTTTTGATTTTTATGGCATGTCTCTTTCTACTTTGCCCTTAGTCTGTGGCTGCGATTATAATTTGTAATTTGTGCGAGGCGTTCGACAGAGCTGCCGGAAGGTGTTTGGATTATGGCATGAACGTGTGGAGGGGAGGGAGAATGGTGAAGGGGTGGGGTTTGTTGATAGTAGTTGGAACAGTAGCCAAGTTGGCCCCATTGCCTTGGGCCCCCATCGGCCAGATCCATTCGTAGGTCAGCTGTGTGTGACAAAACTGTGGGTCAACAAAAACAATGAGAGTGCACTTTGTGTTTAATTCGTTTGTCTGAATCAATGAATGAATGAAGCGAATGAAATTGAATGAACGCATGACTGAATGAATAACCAACTAGAGATACATGCACACACACACACACATATGTGTACCCATCAATGTTTTCTTCACTTCTTTTTTGATTACTCAAAAGTCTCAAAAGTGTTCGACAGCAATAGAGAATATCATTTAATTTATAGTCAGAGTACGGTCAAGGTCGAAAATCCCGGGCCTGAGAATGAGTTTCTTTGAAGTAATTCCAAAGTCACAAAGCTTTGGAATAAGTTAAATGGGATTAAGGTAGGATCAACATCTTAGTTAATATGAAGCTGTTTGTTATACTTTTTACTTTGTTAATATTGATAACAGCTTAAAATACAACCATATAAAACTCCATACTGATTTCAACTTAAAGTATAACTATAAGAAGAAGAACTTGGTTGAGCAAGTATTGAAATGTAATTGTTTAATAGATGTAATCTTTCGACTATAATATACATATGTAATATGGTCATATATTACTCAATTAGTTTATCAAATTATACTTTAAGTAGCCTGAAATTTACAAATTAAGAAATTGGTTGGGTTTTGCACACATAGTATATATAACAACAGCCAACTATATTTATCATTAAGTTGACAAGGACTCACAAGTCTGAACTCTTAACTAAGTAATAGTAAAAGCATAATGCATTTAATTTATAGTTTTCAAGTCTATGCAGACTGACCTCTTGAAAAACAACTAAAAATAAATATTGAAAAACAAATATGACTTGAAGACTGTTGAAATTAATTCCAATTAATCCTATAGGAAAAGTGTGTGTATATGTTTGATTATTAATGGTTAATTGGAGATAAAATGAAACGATTTTGAATCATTTGGGCGATTGCTCGCTGCACTTTCAATCTGCACACTTTGACAAATTTTCTGTGACACTTCGATGGCAATTGACTGACCGCCAGACAAAGGTGTGGCATTATTAACGCTTTGCTGATTTCTGCTGATTGAGCGTCAAAACTTTGCGGCCGGATCCAAGGATGGAGGCAGAAGCGTATGCAGAGGAAGACGAAGATGTGCACGCTGATCAGGGAGTAGAAGATGTTTGAAAAAAAAACAGACAAAAACAACAAAAAACGACACAATTCACAGCCATGTGTCGAAAACTTCAAACTATATATAAATATTGATATTGAACATCTGCAAATGAAATACGCCTCGACGATGGGCGTTAATAAAATGCGTAAAATTGGGCAACGCTATGGATTTTTGTTAACTAACTTTTGTGGTACTTGTTTTTGAGCTGGTTTGTTTGTTTATTTTGTATATACCCTATGTCCATTCAAAAAGAAAATATAAAAAAGATGGCATTACAAAATTGAGCATATGTAAGCTGAATACCGAATTCTATTTTACAAACATTTTTATGATTATTGCTAGTCTATACTAGTTTATATAGCTTATGTGTCCGTGTGTGTGTCAACAGGGTATCTGTAGGCCGAGCACTCTCGACTCTATCATTGGACTTCTTATTTTAACATTTTTTGCTGGCGTCATCGCCTCATGCTATTATTATGGCTTTTTAAAGTATTAAACTAAGTAGCATTTGTTGTCTGTCCAATTTTATGTTTGTCTGGCCTGTCAGTTTTTTTTTCTTTGCTCAGCTCTCGACTCTCGCTTCGCATTTTCTGCGTCTTTTTGGTTAATTGGCTAAAAATTTTCTACCAAATTACTTTAATTATGACAGTTACACAGACCCCAACATATATATTTATATATACATATATAAATACAAGCTTTTTTCTCGACTGTTTAGTTGCGCTTATGGCTTTGACCGGTCTTCATCTGTCATTGCCCATTCCCCAATTCATTCGCTGTCATCTTTCAGATGCTGCTGTTTTTTTTTTTTTTTTCTTTTATATATTTATTATGTGCTGCTGCAGCATTACAAAATGTATTAAATAATTGCTGATATTATTGTTGTTGAGAGTCGCTGTGATTGGGAGTAGAGCTGAAGGTGCTACTTACTCTCCTCAATAGTGGGTCAGCCAGTAGACTTGCCAATTGTTGCGCTGATTGCGTAACAAGCCCTCAAATGCTGGCCACAATCAATGCATGCCTCCGTTCCCTTTCTCAGGAACTGCAGATGTGTCATTATGATGCTGGGAGACTCACACTTGTAAAATAAGGGACAATTTGTTAATAACATTAAACATTTAACATTACTGTGCTCTCTGATTATTTGCCAATTAATAGTTAGGGAATAACTTAAAGGCAGTGGTAATTAAGTACTTAAACAGTTTAGTTTGTGCATCAGAGTCATCTTTCGTGTGTGGGCTTGAGGCACTCAACTAAACGGAATACATAAATATTTGTGCATATATATCGAGTATATACACACACATACATATATCTGTGTAAATCCGTGATTAAGGCATTGCATAAGCTGCGGCAGTGCTTTAATTGCTGCAGCAAGCATGTTGCATGTGGC
This sequence comes from Drosophila paracracens, assembly GCA_035044025.1. NCBI lineage: Eukaryota > Metazoa > Arthropoda > Insecta > Diptera > Drosophilidae > Drosophila > Drosophila paracracens. Next base: position 5,347,617 of record JAWNMN010000400.1, on the reverse strand, counting down.
ACGAATTGGCTGCCTGGTGAATGGGTTGCGTGTGGAGTGGGTGTGTATACAGGCGGGTGAGGATACATGGGGGTGCGGACAGTGGCAACTTTTATGTGTGTTTTGTGGCCAAAATAAGAGTAAAAAAAGAAAAAGAAAAAAGAAAAACGAAAAAATTGAAGCGCACTTCCGCGTAGCGAGTGAGCGATAAGCGAAATTGAAACGTTTTTGCAGTCAGTGTGGCACGAGAGCAGCAGCGTTAACAGAAAAATTAACATTACGCATACGCCGCTTTGTACAGCACCAAAAAAAAAAAACAAAAAACAAAAACAAAATAATATTGGCGAATTGGCAAAACTGAAACAACTTCAGTTGAATTGAAAGCTTGAACGCATTACAAACTTTATGCTTGGCCGAGCGCAAAACATTAATAAATACCTGCGGTTTAATTCAAAATAATTTGTTTAAACATTTCCTTTTGTTTAGCGCTGCCCGTTGCCAATTACCCGTTGCGACGTGCACCACAACATTCTCAGACAATCGCCCCATAGCCCCCTGCCCTCCCCGCCTCGCCCGTCATCTTCTGCAGTTTTAATTGCAGCCCCACACACACACACACTCACACACTCACAGCTATATACATATATTGTGTATTTACTGGGAAGCTGGGCATTGTTCAACGGAATGCAATACATAAATTGCACGATGAGTGAAGTGATATACATCACCAAATCGAATTGCAAATTGCCAGAGGAGCCACGTGTCACCCCAAGGTCAGTCAGGGCCAATCTACTTAAACATATGCATACTCTGTGCGCTTGTCTTGAGTACTTCTGGGACCAGACAAAGAGTAACCAAAATAATTGGTTGTCGTTAACTAGCCGAGTTTGTCTAATAACGCTTTAATGTTCGGCAATATTACTTGGCATTAATATTGACCAACTCTAGAAATTGTACACAAGGTTTTTAAGAAATCGTATATTCGACTGAATTCTTTGCCGATTGTAGTAATTCACATTAGGAAAGCGTATCATTCAGGATGGATGGATTAACTGCCAGGCGGGCACTCTCACTTGTATTTGTAGAGATTTAGCTGTTGTCCAACTGTGGTGCTTGATGAGCATTTAAGTTATTGTTCATAGTTGAGCAACGTCAGCTCTCTGGTATTAAGTGAGCTGATTAAGTAGCTTTCACACACACAAGACTCACCTACACCAAAGCTTAGCCTGGGTCGCCAAATGCTTCAAGCGAAAGCTCAGCTCACGCACACCGTTGCAGTTCGCAGTCGCAATTGCAGTCGCAGTTGCAGTCGCAGTTGCAGTCGCAGTCGCAGTTGCAGTCGCAGTCACTCTTAAAGTCACAGCTCACACATTTAGGCTAATCTATTGCGTTGAGTCATTTCGCAGCAACTGCATTTAATGTCATTTAGAGTGAAATAATGTTAATCGCATGTCCAATTTAATGACTTTTAGCATACCGCTCACGACTCGCAGCGATTTGCATGCATTTGGCTTGAGATCAGCAAACAAAATAAACACAAAATTAAAAACAGAGCTCGAACTTGGCATACTCTATCAGTAGTAGTCGTTTTGACGGCATAACGAGTACTCAACGGCTTGGCCAAGTTGTTATGCCCACTCTTTCAAGTGGCTGCAATGAAGAAACAAAAAAGAAAAACTTTAATTAAATTGCCTTGAATTGAAAATCGGTTTTGTTGCGCTTTTTTATGTCATGATTAGCGCGACTCTTTGCCAACTGCTACGGCAACAAAAAAAAAAAAAAAAAAATGACAAAAATACACACACACAACAAGATCTGTTTTGACTTTGCGCAAATAAGCATTAAATCTCACAGTTTTGGGCCAACACCAACCATGCCTCCAAGATCCCAGTCACAAAACCGAAACTGAAAACAAATCCCAACAACCCTAAACCGAATGCCATTGTATCCAATCCATTGTACAAACTGTAGGAAAAAATTGCATTTTTTCTGTCAAAAAATTTCACTTTTTATTTGTTTAGTTTTCGATTTAAATAGAGTTTATATTTGGAACTTTGATCATTAAGAAACATTGATTTTAAAATTACATTTTAAATGCCGATCTTTTGATATTAAATGTTAGATACATGAAATTCAGGAAAGAAATCGCATTGAAATTTAGAAAATCGCTTTATACAGATTTATTGTTCTTAAGAATAATTTAAAAAAAAATCATAGACTTAAACAGACACTTTTCTAGCTTGTAAAACATAATTCTGAATAGTAGAATATATTTTTATGTATAAATCTTATTCTTAGAAAAATTGTGTTTGTGTGTAAGAATGAAACAAGTTGTTAATCGTTTCAATATCGTATTTAAGGTTCGACTTACGTGAATTTATATATATTCAAATATTTGGAAAAAGTGTACCCTGAAATGGAATGGAGAAACCATAGTTTTTAAAGGGACACAGATCTATCGGATTAATAACAATTAATAAAAACTTACAGTTATCAAAAAGAGGTTAAGAAATATTATTTAAAGTGTGTAAAGATTTTTACAAATAAACGAACAATTTTCCAAAACGAAATTGAAAGATATATTTCAAACATATAAGATCAGTTTAAAATTTTAATCTACATTTATTGATACGATTTTCAAAAACGAGGGCAAAACTGGACAATATTCAGATGTAACTATAACATAATGCGGCATTAATGTATCTAACAGTTATTATTAATTTGTGCCCGAAAATGTGTGCAATTTGCCCATAGTGGCAAGCAGAGGTCCATCGCTATGGAAACGCTGACCGAGTCATAGCTGGAGTTGCGACTCCGAATCGGAATCGGAGTTGAAGTTGAAGACGGAGTTGGAAATGGGGATGGAGTTGGAGCCGCAGCTTGTTGCGCTTTGATGTTTGGCTTGTTATTATTATTGTTGTTGCTTTTGTTGCTGTTGTTGTTGCTGTTATTGCCCGCTGCGGCGGCGGTTCTCATTTGAATTTTTATGCATTTTGACAAGGTTGGGGCTCCAGCTTGAAGCGGCGTGTGGCCAACGTCGTTGTCGTAGTGACTGGTGTTGTTGTTGTTGTTGTTGGTGTTGTCATTGGGGTTGGTTGTTTTGCCAGTTTATAGAACGTTTCATTTGTCTCAATCAGCAATCAGAAATGAATGTTTTTGGCTGCGCGCCTTTTTGATCTTTGGCTTAACATGGTTTTTCAATTTTCGAGCATAACTTTTTATGGCTCTATTCATTCCGCTCTTTCGCACCCCATCTATCTTTGTCTGCGCCCATTTTATTATTATTATTATTACGTATATATCTATGTGTATACATGTACATATGTAGTTGAGTTGTATAATTAAATACGCTAATTAATTTGCCATTTGTATTTTTGTTATTTGCTGTTTGCTGTTGGCTGTTTGCTGTTTGCTGTTGGCTGTTTGCTGTTTGCGTGTTTTAAACATTTCCCACGAATGCGAAACGCGCTCAGCTCGCCAATCCAATCAAGAGTCAAAAGCCAAGAGCTAGTGTCACATTTAACTTGTGGCTCAAACATTAAAGATGACAAAAAGCCAACAAGTTCGCTTTGCACTTAAGAAATCTGATAAAAACTAAGGAAAGCAAAACAATAATAAAAAATAAGAAATAAAAGGAAGCAGCATTTCAGCCACTTCTCTGCAGCTTCCACTCCTGCTGCTCCTGTTGCCTCTCCTTCTTCGCTCTTCTTTCTCAATGCACTCGTCACGTGAGTTTTAGCGCAAAATGCTTTGAACGATTGAATGCATCTCGTATGCAGAAACGATCGCGAAACGAGTACCCAGACTTAAGTCGCAGTCGCAGTCAACATTCAACATTCAACATTGAAGACTCGAGACTTTTGTCCTCAAATTTTATTTTATTTATTTTCTTTTTTTTTTTTTTTGCCTCTGGGCACCTCTCAAAGAAGTGTCACACACAATCCGCTTGCATTTTGGCATTTGTCAACTTTCATGCGCTGCGCTGCGCATGCCCAACAAAAACAACAAAAACAACAACAGCAACGACAACAACAAAAACTGGAAACAGTGGCGGCATCGACTGTCTTAAGCCGCTTCTGGCTCCGGTTCTACGGCTCGGAGCTGCTCACTTTTGTGTCCTTTATCTAAAATGCTTTCTGCGTAAATTGCGTATTGAGTTTAAATTAAATTTGCCAAGATTAAGATAAGGAATTGCAGTTTTCATCTCACAACAGCAGCAGCAGCAGCAGTCGCAGTTGATCCCAATCCCGAGGCTGCAGTGCGTCGCGGACTTTTAGCTGCATTGCTGCGCATTGGCGCGTAACCAAAAAGGTGTCTTAAACGTTTCTTTCCAACAGCCATCGAGAGGGTAGACAGTGGCACAGTGGCAGGGGCACAGGTAGAGACGTAAGCAGTGCCAGTGGCAGGGGCAGAGGCAGAGGCAGCAAAAGTTGCTCTGTGGTCGGTTTAGAAAAGATCGATGGGAAAAATGCATGCGGTAAATGAGTGTGTGAATGAGTTCAGTGTTCAGTGTGAGTGCATTCGTGCCAAAGACAAGTGAATCAATTCGTTAAGCAGTCTGTCATTCACTTACACTCTGTTGCAAATATTCACTTATTTATATTGCATTAAATGTCATGTCAATTCTCCAAATTTGAAGAGAATATTAATTAGCTCATCTACAATTTGTGTGGAGTGCTTATTCAATTTTCGTGTTTCTATAATTTGAATATTTTTTCAAATGTATTACTATAAATTCAACAAACGTCATTATTCTACTTTTTAGTTTGTCTATATATCTCGGACTTCAATATATTTCTCTCTGACAAGATCAGCTATGACTAAGATTTTCACGTAGTCATTTCATACCTTATATTTGTAGTAAATGCAGCCAAAAGCTATTCAAAGCAGCAGATGTTTTATTTAAGGAAAAACACACACAGCGGGAAAAAGAGAAGGAATAAGAGAGAAAGAGAGTGCGAGTGCGAGAGAGAGAGAAGAAAAGGCGCTCCTTCTAATTACTGTGCCCCTGTTTAGAGGGTTCGGACCGTGGGCTCTTTGCTGCAAGCTACTTGAGTTTTGTTCGCATTCATTGGATACATTTCTTAAGCGGCGCGACGCACTTCCTTTCTGGGGCAGTTGCCACTCGCTCGCTCGCCCGCTCGTTTGTTTATTTGACTATATAGACCAAGTGTGTGCGTTTGTGTGTGTGTGTGTGTGCAACGTTAACGTGTCAAATGTCTCAAAACACTAATCCCCTAAGCAGCTTAAAGATCGCGATGCGTTGCGCTGCGTTGCGTCTTAAACGTGGCTGGAAGGAAGACTCCGAACGCTGAAGACGGTGACGGTAGATGCTACACAGGGAAAAAAGAAATGATTCCTTTTAAAACTGATGTGCTTCAATATTACATATTTAGCTAATGAAAATCCTTGACTCTCTTGATACATACTTAGTTTAAATGTCTGACAGGCTTAAAATGAAAACATATTTAAATCAATTATTTTGTGCCGTTTTTAGGAATATTCAAATTTGTCTTACTTCTCATAGGTCTTAATACATGCAAGTACATTTTTCTTGATTTTTTTCAGTGTACATATATAGATGAAGAACGAGGGGAGGGTGGCGGTTGCTGCCTGGCTGTCTGCTTGACCGAAGCGATCGAGTCGGCATACGATCGTTTGTCAGTTTGTCAGAGAGTCATCCAGTCAGTCAGTCAGTCAGTCAGCTAGTCAGTCAGTCAGTCAGTTAGTCAGTCAGTCAGTCAGCTTGTCAGTTCGTCTGTTGCGTACCTTTTCGACAATTTCTTACACATTCATTCATCAGTTTGATACGTGTGTCTGTATTGGTCTTTGGCTTTTGGGTTTTCTTTTTGCTTTCTCTTAACAGTTTTACACGACGGCTCGTTGATCTCTTTATTGATATCACTTTTGATTTTCTGTCGTTCGATTTGATAAGTTGTCAGAAATCATAACAAGCCGGTAAATAAGCCAGCAAGTAAGTAGCAGTCTCCGGAATGCGATTTAAAAAATAAAAAATAAATAAATAAAAAAAAAACAGTTGTTGGTAATTGAAAAATGATTTCTAATATGCACGAAATTAATCACATTTTGGATTTGCTGCCTCGCATCGCCTCGCACGGCATTGATCGCCACTTTGAGCGACAGCTAACACAGTAGCCGGAGAGAACGGACAGTGTACGGAGTATGGAGTATACGGTGCACCAACTCAACGTCGAGTGCTTTTTTTGCAGCCACTGTCTCTCTGGCCGTATGAAGCCTACTTTGTGCGCTTAACGCTTAACTGTTTGTGTCTTGGCTGGAAAATTAACTCGCTCATTGGTGTCTGTCAATTGAAATGTCAGAAACGATTTATAATTTCTGTTTCTTTGGCTGCTGTGGTCTTTTTTTTTATTATTTATTTGTTGTGCCTCTCTTTTTTTTGTTGCTGCTGTGATGCCAACAAGTTTATTAAAGCGCTTGGCTAGGGGTAACATGCGCTGCTCGCGGCTGTGGGGGGAGTGCGGGTGAACAAGTATCCCTGGATTGGGTTGGGTGGGGTGGGGTGGGGTGGTGTGTGGATTGGGATTGAGGTCTGCAACGAGGCGCAACTTTAGCGAAAACATAATGCTGATAATTGCAAAGGAGAAAAAGCGTCAACTTGATTTTGTATTCATAATTTGCCTACACTGAACGAAATCAATTGAATTCCAATTAACAGCACAATAATTTAAATAAATTTTTTATGTTTTCTCTGCTTTTCTAACATTTAGAACAAACTAGCAGATAAATGCCAGTCATTTTATTTCAAATGATTATTATGTTCACGCCAACCATAGTTATATTAACAACTTGATTTTTCATTCATTCATTTTTTAATTTAATCACATTTCTAATTTATATATAATTTAATTTTTGCATTTTTACGATTATTCAATTATTATTTTTCACTTACCAATTTTGTATATACTTGTTTAAATATTATTGTTAATTTATCAATTTATTAAATACTTTATTTATTGTTATTGGTCAACGATCAATTTCTTGCTACTTGTTTAATAATTATTTCCAAAAAATGTTGTTCATTTGCCAATTTTCTAAATACTTGTTTAAAATTGTATTGTCCACTTACCAATTTACTAATTACTTAAATACTTGTTTAACTTTTAGTGTTCACTTTCAAATTTCTTAGTTATTTGTTTAATTATAATTGCTCATTTACTTGATTTATAATTACTTGTTTAATTATTGTTTTTCACCTACCATTGACTTTCTACCATTAAGCATACCTTTTGGGTTTGAGCTCATTCATTTTGCCAAGTGAATGAATATCCAGAGAGAAAAAGAGAAGGATAAAAAGCAATAGTGATAGAGAGAGAGAGAGAGAGCGAGTGAGAGAGCGAGAGAGAGAGAGAAAGAGACTGAGACTGAGAGATCATTAAGCAAAAGTCGGGACTGTTGTCAGGTTTGACACTTTAGCACACAAACGACATATGAAATGGCTTAACGAATATTGACAGGCAGCCTAAAAGTGGCCATTTGAAGAGCGCAAGACACCGATTCGCATTCAGATACAGATACAGATACAGATTCAGATACAGATACAGATACAGATTCGGATTGCGGATGCATGCAGCGAATTACAATCAGGCAGCTTAAGAGCTTGAAAGGGGCTGGAGAGGGGAGGGAGGCGAGACGCGGCGAGGCGCAAAGCTGGCGACTTGAGGCGCAAAATGTGTTACGGTGTTAATGCCAGTGCTCAATTATAGCCAGTGATAAAATCGATTGGTTCATTTAAATTGGCTGATTTGATAGCCGCGACGCAAAGTATGCAATGCTTTTGCGGGAAGCAGGGAAAGAGTATTTGACATTTCTGCACAGCAGCATTTCTCCTAGTAAACCATTTATGAATATCTATGATAAGATAAAAAATAATGTGACTGTGCCACTATTTCCAATCAAAATAATACCAACACATATAAGTATATGGTAATAAGGATGTAAGATGTCTTGTGTTAGAGAAGCGAAGCAAGAAGCAAATGAAGAATAAAAATATACATTAAGACAGTAAAACGTTTCCGAATGTGCTATTAAATATAAGTGAAAATAACGAAAGCATTAACAAGTACATTCTAAAAGCAAAACATTCCCGGATGGAGAACTAAGAATAACATTTACATGTTGTATAGATGCGAAAAAAGAGTTGGCAAAGAAGAAGCACATTCAACAGAGATAATGAGCGAGAGAACGAAAACGTTTCCAAATGAGCAAGAAAGAGGAATTGAAATTTGTAGCCCAAGTAGCCTAAAGAGTGTGAGTGGATACGATCTACTACATGTTTAATATAATTCTTATTTTCTTAGGGTGTATAGAGAGTAAGAGGATACGAGCTACAATAAAATGTATCTCTTTCCAGATGGAAACTTGAAGCAATCAATCTGACAAGCTTGTGGATAATTGTTGGATCGATTGCGTCAGCAGCAGACACAGTGGGGAGGCAGCTACTATTTATCTATGTATTTATGCCAAGCACAATAGCAACAAAAACAAAACAACAACAGGAGTCATGGGGTTAAGCGAGTCTCAGCACAACTTTAATAGTGATTATGAGTTGTGTGTGCGAGTGGCAAATAGTATCTCAGAGATGCGCTCGTGCGCTTTAGTAAAACTGGTGTAAACTGTTATGCAAACAATTTACAAACAATTGTGGGCACTGCGCAAAAGGCGGGGACAATAAAAAAAAAGAAAAAAGTAAAACAACAGCAACAGCAACAGTATTTACATTTTGTATTGTTGCAAAAAGCCGCAAGCTGCAACAGAAATTAACAGGAAATTAAGCGTTTTCCTTGGCCCAACGAATGCCGCTTAATTAGTTACAATAGATTAAATTTCAAAGGAATTTAACAACCGCAGCAACAACAATTACAACAACAACTACAACTACAACAACAACAACAAAACAAGGCCGTGCTCTTCTCTATACTCTACAAAGTACACATAAGTGCATCGATACATTGTATGCATAAATACATGTATGTATGTGTACGTCTATGACTAATTAAGAACGCTTGCGTCCACAACCCCAACCACATTCGGATCCACATCCACATCCCCAACCACATGCACATCCAGAAGCAACCGCTCTCGCTCCGCTCATTAGTGGAGCATACAGTTTTGCACCGCTGCCAACTGAGAGCAGAGAGTTGAGTGGCAAAACTTTAGAAACGGCTCTGACCATTTGGCATGCTTCGGGATTCGATCACCGTTGGGATTCCAAGTCCAAGCTTAGCTCCGATTTGCATCAACTCAAAACTGGAGTAGAGTCAAGTGGACGGCAGTCGACTGCAGTTGTGGTGTGGTGTGCTGTGGTGCGCTGTGCTGTGTTGCAGTGTGGTGCAGAGTGAATTAAATTGCGGTGGCGTCAGTTCATTACAGGTGGTTGACTTTTATGCTCTGTTCGCTTCTCGCTTCTTGCTGCTCGCTTCTAGTGAACTGCGCCCCAGCGACGCCTCACATTGCCTCTGGTTGCGTTGGCTTGTTAAAGTCTTGACTCAGTTTTTCTTTTTGCCCGCTTTTGTTGCTTTTTATTTCTTATTTTGTTGTTGTTTTTCTGAAAAATTTACGAAGCGTTAACGAAGCATTAAAGCGCGCATTTAACAAATTTACTTAAAACTGCATAAATTTTCAGACTCCAGCGGAAGTTGCCAGCGTCGTCGTCGTCGTTGGCGTCGCTGCTGACGTCGCTGTTGTCGTTTTGCGCATGCGCAGCAGCAGCAGCAGTTGGAAAAGCGTATGCTTTCAGCTCTGTGAGTATGTTTCCGTCCTGCCAATTTTGTCGGTCAGCATCAGGTGCAAAATATTCCAGCCGCTGACTCCGACTCTGTGGGTCATTTATGTAATTTTGTTTTCTGCCCTCAATTAAATCAGTCGATTAATCAGAAATTTTGACTTTTATAATGGCAATCGGGGATTGTTTGTCCAATTGCTGCGTATATACATAATAATCATTTTTCTACTAAACTATTAAAATCATATTTGCTATCTTTGTTATCTGACACAACGACTTTTATCAACATTTTGAATTTTAATTTCCAATTTTTAAACAAAGCAGAAGGAATGTATTCTTGATCAGCATCCTGTGTGTAATTAAGTCGATTTTAGAGACGATAAGAGGTAAAAAGTTTAGAATTTTTAATGTAAGTTTCTATAGAAAATGCGGGAATAAATAATAATAATAACGATATAACTGCCCCGTTAAGCGATTATCAAAGGAAATATATTTTCTATGGCAAAAAAAAACATTAAACTATTTTTTTATATACCCTGAACCTAGACCAACTGTAAAAATTAACTCAAGATCGAAAAAGAAACACAGATTTTGTTAAGTGAAACGTATTTTTATATTATAACATAGCAAACTAATATTTTGAATAGTTTTTACACAATTTAAGAAGCGCATTGTAAACTAATTTCCACTAGCTCTGCTGGTCTGTCGAATAATACTTGATATTCAAATCCAAATTGTGTTATAAGACAACGCATAATTGACCAAACAATAATATTATGTTAAGATTATAACTAATTGCAATGCATAAGCAATTATTGTACAGCAACAATGATAAGATACAAATTTCCTACGGATCTCACGGATAGTGTGCATAATTATCAACAGCGATCTCTGATTACAAGTTGAACCATCTATTTAACTAGTTGCTTATCTTAAGACAAATGTTAATATACACACGTGTGTGTCTCTCTGTGTGTGTGTGTGTGTATGTGTGTATTGGTGAACATTTGTGTGTGTTTTGATAATTTGGCTACGTGATTAATTGTCTAGCGAGAAGATGTGGACAAAAGTTCGCTGAGGCGGAAAAAATGAGCAGCGAGCAAATACTACATAAGAATACCTAAATTCAAAATTCAAAATTCAAATGCGTCCCAGAAACTACAACGGTTCGTTACACGTTAAATGCTGTTGCTAAAAACTAATTTATAGGGTCAAGAGCAAAGAGCAAGTGTTCACCGAGTCAGGCAGTTAGATAAACGAGAAACCGAAAACTCAAAGACTAACAAAAAAAAACAAAAAAAAACAAAAAAAAAACCCCAAGAGCCACAAGACTTGCTGCTTAGCGCTCATTACATCAACTGAAGCGCGTCTATTATTACCACATTATTCAAATTTGAGTGGTTACCTGGTTATCTGTGGGCACTGGCTATTAACTGCTGCCCAGTGGCCAGTAGGTGAAAAGTGGAATTTCTGTGAATGATTTATTGTAATTTGCTTTAAGAGTTATGTTCACACCATCCCCGAGAGAGAGAGACGGACAGAGAGAGAGAGACGGACAGAGAGAGAGAGAGAGAGAGAGAGAGAGAGAGAGAGAGAGAAGGAGAGAGTTGGCCGAGCATTGCATTTAATCTAATCTACTAAACACATTGTTTGTGTTTTTTATTTTTCCTTTTTGGGGGCGAGGTGCGGCTGCTTCGCTGCGTGGGGGTGGATCCCGTTGCTGCCCCCGGCATCGTCATTGGCATCGGCATCGGCATCGGTATCAGCAGCGTCTTCTGCTATGCCAAATATGCAAATTAATGACAAAATAAGGTGTGTGTTTTGCAGCGGCCTCCGCGGCGCGTTAATGAGCCATTTTCGGCTGGACGGGGGTGTGGCAACATGATACATACACACACATATATATATATGAGTATGAGTACACTCATAAAAAAATATGAAATAGAATTAAGTAAATCACTTTTTTTTTTTTAAAGTTGAATAGCCAAATCTATAATCTTATTCATTATAATTATTTAATAATTAAAACATTTTAGAAATATGTTTTTCATAAGCAAAAATAGTGATTTTGAGAGAATTTTTGAAGTTAAATTTTCATTTTCCATTTATATTATATTATTATATTATTATATATTTATGCTTTATGGTTTTGGTAGCATTGCATACTTGGACATATTTAGTTTCCAGTGTAACGGGGCAGTCGAAAACGTAGCTCATCAAAAGCCGGCCCCTTATCTAGTCAGCGAGCTCAAATTGGGTGTGAGAATAAATTTCTCAGTTTTATGAGTCGCTCGCTTCGGCGTTAATAATGGGCACTCAATTGGTTTTAAGACCTCTGCAGAACTGAGCAGTAGAAATAGGCCGAAATCGAGGCGACCAGGGACCAGAGAGCTGTGAGACGGTCCCTGTCCGTTTCTATGGTTTGTGGCCTTTAGATGTTTTATTCAAGATTAATTGTTAATTTTTTATTGCTGGTCTCATTTTCGTTTGGTGCTGGCCAAGAAATTAAGTTGAGCTTAAGTAGTTTCGGCTTTTTCGTTGCTTGTAAACGGGGCGAACGAACGGAAATGTTATCGCCCAATAAAGTACCATAATTTGTAGTCATAAATCTTTTAATCTAAACACCAAATAAGATACAATTTCGTTATAATAAAAGCCTATATATACATAGAGTGAGTGGGAAAGAAAGAGAGAGAGAGAGAGACAGAGAGAGAAAGAGGGAGAGAAAGATGGAACAACCTACTTACAAACTAAACAATGCGCTCTCCAAAGTGCTCCATTAGAAAAGATTCAAGATCTGAGATTGGATTGGATTGGAATGAAGAACTGTAGTAGTCGTAGCTAGTGGCAGCTAACCTCAATCGCATGCCAATTCAAAATGGCAACAAGAACTTAGCTAAGCCCAACAAGCCATCAAATTAAAGTTAAGAAATAAAAAAAAAAAAGAAAAAAAAAAACGGTGCGATTATTAAAAAACTTTTTAATTGCTGTATGCCGTGTCGAGATTGCTACAACAACAACAACAAACACCATCGAAATGCAGCCATAGCATTAATAATAATAAAAACAACAAAAGCACGCAAAGCTCGGGGACTGCCTTGAACGGTCCGAACATTTTTGTGTTAAATGCGATTAATTGCGATATTATATTCTTATGTAATCGTAAACGTAATAATAATATGTAGTTAAAAAAACCAACAAAAAATAGAAAAACGCTTCACAAAACGCAATAGAAGCACCCATGCCTGATCAGAAGGCGGGCTTGGGGCAGGTGCGCAGTGCAGCCGAACAGCTGAGAATCGCCAAGTAAAAGGAAGTGCGGCAAAATGAAGCTCGCGCTTCAGCACCAAGCCAGCCACTTCGTGGGCAACCGAACTATATGTGCTCTACATGTGTGTATGTGTGTGTGTGTGTGTGTATACGCTACATTTTTGCCAAACCATCCACATACTAACAGAAACCTGCAGAAAGCGGAAGAAAGATCGACACAGAGATAGAGAGAGAGAGAGGGGCAGGTTGGGGAAGCATTTATATGCGAATTAATATATGTACAAAATATGTTTAAGCACATACATATATATATATATATGCATCTTTAAACCTAGTAAGGATTCAATTTCGATTAGTTGAACATATAATTTTCAGCTGTTGGCAATTTGCAATCGTATTTGTTTTCATTAACTATTAAAAAAAGAAATTGAAATTGAAAAAGTAAATGTTAGCTCCGATTGTATTTGACATCTAATTTTACATTCGTTTGAAATTTGCAATAATTTAATTTCGATAATTGTTTTTTTTGTAGATTGTGCAATTTTCAATTAATTTGTTTCTTTTAATTGTTCGTTTTGTATGTGAACAAATTTAATTAAATTTAAGTCAATTTTATTTATCTTTTTTTTTTTTGGCATTTAAGTGTTAAGAGATATCAAACTTTGAGCTTCTCAAAAATGAGTATAACATTGTTAGAGTATTCGTCTGTCGTTCTTTTGCAATCCGAATACAAATTTGCACTTCCTTCTCTTGCATTTGGTTGTTGTTTCGTTTTTTGCACTGTTTGCATTTTTATTTTCTAATTTAATTTTAAGCTGCGACTTTCAATAAAACTTTGCTGCCGTGTTGCTGTTGTTGCTCTTGTTGCCGTTGTTGCTGTTGGTGTGGACTGGCCTGAGAGCTGCACATGCAACTTTGCTTTATGACTCATGACAACATGCAACATGATGTCATGTTTCGTTTCGTTTCGTTTTGTGCCTCTAGTCGGACTAACTAACTGATGGACTAAGTAAATCTATTTTGTTGCTGTTGGCATTGTTTATGTTTTTCTTTTTGGCTTAAAGCTTTTCTTAAGTATGCGATAGCTTAAACTCTGCATTTATTTAATGGCCTTCTAAAGCAACACAGAACAACCGTTAGCAGACACACAGACTGACTGACGATCTTTTGCGGCTGTGGCGCTTTTCCTCTTTCCATCTGTCTGGCTGTGGGCCGAGGTTCGTTGACTCTTTTGCTGCTCGCTGTTATAATTGCCACTAAAAATGTCAGGTGCTAAACGCTATCAACCAAGTAGAACAACCAGCTACAACACAATAACAACAGCAACAGCAACATCAACATCAACAGCAACAGCAATAACACGTCCAACAAAATTATAATGACAATAAAAACAAATTTACAGATTTCCATTTAAAATGCAGGAGGCACACACACAGACGCACACACACACACCCATGCACACACATAGTTAGGGAACGACACACAAAATAGTGAAATTAAGTGTAGGTACCAAAAATTAGTATCGCGTTTTTTTATCTCGCAACAGCCACAGAGAACAGAACAAAAGAGATAGACGAATTTTTATGACCAATGCCCAGGGGCGCACGAGGTGCCACAGACCCCATTTGATACACACCACTAACCGCAACAAGAGCAACAGCAACAACAATAACAACAACAAAAACAATGGCAACACCAACGTCAGCCAAAGAGACCGGAAGAGATGCTTATCGGTCAGTCCAGTCCAGTCCAGCCCCGTCCCGTCCAGTCCAATTCAGTCCGCGGCTGGACAGGTTCCAAGTTGTATGTGTGTCCAAAAATGCAAACCATTTGGGGATTTGCCAAAAGACTGTAACTCACTTGTCAGTCTTGTACGAGTAATACACTTGAGTTCCAGGGTATATTTGCTTTGCCATTGGCCTATCAACATACAAATGCCCAGAGAGAAACAAGATCAGCTTTCAAATACTACTCTCAGAAAGAGAAAATCGCGCTGAATTGTAGAAAATCTCCATATTTTTTGGCGTCAAGGGTTACCCACCTTTATGTTCAGGAAGTATATTTCTAAGACGAAGGGTTGTTTCTTCCTAAAATCAGCGAATATCTTTTCAAATTTTGAATTTCAGATTTTATTTATATGTGTGAACAAAACTCTCACATTAGCTTAATTATATAGATTAATTATTAAACATTTGTATTCAAATATTTCGCATATACAAACGCATTTTAAGATAGTTCAGAAATTCATGCAATCTAACTTATAAAAGTTACGTTGCCAATTTTTTCTAATAATAAGAGTTAGCTTTTCTACTTTTTGGAAATATATTGTATCATTTTACTTTAATTTGGTTTATTCAAAAATGATTTCTAAAAATAAGAAAAACTTAGTTTTCAGGGCGATACTCTAAAATTCAGATCTACTTTTTTCTGACTAAATATTAACCACCGGACAAAAAAATGCACTTTCAGGAGCAATGTAAGAAATTCAAGTGCCTTAAAAGAGTTCAAGAAGTGTCACCTTTGGATATATAATTTTTCTATTGTCAATTGTTTTTCCATATCCAGGAGTATCTGGGGGTATTTCTCTCCTTAAAACTTTTATCCGTCCAAGTACTAGTACCATGAAAGTGGTATACAATTTAAACTAGATATATTTATCTATTATCCCTCTTAAAGTCTTAAACATTATTTTGGACATTCTAAAAACAATTGTCCAACTAAAATCGTAATGAAACAGGTAAGTTTCAGCAGGTAGATTTCAAATTGTAGTTTCCCACTTAGATCAATTCTGCCGACAATAGGATTCATAGCTGAGCAAGGGCATTTCATATTTGGTGTTGAAGCAACTCGTTTTACTATTTTGTGTTCCTGAGGCCGTAATTATTGTTGTTGTGGCTGCCCTGTTAAGCAATGCGATTAAAATATTTAAATTCAGTTTGGCGAGTGCGAGAAATGTTCCTAAACTGCGCCTGCGCGCCTGATAAATGAGACAAGTCCACTGCGACGGCATTACATTAGCATATAGAACGAATGCTGGGAGAGAGTGCCAAAGGTTAAAGGGAACTGGCGAGCTGGTGAGGGAGGGAGTTTGGGAAGTAGGGAAGTAAGGCGACAGAGGTTGGTTGTTACGTAAATGCAGAGAGGGGAAGGGAAGAGTAGTTATATGAGCGTTGCGCTTCGTCGCTTGTTTAATTGTTCCTGTCGCGCAAATTGTGGTTCCTTGAGTTGTTCACTTCCCAGTTCCCAGTTCCCATTCCCCTCTTCCCTCCTCGCCGTTCCCCGTTCCCAATTTCCCAATTCCAACTACCCTTTCCATTTGGACTCAGTTTGCGTGTCATGCGCCAAGCAGCGACTCAGCGTTGCTGTCGCAGTTGCAGTTGCAGTTGGAGTCACTGTTGATGATGGCATTGACTGGCATCGCGCACTTATTTAAATCACTAAGCCAAACTTAACCAACTGTTAAAATACAAACTAAAATGCATTTAACTGTTTTGGGCTGTTTTGTCAACAAACAGCTGTCATCATCATCATCATCATCATCACTGAAATCATCATCAACGTCGCTTCCCGCTCACGTACACCTCTTCCTGTCACTGTCACTGTCACTGTTTCTGTTGTTGTTTTTGATGTTGTTATTGCTGTTGTTGCTGTTGTTGTTGTTACAGTTGTTTTCGTTGTCGTGCTGTTGCGTCTGTCAGCACTTTTGACGCAATTACCTCTCAAAACACACACACACACATGCTTATATACATACATACAATTATGAACGATCTTCAAAGTTTGCCCCAAAATTTGTAAAATCGCCCAAAATTATTAGAAACGTTTTTCTGGTTTCTAGAAATAATATTTTAGTACACAAAAGAGTTTTTTAAAAATGCTGATGTACTCGTATATAAAGAATATATTTGAATCTGTCTCCTCAATTTACTGTCTCTAGGTCTCTAGAAGTATGCGTGAATATACCTTCCAAATTCGGTACATCTAGCTCTAAATTTTTTATCGCAAGAAATCGAGAAATCAGCTTAATTTCAACACTATAGTGTAAGTATCTAGCTGAGGCTTTCGAAAAGAGTTCCGCTCATCATACTAAAGCAAATACAACAACAAATTGCAAATTTGATCAAAACGATAGATATCAATATTAATATTTCATTTTAGTTTCGCATATTTCTGCATTTATGATGCTGCCGAAAACAACTTCAATTTTTTCAATTCCATTTATTTTCCTTTTCAAATTGAATGCATCTGTATTTTATACAGATACTTATTGCTACTAAAATGCAGTTAAGATAAACTACAGGACAACACTTATTTACCGTATCACGAAATATATTTTAATTACTTTACAATTTTGAGCTTTATTTAAATGGAAATCGTCCAGTTGTCAAGCGCATTAAGTGTAACTAATAGCAAAGGAAGAATGGGTAAAGAATGGAAAACCCTAGGTAGTTCGAAAAAAGTAACCTCTTTCTTTATACCCTGATAACTTTAAAAATTAGTAAGAGGGTAAAATGCAGTTGAGCTTTAGGAAGCACAAGACATCCCATGAGGTATATTTATTCTTGAACAGCATCAAAAGGCAAGTGACGTATGTAATACATATTATTAACAAAATTTAATTTAGGTAAATAAAATATAAAACCACATTAAGAAATTCGCTCAAGGTTTTTGATGATTTCCTTTCTGCTCCTGTGTATTTGAGTTTATATATTAATTACAAATTTATTTACAAATAAGAATTCTCGACTTTTTTTTCGGGCATATGCCCTGAAAAGTATTTAAAATCCAATATTAATGAGTTTTGTTCCTTAAAACCCCAATTTATCTTGTGATTATATAAATCTTTTTATGATATTCTCTCTCTACCTCCCTCTGTCTGATTGTAAGGTTCCTTTACGCCCATTAAGAGCTCTTATGAATGGCCCTCAACAAATTTTCGGGCACTTTTCATTTCTCGGCCTCTTTAATAAACCAGCCTCTAAATAATTGAACAACAGCAGTAACAATTTCACGTAATTATTCTTGGTCAGCTATTTGTCTCTTTTCTCCTTGAGACCTACGATTTTTGGATTTCAACTTGCTCTCGGTTTTTTCCTGTTGTTGTTTTTCTGTATTGTTTTTTTCTTTTTTTTTTTTTTGTATTTTGAAGTTTTAGTTTTGGCTGCGGCGCGTTTAATGCGTTTTAAATGGTAGCAAAATTTGATATAATTATAATTATGCTACTCAGTGTTGCCGTCGCATTGTTCTATCTGTTCGTTAGCTCGCTCGTTGGTTGGGTTTCAGTTGGAGGCGGAGATGCCAAACAGCGATAAAAGTTTTGACGCAATAATAGACACCACAACAACAACAACAACAACAACAACAACAACAACATCAACAATAGAAACAACACCGCAACGATGTTCATAACAAGCCAAATACAACAGCAACAACAAAAAAATGTTTTTAATGAGACACCAGCGACGCAATTATTTAGATAGAGGCTGAGTGAGAGGGAGAGAGTGATGGAGTTAGGAATAGAGATAGATAGAGACAGCGATCGGCCGCACACATTCTATATATATTCATATATATATATATATATATATATATGTAAATTAGCGCTAATGCAACAATTGTCGAATATGTTCATTGTGTTATAGTTGTTGTTGTTGCTATTTCAATTAATTGCCAACAAATAGCTTGCGTGTGGAATTTAAAAATTTGCCAGAAAATCAAATAAACTTGGTACCGAATCAGTCAGCACACTTATCAAAAATAAAAAATATAAAACTATGTCCAATCATGTCAATTTTACGGTGACCAACATTTCGTACATTCACATTTGAAACATTTCGCGATTCCATTATGTTTATCTGTTAAATTAATCAAATGATTGCCCTAATTTAATTTTTTCTTGCGAAATGGATAATAAAACAAATAATTAACTTGGAAAACCGGCTAAGAACCTTTTCTGCAGGCAGTCCAATAAGTCAGCGTCCGTTCTTTAAATATACTGATATTGCCATACTTTTCGCAACATCGATTCGAAATTCGATAATTCATCGCAAAATAGAATCAATACTCGTAGAGAATTTCTAAGATTCGAAAAGTTTATGACCCAAATTTCTTAACAATAATGCCAAACAGAATTTAATTTGGACAACTTTATATATGCATGAAACATATTTTTTTTTAAAAAAGTGGAACTACAAACTCTCTTTCGAAATTTTATGTCATGGAGACAGGGAAAACGGCATTCATCATTCTCCGCATTTTTCTACTTGAGTGCTCAATTAGCCAAGTCCAATTGCAATTGTCGCATTGTTGCTTTGTCGTTTTGTCGCATTGCGGCTGCACTTTATGCGTTTTTTATGCAAATCTACGGCACCGTTAAAAAAAGGACATCAGCCAGCGTCCGTGTGCTGGGCATCATTATCGCAATAAGCAATAAGCAATAAGCGTAGCTCTCTAATTGTTCTCACGAACGAGTTACGAATGAAAAATCAAATGATAAATTATCACGCAGTTGACGTCGCTGTCGGCGTCGCTGCTGCTGTCGCCGCCACGCAGTCAGCCAATGTCAAATGTAAATGATTATTATTATAATTGTCTCTTTGCATATGTGTGTTTGTGTGTGTGTGTGTTTGTGTGTGTTTGTGTGTGTGCGTGTGTCTCTCTCGCTTTCGCCTGTCGCTGTCTGTTTGGCTTAACCAAGCGTGAAATTTATTTAAATTCATTTTTAAGTGTGCTCAAGTTGAGAAAAAAATATGCATACAAAAATATAAATGTATAAATGTATAAATGTATGTGCGTATCAAGTATGAATAAAAAAAATAATAAATATAAAAACAACAACAATAGTACAGTGCACAAATTGTGCTAACAACCACTGCACATATTCAAATTTAAATTTCAAATTCAAATAAATTGAGTAATTTAACAAATTTTTCTGATTTATGCATTAGCAGCAAGATAGCAATCATACTTACTTAGAATATAATAACCCTATATGAGAGGGAGGTAATCATCCAGAAATAAGGAACGATCAAGAATTTATTCAGTCTATTTTGTTGTTCGCTAGAAAAAAAATTGTTTACGTTAGAGATGAACGAATCGGACAATCGGACAATCGGATTTTTAAATTACATCTATCGAAATATCCGTGGCCTTATAGTTAAACTTTTCTGAATCAATATTTGTACACAAATTGTGTATAATTAATTCAAAGCCAGACCTCAATGATAACAAAAATATTTCTCTTTTTTTAATATTTGTTACAAAAAAATACTTTTTTTTTTATTAATCTCCTACGCGTAGACCGGTATTTCATCTGCGGCTTGACTGAGAAAAGCGTTCTTTCTTGTTTTTAATTACTTTTAGTAATGTTCCTTTTTACACTAAGCCCAAACTCCACCACCTGATGCTCAACCCCCCAGCAAATTGATTGCTGAGCCTTGATCCACGATACATGATCCCCGAGCTCCGCTCGTGTGAGCTCCGCACACAGTAATTACAGCATGGTCAGCAGCGACTCCACTTAAGCCGGAAATGGTAAAACCTCCGTCGGATCTCATTGCAGGGTTTCCAAACTGTCATTCACCGAACGTTCGGCGCTAAGCTTTGTCGGAAAGCATTTTTTTTTTTTTTTTTGTTTTACTGCGATGGGACGCGTTGCGAAAATTGTATTGTTGGTAACATCATTAAAAGGCCATAGTAGCAAAACGGCAAAACGGCAAAAAGTGCTTATGAAAAGTCTTAAAACGTTTTCGTTTACCAGAGGAGTTGATCAAAATGGACGTGTACAGGGCCTTCATTAGTGCCCACAGACACACAAGTACAAACATACACGCCACACAATCGCTTCTGGGGCAGCCATGGTGGCCAATTACAATAACAATTGCAAAATATGCAAAATAACAGCAACAACAACAACAGCGTCGACGATCGGCATATAATTGGGCTAACAACTGCGGTTGCTGCTGTTGCTGATAAATGCAACTGCGTGATTGGATTAAAGCCAACACAAGAACCGAACCCAAATCCGAAAAAAAAAACAAAATAAAAGTAAAAATAAACAACAAAGCCGAGCTGCCATTTCGATCGCTAATTTTTCGCGTTTATCTCATTATTCCACAGATTTTGAGTATTTATCTGTGGGGGCTGAGCGCCTGCACTCAACTCCCTGAATCCCCTGCCCCCAACACCCATACAAAGGATCTGCGTTCAATGCATCCAATTAGAGAGCTCTACGTTCATCTTGCTTCTTTGGCTGTTTGGCTTCTGTGGCTTCTTTGGCATCGTTGGCATCTCTTTGGGGAATGATCGTGCTAAACTTCATTAAATCTTTTTTCTCGAAATCGCTTTTCAACTCGTTTCGTTCGCTGGACCGACTGACTGACTGGCTGACTGGTTGGCAATCAACGTGGCCAGTCCCTTGATTATTGGTTGTGAAAACGTCTTTTTCAAAAATTTATGCAAAATTGTTGAAAAATGGTTGCTACTGTAAGTGAGCCCTCATCTCCGACTCTCAGTAATCCCGTGCCTCTTACCTTATGCCTACCCTTATGCCTCCTGTCTTTAATATCTTTTTGCCTTTTGCCTCTTGTCTTTTGCATATGCCGCTGGCACATTTTCTATCTTTCGCTCAATTAAATGAAGGAACGCCTCAAAGGGACATTTCGCTTAGTTAAATGTTAGCTACTGGCTTTCTGGAAACAAGTTTTAACAGAGTTAACCGTCGCGAGGGCTATTACTAATTACATTGTCATGGGTCTGAAGAGGCTAACCAAAATATCCGAAGGCGTTCCAATAATTTCCAATAATCATCTGCATATGCATAAGCGCATAATCGATAAGAATACTCAATAAATGAATAGTTCGCAAACAATAAATATCTTAAGTGAGATCTTCTTCAGTTTCTCTTCGACCTCAATTTTCATGTAAATGGCAAATCTTGTTAAAAAGAATCGAACAAAATCATTATCATAAATACTAGTTCCTCTGTTGCTATGGGCCCAGTTAGCTAGCAGGCACATAATTACTTCAAGTTAGTTATGAATTAAATCTAGCTTTGAGTACCCATTAATTAAATAAATTAAATTCAGTAAGTGGGCTTGTCAAATATCATTTTCAAAATATTATTTTGTCATATTTCATTGTTGTTAATTGTTTTAGATCAGATTAGTTTAGTTTTAGATCAGAATTTGTAGTAAATTTTACATTAAAACAAATATAGCACATTTATAGTTGAAAAATAACTACTTAAAGTTAAATAAATTTACGGGTTGAGCTTTTAAATGGAAAAGTCAAAAGTAAACCGCAAAGCTAACTCTGAACTGGAATTCACAAATCACAATTCACAAATGATCGGATGCAATCAATTAATGATCTATCTCAGGCAAAAGTGTCTCACTCTCGGAGTGTGTGCGAGTATCTGTGTGTGTGTGTGTGTGCGTGTGTGTTTGGTGTGTGTGCCTAAATGCTTCAACAAAGAATAACTAACGAGGTGTTATAATTATAAAGAGACACATAAACGTGTCCATATCGATCGTGAAGCGTTAATCTTGTCTAAGGGCTACCAAAATGCTGAGGCGCTTGTCATTAGAATATATTGTTCGAATTTCACGTTGGATATCGATTCGATTGGTTTTGTTGTTGTTGACTTTATTACTCGTGTATCTGTTAGATACTCGCGTCATTTTGCCATTTCATTGATGCTGTCGTAGACTTTTCCAGCCTCTCAATGAACGAATGCGCCGCGATCCATGAATGGGCCACCAAATCTGAAACACCATTCGAAGTGGCTTCGAGAATGGGTATACATATATGTATGTATGTATGTATGTGTGTATGTATGCTTGTATGTACATACATATATTGTGCCTGGGCCACTCTCGCTGAGTTTTTCATTGATCATTTTCAACGTTTCAATTCGTTTCGACATTTTGCTGCGTAATTTGTGTTAAGTGGTTTCAGCCCACTTCAGATACTTCATCTTTGGTGAGGAGATTTCGTTTGCTTCCGCGTGAGCTCTCTGAATATTATGTGTTTGTATGTATCTATAGATATCTGAGATTCGAATGTATATGTTTAATTTTGTTTTATCGATTGAAAACAAACAGCACACACACACACACACACAACCAACGCACACATGGATATATCGAAAGAAAGCCACGGAAATTAAAATGCGGCAAACTGTGCATTTATCTCGTCATGACACGCCCCTTTCCCCTACCCCTACCTCTTGCCCCTCGCCCTTGCACAGCCCTCTATAAACAATTTCAAGTTGAGCTTGACCAACGCTTTGATCTGCGCCGAGTGATTTTGTTTATTTTGGTTCATAATCGACACAAACGCTGACCACCTTCGCCTCCTTCTCCCGCTGCTCCTCCTTCTCCTCCTGATCCAGCAATGTTGATCCGATCTCGCTGCCTTTTGATCGGGGCGCGAAAATTGTGCGCCTAACCCGCCTGGCGACGACCTCATCTCCGACTCCAACTCCAACTCCAACTGCAGACATCAGACTCAAAGCGTCAGCCGGTAGTTGCTACCGACAATGACGAAGGCGTTTGTTGCTTCTGCTTCTGCTGCTGCTGTTCGTGGTGCTTATGATGATGATGATGATGATGATTAGATGATTATGATGATGACGTGGCATTGCCATAGATAGACCTGGCCAAGATGGGCTGTCAGCCGGACAATGGCCAATCGGTTCGCTTTGGCTATGAAATATGCGCTCAACAGCGCATGTGCATTGAGCTGACGGATTGATGATGCTGTGGAGATCAAGAGCAGATCCAGCGCTCTTTGTACGCCGCAAGATCATCAGCAGAGAACGTTGATGAGCAGCCACAAGATTTGCCAGCCAGCTGGCAGCCAGTTGCTTCATTAGCCTAAATGGTAGCTGGAATGTGTGAAACTACTTGTGCTAATAGATCACTTATCGATCATATTCAGGCAGAGAATACATTGCTCGGCTCTAATTGTATTTCATTATAATTTTACGATTGTTTGGCCAGCTTAAACTATATTGTTAAAAGGCATAGCAATGCGTAAAATGTGTGGGTTATAATCTAGCTGAACGGTTGTAAAGCAAAGTGGTGGAAAGTAGAGGAAAGTATTTGTGAATCCCCCTGCTCAAATAATGCATAAATTCAAGATCCCCAACAAAAGTTACTTCAACTTTGGGTAACAATTGAAAATTACATTAAATGTTTTTTTTTATTATTCTTAAAAGCATTTAAGGGAGGAATAGACAGAGCGAGAGAGTACCAGAGAGTGAGACAGAAAGAGAAAATTAAATAATTAAAACAAAACTTAAAAAAAATATAGATTGAGATGTGCAAAAAAGGAAAGCGAATTCATTTTCCACAAATAAATCTGCCTTTCCTAGTCGAACTTAATGAAAATTGTACAGTGGATTATGTTAGGGAATACAATTTCCATTTATATGAAATGTTTTAACATTACAATTGTTTCTTTTGTGGCTATTAATTGTCGAGTGCAGGAAATGTTTTCTTCTGATTTTGACATACATTTGCACAACTTCATGCAGCACTTTTCCCCGTTTTTAACGGGTTCAAGGTATACTAATAAAATTCTGTAAGTGAATCCGCTAAAAAATAGCGAGATTTATATATGATAATTATAAATAAGTAAGTATTGTGAGAATATTCCCACTCACACATAGATATATATTGACAGTGTAAGTGATCCAGGCAATGTCGATGTCGACCTTACAAGTCAACTACTGTTCAAGTTCAACTATGACTCCGATTTCAGTAACTAACTGTGGACCTGACTTGGGCTTTGACTTTGAGTACCAGTGCGATTACTATTCTCTGTTGGTCCTTTACGCATCACTGTGCTGAGAAATTGCCCATTTATTTAAGAAATGACAAAACCAAAATTAGTTTTAAACATTTTTCCAGCGAATTGTTCCGTTTCACCTTCGGCTTCCACTCTATGTTTCACTCTCTTTTGCGATGTGTGTGGTTTTGTCTAATGAAGTTTCTGTCGTATGCGGCTGGCTTGCAAAAAACTATTTTCTCCCCCATTTACCGAGTCGAGAGCTTTTACGAACGGAAACTGGCAATTTGCAAAAAAAAAAAAAATAAAATAAAAAAAAAATAAAATTACAAATTTCTATATGTATAAAAATAATACATGCCTATAAACAGCGGCCGGCCTCACGCACTCCGGCACCACGATCTTCCAGAGCGATATTTGCGGGGCCTGGCCGGATGGACGGCACATTGGCATTATGCGTTTAGTTACGCACTTATTTGTTTGGCCTTCTGATGCGCAAATTTGCGTTAGCTTAACAGGCACTTAAGGGAGGCAACTTTTTTTTTACGCAATGCATCAGTGCGTCCATAGATGAATGCGCCTAACCATCTGGGCAGTTACTGTGTCACTGTTATGACACTTTGCAATCAGCCCAGCATTAAGTTGTCTGCGTTCCGGCAAAACGATTCAGCATCTATAATTTAAGAATGAGATAGAGAATATTCAGTCAGTATACATTTTTTTGCTATATTATTATTATTGTTAAAAACTTTCAAAAATGTTATTGATCCAGAGCGAATCGACTTGTTGAAGTCATGCGAACTTTGTTAAATAATGCTAAATCTCTGTTTCAAAAAAGGTTTAATTTTAATATGTATCAAAATGCGCAACAATCAAAATTTTGTTTGTTGGAAAGAAAGAAGAAACAGTTACAAAATTAAAATACTAAAATTTTAAATTAATGAAAAAGAAAAAAAATGTAGAGTAAATAACAAACTATAATTGTTGTAAATATTTTTTTTTTTTTATTACAATTATTACTAAATAATTTTAAATATTTTACTAATTATGAAAAACTAAACCTTTTTTGCTTTTAGCAAATATTGATAAGCACTGAACATAAAATTAATATTGTTTTATAGTTATTATTTTATTATTATAATTTTAATTATTATTATTATTGTTGTTAGTATTACTTTTATCATTATTATTACGATTACGATTACTAAAATGAATATTTTTATTTCTTTCGTTATTGTGTTGCATGTATAATTGCCCGAATGACTTTTCAAAAATACTTAACTCTATGAGTATTTATAAACTGATTAATTATGTAAAGGGGCTTCCTGTCTTGAGCAAATATTTCAGCTTCTCTATTGTCTAGCCTAAGTTTCTTTGTCTGTGCTTCTGGCTGCTGGCATTTCAAAGTCAGCCTCGCGACGATGAGGCCTGAATTTTGATATGGCATACAAACATTGGTATAGCAATCGATTTTTGCCGACAGTCACGACACGTTTTCACCAGAGACACAGCTACAGCAGGCCAGAAAGAGAGAGTGAGAGCGAGAGAGGGAGGGAGGGAGGGAGAGAGAGAGAGAAAGCCTCTTGGAGAGGACAATGGAGCCAGCTCGATCAGTTGATCGGCCGATCAGTCGCTATTATAAGATCGTTAATAAGCGCTTGTCAATTTTCGGTAAAGTGTACAAAAAACGTTTCTAATCATTAATAATAGCAATTTTTTAATTTTGTATAGATAAGCAAAGTCTCAGTTTAGACCCGGGGCAACGGGACAGGCCAAGTCGGCGGCTATGGTGGTTGCCTTTTTTGGTTTCTCGAGTGCGTCAAACAGTAGCTAACAATTTTTTAAAAGCTCATTTAAATATTTCAGGCCCAAATGCGACGCCAGAAAGAGAAGATGGAAAACAACAGATAATGAGCGACGACTATCAGCAAAAGAGCACATGGCATCAGAGATTATCATTATTAAACAAATCAAAATGAGCGCCGAATAGAGGTCAAACTAAAGAATAGCTACAGCCCAAAATCGGAATTATTTATTGATACAAGCTGAAGGGATTCGGCGTCCAATACGCAAATAAAAGATTGCCGAGTTGTCGCAGAAGTAGTTGGAAATCTGTATCTAAAATATCTCCTGATATGGACTTGAAATGGACTTGGGATGGTGAGGATTTGTCGGATAACACAGTTACACATGTCTGTATGATCTCCACAAAATCCGCTTCACCAAGTCAGATTGGAATCAGTGCACAGAAAATTCTTACATTTTGTCTCCGTAAATCGATTGGGTCCTTCTGATTGACCTTCCGTCTCCAACTAATCGTCGTGAAATCGATTCTGTTGCGCTAATGAGCCAAATTCATTTGTTGTTGTTCTCTCTAGACCCATTCGCTACTTTTTCCTACTTTCTCTTAAACAATTACAATAGCCTTCACCGTGATACCACCATGATTTAGAGCGCTCCATTTCTATCATTAAAAACGTAATTTTAAACTTCTTGTCTTTGGCTTGCCATCTTAACTAATTCATTTTAGCTTTTGTCATTTTTATTTTTGATCTGATTGGGTTTTTCCGGGTTTCTCCCTACCCGTGCCACAAATGTTGTACCCATTTTAAAATTAATTATACCATGAATTTTAATAATCATCAAAATGTTTAATTTAAATGTAATAAGCGTAAATATTAATATGGGAATGGATTATCGAGCTTATTGCAATTCTAATTGTAATTTTGTGGCAATTAAAATGTATATCCAAAATGTTGTTCGGTATATTGTATACTTGAAGAGTGTAAAATTGCAATTTGCGATATTGCAGTAGGAGAGTGTTTAGCACTTGCGGCCAAGTCAATGCAACAAAAGGTTGCAAGCAGCATCAAGGGAAAATGGATCAATGAACCTCAGCTCGATTCCAATTTTGAGACCGAGTCCCAGTTTAAGTTTGAGGTGCTTGGGGCGTCGCTGTCGGCGAGAGCAAAGCCAAACAAAACGCAGGCCGGTAGTAGGCAGCGACGACGTCGGCGTCAGCGTCAGCATCAGCGTCGACTGCAGCGCCCATTTAAAAACCTTTTAAGTCATCAGGCACGCCCACATTTTTAAATGCCGTGCGCAGGCGCCACCCTGACGCCAGCCGGAAACGGGTAAACTCAGAGCCAGAAGACAGAAGCGGAGACGGAGTACGGGGTGCATGGTGCATGGTGCATGGTGCGGGGTGCGGGGTGCTAAGGTCTTGTGGTTAAGTTGACTTGACTTGCTTTTCCACAAGCATTTCCATTTCAATTTCTATTTTCAGTGAGCCGGGAAAAGTTGCTGAGCTCCTTGACTAATTCGATTGCAATTAGTTGCACGCCGGGAAAAGGCTCGCTCTCTCACTCCCTTTCTCTCTCTCTCTCTCCCTTTGTCTCTGTCACTCTCTGCTCGTCTCGTGTCATGTCGTGGGTGCGTCATAGTTGTGTGCTGTGACAGGATTTGGCTCATAATCCAATTAAATGCATAGCAGCAGTTGCGGTTCGTTTCCTGCTCGCACCTGTGCGGCATCTCTCGTCTCATATCATTTTTTCTTGGTTTTGGTTTTGGGTTTGGGTTTTGGTGTTTGGCTTTTGGCAAGCAGACGCGGAACGGGAACGCAGAAAGGGGGCGGCATGCAAGGGGCAAGGGGCAAGAGGCAAGAGGCGACGGCCATTGATCGATCGGCCAATGATTTTGCATAAATTATAAACCACAAAACAGAAACGTTAACTTTTGGACTACAAAAGCCAAAACGCCGCCAAATGAAAACATAAAAAACAAATTCAGGAAACAAACGAAACAGCTAAATAAAAAAGAAGCCGAAGCTCAGATGCTCTAGCGTCAGTGCAATGCATTTTATATATGTATATATATTATGATTATACATAGATAACAAAAACGAATGTGGAATATTTTATGTATTTTTATTTACTGCTAAAGATCTTTGACATTGATTTACTTCTCATATTTTATGCTATTAATATTCATAATATTTTTTTTACCATGGCTAGAAAATGCTTTGCATATCGAATGCAAGTGCGGCTTTGGCCAAAAGTAGGTCTGGAGAAAAGTCAGCAGCTTTATGCCTTATGGATGCCACCCAGGCTGGCGTGAATAGATACAGAAACAGTTACAGCATCAGATACAGATACAGAAA
Source organism: Drosophila paracracens (assembly GCA_035044025.1). Lineage (NCBI taxonomy): Eukaryota > Metazoa > Arthropoda > Insecta > Diptera > Drosophilidae > Drosophila > Drosophila paracracens. Next base: position 5,318,653 of record JAWNMN010000400.1, on the reverse strand, counting down.
CAGCTTCGATTTGGTTGCGTTACTAATTTTTGTAGCGTTTTGCATGCGACAAAAGCATTCAAAGCGGGCATTTCAAGAGTCAATTGTTCGTCAGCATGAGTCAGCAGATGCGGGAGGTGGAGTGGAGTGGAGATTGAGAATGTTGAATGGGGCAAGAGGGTAAGGGGTATGCGGCAAGGGGAATGAGAATGCAGTCAGTTGGTTTTTTTTTTACTTTCATGTTGGTCACTGTCCGTTAACAAGCGACTATCAGCCGTTGCAGATCTGCAGCTTTTGTGGCCTTAATTACAATCTTTTGAATACATTTGGCGCTTAATCACATGGCCATGATCTCATCCCCCACCCGCTCCCGAGACGCTCTCTCTCTCTCTCACTCTCACTTCCTCTCTCATCATTAACAGCACCTGCAACTCAAAGCAATTTAATTTTGCTCGTTGTTTATTTGCTGAGTTCTTTTTTGCTGTTGTCGTTTTGGCCAACGCACAGTTGAAAGGCAGCTTGAGTGAGAGACAGTGACAGAGTCCAAGTTCAAGTCGCAGTCCAAGTCGAAGTCGAAGTCCAAGCTTATGTCCAAGTGCCGCCGCAGTCGGAGCCCTGAGCTGCAATCATCAATCAAAGAGTGCCGGATTGTGCGGCTTTCAACACGTTTAGCTGCGCTCCAGCGGTTTGAAATTTTAACTGGCACTCTCTCGCCGGCAGCAGAAGAGCTCTGCAAAAGGGAATCTCCTTTACTTTTAACAGACTCTAAATGCTTGACCACTGTCCATAATAGTTCAAGTTGTTGCCGTTTTATAACCGCTCCCTATGATTGCTCAGTCAGCTCCGATGACATCGTCCAAGTCTCCACTTCGTATTCGCTTTCGGCTTCGTTTTCGTCTTCGTTTTCGCCTTGTGCCTGGCTGCCTTTTGTGGCTTCTTCTTTCGCGTTGTCAAGTGGAAAATGTTGTAGAAATGTGTGGTACTTAAGTCCATCACAACCGCAAAAACCGCACAATTTAATATCGAATACCGAAAAATGCTAAAAAAAAAAAAAAAACTGAAAAAAAACTGAACAAAAACTCATATGAAACTTAACTAACTATATACAAGTTATTGTAGCTGCCAGCTATATTTCGAACGACACGTCCAACCGGTGGACAATGATCTATTGATGTACGTATCTGCTGGAGGAGCTGTGTCTCTGGCATCGCTTCGAAATCCGCTACTTAGCACACGCGAGCATTAACCCAGATTGAGCGGTTTGCCAGGGGTCAGAAGACGATCAGATATTAGACCAGCGATAGGGGCGTGTGGAGGGTGGCTTGCTAATAGGAAATATTTTTATTTTATTCATAGGATCCATCAATCAATTCATTAAATTTGTAATCATATTTTGAGACTTATCCTTAAAGTATGCCCCAAAGCATCTTCAATTAACTACATTCAAATACATAGAACATCATTACGCAATGTGCGGATGACTTCAATCACTGTCAATCACTCACAATCGCTTTCAATCGAAAGCCTTCACTCTGAATTCCTTCCCTTGTTGGTGACAACCAGCATCCAGATACCTTTTATCGTTGACAAAGTGCCAAACACTCTCCCCCAATGTGTGTATATGTATATGTATATGTATATGTATATATGTATATATGAATATGTATATTTTTCAGCTCACCCTTTGGTCACCGCAAACCGCATACATCAACACACTAGCAGTTTCAGTCGCAGCTTGAGTTTGAGTTCAATTTGCAATCAAGCTGCACCACACTCCGCTCTCTTCTCGTCGTCATTTCACTTGTCAATTGAATGTTGCCCCTCCCGCTAGCCACGATGCTAAATTGGTAACTAAATACTTAAACTAATTTTAAGGTTTAACAAAGTCCAAGACGTTGTCGCGTTGACAAGCGGGCGGTCACTTGACCAATGCAACGGAGTGAGGGAGGCAGCTCGGGGGGTAGAAAGCGGCAGCCGCACTGACCGCAAGCAATGAAGTGTGTACCAGCCAGCAAGAGAAACAGAAACAGAACCAGAGACGAAGCCGAAGCCGAGGCCGAAGCATGAGACTAGGGTGGGGATGAAGGCATTGGGATGGGGCATGCCTGTGGTTAGAGCCAGGGCAGAGACTGTAAGTGCGACTCGAACTGGCACTGGCACTGGCACTGGAACTGGAACTGCTCAACGGGAAGGTGGGGGGTGGGGGGGGTCACTTAAGTAGCTACTAACTGTTATTTACATTATTTGCTAATTTCGTTGGCCCAAGAGTACCGCTCAAGTGCCTCATACGATGAAAATTTCTAAGGTTTCGCTGCGGGGCCAAAAAAAAAAACGAACAAAAACAAAACCAAAACCAAAAAATAAAATAAAAAACTGTAAAAGCTACAACAAAAAGTGAGATTTTTAAATTCAAATATGAAATTCAATAGGGCGGCCAAAAAAGCGCAGCGCAGCGTGAAAGTTGCACAAATTAGAAGACTGAGAATGTAACCAAAGCTCTGCCTCGACTCCATATTGAATGCTAATGAAGCTAGCGATGACCCCAGCTCAAGAAATTGCACTGAGCGATCAGCTGACTTAGCCCCACTATACCAATGAAATCGTGATCCATAACTTCGTGGGCCCAAATCTATATTCTGATTTACTCTCGATAATACTACTGCAATCAAATTCAAATTGACTTTTCTTTTTATGAATATTATCTAAATTTCCAAAATCAGATCCTTAAAATACTTCCATCTAAATTACACAAATCGATGTCAACATTTATTTAATTAGAAATATGGACTTTGCTTACCTAGAAGTCGAAAAGATTTTTCTAGAATAAAAACTAAGCTGCTCAAAGAAAATTTCCTTTTTTTTTCTTTTCTTTTTTTTTTTTTTTTTTGAGTGTATCTATGTATATTCGTCTGCCTGTTGCTGGTATCTGTATCTTTGTATCTGCTAATTATTTGCGAGGTTCGTGTGAACTCGGTTTGTAGGTTTGTAGCTGTACGTAGATTTTTTACCGCAAATGTCTAATGAAGTTGGCCCGCTTTGATTGAGTGGGCGCAATTAAGCAGGCAAGCAGGCGACGCTGGGATGGCAGGAGGAGGGGGACGAATGCGAGGTGGCAGCGGGGCACGCGGTGGTGGGGTGGGTTTGCTGGCAGCTACCCACATGTACTGACAGTTAAATACAGTTGAGATTTGCGACGTTGCCGCGCATATTTCTCACTCATAATTAAGTCGTTTTGAGCGCGTTTAGAAATTGTTTTCGCTGCGTGTTTAGTTTTTTTTTTATTTTTATTTTTTTTTATATATATAAAGCGAGCAGCTAATTGCAACAGATTTTCCCATGGAACGCTTGCTCCACCCTGACACCACCCCCGGCCACCGGTCCAGCGAAAGTCAGCATCAGCATCAGCTTCGGCTTTGGTTTTCGTTTTGGCTTTGGTGGCAATGTCTCAAATTGGGTTATTATGTGCATAGTTAAGACCATCGCATGCGACATTTAATTGCAATGGAATATGCCCTAAGCCTGAGATCTGGGTCAGTTAAGTGGCACAGATCTCGGTTGGCAGCACGGGCTCAAAACTGATTCGATTTGGATAACATTTGTGGCGCAAATGTTCGCATAATTTATAATTACGTATACGATGCGTATGCGGCGCATAATTATGCACGGCATTTGCGGCTTTGTCGCTGCCACAAAGCCAACACGCAAAAGATACAGATACAAAGCCAATACCAGTTACAGATACAGGTACAAACAGTTTCTGGTTTTTTTCGGCTGCTTGTCTGTATTATTATTGGGTGCCAGCCATTTTCTGGTAGCCATTGAAATTGTTGGACAAAAGCGGAAATATGTTGAAATTTCAAATTAATTTGCTAATTTACGCGTTATGTATGCTATTTGAGTGCGAAAGAGATAGCGCGCATTTGGGCTAGTTACATTTTTGGACACTCGAAAAAAACGGGTGAATAGAACTTAAAAATTCGATTTAGTAAAGCTTATTTTTTCTTAGTTTTTGATGCCAGCTCTTAAGAATGTTTCAAAATAATATTTTTAAAATATATTTTTTATGTATAAAAATGGAATAAGGATATAAATTATTTTTGCAAATTAATTTTAAGAACCGTTAAGTTTGATTGCGATTTTGGTTTGTTCTGTTTTCTTTTCTTTTTTTTTGTAATACATTAATACGTTTTTTCGCTGAGTGCAGTTAAATCTAGCTTAAAGTTGCACACAAACTGTTGGTTTTCAAAACTTTTGCCATACTTCATCCTGTTCGTTCTTGTTCTGGCTACAATTTCCATTTCCATTTCCATATTCAGTCGGCTTCTGTTAAGCGCACGCATCAGTTCCTGCCGCATTTCACAAAAAAGAGCTGAACGCATAAATTGTTATGGCTCATAAAAATACAAAATAACAAAACAAACAGCAGCAGCAGCAGCAGCAGCAGTAGCAGCAGCAGCAGCTCTAAAAATAATGAAAACAACAACAAACCCACAGCGTCAAGTAAATTGAAGCATTTCGTGACCAAATATGCTAAACAGTGACAATTTCACAAATGTCTATTGTGCGATACAATATAATTACGCGTCAGATACGGCAACAGATACTTATGTACACACACACATACACACACACACACATATACATGAATACATTTGTATCTACAGCTGTGCAACTTTGCCAATTAATTTGTGAAAATGCGCTAAACAAAAGACGACAGAGATAGGGAAAGAACAGACAGAGAGATAAAGAGAGAGAGAAAGAGGGAGAGGAAGAGAGAGAGAGAGAGCGAGAACAGAGAGAGAGAGAGAGAGAGAGAGATGGATATTGCGATCGGTATCACTTAGGTAAAACTTTGCGCACATGAATCTAATTGAGTTCGTCGCTCAAACTCAATTCAAATTATGCATGCACACCCACCGCAGCACAACCACCCACCCACCCAACCACCCAACCACCCACTCACATCACCTGAGTGGTGGCTCCGCCGCCCATTGTTGTAATGCGCCACTTTATCCGCTTTAATTAGTTTTCGCCACTTGAATACCTTTTGCCGTTGTGCCCATTGTGATGCAGATGCTGCAAATGCTTCCCCTTCCAATTGCACTTGCAGCGAGTATCTGTTAGATTCACATTTAAATATCGTGTACACATAGATACATAAATAAGCAACGGCGTCATCGTTTGGATTTTGAAAGCAATTCGGTTTGTTGGCATGTTATACCAAAATTATTTCATTATATACGGCCTGGAAATGACTTCCGTTTATGGCTTCGACTTTTGTTTTAATTTACCAACTCTCACACTCAGCATCTCGCATCACTCTCCATTCCATCAGCCCTGTCCCTCTCCCTCTCCCTCTTCGTCGTAGCTACGCTCTGCGGAAATCTGAAATGCTTGTAATAACCATAGATCGGAAATAGAGACGAGTGAAAAAGGGTTAATTGCATTTTGATGGCATTATAAAGTCCGACGATTGTTGATGTTCATTTTCTCAACTTGGTTCCGTTTGCTGCCAACTGAAACTATTTACATTGTAACGACCATGACATGTGTGATATGTGCGTGTGTGTGTCCGAGTGTGCGTGTGTGTGTGTGTACGTTTTTCTTTCCCATGTGCGTATCAAATCCCACATGAATTGCTGATAAAATACTCTGCTTTGCTAAGCACTTAACTGAAAATTTTATTTTTAATGTTACTCTAATGCTCGATAAATCATTGGCAATACAAGCAGAGAAAAAGAGAGAGAGACACACAAAGAGAGAGCGAGAGAGAGAGGGAGTGAAAAGAGATTTTGCGACAGATAGTTGGCTGGCGCATCCGCCAAACTGGGTCCTGAGCCACAGGCCAGTCCCTCTATCTCCATCCATATCTATGGCACATCAATTGAATTTTAATGGAAATCGACGATGAATAAAAGAGACTAAAACGCTGCAAAAGGAATGACAAAAAAAAAAAACCAAGGAAAAAAGATAAAAAAAAATTGGTAAGCTGGCAAACAGTTGGAAAAAGGGAAAATCGTACGTGGAAATAAAATGAAAATGGCAATGAGCAAACGGTTTTAAAGACTGTGCAGCGGGTCGTGAACAATCAGACGATGCCCTACAGTAGCCAACATTGGTATTATCAGGCCCAGTTTTAGATAGGTCTAAGCAGCTATATTAAGCAACTGTTGTTAAACGACTTGAAATAATGTTAGCAGCTGAAAAAGATATAGCAATAGATTTGATTAACCAGTACAAATAATTGAATATCGCCTGGTTAACTCTTTGTAGAACAGTTAACTCTAGTCTAACAGCTAAATGTTCCCAGTATGATATTCTGTCATCAGGCCAACTTGTGTGGCCAAACTAAAATGCCCCAAGCCTGGCTGCCATCATAAGCATCGAGTTATTCATTGTAACGCATATTTACATAGAAAAATTCGACTCGTTCAGCTGTTCAACTGTCGATGACTTATTTTTTTCCAGCCGCTCAGCGGCTGCGTTCTGCTTCAACGCAGCCAAATTCTGTTATACTACAGGCATAGAGCCTGCCGCCAAACGGTCCCAAAGCATTGGCCGCCCAACAACTGGCAACGAACCCAACGAACCCAACCCAAGTGCCCAGCGTAACCAAAAATTTAAAATGGCCAATTTTACAATATCAAGTCTGATGTTGTCGTTGTTGTTGTGCGCGACAATTTTTCTACACAATTTTGGTCCTCTCTTTTTTTTTTTTTTTGTTGGTTTTTGGTTTTGGCAAAGGCAGTGGTTGTCCACCAAAGGAGGGATGGACTGGGGATGGAGGGATTGGGCTCAATTCGCGCCGCTTCGTCTGTTTTGCCTTTTTTGCCGTTTTTAAATGGGCTTTTTATGCGCGGCAGATCAATAATACATACTTTATATAAAATAGAGACACATGGCTAGTAAGGGGGGCAACAGCGGACAGTTGCCGGGGTAGGGGGACAGGGAGGGGGTCAGACTGGTTGGCTGGCTGGCTGGGTAGGAAGCACGGACAGGATATGCGCGCCAAACGGAAATGTGCACATTTATTTATCCTGTTTCGATTTCGCTTTGATTTTTCAACAATTTTGTGTGCTTTTTTTTTTCTTACATTTCGCTGTTTTTGTTGATTGTTGTTGTATTTTTATTTTATTGGAGAGACTGCTAAACGAAATTTTCAAATGGTTTACCAGGAACAGGAACAGCATCCAGGGACAGATATAAGAGGGCTGAAGAGCCGTCTGGCACAGGGCGCAGTTTAGTGGCTTGTGACTGGGCCCTGTTGCTTAAAAGGATACACAATATACACACTCATCCGAAAACACACACAGACAGACAGACAGACAGAGAGAGAGAGAGAGAGAGATAGAGAGAGAGAGAGAGAGAGGGAGAGAGAGAGAGGCAGACAGCCTGGTGGCCAAAGGCTTCTGTTTAGGCAGGCACAAAAAATGTTGTAAAATATTTGAACACGAGATTTTTCACGGCTGGTAGTTTGGATGTTCAGCACCGTTACAGTCGGTGCTCGGTCCATTTGCATAAAGGAATATCTAGGCGCCAGGAAATACAGCAGACTCATGCATTTATGCAATCAAAAATTCGACCCCAAAGCCACCCATTAATTGTGTTTTAAAGTTCAATGGGTCTACGAATACTCACACATACGCAGCACATTCATTCGAATCTATCTTGTGTATATGTATGTATATACATAGAAGTGGCAGAACAGTAGTACAGATTAAGACTAGGTTAAACAATTAACTTACTTATTAATTAACTCAATCATTATTTTAACACAAAAATGAAAAACACATAAATCAGATGCTGGGCTTGTTAGTCAAATTGTTAGTTGCACATATTTTACAGACAATAAATAAATGGCAAAATAAAATCGAATTCAATTTGAAAATGTATTTACTTATATATAAGAAACCGCAGCTATTTGATTCTAATATATATATATATATATATAATACTATAAGCTTTTCAGAACCGAGCGAGTGTTTCCATTAAAGCCAGCTAATAAACGATATTTTGCTGAATGAAAAAGTTGATTACAAATTATTACTTTGGCTTTAAAACTGAGAAACGAATTCGCACATAAGTAGATAGACAGTCCGGGCTATATCCACTCCACTTGTATTGCTGATCAATTATGTATACATTATAATTTGTGAGATCGAAGATGAAGGGAACATGCTCGACAAGTTAAATAAATTAGATATGCGATAATTTCGACATGAAAATTATTACAAGCTGACTGCAGTTCAGGCAAGATTCTTCAGAAAATTATGTAGAATGATATCTTACTGGCCCAATCAAGTTTTCAAAGTGTACATTACAGGGTATCAGGCCAGCTAAACAGATTCGGTTCAGGCATAATATCGTATCGCTATTTGAGATCAATGCTATAGTGCAGTTGGGGTCAGACATATGGATTGTTTATATCGGCTCTGTTGTCTGATGATGCTGATCAAGATTATATTTGGTTACCATGCACGTTGCATGTTGAAGGGTTGCAAAGACGCCTCCTCCTGCTGTATATATATATTTAGTATGCCCTTTTTCATCCACTGTTTATAATTTTTTTTTTTTTTGGGTAGGCTGCTATCGTGGCTAATTGAGTGCACTAGCGAGCTTCGATTCGAGCACAACTGGCTGCAACTGCAATTACGTTTTGTTCGTCGACTGCTACCGGGTTTTGGGAGCTGCTTGGCCATGTACCATGTACCATGTACCATGTACATAGCTCTGTCCTGAAGGACGATTAATGAAACGGCCTGCCGTTGAAAAATTAATGATCAATGCGCAAGTTATAAATGAATGCGCTTGACTCTCGTTCTGGCTGCGGTGGTGGAGTGCTAGTGGTGCAGCTATTGCTGCTGGTAGTTGCTAGCTGTTTCCATCTGGCGATGGCATCTTCCATCTTCATCTGGCTGGTCGACTCTCGTGCCGGTTATTATCGAAATCTTTTAGCCAAAAGTGGCTACTGTGCGTCCAATTCTACCGCCTTCGTTGCAGTCGCTGAGACAACTGCTGTTTGTTGTGTTGCCGCAGTTGCTCTTTGCCACTGCTGGTTGTATGATAGCATCACCCATCGACCATTAAAAATGTTGCCATCTTCAATACGCTAGAGCGCACACAGGAAACCAACAGCACCACCCTGAAATGCCATTCGCTCTATGATCAATTTAAGCCAAAAATACAATTAGTTGGGGGCGTCGAGATTGTGGGTGGCCAGCCAACAATTGTCAGCGGGAAAATTATAACAATTAATGGTAACAGTGCTTGCCTGACTATGTGTGTGTGTGTGTGCAATGCCCCATTAATTGATGAAGACTCTCTTCATTTTATTAATGATTCTTTTAAATTCAACTTAATAACTTAAGCACAAGAGTTAAAAAACTTGAAATAATAATAATACAAATATATACTCCGAATATATACGGAATTCAATTAAATACACATTTTTTTTTCCTTATAATATGGTATATATAATTTTTAAAATTGTCTTCTATAGCTTTTCAGCATTCAGCATCGCCTATTAACTAAAAAAATCGATTCGGTTTCGAATCATCAACTTCTGAGACTCCAGAGGATGGGACTTGAGATTATGCTCTTCGTAGCTCCCCAACGGCCAGAAACTAAAACTGAGCCCTAATGTGAAATGTTCCCACATATATTCTCTACTGATTATTATTATTATTATTATTAGTATTATTAGTATTATTAATATTATTAATATTATTATTGTTTGTTTGAAATGAATCAATAATTCATCAAGGAATATTGACATAGTTAAATATTTTGTTTGTATTATAATAAGACTTAGCTGAAGTTCTCAAACCTTTATGGAATAATTTTGTAAGTCTTCTGGACCCAATATAACTAATGTAAGCCAAGTTGACTTTTGGTTCAATCCCCTTGCTCTTTCGGCTTAAACTTATATTCAATAGCTCACAGAAAAGTTGACAAATGAATTCATTTTGAGTACATATTTGGCATTAAATTGAAATTGACTTGGACTGTATTATTCTTGCCACACTTTGAGCGTATAATCGAAATGCATTTTTAAAATGTTTTTTATTTGTTCGTTGCAGCATCGTTTTGTAATCAATATATTGGCAATGGCAAAACGCGAGTTTAATAATAATAACTGGCGCATTCGAGGCATTTAAGCGCTCAATTGTGAGGCATTAGCCGCAAAAGGGGCTCAATGCACCCAAGCACCCAACCCAGCCACCCACTCATCCACCAAGCGATCCGGTTCCGATTACGGATTACTGGCTGGCCGTGCTATTATTTGCTTGTTGTTGTTGTCGCTGTTGATGTTTGCCGCAAATGGTGTAAATGAATGCAAGTTTGTTAATAATAAATGTTTAGGCGCTTGATTACATAAAATTGCAATTTGTCGCCACGGCTGCTGAGAGTCGACCACAAAAGTTGCTTTAACCATCAAGTGAGACGTAACTAATAATAACAATGACGATAATGCCCTTACACTTACACACACACACATTCGTACAGCATCCGTTCATTGGAGTATCCACAGTAATGAGCTGCTATCGATTTACAGAGCGAACGATCATTATATGGCCCAGAGTCTGACTGCGAGTCAGACTCGCGGCATTATTAATAAGCCACAACAACAATTACAACAATAAGAGCTGTCCAGCAGCCGTTTGCTTGTTGTAAGTAGCCCGAAACAATTTTGCGGCCTAAACTGCCGAGGCGCTGTTCGAAGCCAAAAAATACGGAGACAGGGACGGAAGTGGAGACGCAGCTAAAGCTGAAGCTGAAGCTGAAGTTGATGTTGAAGTTGGAAGCGCGCTCGCGCCTAGCAAAAAGGTAGAACCACTGCCTGGCTGGCTGGCTAGCTGGCTGGCTGGCTGGCTGGTGTTGGATGATTAATGTAAGGCAATCAGAGCCTTTGACTTTTGGTGTGACTACTGCGTGGCCGCCTCCACTCGACTACATTCGACTCCACTCGACTCCACTCCACTCGACTCGCATCGCAGCTCCATTACAAATGAAGCCAGTTGACTTGGTTTTGTTTGGCGACTGATGAATGCAGATAAAGAGAGAACTGGAATGCCTTTGAAGCGAGCGCGCCTCCAGCCACCGTAGGACAAAATGCAACAATAAACCAAACAGTTGACGAGCTGGCCGAGCTGTTTGGCCTGTTAATGAAACCGACGTGGATCCGACTCAGTCTCGAGCTGATGGTGATTGATGAACTGCCTCGCACTTTGGCCAAGACTGCGGCGGACTGCGGAGTGCGGACGTTCAGACTGACACACGATTGCAGCGCTAAATTAAATTGAAATTAAATTAACGCCTGAATCGTTGAAAATGCGATCAAAGTGTGAAATTAACATTCTGCGCTAATCAGGCCGTGAGCAGCACGCGTTGCAGATCGCCGATCAACGCTGCTGGAGACTCAGCTTCTTTTGGGCCACTCTTTGGGCCACCCGGCCAACTCCAGCTGAGCTCAACTGTACTGCACACAGCTAAGAGCGGCTGCCACTAGAACAAATCAGTCAGCTTGGTTATTGATAAGCATCACAATTGCCCACTCTGCTTGCCTACAGACAGAGTCGTCTCTCAACCCTTGCGGCAGCGGCGGTGTCGTCTGTCAAATGGCAGCAGTTGCCGACACCACCCAGCCCAGTAATCGAGTACATATTCATATATACATATATATAGATGTGTATATGTATATTCCCTTACTCATACTCATATTCCTATTCCATGTGGCGTTGCGCTTTTTGTGGTAATTTAAATTTGGTTGCGGCCTTATCATTTGTTTAGCATCTTCAACGGTTCTCGTTATGGGTGTGGGGTGGTTTCGGGCTCTAGCCAAGGGTAGGGCTAGTTAGCTACCCTGTCAGCTAAGTTATTCTAATTTCATCGCTTGCAAATGCTCATAACTCATTTCAAGTGGGCCGATTGATTTCGCTTTTTTTTTCTTGATGCTGATCTTTAGCTTGATGTTGTTCATTCGAAGTATAATTGTTGAAGTATTTAGGGTTTCAGATAGATTTCCAGTAAGGAAACGGTGATAACGAATTTACAATAATAGATACAAATATATCATCTGCTCAAAACAAGCATAATTTTATTCCATTAATAAAGCTTCCACATCTCAGCAACATTTAAATCGAATTTGATAGGTGTGGTACCTTTATATGTATATATATATATATACAAATATTTGTATTTTAATAGACATGAGAAAAATAAAAACTGAGCTGTTGTTTAAAATTGAAAGCTCAAGCGAGCGGATAACCCTGGCAGCATTTACTCTTATAATTTAGCAGTAGGTTAATAATATATTTGTTAACTTTCGCTTTAATAAATAAACAACATAAGAGGTACAAAATTAATCAATGTAAATTTTGTTTGTATAATTTGATATCTGCCTTTATTCAGCAAAAGCTGAAGCGAATGTACATTTTTCATTATTTCAATTTATTTTGCTATGGCAACATGACTCAAATCATAAATCTTAAATCGATTTGTGAAATCACAAATAAATTGTTAATTTAAATATAATTGAAGATGAAGGTCTGGTTGCAAGTTTTATTATTATTTGAATTATTGTTTTGTGTATAAATATATTATAGTTAATATTAACATATAAATTGAAATGAATGCTTATTACTTTAGCAAAACTAGTAAATACATACAATATACATATATATTTTATATCAATTATAAAGTTATATGTATACGAAAACGGAAGCAGATATCGACGAAATAAAATAAACGTCATTTAAATTATATTCCAATCTCCAAATGAAGCCCTTAGTACTTTTAGTCGGCGGCAGATCGGCGTCTTTATACAGACAGACATGGCTAAGTCGAATCGGCTGTTTAAGAGTTTACAGATTTTCTGGTATCGATGATGCTTCCTTCTGCCTGTGAAATACTTTTCGACAAACAAATTAAAAATGTTGTGTAGACAAATTTGAGTTATAATATGCATTAATTCATATGAAGAGTGGTGCTGAAGAACAAATGAGGAAGAGGAAGAGGAAGAGGTGCACGTCTATAACAATATACAATATATATTATGATAGGTAAGTACATGTTTCAGTTTCGCTTCCCGATCCGAATGATCAAGTCAAATCTCCCAGGCATTGATTGCACCATAGGCAAACCGACCGCTAACAATTCAGCAGTTACACTCCAACTATGCCAACACTCACACACGAATACAAATAGTAGTACTCAGTTTGCAGGTATTCACACTTGCGGGTACTCACTGCTGCTACTCATACCCTTCAAGTGCCTAATCATTGCGCTTGCACTCATTTTGCTGGGCATTGTTTGCAAAACTGAATGGCGCCTTCCTTTCGGATCGGGCGTTGCTGTTGTTCACACAATTAAATTCATTTAAGTGCTTCATTATGAGCATTTCTTGATGCTCCACTAAGTAAATCTCGTTTGTGGATTGCAACCATCCATTGCCTGCTGCTTAGCAAAGTCGAATGCAACTCTGCAACTGCAACTGCAGCTCTGCAACTGCAGCTCTGCAACTGCAGCTCTGCAACTGCAGCTCTGCAACTGCAGCTCTGCAACTGCAACTCTGCAATTCTGCAACTGGCAACTGGCAACTGAGTTTGCTAATTGCTGCAACGAGTTTCACCTAACAATCGCTGTGTTGCATTCTCCTCCTCCTCCTCCTCCTCCTCCTCCTCGGCACATTCCCGACACTTGGCCGATTTTCCAGTTGTTGTTTGCATTTTCAATCACAATTTACTTTGCAGCTCGTCTCCATTCATAATTAAATTTTATCAGGCGCAGATCTGGCCGGGATTAGACATAGACTCCACTCTGAAAGCATAGCTCTTGCTGGCTGGAAACGATGTCAGTCGCAATTGTAGCTATATCTGCTGCCATAGAAACAACATTTGCATCGCTAACAGCCAACAATCATCAGCGCATTCATTTTGCCAACGTCTCGAAGATGCATCCCTTCATCATTTTTGGCCATTTAATTTTCACATAAAATTCCTTGTCGTATCGCGGTAATCGCCAGTCCTAACATTCGAGTCCGGCTCTCGAGCATGTTCCAGCAATTTAATTTTTGCTAAGTTTTCTCATAAAAATGCTCGAAAATCGAAATTACAGGCTGCGCAAATAAAAACAACTATGGCCGATCTGGCCGGTTCCAGCTTGTGGATTCATGGCCAGTTGCGTTTGATTGTTTGATTGATTGCCGGCTAGCTGGCTTGCTGGCTGGCTTGCTGGCTGGCTGACTGGCTGGTTGCCTGAATGCCAGCTACGATGCTGAAGCTCGAAATGAGGCACCAGGCATTTAATTTGCAACATTACAACCGATAATCAATACAATGAAGAAATATTGCAGCATTCGAATCCGGCGACCCTCGCTCTGCCCCCTCCCCCTTGTCGTATTCCGCTTCTGTCCCTACCCCTAGCCACCAAACATGTACATTTCAAATTGTTGCATTTGCGTCGTTGATGGCTAAAACGTGATTTCTATGTTTCCCAGTCTGCAGCAGAGTTGATGACGACGATGATGATGATGATCTGGCTTATAGCAGGTCAGCTTTCATAGGGGCTGTCAATGGCGATGCGGCTAGACAGGCTGCCAAATGGTTCTACATTGTTTTAAGAAAGTTAAATCAGACCAAGTGACAAGCAAAAACTAAGTATTTGATATAAAATCTATCTCTGTTTCTATCAGCTGAAAAATTCATTTTAAATACACATATTTTCTCTTTAAAGCACTGTTTGGAAAAGTTTGAATCGAATTTGATCTATTTCAGTTTCATAAAACCAAGAAATGTGAAACAAAAATTACATTCAATTAAAACTGGAAACTATTTAGAAAAACTTAAAAAGTATAATAATGCTATCATATTCCTAGCATCTAGATAGAGCTGGTGACGTGTGTCGATTTTACAATTTTAATTTTGATATTCTACACACTTTCGGTGCAGCCAAACTTGGATATAAAATTAAGTAATTTTGGAAAATCCTAAAAAACAAATATCATTTATGATATTTAATTTTGTTAGTTTTTTATCATATCAAATGGCTTGAAGGAAGTAAAATGCCGACAAGATATTGTGTAGGAAACCAAAAAATAATTTTTGTATTTCACTCAATTTTTGCGATATTTTGTTGATGTTCGCTTTTGCTGTTTGGCAGCATTTGTGCTTTTCCTTCATTTCTCTAAATTGCAATTTGGCCAAATTATATGGCAGACAAAGAGCCGCAAATGCTGCTGAAGCCCCCCGCACGACACGGCCAGGGAGCAGACCCCTTTGGACGTGCAAGGAAAATGCATTTTATTTAGACGACGACGAAGACAACTACGACGACGACGACAACAGTGAAGCATCCAGCGAAAACAATTGTAATTGAGTCGAAGACCTGCAGACCCTGAGGAAACCGGAGCCCTTAAAATTACTACTTTAAGTAGTGCACCAAATGTCTGTCAAAATGTCTGCAAAACGTGGCCCATACTGCGCCGGGGGAGAACTTAAAAAGTCCATGATACACTGTTGCAGCCAACGATCGATCAATCGGCCATCATGACGATGGTCAGGTGGGGGAAGTGGCAGTAGAAGGGGAGTCAGAAAGCAACTTGCTGGCGACTGCAATTGCCAACTGCCAACTGCCAACTGCCAATTGCCAACTGCCAAACGGCAAATGGCAATTTGAGGAGGCCAAAACGTTGGACGGCTATAACGCGATTGGTGCATTTAGTTGCCAACTGTTGCCAGTCCCCGGTCGACTCAATTGTCCACGCGGCGGCCATTTTGAAATTGCCATCAGGCTGCCATTATCTGACACAAGCAGCTGCATCAGCTGCATCAGCACTTGCAACTACAGCTTGAGCTGCAGCTGAGAGCAGAGCAGAGAGTCTTGGGCAGCCAGCTCCATCTAGCTGGCCAGAGTGATGGATGTAGCCGGCAATAAAATTAACAATTTCCGCGCATTTAAAATCGAATACAAAGCACACAATGGGCCACACACCCAAATTAGTGGGGGAGTAAGTTCTTCCAACCCTTCAAAATTGCATTATTCAATGACAATGCCGGCAGGGCACAGTGGAACATCGCTATGCTCAACTCGCATTGTCATTATTTATATATTCGGATATTGCGCGTTGGCAAAACTTAGTCTTATTTATTGCAATAATACAAGCTAATTGTCATCATCATAATCATATTGCTGATATATATTATATATTCCATTTACACAAAGTAAGATGGTTGAAAAGCAATTTGATTAATTTCCAATTTTCATTAAATTAAAGATTCTTATAATCTACCTTTTTTTTGGAATCAAAATGATTTTAATTACATCTAAGCTCAGTTAAAATATTAAAGGCTCAAAGGCATGATATGTTTGGTATTGAATTGATTTCAGTATCAGTTGAGTATTGATTTTGTTGAGTGTGGCAAGTGTAGCTTGTGGAATTTTCTTTCGGTTCGACTATCTCGTAGCTGTCCCGTATGTGTGCCAAAGTCTTTTAGAAACTTTTCCTCCACAAATATCAATTTCCGCTGGCGACGTTTTGCCCATAAAAAAGAGCAGCATAAATTGTTGCCATTGAGAAGACAGTAAATTGTATGTGAAAGCAGCTAAAAGCGCCACATTATACAAGCCAAGACTGCCAAGGAATACACACTGCAAGAGCGAGAGAGAGAGAGAGAGAGAGAGAGAGAGAGAGAGAGGGAGAGAGAGAGGGTAGCAGGGGGTAGATAAGCGTTAGGCAAAAGACGCCAGTTGACAGGGACCGGAAATGTGCGCTAAAGCGAGATGGCGCTGTCATTGCCAGGACTTGACTGGTTTGGGCAGAGTGTGGGAGGGGGGAGGGTGGGGGATATGTGGGTGGTTTTTACTGGGGCTGAGGAGGGGTGGCTTTGGCTGCTGCTGCTGCTTGGGGTGTGTGCGTGCGTAAAACACGAATGCCGCCGCCATTGAGCGACTATCGAAGCATGGAGCTAGAGGCAAGTACTGCCCCAACCACAACCCATCCCCCACCCACCCCCTCGGGTTCTGACGTCAGATCCAAGCGCAACAAACTAACCGAAAACTTTCTATCAAACTTTGTGTCTGCCTGTGTGTGTGTGTAGTGTGTGCGTGGCGGTATGTGTGTGTGTCTGTGTGTAGTGTATGTGGCTATATGTGTGTTTGGCTGTGTGTGTGTGTGTGTGCACATAAGCGTTATTTTTCTGCGCTAGAAAATCGGCATAATAAACGTAAATGTTTGCCGAAAGACGTAAAAACAAACTGCCAAACGCAAATTTATATGTAAGTGCATATATGTTTTGTATGTGTGTATGCGTTTGTATGTATAGTGTGTGTGTGCGTGTATGTATAGTGTGTGTGTGTGCGTATACCATGCCAAGCAAATAAAACTAAATCAGTGGCACTTTGTGCAATTTATATGTTAATATCATTTGCCTTTGTAGTCAATTTGGCCGACGGGCGCTTGTAATTGGCTTGGGGTTAAGGAAACAGAAAATAAAAAATCTAGCAAGGGGTGAGCACATGTGTGTGTATGTGTATGTGTGTGTGTGTGTGTGTGAGTGAGTGTGGGCTTGGGTGTGCAAACTTACTGAACTAGAAGATAATGCTGCCAAGCCAGCGACTGCGACAAATTTGCGTCATAAAGAACAAAGACAAACTGAGTGGCGAAATCAACACACACACACATACACACACACACAGACACATACACACACATGCATTTAGAAGTTCGTTAGCCAAAAATTGAATTATGAAACAAGCAAAAATGGAACGGAGTGCTCTTTTCCAAAGTGCCTGACAGAGTATATTCGACTGAAAGATATCCTGTTCTCAGCTAAACTAAACAAATTTCAAAGAATTTTGCACTTATATTAAGTATTGAACTTGTTATGAGCACTTTAATATTGCTTTGAGAATGAAATGTTCTTTGATCATTGATATTCATGAGCAATTCAAGATCTGTAGAAAAAAAAGTATGAGTTCTACAGTTATGAAGTGGGTTTGACTAGGATACTGAACCCAGCTGTTAATTAAATTTTTTCTTGTTTTTTTTATAAATTTCCCTATTTTTTCTATTGGCTGACACACTGAAGGAAAAGAAAAAATACAAACTGAAATGTGAAAGATTACATTTAAAATTCTCAAGTCTCTAGCTATAAGGACACTTATTCCCTATTATCCGCAGTTGATGCTCATCAAGGATATGTATTTCCAACAAAAATAAATATGTAAAATATACATATATGGGACCGAAGATTTCTTTCTGTATGTCAAATGTTTTTACATATTTTGTGTTGTTAGTGTCCACAAAATATATCAAATTGCAGACTAATAATCGGAATTGTGCTAAAAATATCGAAGAAAATACAGTGCTATGCCAGTTTTGACACCACTTGACACCTGTATCCTTAAACTGTGATTGTCCGCAGAATTTGATTATATGTTTGAACACTTCCATTCGGCGTTCTCTCTCATTCTCTCTCCCTCTCCCTCTCTGTCGCTGTCTCGCTGTCTCTTTCGCTGGCTAAATGTGTTGTGAATCAATTTGAATAGGAGTGGAATACAAGCCGTGCTGACGCTAATTGCCATGTAGGCAGTCAAAGTGGCCCAAACAAACAATTCAACAGCCAAGCAAATAAGCCAAATGCAAAAGGCAAAACTGGGCAGGGGGGCGAAAGTCAAACGGATGTTGCGTATGCGCCGTGTGGCCGACGACCAACGCCCACGATGACTAGGACGAGTGCGAGTGCGAGAACTTGGAGAACGTGTGGGGCATTAAATGTCACACACAGCGCCACACACGTGCCAGGAAGTCAAGTGGTTGGTCATAATACGGCTGACACTCATAAATCTAAACAAATGGCAAGGCAAATAAACGCGCACAACGCCACAAGGATAAGGGCAAGGAAAAGGGCGCTGGTTGGCTACGGCTGCGGCTGTGGCTGAGGGGTGGCGGGTTGGCGGGTTGGCGGGGTGGATTGCCTTTGCATATGCGTTGGCCATGACTAATTTGCATTATGATCCATCCGAAGGACGTTGAGGACGACGTCGCCGGTTGCCATAATCTGCCTCAAATCGTTTTTATTGTTCGCACTTAAGTTGCGTAAAATAAAAATCATGTTTCTAACGCCACACACAACCTGCCTCTCTGCCACACCACCCCCCGTTCCCCTTCCCCTTCGCATTCCCATTCCATTTCCCTTTCCCATTCCCGTTGCCAGTGCACGTTGAGCTCAAGAAAAGCCACAGCATGTGAGTCTTTGCTGGTGGCCTGCCCCAGATCCCCATACTAAGCTCCATTTGCCCTGAATGCCATAATTTTTATGTGAAAGCATCACGCATGAACTTCCCCCTCCCAAACTCCCACACTCCCCTCCTCTCCCCATTCCATTGGAGCTTTATCAGACTTAGCCTTGTGTGTTACGGCGCTGCTTTTGTTGAAGAAAATCTGCGCCACAAATCTGTGATTTTTTTCCGTTCTTTTTTTTTGTTTTTGTTTCATTTTTTTTTTTTTTTTGGGTGGGCGTGCATTGAGGCACATTTTATGACTGTGTTTTTCTTTGCATCGCTTTTCGGGGCACAAAGTATTTTTATAGCTCAATTAGCATATGCAAAGAGGGTTGCCGCCCACGCTGGCATACAGTACGCCCCGAAAGGGTTGTCGACTCCAACATTCTGCCAGATAATTAATCAAAATAAAATTGTTTTCCTCAACATTTCCACATAAAAATGGAGACATTTTCTTGCTCAAATTCAAACTGAACGCCACATTAAATCGAGTAAATAACATGAATAACTCAATAGACTCGAGTTGCGAAGCTTGGTGCTCGAAATGTGCACAGTAAAAAATCAAAAATAGTTTCAAAAATGTTAAGCAAATAAATTTAATTTTATTTAATATAAATATCAATTTAACAATTTAACTTTTACTGAACAAATGTATTTGTATAACTGGTATAACCGCGACTGCTGGCACCAATTTAATCTATACACTTTAATATTGCTATTTCTAAATTTCTTTAATTATTGCGAATATAATAATTACATTTATTTTTAAAATTAATATAAATTAATACAAAATTTTAAATTAATAATTAAATTTAAATTTAAATTGTAATTATTTGTTCTACTTTTTATTTCGCAAAGACAAACATAATTAAGCCAATAATGAGTCCGAATGAATGGCGTCCGGCAAATGTAAAAAATGTTTTAAGGATGATTTTAAATAGAAGAGTTTTATAATATAATTTATGTTACTTGTTAACCCCTTAAATATACATGTATGAGTATGCATATGTAAAGGTGTGTGTGTGGTTGCCTACTTTTGTGCGCAATTGGAAATTAATTTTAGCGAAGTTTTGCCGGCCGCGTGTTCAGAGTGGGTTAAATGACTTTAATCACTTCCCATGGAACCAACAAGCCAACAACCACCACGAAAGTCAAGTGGCCCGGACCCACTCATTGTGGTGTGGGCTCACGTGTGCCGCTAAACCCTCCCGTTAGCCAGGACTAAGGTCCCCGGGCCCAAATACGAGTGAGTCGATGGCGGCAGGCATGATTTATGCTCGCCAGTGGCAACAATAACAAATCAACGGCAAGCGACGTCAGCAAAAAAAAAAAAAGCAAAAAAAAAAAAACTACAAACGGAAACAAAATACCGTTGGAAAGCACTTAAGGACCTTTTCATTAAGTGCGCAGCGCCGACGCCGACGACGGCGTTCATTGGCGGTCGACGGTAGCGTAAAATTTACTCTCGAGCTGATTTGACATGTTCACAGGCAAATTAGTGTCGCCCTTTGCTGGCGGCACATTAATTTCAACGCTAGCCAGCAATGCCACACCACCGCACAACAGCACCACAGCACCACCGCACAAACCCCTGCACCCCTGCGTGTTAAGCAACAAATTTTCGTCGACTGCCACCTAAAATGTTATTTAGCGCATGTTTTAGCCTTATTTATTAAAGCGAAATTATTGTTAATGAGCCGGGCGGAAAACTAACCACCCAACCCACCAACCACCCCCACCAGCAACACCCACAGAGTTGACTTCAACGCAAAACCAAAAATCAGGCAAACGAAATTCCGACGCCTTTTCGACATTAACGTGAAGTAAAACTGGCAAACTAATTGCGTGAATTTCGTCGGGCAGTCCGGGAAACTGTTTCGCCTTCGCTATCGCGCATTTAAACGAAGGCATTTGATTCTTGTGCCGATAGTGCCACAAAATGATTTAAGGCACCCACAAAATACATAGGCCGAGAACAGTGCAAAACAAAAACAATAATCACAACTGTCGTTATAAGCGCTCCTGCGAGGACTGCAAGAAATGGGCGGTGGGTGGAGGTGGGTTGTGGGGTTGATTGTAGATTGTTTGGCCTGGTAAAATGGCGTAAATATTATTTGGTTAGAGGAGAACCTATAAAATGTGTAACAAAAGGAAACTCATTTAAGATATTTATGAAGTACTTTGCCAAAGATTTGTAACGACCCAGCGACTTGTTTAGCTTGTATTTGTATATTTATGTGTTTGTGTCTGCGCATTTGTGTGTGTCTGTGTGTGTGTGTGTGTGGGCTGAGCATTGTAATGAAGGCTGGCTAAAGTGGCTGGGTGGAGTTGTGGCCAATGTCTGGGCCTAATGAGCTTGAAATTGTGGTTATTGCGGTACATATGAGCAAGAAAACATGCATCGCAACGCTAATAACAATAGAAGTCTGTCAAACTCAGTTGGAATGTTTGAATAAATCGGGCAAGCTGATAATAAATTATAATATAAGCGAAAGTTATGCCAAACTTAAGATTAGCACTTGAATTTTAAGATCGTCTAATACATTCCAGATCATCTCTTTCCTATTCATTCAAAATAACCTATTTATAGTTGAAATGCTATGAGTAAATTGGTATAGTTCAAAGCAGGCGAGTTTCTACAATTTCAAAGTATTAAATTACTGGGCAGAGGCACCAGATCTGACGTCTTTAATCGCTCACAGTTTAAGGAAATAACAGCAAGTAATGGGGAACAATTGAGCTGGAATACTTGACGGTCTCTTGAGAGGACATTATTGACTAAGACGTGAAATAACTAGACTAGGTGTAGTCCGCAGTGTTCTTTGCCGTGTCGACTTAGATAGGCATTGAAACTCTCAAATGAATACAGATCGGAATTTCTCTGCTAGAATTCGCAGCAGTAGCAAAAGCAGAGCAATATTTCCATTGCTTTTACTGCTAATCGGTTCAATCGCTGATAATAAATATAAAATGAAAATAAACCTCAAGTGAAATATGTATTTGGTACTAGTACAAATAAGATTATTAGAACATTGGGCTGTCATGGCTAAGTGCATTATTTTTGGCTTGCTGTTCAATTGCTCATCGACTGACCCTTGGCAAAGGAAGGCAACTGTTGGCTGTTCATCAGTTCCACGTTGAAAAGTGGCTGGCTTTTGTTTGGGCCAAGTTGCGTGCTTGTTACATGTACTTTCCCACAAAACATATCCCGCCTTGCAATCATATTGAAGCGCATTTCCGCACACCCAAAGACAATGGACACACACACACATACGCGCACACACACATGCTGAGCCACACACGGCGCTCAAAGAGTAACAGAAAATTGTTTTGGCAATTAAAAAAAAATTCGGTCGGCGAACAAGCTGGAAAATATGTATGTACGAAAAGATGATGGCGAATAACTCAAAAAACTACATAGAAAAAGAAAAAAATTGCCGCATCATTTGAAATTCATTAGGTCGTAGGTTGAATATGTTTTTTCGGGTTGGGGTGTGGGGAATTGGGAGTATTTGGAGGAGGGGGGTGAGGCAATTGAGTTCCTTTCTTGTTGCTCTGAAGGGTATAAATAAATCAACAGCCTCGCGTGCTTGACAGTTGGCCATGAGTAATAGAGATGAAACACTGAGAGAATTATACCAAAAATCGAGAGAGGGTGAAACGGATAGACAGAGCGAGAGAGAGAGAGAGAGAGACTTGGTGAGAAGTCGTCAATCATGACAGTGAAATGTGTCAACAAACGTCAAACAACAGCGGCCACAGTGCGGTCACAGCTTCATCAGCTGTCAGGCAAGGATGCGAGGATGCGAGGATGAGACTGTGACCAGGCACTGGGCCCAGGATAAGCGCGCCTCTACATCAAATTGAGTGATGATCTCACAATGATTTGTCACAAAACATAAAAACAACTGCAACAACTCTCTCAAAGCGACAGAAATACAATTGAAATGCATAAAATAATAAAAAAAAATTATCCATAAATATATTTAACTTAATCTTTTATTTCTCTTTTTTGAATGATTAGAACATTAATTATTAATTTGATTTATTAATTTTGAAGTAAATGAGACACAAGAGTACTCTATCTCTGCAAGCGGTTGACTATAATATACCAAGCAACATCTGATACCCAGAATCGAATTGGAAGATATGATATATAGATTAACTAATCAATACTAAATAAAGGTATATTTCCGCCAAAATTAAAATTCAAAGTTATATTTAGGATGTCAACCTGATGAATTTAGGTACCGATTCCGATTCAGATACGTCAAATATATATAATATAATTTGTTTATGGTATTTGAAACCATTGAAGAGCAATGAAGTTGTGTAAAAGTATGTGAAAGGCAAAATAATGCATCGCCGAACCCATAAGGTATATATACATATATTTGATCCGGATCAAGAATCAAGTCGATCTAGCCATGTTCATCGATCTCAGTTCTCGTGTATCATATTCCATAGTATCAGTTACGGCTTTGGGTTTTACAAACACTTTTAAGCTATATACCGATTTCGATTCTGAACTCCGATTTCGTTAAGCATCCGGTTCCGATTCAGATTCCAATTCCGGTTGGACACACTCGATGTAAAACGGTTTTTAAAAAGGCCGGCAAAGATAAAAAATAGATGAAGAAGCTAGGCACGCAGACCCCAATGTACACGTGATAATGCAGTGCGATTCATATATTAAAAGTGCATAATTTGTAGTTAACAACATTTCTGTGTCGCTGTCGGCGTATTCTCATTTGCTTAATGCGTTTATCGCACCTCTTTATAATACTTGCATACCTTGCCCGAGGCATTGCAACAATTAACAAGTTGGGAACTGTACGCCCAAGGACCTGTTCTAGTCCTTCGTGTTGTCTGATACACACACACACACATACATATAAATGAACATTTTCATGCATATTTCATCTCGATATTATTCCAGCGTTTTATGCATTTATGAGAAAGAAAGAAAAAACACAACGCAACGAAACATTTTTAATGCGTTTTATGCGTGTGCGCATTTTAAGTGACTAAAAATGCTAATCGGACAAATTAAATGCCCCCCTTCCCACTCCCCCCCATCTCTCTCTTTCTCTCTCTCTTGTTCCTCTGCAAGTCTCCCACACTGCTCGAGCTTCTTATCTTTATCAATGTGTGCGTTTGTGTGTTTGTGTGTCTGTTAGTTAGGGCTCCTGGTCAGCGTCCGCTAAACGACGGTTTGTTTGGCTAACAACAAATGAGGTTTTGGCCCTGGGTGTTGCTGTTGTAGTTTTACGCTAATGTGAAAGCAAAGTAATGCAAACGACCAGACGCAGGGCAGGTGCTGTTGGCTGGAATGGGTTGGGATGGAGAGGGTGTTTTTCTTTTGCATGACCAACAAACAGTTTGCTGTTGTTGGTGTGTGAATTATTTTATGTGAATTTGATTGCGAGCGTTTATGCCGGAAAACACGCGGCCCATTCCCCAAAACGCTTCAAACTCCGACTGCCTGTAGGCAGTAGGGTAACGCTAGTCCGGAGCCGGCAGTATAAGTTTTTGTTAACAGGAACCCCATAGATTTGGCATATGCGGAAACGGAATTGGCATAAGCCAAGCCTTGAGTTGTGAGCGAGGCACAAAACTGAAAGCATTGACGCTTTTGGGCAGAGACCGCTCAGTTTCCGAATGCATTTAAAATTTTATTCTTTGCCCAAAACTCAATGCTCAATGCTTGCCCATGCCTCCTCTCCTCTCCTCTCCTCCCTCCCATTCGAACGGTTCCCCCCACGTCGATCTTACACACTTGCGCTCTCCCGTATTAATCATAATTATGTAAATTTCTTGCCACTGTGCCGGGGCCTTTGGTGGGCATTTTCTTATTTTTTTTCGTGATTGTAGAGGAAGGGTGCCATGGGGGGGGGGGGGGGGTGTGTGCTCTTTTTGTAGGTTGTTTGCACAATTTTCCACCTTTTATAGTACAGTTAATTTTCGTGCTCGTTGCGGGTTCGCGTTTTGCCCTTGCCTTTTTGCATAATACATGACTGCCTGTAATAAAAAGTAAAATAATAAATAAATATATACATATATGTATATATATATATATGTATATATATATATATGTATATGTATATTTCAGGGCAGCTGAGGAGGAGAAAATAGAGAGCGAGCGAGGAAGGAAAATGTCAAGAATTTCCCAGTTCGTTTTGGAAACGTTTTTATGCAATTTATTTGTGTTGCGATTAACGCCAACGTTTCCACTGCTTTTCATATTTGCTGGCACACACCAATATACAGTTACTTATGAATGTTTGTGTGTGCGCGTGTGTGTATGTGTCTGTCAAGCTGGTCTAAAAGTGGCTATATTTAAACGTTAAGTCACTGTTTGACTTGTAAGTGACCTGAGCGCCCCTTTAAATCGTCGCATCAGATTCTGAATCGATTTTAGATGAACACTTAAAGATAGTTTAATCCGATGTGTTCAAACTGCTAAAGGGGTTTTTTTAAGACATGTATTACATTTGCAAAATGGGGTCACTTGAAAATCATTTGATTGGCTCAATAATATTGAGAGATCTGCTGCGGATCGTTCTGGATTGATATTCAATTATTATTCCAGTGTTCATTCTTACTTTTTGGGATATAACTTTGATCCGCTTGTAAATCATAACCACTTCAAAATTACTTTCAAATGTGTTTATACAGCGAAAGTTGCCTTGAGTGGAGATCCATTGTTACAGTTTGGTATTAGCCCAAAACAAGAGAATCTCTGTTAACAGGTAATACAGCTCATTAACGTTTTCGATCATAAAGTAAAAATTGCACATATTAAAGAATTGTGTGACTAAAGGAAATGTCCGTGCAAGGGAACTGCCCGTTAATGGGAGCTTTCACTGTATATATAATTTGTAGAGTGTGGAGACAAATATGTGGGTGGGAAGCGAAGCTAAGAAGCAGGCCTTAACAGGCACCTTGGCGTAGTTCAGGCCCGTCTAACTGCACCGGCAATAACATCAAATAATTAACTAATTAAAACCCAAGCAACAACCTACGACTAACAGCAACAGCAACAGCAACAACAACAACAGCAACTGGCAGTAATCGCAAATTATGAGTGCGCGCTTTTTCCCGGGTTTGGGATCCAGTTACTAACTAACTTTAGTATCGCATATCAGCTAGCTAGCTAGCTGCGGCAGAGGGCGGGGACGGAAAACATTTGCCAAAACAGAGCTAGCGATGCCTGTGAAAAACCGCAACAAGCTCAGCGAGCAATTTTCACACAATTTGCAATGCGAACGAGATGGAAACAAATACCGCAAACCAAAGCCGAAGCTGAAGCTAAAACTAAACTCACAAGCAGCTTTAACTAGTTCAGTTGATAGAGGGATTGTTGTAGTTGATGCTACTATAATTAAAACAGTTGGCTTGTTGTCTTGCTGCCAGACGCCAAATTCAAATCGAAACAGCAGCAAACAGCCAACGATGAACAACAAAGGCCAATTAAACATTTAGTTGTTAGCAACCAGCTACGAGAGATGCATTTTCATTATTGTAGGACTGGAACTTCCTCCTATGCATCTCAAAAATGATCGAAAGTCTTCTTTTCTTTTAAGCCGCATGAGTTTCCGGCTTGGTCCAAAGTAGTACAGCAATATCTCGAGACCTAAATCAAAACTATTCTATGATTATCATGCCAGATTTATTGAATTATGTCTACAAATAGTATAAACAAATATACACATCTCTTGACTATATGTCTGTGTTTAACATCAGTATTTATTTTTTTAAATGCCAATTAAATACTGATTTAAATGTATGCAAGTCAATAAATTGATCAAAACACACAATTATAGATATATTTTGAATAGCTTTTGCTGCTGCTGAACTGTGCTGATTTTTAGAAACTTTAGTTTTTGGAAAACTTAAGATAAAGGTGCTTTATTCGCTTTGAATACACAACGACCTGAACTGCTTACTGAACCGAACCCAATTTACAATTCCCAAATGTTTTGGACTGATTGAACTGGTTAACAGTCGTGTCGCAAAAGCAATTTCTTCGAAAGCTAAATAAACATTGGCAGTGCTGTTTCAGGTAAAGTGTGCAAAAAGCCCGCACAGCTCAAGTTCTACAATGCCATTAACTTTGTTTTACTTTCATTAATCATACGCAGTGTGTGACGCAAAGAAGGCAATTGAAAATGATGAAAATGGGGGAAATGGTCAAAAAGTGTTGCCGTCCAATTGATTGATTGATTGACTGCGCAACAAACTGGCTAAGTGCGTTTTGGTCATTTGTCACGAAAGCGAAACGAAAGTGTCCAATGGATGTTAAACGCCATACTCAGGGGTTGCTGCCACAGCACAGCACAGCACAACCCACCCACTTGGCTGGCTGACTGGCTGGCTGGCTGGCTGCATATGCAAAGCACAACTAAACAGCGCTAAAGAGTACAAAGTGTTGTTGGGGTTACCCCCTTGGAATTTGCACGCGTTCACGTTAAACGCTGAAAATTAAAAGGCAGAAACATTGCCAGCCAACCAGCCCCTTAACCGCTCAATACCGCCCAACCGCCCAACCACCCCACCACACAACCTCCCCGCTAATCGCACTGCCGGACTTGCATTCAATGCAGTTTCGTGACTCGTTTCGTCTTTGACACCAAAAGTCTGCCTGTACTTAGAACAACAACAGCAACGAGTCGAAGGCTCTAAAAGGCTCTTTTGTAAAACCAACCCAAACTTCAGCAACCCCAACCCCAACCCCAACGCAGCCCCTAACCCTGTGTGGTGTTGAAGCTGACCAATTGTTACGATTGCATGCTAACATTGTAATTGATTGCCTCAGCTCAATTTTGGGGGGGGGGGGGGGGGAGGCGTGTTGTGGGAGAGGGGATGTTGTTGCTGTTGGTAATTTGATTGCGCAATTTGCGCGCATTGTGTTGCATAGTTTTTGGCGCGCGAGCCAGCTTGTCGCATGCCACAAGCTGCCCCGTAGTGACCAGGCCTGGGCCCCGATGAGGATTTGGGTTTCGGCTTGGGTTTGGGGCAATAAGAACGCACGAAACCGCCAACGAACATGACATGCATTTATGTCACGTCACATGTGGAACACGCATGGCCAACACCAACACCAACGCACACTAGCACACACACACACACACCAAGACACGAGTGCAACTATTTTAATTGGCGGCATTCCGCAATTTTATGACTTTTAAAATTCTACATATATTTCATGCCTTTGCATGGCAAATGGCAAACATGCAACGTTGCCACACTTCAATTGGCTTTTGAAGGACACACATACAAGTGCAATGCAATGCGCAAGGATATGCCTGAGTGAGGCGAATGCTCTTGTACTGGGTGTACAGGAGGGGAGGGAGGGGCAAACGCTCGCTTGTCCGCCCGGTTTGTTCTTGTTGTTGTAATTAGTGAGCTGCATTTCTTTGCCACTTTTGGCCGTGGCAATTAAGCAAACTGGCAGCGAGCACACACACACATATAAATATATACAGAGTCACAGTCACAGTCACACACATACACACACACTTACACACACAGCCAGCAACTATATGAACAAGAATAAAGCGTCCCGCACCGTGCCCTCCCTCAAGAGGGCTGCTCCAAAAGGCTATGCAAAACCCGAATATGAAATTATGCAATTAAGCAGTAGAAAGGCGCGGGGCGCGAGGGCAAAACTTGAGCATATATGCATATATGTATATATATATGTGTTTGAATGTATAAACAGAGCAGACCTTTAGAACAGAAAATTAATGGAGAGGTAGCACTGCAAGTGAGGCCAAGGGCAGTGCAAGGCTAGCAAACTTGTACGTTAACAATCGATTAATTGTTATCGAGCGTGTGTATCATTAACTTATAGATAAATGAGTGAGTATTTAGTCCAGCATATTGGCATTCATATTCGATAATTGAGCGACAATCGATAAGTTATCGATTGCATAAGCATTTGTGTGTAAAGTGAATTTAATTATAATTACACTTTAATGTATAGCCATTTAAAATGTATCGATTGCGCATTTGAAGATAAATCGATAGGCCGAATGACATCATTTCTAATGTTTTCACTCACAGCTCCAAAGTCGTCGACAGATCCAACAGTTTATCGGCCTAAGCAGTGCTCAGCGGGACGCAACTCATTCAACCCAAGTTGGAGTCCGAGTCCAATCTGAACCTTTATTTTATAGTTTTTTATTCTTCTTTTTTTGCCACTGACAATAAGCGTTGTGCAGCTGCTGCAGTTGCAGCTTCAGCTTGAGCCAGAGCCACAAACACCTTTTATGGGGTGTCATTAAACGTGGACGGTGGAAACAGAGACGCAGTTGGGAGATGCGTTGGGGAATGGTGCGTGCGGGGGCCAAGGGGACATCTCACAATGTTGCTGAGCGGTGTGTTTTTTTTTTATGGCTGCAACTTGGGCCCATTTTGCATTTCACTTTAATTCAATACGACTTAATTTCTTTTCGGATGATGACCGGCGAATGCAACCCGCAGCGACCATTCTTGCTGCCGAGAAAGGTGACGCGATAACCGAGGAGCGAGTGGACAGAGCAGAGTGGACGCAAAGCGAGAAATGCTTATAAATGCCCAAATGCGCGTAGCCGATTAATTGCACATAAAAATTAACAATAATCAGCAGCAGCAGCAGCACCTGACTATTGTTAAGCAAAAGTTGCAGCAGCGGCAGCCTGAGCCAGAGACGCAGACGCGGCCACAACCTCATAGTTATCACACCTTTTGTGGCAGGCAACGTGGGCTCAACAATGTTGCACTTTGAATGCCGGGCAACAGCATTTTTTATGTGCACCAAATTGAGTCATAAAATGCATTTTCACCTCCGCTGACTACAACAAAAAAAAAATACAAAAAAAAAACTGGAAACCCGAACTTAAAGTGCAACTGGCGAATGGCGACCAGCGGGTCTTAAGCGATGCATTTGAAATGCGCTTAGTTGATTTTAATGGGAACATGCAAATAATTACTGTCGCAGGGGGCAAGGTGGCAAGGTTGCCACGTTTAGCGAGGCATCAGGTGCGCCTAAGCACAATGAGGAACACATAAAAGTCAAACTTACTCAACTCAAGCCAACAGCTGCCAAGAGAATAAAGAAAGGGGAAAAAGAAACAATTATTTCCGCTTTGAGCTGGACCACAATTTTTAAATAAATAACAAGGGTATTAAATTGTTGTCACGAAAGATATAAAACATCAATACCACAAAGGAATCATTTAATCGGTTGAAAGATTTTTCCAATGTCAAATTTCCACAATCTTAAAAATACTCCAACAATTTTCGATTAATTCATTTTAATTATTCATAAAATTCACGCTGTGGATAAGTAATACCAAATGAATTTTATCCTGAATCACTAAAAAGGTTTTAATCTACATTTAAATTTATTATCGTATGCCTAAGGATCATTAAGGATCATGTTGTGATCAGTAAGAGATGACATTCAGGACTCAAGCACTTGGGCATATAAAATATCCGATAGCAATTTAATACAATGTGTCCTAATGTGTATTTAAATCTAAAATTAACTGGATGAGCACAATTGTCGTGTGATTCGATAGATTTTATCGATTGCGATTAATTATCGAATATGCATAGCCGGATGATAGATATTGACATTAAGTATTCGTTGATAAGTCTGCGGCACGGCAATTATCACTTTAAATTTATGGCAAGTGGTAACTGGAATCAAAACTGGAACTGGAACAGCGGCTGGCACCGAGGAGGAGCACAAGACAAAATTTGAGATGTTTTATGGGCGACTAAAAATTTGCCCAACCTGGCCGATAAGAGGGGCCCAGCAACACAGCAACTTAATGACTAACGACGACAGACTGCAAGAAAGGCAGCAGGCAATGACTTGGCAAACACCCTAACATTGCCCAGCCAACCAGCCACAAATGGGAGTGGACAAGTGACAAGCTGGATGTGAAATGAGCAGTGCCGGTTGACGGCCAAGTTAACAGCGGCGCAAGGAGGTGTTGATTGTGGCCTTTTGTGAACCTCTCAGCATCTCAGCCAAGTTGGCAACTCTGCTTCTCGTTGTGACCATAAAATGTTTGCACAGGTGCCAAAATCATTTTCGTAGCCGGCAGTTCAGTTCCTCAGCTAGATGCGTAGAATTTATAGGCTGGCGCGGGCACTAAAAATTTAAATTGCGGCCATTTAGTAGCCAACAACAACAACAACAATAACAGCAACAACTCCTAAGAGCCAAGCATCAAACGACATCAATTTAAACGAGCGCCGTTCAAAGGAGCGTTCCTTATTTATTCATATGCATACGCTTTCAATGGGTATTCTGATATTTTAACGACGTGTGTAACGTACTTGAGTAGGATATTATCTAGATTCTGGATGGGAGAGTGGGAAAAAGAGTTACAACTAAGATTTCGATTACAATCGAAAGTTAAAACAGACAACAGATTCTGAATTGTCAATTCTTTAAAACATAATCAAATTACTTCTATGTTTAATATCATATTTGATTAACTATGCCTGCTAGGGTATTAAATCTCCGCTCACACCAAAGATTGCTCTTCTTTCTTTGTTTGCCCTGGTACACTGAAAAAATAAAATAGATAATCTTATACTTGCCATCATAGAAAAAAAAATACAATGATAAGATCAAAGGTGCAGTGTTCTTCATGAATTAAGAACTTGATTACTTTAGACTTAATCATTTTTTTATGTCGAAATTCTGTGCTGGTTTTTTAGCGTGCAGTTTTTTTTTTGGCTTGAGCTGTCCTTTATCTCAGTTCATTTTGTTGTTGTTGTTGTTGGCTTGCTGGCTGATCTGGAGCAACGATAAATTGGAGCCACCTTTGTTGGCCCCTTGTCCGTTGTTGTTGACAAATCAGTTGACGTCGCGACGGCACACGCGCTGCCCAGTTCGACGTTCTCGGAGTCTGTTTTATTCGGCAGACCCGTTGTCACCTACAAAACCCATTTACCCCCACGTCGCGACTGTCACACTGTCGCATCCCAATGGTCCATCGTCATCGTCGTTGTCGTTGTCGTCTGCGAAGGGCAACACATTAAAAGTAAATTAACTTATCAGCGACAAAGATCAGTTATTTTATTACGTTTGTCCACGCAGTAACACGAACATTATAATATCAAAGATGCCGATTAAGATTCTCAATGAAACTGAGCGAGATGCAGCCACATCCACAGCGATAAGGACAGAGATATCGAGCAAGGCAATAAAGAGCAAAAGGGATGGAGAGGGAGGGTGAGAAATAGGGGTAGATAGTTAGTAGTTAAATCACTCAGTTGCCCAGTTGCTGCGAATATTTATGTTTTGTGTGGACAACTTGCTGGAAATACACCCAGTTATATATATAAATCACTAGAGATCTATCGAGGTCTACATATTTAGATCAGCTAACGAGCTTGCAGTCTCTGCAAAAGGCAAATGCATTTCTGCTTTTATCTGCTATCCAAATGAGCATTAGACGCTTGTAAGAAATTCCCAAGCACACATCTAACACTTAAGATTGCCCCATCGACGTCAACATCTTGATAGGTAGCATCATATGAGATTACACATTGCACTCTTCGCATATATCACTTATATATTTCCAGAGGATAGCTTTAGGCTCTAAAGGAAGCACAGTTGATACAATCCCCAATAAAAATAATATATATATATATGTATATATATAATAATATTTACATAATTTAATATCTGGTTTTAATTTAGATAACTAGAGTCTTCATTCATAGGTTAAGGCTTGTAGCACTAGGTACAAAATTGTATGCTTCTCCCAGAATTTCCCTTAAGCGACTCAATCAATTTCGCTGGAATTATTTTTTTTTAATATACAAAATAGAATATTATATTATAAATATAATTATATTGTAAATATAATATAAATTATAAATAAAATATATTTCTTGCTCGTTTATAAAGTGTCAATAAACTGAAACTGAAATCCTCGAGCTCAACGATCGGCGCAACAGGAGTCTCTGAGACACAAGCCACAATTCAGAAAGACCGCCGGCAATGCAGAGTATATATATATCTCTCTCTCTATATATATATAGATATGTACATATTTATATACATATATATTTGTATATTTATATATTTTTATACATATACCTTGCTCTCGTTGACTCTGTCTTATCTGGCTAGCTGATGGGGGTTTTCTTTATTTTTGGGTAGAAGGGCGGGGCATCTACTCGCCTGGTTGGCTGACCAACTGACTGACTAGCTGGCTGGTTGGTTGGCTGGTTGGTTGGCTTGCTGGCTTGCCGCCTGTGTTGCGGATGTTGTTAACAGCAGAGCAAACACATTGATAAGGCAGTAGAGTCAATAAATTAGTGAACATTAACTGGCAAACAAACACGCTAATTAGATAGTTAGATAGCCAAGTTAGCAAGTCAGACGGCTGCCAGCAGCCACAAAATTCGCAGAACACTTTGGACAAAGGGGGGAGGACAGAGGCAGGGGGTTTGCTCAGTTAGAGAGGATGGCAACGGCCTCCTGTGGCTGCTCTTGCGAATACACAAAATTACGACCGGAAAAACTGGCAAGTATCCAGTTTGCACACCAAAAGCAACAGGATGAGGATCGGGGGAGAGGCTGAGAGGTTGTGCGGGGGGAGTGGGGAAGGGGGAAGGGGGTGACAGACAAACTGACAACTGGCAACTGCGCATTGCGCATTGCGGTTGGCGACTTTTATACAAAAGTATATAGTTTTGTACAATTATTTTAAGCATTCAATTGGAATTCGACCGCAGCAGGCAGAAGGAGGCGACCGCAGGATACTTTTGCCTGCCGCTGGCAATTACATGCATTTAAATGCAATAACCGTCATCAGCCGGAATGAGCACCAGAATGAATGAGCAGCCAGTCAGCCAGTCAGTCCATCAGTCAGTCCATCAGTCAGTCATTCAGTCAGTCATTCAGTCAGTCGCAAAGTAATTTTTGTGTGCATTGAGACTAATTATTTAAAATGCGCTATCCGGCAATTGAAGTGTGCGCATGCGTTCCAGTTGCCAGTTGCCAGTATCCTGTGTTATCCTGTCGCCCTGACCTCCTGTCAGTTGGCTGCTCTAATTTCGTTGCGCCTTTTGCCACTAACCGCACTAACAAACGACTAATGACCTGACCTGAGCACAATTCCAATTCCAATTTCCCAGTCCGAATCAATATCAATCAAACGTTTGCCGCTCGACAAATTGCATTTTTTCTGTTTTCTGTTTTTATTTTTCGGGTTTTTTTCGGCTTGAGCTCGGAACTGGTACACATCCGCTGTGAGAAGTAATTAGTGTACTAGGCTAATGCTGCTCCGGGGGCAACATGTGGCCAGAGTTTTGTGCGTCTCTGAGGCTGAGCTATTGGCGTGAAATTTTAATTGGCGCCCATGCTCAGCCACTTGAACCACAAGCAGGCAACAGAAGCTGCCAACTGGTCAACTAGTGTGTGTGTGTGTTGGTATGTGTGTATTCATTCGAGGGAGAAGTAGCTGTTTGCCAGCCAAAATTTTAACTTAAATAATGTTGGCATTCCATGTAAACTCAATGTGCCAAGATCAAAATCGAATTTTGTATTACTTTTGCAATAGTTCACATAGAAAAGTGACAATTCTTTTTGTTTAAGGATTATTTATATTTAGAGATGATGTTAAGTGAGAAAAACCACCTTGTGAATGACAATCTCATTCTCCTTGAAAGAAGCTTTGAATTTGAAAGTGTTCATCAGTCATTTGAGTGATAAAGTTTTCGTGGCACACATTTAAATAGGAAGACAAACAAATTAGTAATCAATTATTGCTCCAAAGTCACATGTTAAGCTGCCAATTTTAAATGCTAATGTTATGTAATAAAAAAATGCACAAAATTGAATCAAAGGAGCCGTCAACAAGCAAGTAAGATAAGAAAATACGGGGAGTGGGAAATACAGGTATACGCAAAATTGAGTAAATTGAAATTATATAAACATTTATTCGACACATAAATTAAGAAAAAAATATACACACTTTTTTTCGTTGCCAATGCCAGTTTATTTTTATTGTTCTACTTTAAGAAACCTATTTACTCTACTAGTTCCTAATGGGCTCTGCAGAATTTGATTATAATTGTACATGGAAATGGATACTTTACTGATATTTTGATATTAAAACAACTTCACAGAAGTGAGTAAGTCTGAATTGAGAAATCGCAAAAAATGTAGTACTTAATTTAATTTTCCAACTTTAATTTTTTTTTTTTTGTGTTGATCATTACTTAGAGTTAGACATAAAATATTGCCAACAACGAAAATGTTATTACTATAACTAATATGAATCAATTGGAGCACTAGAAGAGAAAAACATCAAGTTAAAAGCGTAATCGGCACCAAATATTATTAGTATTTTTACTTAAGATGTAACGCCAGTGGACTGCCGATAATTGATCCTTTTGCCGTAGCAACATAAGCGCCATTTTGTGGAGCCTCAAGGCGCTACCAACTTGCCCGCTGCTCTGCGCTGCCCACTTGCAAGAGGCAAATAACAAAAAAAAAAATAAATAAATAAAAAAAATAGAGAAAGACGCGTTCCTTTGCCTCGCCTGTGCTTGTGTTTTTGACCGACATTCGCTTGGCTGCTGGCTACGAGCAGTTTGCTCTCTGCGCTCTCGTTTTGTTTGCCGCTCAGCAGAGTTGCCATAAAAACTGGACGGGAAACTCACCACTGACATGAGCTGAGCGCATGTTGAGTTCGCGTTTGCCCATCAACATGGCGCTGTGCACGAGCGGGACAGCAAGAGTGGAACAGCGACAGCACACGGGCAGCAACACCAAAGAGGGTGTGTGTGTGTGCGAGAGCGAGAGAGAGAGTGAGAGTGAGAGCGAGATGCTGTGAGAGAGGCAGCGCAGTCGGAGTCGAGTACAATTCGCAGCGTTCTCGCTTGCGCGCTAAACCTCCACCACCACCACCACCACTGCCACGAGCAGGAACAGCAGCAGCAGCAGCAGCAGCAACAACAACAAGCAACAAGCGACAAGCAACAAACCACCACCTATGACAAAGTGGCAAAAAATTTGCTGCCGCCGCTGCGACTGCGAGTGACTGTGTGAGTTTTGTGCGGCAAGAGCGCTGCAGGTGCGTTTAGTCTCGTTTTGGCAGCCACAGCGCGACGACGTCTACAGCGCAGGCAAGAAACGCTCAAGCTTAAGCTCTGCTGATCTTTCAAAAAGTCGAACTTCAAATTGGAAACTGAAACCGAAACAGTGTCAAGCACTTGGTTTATTCTCATCTTTTTTTTGTTTGTTGCAACTGTGTGAAACTGTGAAGTGACGCGAGTGCGAAAGTGAATTCAAATTGAAAGAAACAGAAAGCGAAAAACAAAACAAATCATTTTGCGGCCGTTGCTGGCAATGAAAGACTCAATGAGCATTTTAACCCAAACGCTGCCGACAACAACAGCGAACAGCGAGCCGTCGCTTCATCATAATCATCATTCGCACCACCACCATCATCATCATCATATGTATCCGCTGCAGCAGCAGCAGCAGCAGCAGCAGCAGCCGCCGCCGGTCAACATGTCCATGTCCAGCTCATCGAATCTGAAGCCAAATCGTTCCCGTTTCATGATCAATGATATTCTTGCGGGCAGCGCGGCAGCCGCCAGCGCAGCGGCTTTTTACAAGCAACAGCACAACAACAACAACAACAATACTACTATTAATAACAACAACAGCAGCAACAACAATAATAATATCAATAACAATAGTAACAGTAATAACAACAATAATAGCGAGCATTTGGAAACGGAATCGGAGCCAACAACGCCGCCTAGTTCAGTTTTGGGACTTGCACCACCGCCGCCACCACATCAGTTGGCGCATCAGGCGCATCCACATGCGCTCCATGTCCACCACCAGCAGTCACATCCACATCCGCATCCACATCAGCATACGCATTCGCTTCCGCACGCCAAACTGACCCACTTTGGAGGCACCGCACAGCTGGCCACCAACGGCCTAAGTGTGGCACATTATGCAGCGGCCATGCAACAGCATTATGCAGCAGCCGCCGCAGCAGCAGCGGCGCGAAACAATGCAGCAGCAGCAGCGGCAGCAGCGGCGGCCGTGGCAGCAGCAACTGGCGCCGGTGAAGCGCCGACGCCGTCGGCTGATCTTGATGATAGCAGCGACTATCACGAGGAGAACGAGGACTGCGACAGCGATGAGGCGGGCAGCGGTGGCGGCGGTGGCGGGGGAGGAGTCGGAGGCGGTCACATGGATGATCACAGCGTTTGTAGTAATGGTGAGGTGAGCTTCTGTATTATTTTGGGGAGGGGGGTGGGTGCCAGACAAATCCATTGATAGATCAGCATTGAGAGAATAACAACAAAAAAAGAGATAGACAAGAATTGGACAAACATTGTTTGCTAAAGTTAGTTAGTTGTGATAAGTTGAGTTTGCTTATTCATCTATATACATATATATCTATATATAGTGAGGTATTTCAAAGTAATTGTAACTGAAAGTCTTGTCATGCCCGAGAGCTGATTAGATCACCATTCGAAAGAAATGACAAATGCTTTTGATTTAGTGAACGGCTAGAACAGAAACAGAAATGGATTTGTAATCTAATTAAACGTTGATCATTAATTATTAACTGATATTGTGCATGTACAATGACATAACTGTTAAAATAGAACAGCTTTTGATTTATAATTCAATTAATAACTTAAGTTAAACTGTAACAGGTAGAAGGCAATCAGATCGGCTGTGAATCGTTTGCCAATAAATGAAACTGTTAAGTAAGCCAAGTAAATTTAATGCGATTACTTAAATGTAAAATGTATATTATGGTAATCAGATATACTGAGTACTTAATTGAGAGTACGACAAATGCATGCATTTCATGGAATCTATCAAGGGTAGTAAGACAACAAACAAGCTAAGAGCTTGTTCACTTTACAAACTCACTTTCGACTTTAAGGTCTCATCTGCTTGAGATCTATACACATAAGTATTAAGCGATTCTATAAGCTAGGCGCTTATGATATGAGTATTAATAGATTTTGGACTTGATTTCAATGCGAAAGCATTTACCATGACATATGGGATGATAAAATGTCTGCTATTTCATGGCATTTGTCTATCTGCACAGCGATAACCAATCGCCGTTCAAATCCCCACCCTCTCGCTCTCGCTCTCGCTCTCCCTCTCTATCACTCTCTCTCTCTCTTTATGTGCTTACATGTGTCTGCTTCTCTCTCTCCCTCTCTCTTTCTCTTTATATATCCGTGCAGCTGTCTGGCTGTCTGAGTGAATGTCATGCCCAAGTTCGTTGTCAGAGTCTTTTGTTTGTGTGGACGCAGCCGCTTTGCAAAACAAACTGTAAAAATTGCCATGAGCATGCCATAATCTAGTTGTTGTCGAAGGTGTTGTTGTTGGGCGCCGGGAGGGGGGTATAGGCGAGGGCGGCTTTTGGATACACCTGAAAAATTGCATTTTCACGCTTTGTTTGCTTTTGCCAGTGCTTTTTGCCTCTTTGCTGGTGCATTCTCCATTTCCTAAATGTGCATTTGTCTGCCAGCAAAATTGTTTAAACAGTTAGCAACAATAACAACAACAACAACAAGAACAACCA
The DNA here is from genome assembly GCA_035044025.1 of Drosophila paracracens. Classification (NCBI taxonomy): domain Eukaryota; kingdom Metazoa; phylum Arthropoda; class Insecta; order Diptera; family Drosophilidae; genus Drosophila; species Drosophila paracracens. Next base: position 5,279,792 of record JAWNMN010000400.1, on the reverse strand, counting down.
CAGTCACAACTCCAAATGATAATGGCACAGCTTGGGGGCGTGGCTGCTTGTTGGTTGGCAGCGAGAGGGTGAAGTCCAAACGCAGCTTACACATATAATTTTTGTGTTTTGTTTTCTTTTTTTTTTCCTTTTTTGTCATTTTTTTATTTTTTGTTTTTATTTGCTGCATGCCACTCAGAACTAATAAACGGTTGTCTCTTCTGCTGTTACTTCCATTTCTCTGTGCCGGCAAATTCTAGAAAAAAAATGCATTAAAGGCCAGATCAATGAGTGTGTGTGTGTGTGTGTGTGTGTGTGTGTGTGTGCGAGTTATGCGTGCCAGATGAATCTGCAACTCTCGTCAACCATTTATTACAGCAATTTCCGGTGTGCAATTGTAATTTTATAAACGGTAGTCGAGTCTTGTTGGCCCATAGGCATTGGGCTCAACGCCCAGTTGCGTCTCTCTTAAGCATCTGCCTCTTATTTCTTCTGTTAATGTGAATTCACTGCAATTTGGTTCTCAAAAATATAACATGGTAATTGCGAGAGGCAGCTTGTTCTTTTTTCTTTTTTCTTTTTTTTTTGTTTGGTTTCTTTTGTTCAGTTGCGAGCTTAAGGGCAGCAGTTAACATTTTTCTCATTCTAGTTGGCTGGTGAGCGGGGCGCGTTTTGTAAATAAAGTTGCTCAGTTTTTCTTGTTTTCAATTTCAAGTTTACTTTGGCCTAAACGCGTACGCGGCAAATTTGCGCTTTAACTAATTTAACGCTAGTGAGCTCGTGTTCTGGCCAGGCAAAAAGTGGCCCTGGACTTGGCCCTGGACAGAGCCCAAACGCTTATCGCCTAACCGCAATCAGATAAATTTACATAAATTTTATGTACTAAATGGAAAACGGGTAGGCAACAAACCAGAAAGGGGTGGAAATGGCTAATGCGAAAGGGCCACAAGGTATAAGCAACTCAGCAAAGTTTAGACATGTTGCAACACATTTTTACTACACTTACACACACAGGCTGAGAATGGCCAAGCAGAGAGCAGGAATGCGTTGAGAACGGAAACGGGCCTAAACTGTGAACTGTTAACTGTTAACTCTTAACTGCTGCTGAGTTTATCGACTCTTTTAGCCATGCAAATTGTTGCAGCTATCGCAGATACAGTTAGAATCGCTTGCAGCTCAACATTTAGCAATCTAGCACTAAGATATTAGATTGAATCTACCTTAGCACAACTTAATTGTTTATGGCCTTCCCTTTTTGTAGGTGGCAAGGATGACGATGGCAACAGCATCAAGAGCGGCTCCACCAACGACATGAGCGGGCTGAGCAAGAAGCAGCGCAAGGCGCGCACCGCCTTCACCGATCATCAACTGCAGACGCTGGAGAAGTCTTTCGAGCGGCAGAAGTATCTCAGCGTCCAGGAGCGACAGGAGCTGGCGCACAAGCTCGAACTGAGCGATTGCCAGGTGAAGACCTGGTATCAAAACCGAAGGTGAGTCAAATAATAATCAATTTTTTCTAAATCGCTTCAGTCACTTCATACAAGCTTGTTCAAAGATTCACTTTCAACTATAACTAAATTCTAGAAAGACCATTTGATACACAGTAGAGTAGGTAAATACAAATATTTATTTACATATTAAGGGTTGATTAAGTGAAAGGATTATAATAAATTGGCACAAGCAAACCCAAGAGAGAAATGAATAAATATTTATGGCACTGTTCAAATGGGGATATTTGGATTACCCCAGGAACTTTTTACTTATGGCTTATTGCTAGAACTATGCTTAAGATATTGAAAAGCTGCTTTGCCAGCAATTGTGTAGAAAAGAATTGACCTTTTTCTGATTGACATTTTCAACGGAACTTTTCACATTTTCTTCCTCTTTGCAGAACCAAGTGGAAGCGACAAACTGCCGTGGGTCTCGAGCTGCTCGCCGAAGCGGGCAACTTTGCGGCGTTTCAGCGTTTGTACGGCGGCTCTCCGTATTTGGGCGCATGGCCGTATGCGGCTGCTGCCGGCGCCGGCGTCGCAGCTGCTGCTGCTGCTCATGGCGGACCGTCGCACTCGAGCATCGACATCTACTATCGGCAGGCGGCGGCGGCAGCCGCGATGCAGAAGCCATTGCCCTACAATCTGTATGCGGGCGTGCCGAGCGTCAGCGTTGGTCCGATGGGCGCAGCAGCCGCTCCCTTTTCCCATCTATCCGCCTCCAGTTCGCTGTCCTCGCTGAGCAGCTACTATCAGAGCGCAGCGGCGGCCGCAGTGGCAGCCAATGGTGCTGGCAGTGGCGGTGGTGGTGGTGGTGGTGCGGTTGGTCCGCCACCGGCAACGGCGCCAACTGCTGGCATGGGCATCATACATAAGCCACAGCCGCTGGTGACCGGATCACCAGCTCGTCCGTCGGCAGCCAGTCCGGGCCATCCCCCGTCGACGCCCAGTCCGACATTGAATCCGGGCAGTCCGCCAGGACGATCCGTGGACAGCTCTCAGGCGCAGTCCGATGATGAGGATCAGCTGCAGGTGTAAAAAGTTAAATAATAAAAAAAAAACAAAAAAAAAAAACAAAAAAAAAACAAAAACAAATCAAGCCATTTTCAAGCATTTGTTTCCAAAACACTAAATGGCAAGTTGAACGATTGTGTATGTATGTGTGCGTTTGTTAGTGTGTGTGTCTGTTTGAGTGTGTGAGAGGGGAATGTATATACATGTGTGTGCGAGTGTGTGTGGCTTTATTTATTTTTTGCTTCTAGTAATTTATTCAATAAAATACCTAACGAAAGATATATATATATATAAATCCATTTTTTTTTGAGGTTAGCTTTAAGATAAACGATGTATTAATATTTATTTAAATGTTGTAAAAATTAGCCGCCAAACAATTAAATATAATTAAATAATGAGAACAACAACAGTGTTAAGCTAACCACAACATGTATTATCGCAAACGAAAACACTTTTTTGTTAAAATTATGTTTTTTTTTTTAATTAGAATAAACGTGCTCGTTGTATTTGTAATGTAAATGTAATTCAATCCAAACATTTTTTTGTCTAAATAAATATGATAGAAATATAAACATAAATGTTTTGAACCGAAAGATGGTGCAAGTACGATGGGAATACGATTGCGAGGATAAGATCGAGGACGAGAACGAGAACGAGTAGGAGGACGAGAATGAGAAAGAGGACGAGAATGAGGACGATAATGATGACGATGTGCCGGCCAACCCCTAATGATAAGAATTGCATGTAAATTGCATTTAACCGCAATTAGTGCATTTATTGGGCCAAAAGCAGAAGCGAACGTCTCGCATATTGAATAATACCAGCGACTAGTTGGCCAGTTGGCAATAACAGCTCTAGCTGCAACTGCCACTGCCACTGCCACTGCTACAGTTATGACCATGTCCAGTCCGCTTTTGGCCAGGCTGCATTGCGTTGCGTGCAACGGTGCCAACATGCAAGTAAGCGCTGCAGGCTACGCCGAGGCAAGCCTTCCAGTTTAGCTAAGCACACCTGACAAGCTCACAAGCTCAACAGCTCCTGATCCACAAGAGCATATTCAATTCAGCATATGAGCCAAAAAAAAAACAACACATAATGGTTCACAAATTACAGTTTTAATATTAATGGAAACGAAATAAACAAATTAAAAAAAAAATGCAATTTAGAGAAACTTTTTGATGAATTGAAATTTCAAAAGAGGTGCATTAAGGGTTTTTTGTGTCTATGCAATTAATACTTTGTAAGCCAACTAGAATTAAATATAAATAATATTTTGAATATAAATTAATTTAAGGCAATTCAATTTAATTTGAAGCCGAAATATTGAAAATGTTATTCATGGTTATGAGAGTAATTAGCAGGGCATTGGCCAGTCGGTATGGCCGACACTCATCACAGCTGGCGCTGTTGCCCTAACCAAAACTTTTCTGCTGCACGCTTCTTGGTGGCACACACTCACACTGGATAGAGAGAGAGAGAGATAGATAGAGAGGGAGAGGGAGCGAGAGGGAGAGAGACACGGAGTGAGAAGAGAGGAGTGGGGGGAGACTAGCGCGTTTCTCTGTTTTGCGCCTTCGTCGACAAATTGGCCGCAATGTTAATGTTGGTTTAAAACAAAAGCGACGCTTGGTAGGACAATAAATGCAACGGCCAAGAACAGCAGCAATAATAACAATACCAATGCTACAATGCCCGCAGGGGGGAGTTGGGCAACCGTTCATTAAAGACAAATGACATAAAACCTGCACCATGGATGCGTCCTCTCTGTTCCCCTCTTCACCTCTTCCCCTCAGCCGCTGCACGCTCAATTAAACATGAGCGCTGTCGGTAGCCAAATGTTGCTAATTACTGCAATAGTACCAGCAATTGGCGAAAGTGCCTGTCCAAAGAGCTGGCTGAGTGCAACCAGTGTTGGTCAACAGCACATTCGAATAACCCACACAATTTTATTTAAAAACTCAGTCCGGTCTACCTTATCACCAAAACAAAATCGATAGCTACATCAGTACACATGTGCAAATACATACTTATTATTTATTTACCCATCAGTTATTTCATTAATTATTAATTTAACTTTTAATTATAACCTTAAATGGGTCTGACGCATCGGGTATCATTCACACGCTCTATTCGCTGAGTTAATTTGTTATTATCTGTATTGAGGGGATGCAATAATTATATTATTTATTTTATTTTAATAAGTGTTGACTAAAAACAGTATACAGATAAAAAAAAATTAAATCATTTTTAAATTAAAGCTAAATTAAGTGAATTAGAATCAATAATTAAATGTGAATTTGAAATGCAAATGCAAAAAGCAATCTAAACTCGATTAATAAATGAAATGATATAAAATTGGGAATTAACGACTCAACACAATAAATAATTTAAGCTAAATTAAAAAACTAAATTATATAATATAAGAAGTGAATAGCTAAATACAAATTTATAATGAAATAAGAGTAATTAAAATTAAACTACAACAGTAAAAATGAATAAAAAAATGCAAAAGAAATGGAATAACTGTTTCATATTCCAAATTTAAAATAATAAATATTAATTATTAATTTGTATGTTCATTTGTTAAGATTATCATTTTCAAGTGTTGGATTATCTCATAGTCTGTATTTGACAACGATTTAGAGTAAATGTTAAGTGGGCTTATCTTTTAACCAAAGACTTTTCGTAGAAGATTATTACAACTTTGGTTTATAAAGGGGATATGTTTAATGATAATTTGGAACTTTTCTTTACATCCAATTGATTATTTTAATTATTACTGATATTATTTGTAATTATATTATTATAAATTTCTAAGAATTTGAAATAAACGTATCTTCACTCTGAGCATATAATCATAATTATAAAATATTTTTGATTACTAACAGAAACAGAATCGTCTAAAGTAACTCGAGTAATCAGTTTGTATTGGTCCTGACCAAATGTGGGGAAAACAAATGCTGCGTAATTGGCTAAATTTCATGCATAAATTAAAGGTGCGATCTAAAATAAACGAGAATCTTGCGGATATTGTGGGGAGAGAGAGAGGAAGGGAGAAGCTTATCAACGTATTTGTTTACACACACACACACACGCATACACACATGCACACATATACATATGTATCTGTGGCGTTCGTTTGATATGCAAACTTTGTCATCTGATGGATAGATGGGCGCCTCGCACCCCCACCCCTCCGGGAATTGTGACGCTGATTGGGGAATTCGCCCAACGCATTTATGAAATGATGCTGAAATGCTCGTATTGGCTGCTTACTGTGCTGTAACATCAATTTGCATGGAAATCAGCAAAAACAAACCGCAGTCTGTCAAAGTATCTGATGCTGCTCTACACCCACCCTACACCCCAACTGCACCACTTTCCCACTTTCTCAATTCCCCACCCCGCCACTCAGCCGCCAAGGCCCAATATAATTGCCTGCTACACACACGGCTGGCGTTAAAAACCGAAACAGAATGGGAATATGGATGAGAATGTGCCAAACTGAAATATTCATCGTCAAAGGTTGTAGGGAGTATGAAACCTTGGCAGCGATACGACACTCACCAAAAAATGTCGCCTAATTTCTAAGCTGATCAAATTTCAACACTATTTTCTGAATTTTAGAAATGAAATTTTCTATAAATAATATTTTGCATTTCTACTTCTTACAAATATTTTAATATCCATAAATATATTTCGGAAAAATACAAAATACAAATACATATTTGGAATTTTGTTTTAAAAACCAGAAAAACTTTCTTTCTTTCAGGCCAATGTTTTTTTAAGTGTATGCACTGGGAAACCCAGCATTTCATAATGTTTTCTTAAAGTCTTGCAGTCTTTGCAATGAAACAATGGAATGTTGAATATAGACAAGTATTTTATTGGAAAAGTCGACAGTTGGTTTTTCATGAAATCGATCAGCAAAGTGCCTATATGCATTTCATTTTGTGGAATCAAGCGAAATTTTGGATTATGCGCCATGTGGTCTAGATTCCAATCGGAAAGCATTTACCCGGTAAATGGCGGGAATACGAGTTGCTTGCAAAATTTTGGGGGCTGAACGAGCGAACCGGAACAACGCCCACGATTCGGAATTCCTATCTTTGCGACCAGAGAGCCACCAAATTGCAAACGGAAGAACAAACTCCACACTGACCATGCCGTGTTGCCGCTTTCTACTCTGCTCTGCTCTACATGCACTCAAATTAAACGTTTACTCAACAACAACAAAAACAATAATAATAATAGCAATATAAAACCAAAGAAAATATGTAAAAAAAAAAAAAACAGAAAAAAGAGAAAAAACAATTTATTGAATAGTTTATTATGGGAACAAATTAATTCTTAATTCGCATTTAATTTTGCTCGCCTTTTTTTCTGTTTCGATTGCATTTCCGCTGGCACTTGCCATATGCTACTTATCAGGGGAGTAGCGGCAGCAGAGCTGTTGGGCGTGTCAAGTGGGCGGCATTATTAATGATAGTTTTCAATGTGTCGCTAGCTGATGCATCTTGTAACAAGAGAGAGAGAAAGAGAGAGAGAGAGAGAGAGAGAGAGAGAGCTAAAGAGAGTTTTAATCGCATATCTCCCCTTTAATTTTTGTCACATTTTGCACCAATTATATATATATACATACATATATATATTTATATATGTATATATGTGCATATGTGCATTTGTAATAATGAAGCCATTTGGCAATAAGCGGAAATTGCGCTTAATTGCCGCAGTGAAGCGCAAAGTTTGCCTTTTAATAATAATTTGTTGAAATTGTTTTATTTGACAGCACAGATGTCTTTAGTTTTTGCCACTTTTTGGCAATATCTAGTCAAGGCCCGTTAAGACAGGGCTTAATAAGGTGAGAGTATTTGAGTTTCGCTTTTGAGGGCAGCTTGTGGCACATTAAAATACAAAACATGCAAACAATGAGTGTGTGGTGAATGAAGCGCAGCAACGCTTAAGGGGCGGCACATGCAAATTTCACGTGTTTGTTTTCTACAGCGATTATATTCAATAATTGTGTGCATTTAGATAAGTTACAAGCCTCGCGGCAGCAACGGCAACGGCAACGGCAATAGCAATAGCAACAGCCACATCAAATGCAACTGCAACAGCACAGCACAGACAATGCCGCAGACGCTGGCCACTTCAGGCGCCGTCCAAATGGATGCCAGTCACGCCATCGCACCCTCCCCAAACCCAAATCTGGACTTGACTGGACTGGACTACAGCCCCATGCCACGCAAGTGACCCGGGTGACTGTGTGTAGGTGTTGAAAGTAGCTGCAGGCAGGTGCACCCCCATCCACTACTCCTCCACAGCACACGCTCCTCTCTACTACTCAGTGCGGTCCCCTTGAGCACATTCCTTATGGATCGCTCAGCTGAGCTACCAGGGGGAAAATTGAGCACCGTATTCGCCATAGTCGTCGGCTCTGAAATGTGTCGGAAGTCTTTAGTAAAAGTTAAATAGAAAGCATATAAAAGATTTATATGCAGTTCCCCCGTTATATTTATGCAAATTCGCCAAAGCCACACTCTACACTCTCTGATATCTGCTCAGGCTTTGCATAGTTTCGCACAAGGCACAAGACACAAGACACATGACTTGTTAGTTGTGCATTTCTTCAGTAAATATGCCAAAATTTAATTCAAAAACTTACAACTGGAATGCATGTAAATAAATTGCTTTTTTCAATATAGTAGATTATTCTTCCTGTTTTGCTTTTCATTATTAATATCGGTCATAACACGCTAACTTAATTATCAATGATTGTATTACTGATAGCACTTCGTTACCTTTATCTAAAATTATTAATTTTAATATTATTTAGTAGAATTATACAGTGTAAATATCTTATCTATAAATCTAATATGACCCTGGCAACTTTGGCGATTTTGACTAATTAAAAAAAAGAAACAATTATATTTTCACTTATTCGAATAATAAGTGAAATCCAACCATTGTTATATTTTCTTTATAGTTTTATTTTTATCTTTTTGTTGGCTTGTCTAAATGTATTATTTTCTTTTATTTTTTCTTTTCCATTTAGTAAATAGTATTACACTATTTAGTTGACTCTATTTGCATATACAGCAGCTACAACTAATCGTGAAACCTATATTAAGAAATATTAAATATTAAAAGATTTCTAATAGAGATATAGAAAAAATTACAAATATGATATTTGAGTATTATTTCGAAAGTTATTGTGATTTTTTTTTTTTTCGTTAACTGTTCGAATTCCCCGTTCGGCATTTAATCCAAACGCCTTGTAGTAAAAATTAAAACATTTGTTGCCATTTTCTATCACAGCCCAAAGATCTCGGCAATTTGTACAGGAGCGGGAGATTAAAATGCGGAAAATATATATATATATGGATATACCACTACTTATATGGGAAATAATAAATAAAACGCACGAACAAATTATGAAAGCAATCGGCGGACAGAGATGCAATGGGGATTGGACTGGGATTTGCCGCTTTGTGTTTCTTTTTTTTTCGCCTCGGTTCGTTTTGGGTTCGGGGTTTATGTCTTATCAGCGATGTGAATTTGAGCGTCGCTTGAAAAGGACATCGCCGAGCCGGCAGAGGACAACTCAACTAAACTCAAATCAAACTCGATGGAATGGATGAATTTGTCACATTAGAAGCATTAACCGGGGCCGGCATATGTGAAGGAGCTGATAAGATCCAATGCCGATTATGGGCCGAGGCCAATGCAGCAGAAAACCTGGACAAGGGCTGGGGCGGGTGGCTGCCACTGTTGTTGTTGTTGTTGTTATTATTGTTGTTCCAAGTAGTGGTGGTGGTGGTGGTGGTTGTACTGTTTCTAATGCAATTTTTAAAAATATTGTTGTTGCCAGTGTAATTGCCAGGATATTAACAGGGGTTGTCCATGCGTTGTAGACGGATTACGCTGGGCATTATGAGCAAATTAAGTGTGAAGTGGCATTTGGGATTTATTTACACACATACACACACACACATGTGTAGAGAGACTAATACAGACACGCAGGCATAAAGTCGACAAGGATGCCAAAGGATCGCTGCTCTTAAGCGCTTTACGGACAACAACAAACAAAAGGCGTGCTCCGTTGACACTCGGCAACAAAAGGTGTCACATGTCAAAGGAGAGACTCCCAAAATATACCCAATGTCATTTTTTGCCTTCTTCTATTTTTTTTTTTTTGGTTACACTTTTGAAAAACAAACTAACAAAACAAATGCCCTGCCTATTGGCTCCGTCGGCGTTGCGCATTTAACCCCAAATATTTATGAGGTAGCCTCTACTTTCCAAGCATCTCTCTCTCACTCTCTCACTCTCTGTCTCTGTCTCTATTTCTATAGCTCTCCCGGCTTATCATTTACACTTAACGGCTCAGTGAGGGCGGCGGCACGTGCCTGCCTGACGCATCCAGCGATTCATGAGCCTGGCCAGTTGAGGTTGAGACCCTGACCCGGGCAAAAAGGGGAAACATTTGAAGTATTATTAACCGCAAAATGCTCATAAAGGATCAATTTGTGCGCACACGTGTCCAGGATAATGCCTAGCCACTGTGCTTGTGGATGGGAGGAGGCGTGGGGCGTGGCATTCACCATCATAGCAACATCATTGCGACAAAGCGTGAAGTGCACATAAATCAAAGAAACGACTGCCAAATGGACACAATTTTTGATGACAGCATTGAAAGCTGAAAACGGCTGGAGGAGAAGGGAGCAGTGCCTTGGCTTGGACATCAACTGCATTTTCGAATCCCCTACACACACACAGTTAAACTGCACTGTTCCATCAACTCCATTTGATATTTTCTACCTGTCTTCCACTTATAAATTGGCTAGCCAAGAAGTCATGAAACTCCTGCTCTTGTAGGTCTCACGTTGCGTCTTCCATAATTTTCAAGTTGTTCTCATGTTGTAGGTAATGATTAGTCCTTCCCATTCTAATTATTTACTATTCGTAATGCACTGCCTCGCTTTTGCACTCGAACTCACTGCTCCAAACTACTATTAATTCTGATAGTCTCGCATTCATTTATGTATGAAGTAGAATATTAAAGGTAATTGAATTACCTTCCCAAAACTATAGGCTTGCATGTATAGTTAAATAACAGCTTCAGAAAAATGTTTGGGTTTTTCACACGAATTCATTTAAATCGTTTTAAGTTTACGCCCAACAATGAAAAATGATTGCAAAGACTGGGCAACATTTGCAATTGAACTTAATTAAATGGTCAAAATGATTTTTTATTCATTCCACACTTCTCTCTAGAAAACTATGTTTAGCATGTCGCCTAAAAGGCAGCAGCAAATGTCAAACAGCTATTGGACAATTTGGCAATTGCCAGTGGAGCTCAGCTGGCTGACTTTAATGACCTTTTTATAACAGCAGCTATTTGATTTTTTTGATACCTTCCTGAGCACAAGCTCAATCAGCACGAACGATGCTACACTAAGAAAAATATAATTGAATAATGTGCTAAAAACAAAACAGTTGTTCTTGTTTTTAGAAATAATTTCTTAAATTACAAAACCAAATTTCATAAAATAAGAAAACTTTTTTTAAATATTTTTCAAACAATATTTCTTAACAAGAAAAAAACTCCGAAATTAATAATGATGCTATTTTGTTCCCCTGGGTAAACAGGGTTTATCAGCCTATCAGGAACTCAAATTCATTATGCATTATTTAACAGATATTGCTGATTTAATTCTTTTCGAAAATGCGGAAATGCATTCTTAGCTTCTCACAATGAGCATTTTTCTACATTCAATGCCCTGCTTATCGAGCACTTTCTCTCTTTTCGTGGACGAGTCTCGCAGAGAGTGTGAAGTGCTTGCCCTGCTCTCTTTTGAGAATCCCTTCACCGACTTTGCTTCTTTTGCTGTTTCGCTCTTGCGTTCCACTGCGCCAGCTGCTGTTAAAAGACAATTAATTAAACAACGTTTTTGTACAGTGCAGGTCAGCAACTTTTTGCCAGTACCAGTTGCAGTTGCAGTCGAAGTTCCAATTTGGTGCCAGTTTGGAAACCGCGTAAGGCCTCAGTCATCATTCAACTGATTGCCAAGAGGAGCGTCGGTGGCAGGCGGCGCCCACTCGCAGCTCAGCCCTAAGAAGCCCCCCACACACAGAAATTGCTTGCAATTTAGTTGAAGTCGCGCCTCTTGGCCAAATTGACTTTAAATTGGCAGTTGGCGCAGCGCATCATAAATCCAAGCGGCACCAACTCTAACTCCAGCTCGAGCTCCATTCAAAGGCAGCTGAAGCATTTCCATTTCCATTTATGGAGTAGCGGAAGTATCGCTTGTCCCACCGATCTCCTCAGCTGCCGGCCAATGCTGGCCGTGGGGCATCGTTGGCGGTCAGCGGCGGCGGTCGCAAATTATCAACAAATTAGACTTTTTGTCGAAGTGATCGCTGGAGCTGGAGCTGAAGTTGAAGTTGAAGTTGACTCAAGTCGGACTCAGAGTAGGCATCATTTTATTTCATTTGTTTGCATGTCTTGTTGTCATTTCGTTGATTTTGGCGGCGTCTCCTTTGGCCTGTCATTTCTCAACCCTCATCTCTCAGAGCTGAAAGCAGCTCGTTTTTATAGCTGCCGCCGTCGTCGCCGTCGTCATCGTCGTCATCGTCTCCGTCGCCGCTGGTAAAGTGATTTCTTCAACGCTTTGTTAGCGCACAGGATTGATGCAGCTGTCATTAGGCGTTTTCGGCTTAAACGGATCCAAGCCAAGTGACTGCAGCAGCAGCCGAAGTTTGCTAAATGCGTTTTTAACGTGCTTTTAATTGTCAGCTATGCTTTGTGGTTGCCCACATATGCCAGCCACATACACCCACCACCACACTCCCCACACACACACACACATACACGCACACACTGGAGCTGTTGAGCGCAAATTAAATCAAATTGAAACTAATTAGCAGAAATAAATTTACACAAAATCCAATATCGCAATATGCCTCGTTAGAGGCTTTCACACTTTACACTTCACTGAATGATGACGATTTCGACGACGTCGTCCTCCTGCCACTCCCATTACTTCTGCCCTGCTCCTGCCGCTGCCTCTGCTCCGCTTCAGGCATGACATATCCAAGCGACAACTGTCAAAATAGACAAGTTGCATTTGCAAATAAATAGACGGGCATTCGTCCGAACGGAAACGGAACTGACGGCACAGACGCGCAAAAGGACGACGCACAGGACTCGCCTTCCATTTGATGGTACCATGAGCACCGTAAAGGGTGTTCGAGTTGCTTATGGCAGGGGATGTGGGTGTTTGGCTGGAAGTGTTGGCTCTGCTTCAACGCTTGCGCTTAAAGTTTTAGGCGCAATAAAATTAATTGGATTTGCCGACGTTGCTGCCGGCTGCTGGCGATATTGGTGGTGCTGGTGGTGCTGCTGTTTGTCAGTTGATGTTAAGCTGCTAACCCACAAGCCACAATCCCGCACACACCCTTGCCCCAAGCTCACACTAAGAAAAAGAATCAGGCTCTAGAATTTACATAATCGTCATACTTCCGCTCCATAATTGCCGCGATTTCTCCAGAGTAATAGTCGGTGAAACATTGACTAAATATCAGAATTTTTGAAATATAATTTGCACATTGCATTAAAAAATTTTGTGATATTTCAAACTTAACAATTTTTGAAAATAATTATTTAGTTTTTACATTTTCTATTATTTTTTTTATGTTTGGAAGTGCTTATATAAAAAATATTCATATCCTTTAAAATCCTTTTCTATATTAATTTAAAGACATTTTCAAGTTAAAAAAAAGAATTCTAAAATAAAAAATTTAATCTTTTGATTCGAGAAATTTTGTTTTCCAAATTCGAGCAAATATATTTTTTTGCAGAGTGCATTCAAAAGCGAGAGTTGATTAAACATAGGCGTTGCCTTACTGCAAATATTTCGAGCACTGCTCGCCAGCCAGCCACGCGGCGTATGCGCAATGTAACCCAATGTATCCCTGGAGCCAAGTTCAGTTATTTACCACTTTATTTGCGGTCTTGTCAAAGCAATCAACACACTCAGCCAGCCAACCAACCAGCCATTCTGTCAGTCAGTCCTTGTCCTGGTGGTGGATTTTATTTACTTCATGCGGACCCCGAACCCAAAAGCCAAACCTGAACCAGGACTCTGGCTCTTGTCGTCCAGTTTGTTTGAATAACTGTCCGTCTGGCTGTCTGTCTGTCTATCTGTCTGCCTGCCTGCCTGCTCGTTGAGTTTATTTGCAGAATGATTTTTCAATAATTTATGTATGATGTTGTCGACAAGCACAGCTACATCTACAGCCACTTGATTTAATGTGCGGGGTGTTACTTTCAACACCCTCCAATCATAATAATAATAACAGCAGCAGCAGCAGCAGCAGCAGCAGCAACAACAACAACAACAACAACAACAACAAAATCAGTCAATAGTGTTGTTGGTGTGACAATGCAATTATAAATGGTGACAAAATAATTTCCGCTGCGTGATTTTTATGACAGTTGTGCGGCGCATTCTGCTCGAATGCATTCGCATCAGAGGCACAAATTAAATAAGTAATAATATGACAAGCCCCGCCCTCCACAACAAATATCAACCACCATTATATCCACTCCACTCCACTCCACTCCACTCCACGCCAGAGTTCTAACTAAATCGCATCCTTGGCATCAGCACATTTCAACTGCCAATTTAATAAGCATAATTGGATACAAAAAAAGTAAAGAGGAGCAATAAATGCAACAAACGATACAGAAACAGAAACAGAAAGAGAAACAGAAAGACAAACAGAAAGAGAAAGAGATACAGAAATAGAAACACGTAACATAACATTGTTTCAAATAAAATATGTATAATTTAAGTTCATTCTGATTTCCGACCTCTTCGGTGCTGTGCGGGTGTTTCCAAACAGCCTTTTGGCTCCTACAACTCATCTCTGCCAACGGCGCCGTCAAATGAAATCATAATTTAATGGGTGTCCGTGTGTCCGTGTGTCCAACGTCCAACGTCCCCCGCGTATCCGACCCCATCGTTATAGTCGTTTCGAGACCATCGCGAATTCATAAAAGCTTGTCATTTTGTGCACGCAATCGCATTGCGTTATAATTGGAAATTGGAAATGGCTGAGAAAAATATAAAATGTAAAAAAAAAACAAAAAAAAAAACGGAATAGCGACGCGAACCTTTGCGGAATTGAATCGATCCGGTCTTGCTCTTGAACTTGGGTTTGGGTCTGGGTCTGGCTCTGGGTCCCTCTCCTTCCCTCAATGTGCATGCATGTATATATGTATGTATATATGTAACTAGCAGAACCACGCCAATTACACTGTTATTTACAAGCAGTTCAAATATTTAAGTAGTTATTCCTTAAATACGAACATATTATCTGCTTTAACTCTAATAAATAAACTATGGAGTATATTAATAAGCTTTGCAGACAGGCCTCTTTGCAGACCGGTTATTGTGAGAAATATGATATATTAATTCGATACGATATTTTTGACAAAATGTGACGCGTAACTAAAGAGTTGCCCAAACAAAAAGAGAAGAAGTCTGACATGAGCACATTTTCATTATGATAAATTAAATAATTAGCGACCAATATGCATAGGAACAAACCGACTATTGATGCTGTCAAAAATATATATTTAAATACACTAGGAGACAAAAGTATTTTGACCACCATCAAATTTTTGTGATCCCATGGAAACTCTTTTTAGTTTCATTGCTCCAAAAAAGAGTCTAAGTTTATAAGTAATATTTTGAGGATACGTATCCTTCAATAACTGTGGGGATCCAGTAGAGGAATCATATAAGAAACAAAAACAATTACTTAAATTACGGAAATAAACTTAAACTCCTTGGGTAAATTAAAGTTAAGCTTATAACATAATTTTAGGAGTTATCAATTTTGATTGGATATGCTTATATATACATGTCACTTAAAACTGATCTTTCGATCGATTTAGTAGTCCGATCCGGTCACTTTCGACCTAGGAAACTAATTACCATATATGTATGTGAAAAACTTTTTTCGCTTGACGAACTTATTCTTCTTAAGTCAGCTTAAGCAATATATAGGCATAATTAACTTGTACTCTAGTTTCTGGATGATATATATGGCTGTTTGCCCGGCTGGCCAGTACTTTGGCCCCGTTCTGATACCATTATCTATAAAACAAAGTCTGTTTATTTGAGAGATCTGTGAGTTTGTTAGCTAATTCTTTTCCACTCGATTCTAAAGCCGCTAACCCTGATTAAATATAGAATCATAATGGAATAATAATGATCGTATGCAATACCTTATAATAATAAGGATTCAACTAACAGCTTGTTAGGCGCACTCATTCGAGTATCTGTTAAATGCATCAAACTCGAACAGACATGTGTGATTATTTATAAGCAGAGTACTATGTGACAATTGAATTACCATGGGGCTTATGCCAAGTGGCACTGAAATTGGGTGTTCCAATTTAACGCGGCCTTCGTCCATTTGCCAGTTAGTTGCCACCACTTCCATTGTGCCACCCGATTGTCAAAGTGAGCACGGGTCAGCGCATTGTCATAATCAGAGTAAAGCCCATTTTCAATCCCACTGAAAAGGAATGCTGACAGCTGTTGGGGTCTTACCTTTTCCTTTTTTTTATTTATACTTTTACCTCTGCCGTGTCCTCTTTTCAATTTGAATGAAAATATACAAAATAAAAGAGAAAGCTGAAAAAAAGAAAACCTGTAACACTTGCACCTGACCACAAAGGAACATAGTCCGGCAATCGCATTGTTGATGCAGCCGTTACAACTTCATTACAACAGCTGAACAATGCCTTGCCTCCCCCATTTTTTTCCTCCACGTAAAGCGATAAATCCACCCCATAAGCCAACACTCCCCCATCCGCCCTGGACGCTCTGGTCGCCTGTCGATGGCGGACTGGGGTCAAGCCGTTGTTGGCTCTAAGTGAGTTGGCTTTTTATTGGCAGCACACGGCGCACGGACAACCCCCCGAATGGCCTTAGCCGAGCGAAGGACGATTTTAATTTACCCTAATGCGTCTATAATTCGAGCCATTAGTGCAATCACATTAGAAACGCTCGACAACCCTTTGCCAATGACATATTGAGCAGGCAACCAACCAGCAACCAGCCCGAAAGCTATTCACACACATTTATGTACATCTACATATATTACACTGCCCAGCGAATACCCTACAAATCATTACCTCAGCTTTATCATTAAGCGGGAATTCACTTTCAGAGTACACTTGCCAAAATGTTGTTTATTATATCTGTTATCATCATTATTTGGCTGATACTTCATATAATGGAATGCAAGAGTCAGTTTTCAGAAATACATTTTATTTGAGTTTTGAATAAGTACTGTTTAAGAACTCAAATATTTTGAAATTTTATTTTTACCATATGCAAAAATCTTATACAAAGGTCGTAAGAATAATATTTATTTGAACTATAATATCTCTAGATACCAAAATTAAGAAAGGTTTCTAAGAAAGCCACAAAAATAAAACGAATGTAAATCGTTTGATTTTTAATGCGTTTATGATTTCCACATGATCGTTTGCTTATCATCATATACAGATAAATATAAGTATACCACATATATGTATATTAGGAATTACTCAGTATAATTTGAATTAACAACTTAGTTGGTTGTAAATAAATAAATAAATATTCTGGCAATCTAGATGATTATCGCTAAACTCAAATAGCAGATCGTTTGAGAAGGGGACTCAACGACTTCATCACATGCTGCTCGAATCTTTCGTAATACCCCTCGGTACACTCTCTTTACCTTTTAGCTGCGTGCCTCAGGTACTTCGTATCAAAATATTATTTCATATGCTGACACTCGCACGTAATTAGGGCTCGACGAGCACGACGGGAACGGGAACGGGAACGGGACTGGGTATCGTTTGGGGTTTTGGGTTAGGGAATGGAGTCTACTTTGACTTTGGTGTACGCTTGATTGGTTGGCCGAGCCAATTTGACTTTGAGCTGGCTGACAGACACGAAAGCCAAACCGTCAATAAGGCGGCTAATTAAAAATCAATCGTTCGCCCTCTTTTAATTGGGCGGCATTCGGGCCGCTATTAATGGCCAAAAGCGAGCTTCTCCTGGCACGTGTCCTGCACAAATATTGCCGCACACTTTCGACCAGCGTTCGATGGGAGCAAAAAAAACAAGAAAAAATGGAAAGCAACACAAAAATAAAACGAAAGCAAATCGTTTGATTTTTTATACGTTTATGTTTCATATTTATTTATAGCTTGTCCAACAAATTACGCGCTTCAGTTGCACAAAAAGACGGCCAACACGTGCCTCCCCTCCCACTCCCACTCCCCCCCTTCGCGCACATATCTTCTCTCCCTGTGCGGTTCACAGGGATCGACATTTTCAAAACTGAATGAATCTGCAGTGAGCGGAAAATGGATTTCTAATATATGCCTTAAACATATTACATGAAGTAAAAAGAATATATATATATATATATATATATATATATCTATGTGGAAAAAATGTGGAAAAAATAAACTGTAAAGATGAGCTTAAAATATGCTAGCTGCAGCCGTGACGGGACGGGAGGAGGGAGCGGGTGTGTGTACGCAGCTCAACTTTTCCCGGAGGACGTCCGGGCTTAAAAGTTGAGAAAAATGAAAATTTTATGAGTTGAGCTTCTTCTTAGCATTTTCATTTGGGCCTCTGGCGGTCGGCGAGCAATATTCATTTCGATTAAACGCTTGAACAGCGCCCAACTAAAATGGCCCGCATAAATGGCTGCAGCTATAGCTACAGCTCCATCTTCAACGCTTGTGTCTGCTCCTACGCCTGCTTGCGCCGCTTGGGCGCTCCGATGGATTCCAGACCGCTGTCAAACTCGGACATGGTCAGGGCTCGTGATTTGTTAAGGCATTTCATAAAGTTGCTCTTGCCGGCGCCCTCCGGCAGATGGCGCTGTCCGATCTTTCTTTGATCCGCGCCGGCCGCCTGCTGCTGCTGCAGTTGCCGCACATCCCCGCTAACCGTTGTTGTGTAGAGACGCCGCTTGGCACGCTTCGCCTGTTGCAATTTGTCGGGATCGCTGTGAATAACGAGCGCAAATGAATAGAAATATACAATGAATTGAATATATTTTTGCTGTCTGCTTACCGCTCTGTGTAGGTCAGACGATTGGTGGGCGGTGCTGCTTTCGGTGCCGCATACTTGCTGGCAAATTTTGAGGGGGCCTCCTTGAGGGCAAAGCTCTTGGCAAAGTGGCCCATGTGTGTGGCGCGCACACTGAAGATGGGCTTCAGCTCCTTGGGAAACGTCGAATAGAACTTCATCCAGGAGACAAAGGCTGCAAGCAACAACAAAAACAGTGAGTCTGTGTGCGTGTGTGTGTGTGTGTGAGAGAGAAAGGGAAAAAGACTTAGTTTGGGTTTTGGGGCTGGAGTCGGAGTCATGTTAATGCTTTTAGAATTAATTGATGTGTTGGCTTAAGTGCCTGCCCTTATATGTGTGTGTTTGCGTGTGTGTGAAAGTTTGCGTCTGTGTGTGTGTGTGTGTGTGTGTGTGTGTGTGTGTGAGGCATTCATTACAAAATAAATTTGTTAAAATGACAAATGAGCAATGTCAGCAAAGGATTTCTCACTGCCATCTCCTGTACGCAACCACCCAACGCATATTCGTTCAAAGTCGTCGTCGTTGTTGCCGCTGTTGTTGTTGTTGTTGTTGTCGTCCTGTCTCTTTTGTGTGTTGCGTTGGTTCTGTTGTGGGCATGTCCTTGCTAATTACGCAGCACTTATGCCAGGCAATGCCAAATTATACAACAATGATATCAAATTACCACAACGTGCGCTATGCAAAAGCCGCAATTGTCCTTCCGGCATGTCCTCGAGTGTGATAAGCATCTCGCACACACACACACACTCACACACACACTCACACACACACTCATACATAGAAAGCGACAGGGATATGTAAATGTGATGTGAAATGAAAAATGCTATGAAAATTTACAAAGACAACAACAACAAAACGAGCCAGCAGCTGTTGTGTGTGCCACGATTGAGAAATGGAAATGGATAAGTCAGTTTGAGTGAGTGCGACCTGGTCATATGGGACCAATTCTAATAACAGGCGAACCAAAACGAACCAATTACCTAACCACAACTCAACAGATCCCAATCGAAATATTTGTAACGACAATTAGCAGGCGATATGCATATACATATAGCACATCAAACCAACCATTAACATGCTATATCATAGTTAGCCCCATTACATCTGCATATCTAGTGGAATATATATATATATATATATATATATATATTGCTTTTTATATTATTAGCTAATTGAAAACATTTAATATGGTCGATAAATTTGGACCGGATTCAAATTGTTAAGATATAAGTTTATAGAAATTGCCGGAATATTCCAATAAAAGATGTAAAATAGCGAATATCACTTGACAATTTTATGGATATCAATTCAATTGAATTGTGCTCAATTTAAGATTTAATTGCAAACAATTGATTTAATAATGCTACGACTTACTTGAAGCACAGACTTACTCGCTTTAAACTTAAAAATAAACTGCTCAAATTTGAGTTATTTCGGCAGCAATTTAACTGTCAGCCAATTCAAATATTTTGAAAGTTGTGATTTGATTAAAATCTATTTTTAGACCTATTCAAGCAAATATTCAAATATTTAAAAAGCTTACAAAAAAAGATAACAAGTCTGGAGATATATGCGAGATACGAATAACGCTACCTCGCTTCGAGAACTACAACTTGGCGCCACTAAAATCTTAAATCAAAATCTAAGCCTAAGAGGGAGAGAGAGAGAGAGAGAGGGAAAGAGAGAGTCAGAGATGCTCTGCCCAGGCAATTAACTGGGTGCAGACCCCGTTTCGTTACGTTCCAGCATCTATATCCATTCCATCCACCCGTCCGTCCGCTCGTTGTTCCGTCGTGCTGCT
The DNA here is from genome assembly GCA_035044025.1 of Drosophila paracracens. Classification (NCBI taxonomy): domain Eukaryota; kingdom Metazoa; phylum Arthropoda; class Insecta; order Diptera; family Drosophilidae; genus Drosophila; species Drosophila paracracens. Next base: position 5,259,330 of record JAWNMN010000400.1, on the reverse strand, counting down.
GGTCTGGGAGATGAGGGTCTCTTTTGTAAGTCCCTGGGCTGTGGCAGTCTCAAAGTCAAGCCCTTGTCTTTGGGGCTGCTTAATTGCCGCAAATGCGATTACAGTCAAGTGGCAGACATTAAACAAACAAAAGTATGACGAGCCCGGATGTTTGGAGACGTCTGCCAGCCGGAAGTTGCGAATAAAATAAATGTCATTCGAGCACTGTCAAGTCGTGGGGTGGCAAGCCGCACGAGAGAAGCCAGTGCAACCCTCCCCCACCCTCATTCCTTCCTCCAGCACCCCAAACCCAAGCTGCAGCACAAACCGCACAAAATGGCTTTTCATGCCACACTCGTATCCCCCCATTTTCACTCCCAAAAAAAAAAATCTATTCTCTCCCAGCCCGATTGCCATTGTTTAGCCTGGCCAGTGGGGTGGCTGATATGGGAGGGTGGAAGTGGGGAGGGTGGGGCGGTGCTCGGCTAATGCGCCCGTCGACGGCTAAGCGGCAAATGCGAGCGGATATATTTTATAAAGCGCGCGTGTCCATGCGGTTTCTCTTCTTCTTCCACTGCTTCTTGTGTAGGCGTGGCAAATTGTTGTGATTGTTTTTCCCCCCTGCTGCTGATCCTCCTGCCCTTAGACTGCCGGCTCGGGTTCGGATTTTGGGCTCGGTTTTCGGCTTAAGGCTTTGCGGCTTGCGGTCTTTCGCTCATTGTCCACTCTGGCCAGGGCTAATAAGAAGGGGAAGGGGAAGGGGAAGGCGAATACTATTTCATTTGGCTAATGTTTGGATGATACGCGAACAGTTGACAGCCAGCTACAGTCGACAAAATTAACAGAATTACATTTGAAAACAATTATAATATTCAGCTGCACTTGAAACTGGTATTTGAAATTGGACTTCTTATGTTGTTATGATATCTGATATAGAATATATATATCTGATTTAGAATACTACGATTTGGAATAGTTGTCCCACAAAACAAGACAAATGATTCCATATCTACAACAGCAAAGCACTTCTTCGACCAGCTCCCAGTGGAGATAAGTTCCAAAAATGCATAGCTTCTGATTTGCTTCAACTAGGTTCACCTTCCCAAAAGATAATGCCAAGATTGGCCCCACTAAGCACTTTATATTATATATTTAAAAATGATGTCGCTGCTTCACCTGCCTTTGACAGTTTCGCTCTTTCTTCTTCTTTTTTATTCGAATTCGCTTTATGTTTATAAAGTTAAAATTTGTGAAGCATTGACAAAATATGACTTCAATTTGCGATTTTCTCAAAGTAAGGTAAAAAACTTAAATGAGGAATATCAAATACTAAAACTAGCCTAATATATATGGAATATGTCAGATGTATTTGATATTTGGTACAATCAGGTCTGTGACCTAAAATATGTATGTACAATATAATATTTACATATAAACAAATAAAAAATATAAAAAAAATTGGTTTATACTAACTGTACTCGATGTTGAAATTCATATGTCAAACAAGTTGTTGGCTGGGCATTATAAAGGACATACTTCTAGCTCTTCTAGATTCTAGATTCTTGGATTCGTGATAGATCTAAATAATGACAATATTTATGGTTCATCAGCAAATATATAAATGTATGCTGCACTTATGCGACAACAGAGTTTTGTTCGGCTCAAAATCAAATTTCGCTCAGATCGTCAACAAATGATTTTGCTTCGTTTGCTCAACTTGAACGACTTGGGAAAGTGAATTTCAACTTGAAAATTGTTTCAATTACTCACGCATGCAGCTAGCAGCCAGCAGCTCGCAGCTCGCAGCTCGCTCGGCGTCGGAGGAGTCAGCCAGCGTTACGCTGGCGAGCAGCAAGGATGCATTTGCCTGCTCAACTTTATCCAGCTATATATATCAGTCTACCTACACTACGAAAAAAATCGCACAGCATTTTAAAAAATCGCAATGAAAACTAGAAAGTTTTTCTTTATCTTAGAAATAATTTCTATTTAAGAAAAAAACAATTCCAAAAATTCCTAAATCGACTATCCCAAAAAAAGGTGTTTGGTAGAAACATTTTCTATTATAAAAAATAATTCTGAAAAATTGCTGTGCAAAAAAATGTTCTCTAAAATGAAGAAAAGAAAAAACCACGAATTTTAGAAATATACTTTCTAAATAACAAATGTAAAGCGAATTTTTCTGAGTGTGTCTTCTCTCTCTCTCTCTTCTCTGTCCATCTCTTTCTTGCTGCTCTCGCTGCTCTGTCTGTCTCAGTTTGCCGTTGTCTTAGTTTGTTTTTGTTGTAAATGCTAAATGCTTTTATCTGCTGCTTTGTACAGTTTTGCTCAAGCGAAATACTTTTTAATGGCTTTTTGATTGGACGCAGCACAGAGACTGCAGCCCGTAGCTGTAACCACCTTACCCTTGCCCACCACCCACCATCCCATACCCAATAACCCTGGCCAACCCTTGGCCAACGCACAGCTGGCTGCAGTTGTACTGTATTCCTTTGGGTGCGCTCTTAAGTTTTGCCAAGCGGCTTCCTGCCGCTTGATGCTTGACTCGGCGCTTAAGTGCAATTTGAGTATTGCCATTTTGACTGTGCGGGCAACTTGTTGTTATTGTTCTTTTGCCCCTTTCCAATCAGAAGCAACATCATCTTAATCCCCATCATCCTCATCATCATCATATTTTTCATTTTCTTTTTTCATTCTCTTTTGGCTTGTTGTTTTTCCCATTGTTTTTCGCCATTTTGAATATTTCGCACAATTTCCGTTTCCTGTTTGCTCTTTCGCATTTTGATATATATAAATTTATATATATATATATACATATATATCGGTCTGAGCTCATGATTCATTTCGATTCAATTTATGTACGGGGCGAGAAGTTCGTTCTATTTCGTATGTTTCAATCAAAACTGCCAGTAAGCCAACGCCCCCACCCCCAATCCCCCAATACCGCAACCCTCTCTGTAAAACCTTTTACCAACCCCCATGCGATCCCCCATCTCGAGAACCTTAACCCCTTTTTTTTTCTTCTTTGGATGTGGGGGCGTCGCTACAGCCTTAGTAACATCTAATTAACTTTTTGTCTGCCGCGCTGCAATTACATTTTCAACAGGACATTAACGACGACAAAAAAGGCAACATATTGAGCAGGAAAGACACCGCCAGCGAGAATACCCTTACCCACGAGCATTGCAGTCAATCAATGGCTGTGGACCTTGTCTGAGAGTCGTCATGGCCAATGGCTGCACGGGTATGCAAGGGTATTGAAAAGGACCAGGATATGAACGGTATGACGACAGGCAGGAGCTGGTCACTTCACACACACACACACAGACACACACACACACAGAATGAGAAGGGGCGGGCGGGTTGAAAGGAGGCGGGGCTGGCAATATGACACGCAATCGAAATTAACTTCAAATATAAAATAATTATTCGTGTTTTTAACGCCAGCCAGTTGCCAGCGTACAAGTGGGCGCAAGGGAGGGGGCGTGGCGCGAACGTCCAACTTATAATTGGAAAATAGTAGCGAGTGTTTATGTGTTTGTATATCCTTCTGGTATTTCAACTCTTTTTTTTTCCTATTTTTCTATTTCTTTTTTCTTTTTCTTTTTTTCATTGAAGAGCAGCGAATATTTTGTTGTAAAAAATCATAATTACAAAGATAATATCCTTTGGTGAAAGGATTAAATTGCTTTAGACAGCGAAGTGGGGGGGGGGGGGGTGATTGAGGGGGTTGCATTGCCTAGGATACCAACTTACCCTTGCAGGACTTGTCGTGCAGTTCGCGATCGTCCTCGAGCAGCGACTGAAACTTGTGCTGCAAATTGGATGCCGCCTCCTGAACGGTTCGCGCCTCCGCATCCCGCGGCACCAGCGCCTCCAGATAGCTATGCATATCGCCCTGCTGTATGCGTATCCGCTTGTTTTCCAGATGACGCACAAATTGTGCCTCGCTGGGCGCCAAGAAGAGCACAGCGCGTCCCTGGCGTCCTGCCCGAGCCGTTCGACCCACGCGATGCACAAAGTCTGCCGTTGTCTGCGGTGGTGTGTATTGCACCACCAGCTTCACATCGGGCACATCAATGCCACGGCCGACAACATCGGTGGCTAGCAAGACACAGTTGGCGCACTCCCGGAATCCACGAAATACGCTCTGTCGCTCCGTTTGTGTCATCGAGCCATTCAACCTGTCGCAGCAAAAAGTAGACTTAGGTTACAAAATTGCTTAACTGATGCATATACTCGTACATCTATATATATATATATATATAAATATGGTTCGACCTAGAAATCGAACCAGCAATGTATATAATCACTAACACAATACAATATGTCAAGGAAAGAGTTATATTGGGTGTCGGATGATGGCCGAGAAATTATGAGTGTAAAAGCGGATTTCGTTATTGCAAAACTAATCCTAATCCTTGCAATAGAAAACATGATCCTCGAACAACAACATGATCTGGAACTGGATAAGATTATTTAATGTGTTTACCTAGAAAATATAATAAACTAAGCAATGCCACTTTTCATATTAAAAAGATGATCCATTTCCGAATTGTTAAAGCTAACAGCGCAAATGGGATTGGTTTTGATCGAGCTGTTCCTTAATGAGGTAAAAATGTTGTAGTTAGGAGTGTTTTCCAATTTAAAAGCAAACCTAAAATGAAAATCGGATTTTATCTCAAATATTAATAAACTTTCCCTTAAAAAAAATCTTGACGCATTAAATGTATAGAGAAAGAAAAGAAAATAAGTGTGCCCCATAAAATGGGGCAAATTGCTGGTCAAGAACTGTTCCTAATCTTAAAAGGATTTTAGTTGTAATTAATCAAGTTCCGAAATTTCTGGTGATATAGGCTCTCTCGATGTTAGAAGAAGGTAACAAGTAATCAATCTGTCATGTTTGGCGAGATATAGGCTTTTGCGATTATTGGCAGTCGAGAAGTTATAAACCTGTAAAATTGTTGTGAAGATTAGCCTACCAATTGTGGAATATGTATGACCGATTTACATTATACAATAAAAAGTAGTTATCGATCCATAAAACAGCTAATTATAATAAGAATTAATTATACAGCCACTTTTTTGAAATATAAGATTAGAAGCAGAAGCAGAAGCAGAATTAGTGGACAAATGTAAAAATCGATTGGTTTGCTTACTTGAAAAAGCGGAGTCCCTGCAGCAAGGGCGTTTCATTGATAAGCTCATCATTGCTTGACTGATTATCCTCCTGTCGCTGGTGGTCATCGTCATCTTCATCGAGGACGCGACGTGTTAGGGCCTCGTTAAGTACATCGTGATGGAAGTTCACCATTTCTGTGGTGCTCATGAACACAATGGCCTTGAATTGCTTGGGATTGGCGGCCAGCTCCTTGGCGAACAGAGCCGCAATGGTAACCAGTCGCAATTTGGGCGGCACAATCACATAGCTGAGCTGGAGATTCTCTGGAATGCTTAGCACACCGGTCACATCCTCCAGGTACTCGCCGAGGCTGTCGTCATCAATCGATTGCTCCTCAATGGTGTCCTTGTGATAGCCATTGTTGCCCTTGAGCGCCGCATCCGCCGCCTCATCACTATTATCGATGTAGACGGGAACCTTGAGCGTCAGTCCGGCCAGCTGCTGCACCTGGGTGGTCAGCGTGGCGCTGAGCAACAGACGCTGCATGGCAACGGGAGCATTTGTCTGTCTATTGGCTTCGATTTCATTCTTCTGTTGTTCGACATCCTCGGCCCGCTGTTTGTCAATGGCCTCGACCAGCTGTTTGACATCACGCTCGTAGCCCATTTCGAGCAGACGATCGGCCTCGTCGAGAACGAGAAAGTGCAGCTTGGATAGCCGAAAGCTGGCCGTGTGCAGCAGATGATCGACGAGGCGTCCAGGTGTACCCAGCAGTACGTTGATGCCCTTGCGCAGGCGTGCCTTCTCGCTTTTGCGACTCTCGCCGCCCAACAGGGCGCCCGGCACAATCCATGTGTAGGGCTTGACCAGCTTCTGGAACAGTTCGTATGTCTGCAGCGCCAGCTCACGTGTCGGTACAATGATGAGCGCCAGCACGCCATCAGTGCGCTTAACCCGCGGCAGCTGCGACTGCAAACGCTCCACCATTGGCAGGGCATAGGCCAGCGTTTTGCCGGAACCGGTTTGGGAACGGACGAGCACATCCCGGCCAGCCAGTACGTGTGGTATGACCTTCTGTTGCACGCTCGTCAACTGGCTAATGCTCAGCAGATCCTTAAGATTCTTGACGGCATGTGCATGCAGACCCAGAGACTCCACCTTGCTGTTGCTGAATATTGTCTCCTTGACCGGTTTGACCGTACGCTGGCCCAGTTGTTTCAGTGCTGCCACGTCGCTCTGATCGAATAGGCCAATCTTCTTCGTGTTGCCAAATTTATTCACTGGCTGAACTGATTTCTTTGGCTCCATCGCCTCCTCCTTCTCTGGAGCTGCTGCTGCTGCACCATATGTCTCCTCGCGCTTCCGCCTGTGCTCCTTGTCCAGCTGCGCTTTGAATAGATCACCAGCTCGTGGCTGTTTGTTGGGATTTTGTGCTTGTCCTTGCTTCTTGATTGCATCCTTCAGCTGCTGTTTACTAATAATCCCCGGTCTTTGCACCATCTTGCTGGCGCTGGCAGTGGCCACGACTGGCTGTGGCTTGCGCTTGATGGGCTCTTCATCCTTCGGCACGATGACATTGAACATAAAGTCGCTGGATGGCTCTTTGCTGAATGATTTCTTCAATTGCTGCTCTGTGATCTTTGGCATGTTCGCATTGGACATAAAATCGCTGGCGGATGCAGGCGTTGCTGGTGGTTGGGTGGTCGTGGTCGGGGTAGTGGTCGTGGTCTTAACGCGGCGTCGCACAACAAGTGCTTTAATCTTGGGCTTTTCCATATTGAATTGAAAATCAAATCCGGCTGGCGCGGCACGTTTTTGATTTTTACTCAGCACATTTTGTGTCGGGGACGACTTCGTCGCCTGTCAGAAGCAAAATTTGAATGTTTTGATGTAGCGCAGTTGTTGCATGTTTCGCATCACTCACCTTTTTTGGCATCGGGGTTGTGCAGATGTTTAATGTTATATTGTCAACCATTTTGGGGAATTTACTTGTGCAACACGATTTGTAAATAAAAAAACGTGCGCGGTTATTGCTTCTTCTTGCCACGCTTCGATAAACAGCTGACAGCAAGCAGTTTAAGCAAGCAGTGCTTGCAGCGCTCCAAAAGTGGCAACGCCAAACAGCATGCGTGATGCGTTGTGGCCAGTGTTGCAAAGTGACAAATGTGCGCACTTTTCAAACAAGAATACTTTAAGCCAAATTAAAAGCCATCAATCAAGTTTTTGCTATTTATTTATATATATATATATATAAGTACATCTATATATGGGAACTTTAAGTAACAATTTGACATTAAAGTAATACAGCTGCAAGGCTGCTCTATATGCTTACAATAAACGTTTGATTACATCAAGAAGAAAAAAAAAAAAAAAATTGAAATGCCATGCATTCTTTGTGTGTGTGTGTGGGTGTGTATGTGTGGGTGTGTGTGCTGTGGGAATTTTCTTGAGATGGTGGGTGGTTTATGTTTTCTTTCGGCTAACCCCAACTGCGAGCGCCGCCAACGTCAACAACAGTCACATTCATGATGGTGACGACTGATTCCGCTTCTGGTTCTGGTGCTGGCTCTGGTGCTTGTTCTGCTTCTGGTTCTGCTTCTGGTTCTGCTTCTGATTCTTGTCCTGCTCCTTGTCTCAGTCCTAGTCCTAATCCTTGCCTGGGGTCAGAGTTAACAGCTGCTGCTGCTGCTGCTTGGGGCGTCCTTGCCTGGGCCGCTGTGATTGAGAGGGCCTCCAGTTTGTCAACTTCTTCGACAACCACATCAACGTCCATTTGGAGGATGCAGTGCGTTCCGCCCCCCTCCTCCCTCCCCGCACGATGTGTGCGGCAGGCAACATACATTAACTATGCGGTCACGTAGTATTCCCGCTGACGCTTCTGGCACTTCTCCCTCGCAATGTAGCACAGCGCAATCGTTATGAGCAGGGCGATAGTTACGCCCATGCCAATGCTGACCCACATGATTTCCTCGTTGATGCCAACATATGAGCGTCCTATCGAAAGCAAAGTAATTATCAATTATCAATTACCAATTTAAAGCACATTATTTGCTGAATTACTAATGAAAACTAGAAATTAATTGAAAATGAGTCAGAAATCTTTTTAAAATTATAGAAATATTTTCCTAATATTTAGGCATTATTTCTAAGGAATAGAAAAACTTTAAAATGTTTTCTTTCATTTTAGGATTTTTTTTTTTTGTTTGAGTGAATTAATTAGGTCCAATCTTTGATGATCTGCCCAAAAATATGTTTAATGTAAATCAGTTAAGAACATAATCTACAAATATTATTAAAAATAATAATATACGTACCGTTGTAATAGTGATTGGAGTAGCCGGCTTTTCCGGCCACGCGACCCGCGGGCATTTTGCTGACTTTTCAAGGCGTCTCCTGTTGCCAAAAAAGAAAGAGAAAAACGAAAAATAAAACAATAAATTTAATACAATGCTTAATGAATAAGAAGAATTTTTCTCGTGGCTTTTTGGCCGCGTTGCCAGACAATTTTATTTGTTAGTTTTATTTTTGTCCTTTTGGTTTCCTGGCTTGCCTAATTTCAATATATGGCCTTGGCAGGATTTGAATTTGTTATTCTCGGCATACTGGCACCTTAAGTCTGACAGCAAACACATTATTTCGATGAGAGAATGAAAGTATACGCAAATTAAATTCTGTTTGTAGCCATTCGCATTTTAAATTTAAACGAGTTGTGCGCACTGCCTACAAACGTTTGTTAACACTAATCGAACAGCTGTTTATTGTTTGTCATCAAATCTTAAGCAAATTTTCGCTGTGTTCCTGAAAAGTTTTGTTTTCTTTCGTCTAGCATTTACGCTGTCTTTAAAATAGTGTATGGTGCAAATGGATCCACCGGACATTTTGGACAATAAAAAGGACACTCCAGAAGTTAGGGCGCCGCCAGGAGAACAAACGACAACCGCTACAAATGCCGGCAACGATTCAGTGTCTGGCAAACAGCTGTGCGACTTTTGCGCTACAAAATGCTGCACCTGTGGCTGTCGTAAGTTATTTGTCCATAAAAAAACAAAAATAAATATATATATAAATATATATATATATATATACAAAATAATATATACACAATCTGCAAAATTGGTCCGACGTTGAGTCAGACATTTAATGGCATGCAGTGCTTATCAGTGCCTTATCGTAGACTACTCTGTTGCCCTTTTGGAGAAGAGGGTATATTTATTTTTGCTTAATGTGAGTCTTCATTCCGTTTAAAATTGTATGATGAAGTTGTGCAAATGAGCAGGCCTTGACAAAAATATGCACATAAAATCGCCCTCTTTGTGGAGCGAACAAATATGATTTATTTTTTCAATTGAAACAATTCATTAAGGGCACTCTTTCAATACTTCCATTATGCCGATTCAATATAGACATATTTGTCTGTCTTGGAGCATATCCGGCTTTTTTTTTGTTTCGCAGGCAGTAGATATGTCGGATCGAATCAATATATCATACAGCTAACATAACAACGATCGCTCGAAAGATGAGCTCTTGTATAAAGAACTTTTTTTGTATCAAACTAAACTCCTATCGGATTACATATAGCGGATTGTAATAAATCTTAGCATATGTATGACTGCCATCTTCTGTAATCGTATTTCTTGTTTGTATCAATAACATTTATAAAGGGTTAGGAAAAAGCGTATATCTCTTTAACACCTGATTCCTTAACATAAGGAGCAGAGTATTGCACAGTCGTTCGCAAAGTTCACATAAATAAATAAATAAAAATATAATACATATATATTTTTATATATAAATGCGTTTAAGCATGGCTTGCAATGCAATTCAAACGTTTGTGGCTTTAAAAATATCTGAGAAATGCCACTAAACATTCACAGACCCAAAAGTAAGAATGGTCAGCTGGCAGATCCTGTTTGTTTCGCATGACAGCTCATTGGTATTCGTGTTGTGTTTGCCTTAAAATCCGTATCCTTGCCGCATTGGTAGATGCAAGTTCCGCTCAGACGCCTCATTGCGTTCCGTGGGACCACAAATTGCACAAAAACGCCTGTCACACTCCGCCACACTCTCCTGTAAATCGCTTGCCCAAGCCAGCAAAAACTTTTGCCACAACCGGATGTAATGCTGATGGTGATGGTGATGCTGGTGCTGCTTCTGCTGCTGCTGCACATTAGAAAACGCAATTGAAATGCCCTGAAGGCCGTCTCGGTGTAGGTCGATTTGGGGGCTCTGACTGGTATTTGGGATGGTCCACAGTTTGCATGCTGACCACATGAATTATTCACATAATCCAATTGTTTGAGTGCACCCGTAGATAACGAAGTTGCATGCAATGATAAACCGAAATCGTTTTGTCTTTTTCCAACCCAAACTTGAACTTAATGTTATTTTAACTGCGCATTCAAATGCATTCGGACTTGGCCTCCACATTCGAGCATCCTGTGATATTACAATTTGCAAATATAATCAATAAGTTTGATTTTAACTTTTTCGTATACAAATTTGAAAGTAAATGTGTCAAATGCAAACTATATTTATTGCACAGCTATATTTATTGTAATGGTTTGCTCTAGTTTACGATTGAAGCTAAACTAGGCCCAGTCGACTTCAAAGTACGCTTCATCTTAATCCAAAGATACTAATAAACATAGTCTGTGAATAAGTCTTGTAAATTGTCATTTATCTTAAAAAGTCTCGCTGACTAGAACACTGAATACTACAATCAACTCTCAAAATTATAAATTATAAATTATAATAATAATAATTTAAATAAGTTTTTATAATTTAAATAATATGTATTTGTTGGCTTCAAGTTTTTTTTCTATTTGCATTCAATTTTTCTTTCAAATTTAAATATTTAATTCAATGGAATAATTTTGCGAGTTGAACTGGCGCCATTTAAATTGCATCGATAAATTATTATAAATTGATTTAACGATTGAATAATTAAATATAATTATATTTAAAAACATAATTCATAATTAACTTCAATTCATTTGTATTGTTAAGCGAAAAAAATAATGGATTGTTGGCAAAAATTCAATTACTCTTGCACAGCTGTGGCGAGCGTCAGTGGAGGCGCAAGTCAGGGGATATGTAGCATGTAGCATGTTGCATGCATGCAGCATGTATAAAGCGTGATTATCATGGCTGTGACTTTGAGTGGCAGTAAACATAGTGATTGATATTGAATGCAATAATCGTGGATGGTTAAGTTGCCGTCAAAGTTCTCATTTAATGCGGTCGACGCGCAATTTTCCAACGAGTGATAAACATTTCCGACTGCTCCGATAAATGCAGGCCAGCGAGGCGGCACTGAATTCATAACGTTGGCAACAGTTGCATCATCATCAGTATGCGTCCTCAACTAACAGCAACATCCGCAATTGCAGCTCAGCTGGAGGCGGAGCCCATCCAGAACAATGTGCAGCTGCTGGGGTTCCAGGTGCGCAGTCGAGATATTGACTGGAGGCGCTACGTCCTGCCGCTGGACGCCGGAGTGCGCGGCGAGGCTGTCTACTTGGACAGACAGTCAGACTTTGTGAGCAACCATCGAAGTTCGCTCAGCGGCGCTGGTCGCCGCGAGCTGCTCGTCTGCCACGACATGATGGGCAACTATCTGGCTGATCGGTGAGTGAGTTGCACATTGACACGTTCCACGTTGAGTCTATAACCATCTCATCCTTGCAGGCACTATCAGAGCTCGGAGAAGTTCGATGACTATCGGTTTGTGCACTGGTCTGCCGTCGATTATTTTTGCTACTTCAGCCATCAGTATGTGACCATTCCGCCCAGCGGCTGGCTAAATGCCGCCCATCGACATGGCGTACCCGTGCTGGGCACTTACATCGTTGAGGGGATCGCAGGCAGTCGTATGCTGCACGAAGTCCTCGAGAGCATCGAGAGCGTAGAACGCACCGTTGCCGCCCTCACCCGCCTCTGTCGCCACTTCTGCTTCGAGGGCTGGCTGGTCAACGTGGAGTGCCCGGTCCGTGCCGAGTGCATGCCCAATCTGTAGTGAGTACACAGCCACCTAGTTACCTCAAACGTGGTTCCTACTTCCGTTCTCCACACATTCGGTTTGCATACACACTTACTATTCACTATTCACTATTCAATGTTCACTATTCACTATTCACTATTTTTTTTGTTGATTTTGCATTTTGATTTGATTTCGTTGGCAATTGTAGAAAAGTCGATGGCATCAGGTACTCCGTACACATTAATTAAAACCAAGTGGAATTTGCCGTTTGCCAACCTTTATGTTAGTTGTGCGCTTTAAGCAGTTGTATTTTTACCAATCAAACACAAACCGTATGCATTTAATGTGCATCTGACTGATGGATAGAAAGAAGTATTAAACCCCGCACAATATCGGATAACCGATATAGATACGACTCAAATCGACTTAATCTTTGAACGCAGAAAAATAGACATATTTGTATCACATAATTCATTTAGAATGCTTGTACTTCACCTATGCCGAGTAACTAATTTATTAATTTTAAATAATAGCTTAAAACTTAACCCAGGCAACAATATGTGTCACACTTCTAGGCTGACTAATTACAAGTCTGATAAAATCGCACTACGATTTGTAGATGTGTAAGTGAAATGTAAGCAAAATATTTGATGACTGCTCTATGACTGTTCTACACACATTCTATACTCTACACACATTCTATACTCTGCAAAGTCAAAGTCAAAGTCATATGAATACGTATGTATATAAAATAGCCAATGTGTTTATTAACTCTTAGCCACACAAGATCAAGTTAGTCTCTCTCTTTCTCTGTAGAATAAGCTGTGATATATTTTTTCATATACATCGGCTCAGCATGCAAAGGTTTCATTAAAATATATACGGATATATATATGTATTTATATATCACCAAATCGTATATTTGGATAATATGCATATTGCCAGCTTATTTTGCAGATTCTATTCTTGAGTGCATATTTCCCATCATATTGCTCATTGAAACATATTTGCTCAATTTTTGTTTGTCACGAAAATTGATTCATATCGAAAAATTTAACACTTAAATGAAATGAAGGGCACAAAATTCAAATTGAATTTTCTGGTGTGTGTATACATGTCTAATGCACTTGATTAGCTGCCACAAGTTGCACAGTTGTATGTTTTGTGCATTCATTAAAGTCTCCCAATGTCTTTCCAACAGCCGGTTTGTGGAGCAGCTGCGTGTGGCCACGGAGAGGCAGGTGCCGCACGGACGAGTCTTTTGGTACGATAGCGTCATTGACAATGGCGAGCTGTCCTGGCAGAATGAGTTGAATGAGCGCAACGTGAAATTCTTCCGGGCCAGCCATGGCACGCTGATCAACTACAGCTGGAACGATCGCAGCCTGGAGACCAACGAGGCAAGCATGCGGCGGGAGCAGGCAGCGCCGCATCGCCTGTTCCTGGGACTGGACGTCTTTGGACGCGGGCAAGTGGGGCGCTTTCAGAGCGGCCAAACGCTAGCACGGATTGCCGAACGTGGCTTCTCGGCGGGCATCTTTGCGCCCGCTTGGTGCTACGAGACGCTGCAGCAGTTTGGCTACAATATACGCAAGGCCGATGGCGACGAGTCGCTGAATGCCGCCTTTCTGGCCAGAAACGAGCGATGGTGGGCGCGCCTCTGGGAATACCTCGGCACGCATCCCTATCGTGCGCTACCCTTCTCCACGAACTTCTGCGTGGGATCAGGCCGTGGCAGTTACGAGTGCGGCACCCTTGAATCAGGGACGCGGCCCTTCTTCAATCTGGCGCGTCAGGCACTGCAGCCGTCGGTGCCATTGGGCGACAATGCGGAGCACAGCTTTAACACCGCCTTTGCCGGCGGCTGTGCCCTTCGCATTTTGAACTATGAACGCGCCTTCCGGCTGTTCCTCACTGACTTCCAGCTGCCAATGGGCGTGCTGCTTCTGAGCTACGCCTACAAGGTGAATGCGTCTGGCGGAGAGCCGGAGCAGCACACGCTGGATGTGGTGCTGCGCTGCTGCCCGCCCGGACGACCCATGCAGGATGCCTACATCTTTTGTGGCGACTACAGCGACCACATCCTGACGCCGGGTCTCTGCTACATTTCGCCACTGGTTGGCGCCTTGCCGTTGGGACTGGCCCACGAACAACTGCCGCCGGAACAGTGTGCCCTCGGTGAGAACTGGCGTGTGCGCTACTATCTAGCCAAATTCGATGGACCCGTGCAGCTGCAGGACATTGGCCTAAAGTGTCGACGCCCCCAACGGTCGACGGCAAGCGCCCACCTTGGTGCCATCTATGTGAACAGCCTGCAGCTGCGGGATTGGGATGCGGTGCGCTCTTCGCAAAAGGCCGACATTGCTGCTTATGGCAGACAGCTCTGGAATAACCCAACCGCGCCATCGACTCGGCAATAAAGTATCCTATTCCAGTAAGTCGAGTCGATATAGTAATGTCTGTCTGCGAAATCGTTTTATCTTGCTGCTTCTTCAATTTGAGAAGTTTTTAAATAATGACTATTTGAAATTGTTTAATTAATGAATTCAATGATTTGAAATTGCCTTGCAAATTAATAATTTTGCCAATTCGATTTATTTGGATAATAAGTGCGTGTCCTCGAAAAGTTTTGATTTATTAATTGTTGTCCATATTCCATGTTGTCCATTCCGCGTGGCCTAAATAAGTCCAAGTTTGGTAACGCTAAGTATCGCTTTTTCGGAGTCGCTAGAGTGGGCGTGGCCATAGAAATTTGTTATCGATATAGTTACATTCCTACCAAGTTTAACGGCTCTAACTCAAAAACTGCGGAAGATATATTCATTTCCATATTTTAGGAGCGAGGGGCCGTGGATGGTGGTGGAGTTATATCCATGGGAGATATGCAACTTTATCGATTTGCGATTATCGATTCTTGTCGATTTCCTAGCCGTAGCTCCCCAGTTTTGACGCTGGCACAGACCATTCCGAGTTTCAAGTCTCTATCTCTAAAACCAAAACCTTCGGCATCCGAGTATAAAAATATAACTTGAAATAATACAAAAAATGCATGCTCTGAAATAAAACTCAACGTGACCTTAAAAAGTGAAGCAATACAAACCTATAAAGACAATTAAAGAAATAAAAAATGCCAAAAATAACCGTAACTTTTTAGCTATATAGCATAACTGTGAAATATGCAAATATTGTGTAAGCAAATATATAAATTTGAATAATCCCATTCTGTGTGATTCTTACAATTTCACTTAACATGCAATTTAATGACGCTGTCGCCATAAAGCTCTGATTTGCATTGTTCTCTTTTATCCACACTATCTGTCTCTCTTTCTGTAATTATTGCTCATTTGTCTTTCTTTCGCTTTCGCACACATACACAGCCATTTTTCCCCCCTTTGAGCTGTGCAATTCGTTTGAAGTCTTTTGGTTTCCTCGGAGGTTTCAGGTTGCCAATCTTTCACCGGCGCAATGATGCATTTCCCGCATCCCTTTGAGTCTCTGGTTACTCACACACACACACACACACTCAGTACTTGCACTCTTTTGCTCTTTCGCTCCTGCTTGGCAGAGGGGTCAGTTCATCTCATTGTCAGTCAGCTTGCCCACTGACCATCAGTCACCATCACTTGCAGCTCGTTGTGTGGCTCGTAGGCATGAGCCAGTCCACTCATTTTTTTCTTTTTCAGTTTAGATTCCTTTTGTCAAAGGAGCCACCAGTAGAAGCCACACCCACAAGAATGTAACAAAAAAACTTGATAAATTTCAAGGGCAGTTGTGCCTCGAAAACGTGAGCAGAACCATTGGACAATAGACCAAACCAAACCACATGCGGGGAAAAAACTTGAACTGCATTTTGGGCAGCTTAAACTTTTTACGTTGTTGTTGCTGTTGCTGTTTGTCTGTTTGTCTGTTTGTTTGTACTCTGACCAGTGCTGCACAAACTGTAGTTTTCCCTTGGTTAAACTGTTTGGTTAAACTTACAAATTTCGTGGCAACATGTGTTGATATTAGTTACATTTTCTTAAAGTGCGTACTCCAGTTATAAATTTCGTTAAGTAAATGTTATCGGAGAGCAACCCTGAGCTTTAACTAGGTCTGTAAAGTTATACCAACGAACACGTGTTTATTTTCACGAGAAAAAACAGCACGTAAGGCTGCGCTTGTCGAGAGCGCGACTGGGAGATTTTATTTTTAAATTACCTTAAAATCTCTGGTTCTTATAATCTCAGTTCAGTTTGTCCATACAGACAGATAGACGGATAGATGGGCTATAGCCATGTCCTCAACATGTATATATATATATATATATATATATACCTTATATATGTACATTATCAGTTCGGATATGATTCCTTCTCCCTGTTACATACTTTTGCGATACTCCAAACACTGACAGCGACCCTTATTCAGATCTCGAATGCTACGTTATTAATCCGTATCTGTTTGAAGCACACGTACAAGTTGATTTAAATCAAGCAAACATTAATAATAATAAATATATATAATACATAAATATGGGCGGAAAGGGTAGGCGTGGCCAGATCGTTCCAATATATTATTGTATATTGCAATTTCATGTTTGAAACAGCATTTTTCACCAGCAATTTCACCAGAAAGTTTGCCCATTTAGCACAGTGTGCGTTGGCCAGCTCACAAGTATTTATGAATGCGTATTGCGTTCTTCAGTTCATGCCATTTTGATTAAATTTGCATATAAATTTCCTTTGCTGAATTGGTGTGCGAATATCGCCTACTGTTTTACTTCAGCCGCAGGACATCTGGCACCTCCACATTTACTGTAGCCGCTGCTTGTGCAGCTTGCCCCATTTGACATCGCTTCAACATTTTATGACAGCAACTTATCTGCAGCAAAATGCCACTTTTTTTCTCTACTTTTTATTGTTGTTACACACACACACACACTAAAATATAAGCATAGTAAATGCCCTTCTACTATTTGTTAGGACAAACAGATTATTTCGTATTTTTGTAGTTGAAAGAATCGCCAAACGAATAATAATTGAATGCCCAATGCAGAACATACATACATGTGTATACATATGTTTTTAAGTTGATAAGCAGCTTAATTTTGTTTTCAAATTTATTGTATTCTCTTTTTCTGACGAACGAAAATTCATTTGAAATTGGACAGTTAACTTTAGAGAATTTCCATTTAAATAAATATGGAATTTTGTAATTAGCATTTATGTTTAGTCTTTGTTTTCAACATAAAATTTTATAAAAATTATATTGTTATTTTAAAATATGCACTTTTATCTGAAATAAAGAGATTATAAGTGCCATGTCGATAAGTTAATATTTATTTATGTGAAACAACATTTGCCA
This sequence comes from Drosophila paracracens, assembly GCA_035044025.1. NCBI lineage: Eukaryota > Metazoa > Arthropoda > Insecta > Diptera > Drosophilidae > Drosophila > Drosophila paracracens. The sequence goes on along the minus strand of JAWNMN010000400.1, from coordinate 5,241,907 downwards.
CATCATCTTATAGGCTGATACCACTATCAAAATTACTTTCATTCTCGAATGTCTACTGAATGTACATTTTCCCCTAAGGAAACCAAGTCTGTGCATTCAACATTCGTCAAGTATGTTTCAAATTTTTGAAATTCATCCCGAGTATTTTTTGTTTTTTAAATAGATATATATATATACAGTGGCGGACACCTTATTTGAAGCAAGGTCAAAGAAAAAAAGTAATTGCCTGCCATAAGCTACTCATTCATTATTTTTCAAAAATTCCAAAGACCGATCGTAGGTACATATATTAACCACCAAAATTAATAAATGACCCCAATACACTGGGGTTTCCCCACCTGCTAGGTAGGATTATGTAAAAAAGTACCCTTTTTTTTTGGGAAATTTTTTTTTGGAGCAGGTACATTATGGACACCTTGGTGCCATAAAACCCGGATTTTTTACCTAAAGTTGAGTATTTTCGTTATAAATAGACCAATCCTTCGTAGTCAGTTTAGTTTCATCCTGCATCTCGGGTGCAATAAGCCAACAAGGACTATGGACAAACGGACTACCATTGCGCAACGGAAATTCATCCTGGAACACCACAAAAGCGGATATTCATTTCGCGAAATAGCTGAAATGGTCAATCTGAGCAACTCAACTGTGAATATCATCATTTGGCGCTTCGTCGACGCCAATCGGATTAAGGGCAAGGCCAGAATGGCACCAAACAAGATTTTCACCGTAGAGGAGGAGCAAGGGATCACCGGGATAATAAGGGGATCTCCCAAGCTATCGGCTCCAAAAGTGGCTCCACAGGTGCAGGATGAATTGGGGAAAAAGTGCTGTGTGGAAACTGTGCTCAGGTTTCTGCGGACACATGACTTTAATGCCCGAGTTCCACGGAAAAAGCAATTTATAAGCGTGAAAAATAAAGGGACTTGGATGACGTTCGCCAAAACCACTTGGACAAGGATCTGGAGTTCTGGAACACTGTTATATTTGCAGATGAGTCCAAATTCAGCATATTTGACTCGGACGGACGGAGTTATGAGTGGCGACAGCCCAACACTGAGCTGAATCCCAAACACGTAAAGGCAACAGTCAAGCATGGTGGAGGAAGTGACATTTCATGTGTATGTATCTCGTCAGCCGGATTCGGGAATTTTGTGATTTTTGGAACAACAATGGACACGAATGTGTACTTCAACATACTAAAGGAAAATTTACTCCAAAGTGCCGAGAAGCTAGGAATCCGACGTACTTTCCGGCTTGACCAGGACAACGATCCCAAGCATAAGGCCAAGATAGTACAGTCCTGGCTCAACAGGAACTGCCCCCACATGATAATTCCGCCGGCCCAGTCTCCAGATTTAAATGTCATTGTGAATTTGTGGGCTCTGCTGGAAAATAACATCCGGAAGCACAGCATATCCAGCAAAGAAGACCTCAAAAATGCTCTGCGGGAAGAGTGGAGCAAAATCAGCCCAGAAGCTACCAGGAAGCTGGTAGCTTCCATGAATAATAGGTTAAGGGAAGTAATTAAGGCTAAAGGATATAATACTAAGTATTAACATCCTTATTTAAGTTTTTACACGGAAAATATATTATTTTATTTAGACTGATCCAAATGAAAACTGCACCTTAAAGTAGGCAACATTTTTATAATTCTACCTAGCAGGTGGGGAAACCCCAGTTTATGGGGGTCATCCATTCATATTGGTGGTTAATACATATACCTATCATCTGTCTTTGGAATTTTTGAAAAATAATGAATGAGTAGCTTATGGCAGGCAATTACTTTTTTTCTTTGACCTTGCTTCAAATAAGGTGTCCGCCACTGTATATAGATATATAAACACACAAATTCGATATAACGAAACAAATGTTCATACAACCTCTTGCTGCACTTATTAACCATACTTAATGGTTACGGGGTATACAAAAAAGTGCAGAAAGACAACGTAGAAAAAGTCTCAAAATGAAGAGAAAAAAGAAAAGGAAAAGTTTTGCGAATACGTACACAAGACGAATGAATTTTTTGTGAAGTTTTGTGAGTACATCTTGTAGTAAAAGGTGAAAAATGTTCCAATTTTAACCTCACACAAAAACCTAATATAATTTTGTAGTTGCAACTTTTTGTTGCTATTATTTTTTAGCCCATATGCAACATTTTGTTCGGTTCAGTTTCGTTGCAAAAGTTGAGGAGTACGAAGCAATTTACTTGACTTTTAGTTATGCAGCATGGAAAATACAAATGATAAATATCACATAAGTACTTCCACGCTCAAAAGTCTTTTATGAAGAGATTTGTGCTCATAGCACATACACTTAACACCCAACAACTGCAATTAATGGTGGATATATACATATGTATATATATTTTTTTTTGTATTTCCTTTTTTTTTTCTTGTGTGTATGTGTTTTCTTGTCAGCGACTTTTAGTGCAGAACTTTTTGTTGCTGCTGACAGAATTTCCACATGCATGACAGCATCTGAGGCCAAAGCGGCTGCACTCCCCACAGCCCCCTTCAATCACCACGCAAGCCACCGTTCTCGCGCTTACGTAGTCTATGCCCACACATAGACAATAAAATGCCGTCGACTTATTTTAGTATTTTTGTGTCTTAGAAATAATTTCTAGCTTTATGAAATAAATAAAAATATCTCATTTATTTTAATTTGTATTTTCTTTATTTTATTTGGTGTTTTCTGCTGTGTCCAGGTCAAGTTATTCTTATATTATGAATATTATCTCTCTCTCTCTCTGAAGACGAATATCGACAGAAATATTTAAATTAATATGTTGCGAAAATATCGGGTCGGAAACAGCTTACTGGACTAGACTGTGAGTCTAGCCCTGAAGACGAATCCCCACGGGATTCAAAACATGTTTAAGAAAAGAAGATTTAAACTGAAAAAATAATCAAACAATAAGCGAGATAAATTTCTAAAATGTATAAATTCAAATCCTTTTTTTTAAATCGTATTCCATATAAAATTCGGATAATTATTAAAAATCAGTGCGATTCAGAAGCAAATTGACTTGCTATATACATATATAATAAAGTGAGCTGCCCAAAAATATGTTTAGTGAGTGCTGGCTTTGCGTCCTTTTCTTTCCATTTTTTGCTTGCTGTGCACAGTGTTTGTCCTTTTGTTTGTCTGGTTTGTCCTTCCTAGAGCAACTTTCGCTGCGCTTTCGTCTTGCCCTGTTCGACAAAACTCGGCCTCGCAGCGCGCTGATGCGGAAGCGTGAACGCAGAACGCCAGTTGGGTGGTGCGGTGGTGCGATTTATGGGCGTGGTATGGCATTGAAATGAGGCAACATTCTCAGCGGGGGACTCTCATCACCATTAGCATTATATTATGTGCCCTTAGCCCGGTCAAGACTAGACACGTAGATAAGTGGATTGCGATTTGTGTAACGGCCGCCCAGTTGCGCCTTCGTTTCTGGATTTATGTTCTGAACGTTCCCCGCCGCCTTCTTCACACCGAATAGTTGCGAATTTATTTTGTTTGCTTTTTGAAAACTTTGCTACTAACAGCAATTTTAAATCAGCTGCATTGCATCGCATCAGCCGGCTATTCGAAATGAATGAGATTTAAAGCAGCTATTCCCAACTGACCACTGCAAGTCATGCCTTTCCTTGTCCTACCTTGGCCTACCTACCCCATGGCTGTGGCTGCCTTATCCATTTTGTTGAATTTACTGCGTTTATAAATCACCCAAAAGCAACATATGCAAAACCAACTCTAGCAAGTAAGAATGCTTTAGTCGAGGGAGTTCGACTTTGACATACCCTGAAGCCAGCTATTAAATATTAAATAGATTCATTCGAAAGAAATGTATCGATAATCGAGAAACTTAGGCAGTTATCGATAAAATTAAGCAAACTTGACCTATTTTTGGTATCTGAGAACTATTGTTCCAAATTTGAAGTCTCTAGCTCTTATAGTCTCTGAGACCCGCATGTTCATACAGACGGACAGACGATTATGGCTATATCGACTCATCTGTTGATTTTGATCAAGAATACAGTTACTCTATGGGGTCGGAAATGTTTCCTTCTGCTTGTTACAAACGTTTGCACAAAACCATGATACCCTTTTTACCCATTTTCAGGGCATCGAAATGCATTTACATTCGGCTGAAATTTTAGTTGACCCAATTTCGTATTGTGTGATTACCCTTTGGCATGAATTTGATTTTTCCATTTGGGTTCATTACAATGTTATTTACATGAATTATATTCAATTTGTATTTGCAGCTATTGTTAAGAGAAACTGTCATTAAAAATAACACCAAAAATGCCTAAAATGAATCAATTTATATGCATAAATAAATAATCATAAAAATTTAAGTACCAATCTGAGCTTTGCTTTAGTAATTTGTATGATGGTGCCTTTACATCAGCACTAGTGATGTAATCATCAATTCACTTTAATATCGATTGGTTTGGGTTTGATTTTTCTACTACGCAGTACGAAAACTTATTATATTAGTATATATATACATATATATATATTTTTTATGTTTCATGATAAATCTGTTCTAATTTATGCTTGGGCCTAAATAAAGTTTCATTATAAAATAAATGCAAAAATCTCTGTCAAATCTGTCACTAAAAGCTTTGAATATGTTATGGAAGTCCTTGATAGTTCACGCAGATAAGTTAAATTTTGATACCCTTGCAAATGGCATTCTAGCTGTGTCATAAAGTAACGAATTCCTTTGTTGGCTCAGCATATAAAGGGAAAATTTATTATTACCAAGGGAATGCGCTTTAAGGCATAATGCAGGTACCGTAAAACGGAAAAAGGAGAGGAAAAAAAAAAATGTAAAAAAAAATGATGAACATCTAGCAAAAGATAGGGGAGTGAAGATACTAAATACAACCAATCTCAGAAATGCTCTGTTGCAAATGAAAATGTTGAAGGTATTAAGCATTTTGTGCGTTTTATCATGGGGCTGTTTGAAATTGCCTAACAATTTAACACTGCAAAACGAAATGTAATTTAACTATCTGTCAGTTGAGAGAGTTCCAAGAGACTGCACAAGTTATTGCCAGCAATGAATTGAGAATTCACATGCAATTCTGCAAAGGGCAGTGCACATCCCTGATGCTGGCATGTAATTAAAAACTCTTGAATATGAGGGCGAAGGGTGAATGTGTAAATATGAAAGCCTGACGGAAGACAGCAAACTACCAGGAAGGCCAGTGAGTTAAGCAATTGGAAGGCTGGAGTATTCAGCAAAGTGACAGCAACATACACTCAGAAAATTAATTGACACGAATTTTAGCAAGCCAACTTATTATTCAGCAAGTATATTCCTAATATGGAAAGTCCTGTCCCTAAGGGTTTTTAGTTTCTTAATTCCTGGGTAGATTTTTCTAAAAAGTTGAGAGGTCAAATTATCAGCCTGTTTTTTCATATTTATGCACAACTACATTAACCATATCTATCAGTAGTCGAAAAATCAAATTGTCTTACTATTTCTCAAATTTCATTTAAGATTTTTACTTTCTACTAAATATTTGTACTTCTTAGAAATGTTTCCTATTATTAAGAAATATTTATTAAAAAGTTTGAAAACTTTAAGAAAAACATATATTTTAAAGAAAACCTCTCTAGTGTTCAGGGCAACTTTTTTCTGAGTGTAGTAACTGCAAGCAACTCTCGTTTTCATAGCATTTCCGCAACTTTTCCAATAAGACGCCTGCCGAGCAGCAGTTGCACAAACTTTAGCTAAAATAAATAATAATAAAGCATGCCATAAATGTGGGCTCGCAGTGTCAACAGTTTGTGCGGCAGCAAGTCCAGCTGCAACTGTTGGCGCCACCATCAAGTGGCAACATTAAACGCCCAAGCCCAGCAGCGAAGAGAGTTAGTTTAAACAGCAAATTAATTGCAATAAGCTGCCGGCCCGGGTCCAATTTATTGCTTTTCCACCAATTTGAATTGCACTTAATCACTATTGCGGCTGCGCCTGTGAAATCGAATTTAAAATACTTAAATCGAGTGCAGCGCACACAAAACGCAATGTGTGCAATTTCCAATTTACCATCGAGTTGGCAAGCTGTGTGTGTGTGTGTATGGGTGTGTGGTGGTGTGTGTGTGTGTGTGTGTGGGTGTAGTTTTTATTCTCTGCTGCTGCCGTCGAGCATCGTTAATCATCAAACTAATGAGATTTCGTCCGTAAATTTGTTCCGATTCTCCAACTGTCCAAGTGTCGTCCGTCTTCCGGCGTCCGTCGTCCTTCGATTGCGTAATTGAACGTAAATTAACAGATTCTCTCGAACCGAGGCTTCGCTTTTAATTGCAATGTAAGCCTGCACAACGAACGCAAACGTCAACAATTATGCGCAAATTTGTGGCTTGTGGGTGGTAAAAAGCCGCAACATATTTCGTACATATTTAGTGTTTAATGCAACAGGAGAGTGTCCATCGCACTGTTAGCGCGACATTAAATTCATTTTCAACAAAAAAAGAAAAAAAACGTTGACTATGGCCTTGAGTTAAGTTCCAATCAAAATAAAAAAAAATCACTTTTGTTTAAATCAATTTCGGTTTCTATTTTGGCAAACTGCCAATTCGTGCCAAGTGCGGAGTGTTCAGCTTTCAGTCTGCCATCAAATGTATACCAAATCACGCATCGAATCAATCTTCCAACTCTGCATTCGCAACGCGTTTTTTATGTATTTATTATTTTTGTTTTCGTTTTTTTTTTTGGTTCTGGATTTTGAATTGTTTGGGTTGCCTTCAGATCTTTCGGCGCCTCATAACTTTTCCACTTGGCCAGCAGGCCAACAAAATGCAACAAGAACAACCACAAAATCATGCCGCTTAAATATGTCAGACGCGTTTCTTATTTATGTGGCTTTGATACCCTGTTTATGAGATACGCGATTGATTAAGTGTCTGCACATTATAAGCAGGTAAAATTAAATATGAGTTGCAGATTTTCAAAGATTTTTATTTTCGATTTGTTTACTTCAGTTTTTATGTTAAATTAAAGTTTTAAATATGTTTGTGTTCTAATGGCTAAATTGCTTGGCAATAGGTTCAGAGAATTTTACAGAATTACAAATTACATTGGTAAAAAGTATAGAATGAAGATTGGAAAATATGTGTATCTAAAAGGCAGACGGCAGATAATTCATAAATTAAATCTGTATAAGCACATGAAACTCAGATGTAATCGAAGCCTTTCAGCAGAGTAGCTCGCAGTCGAGCACTCTCTGACTAGCTGTCTCTGTGGCTGGATTCTGTTTCATTGTGGTGGAAAAAGGATTTCGGAGGGCCACCCAATGACCAAAAACAAATTTTCTGTAATTTTCGAGGTCGTTTTGGCAGAACATCCGTTATTTTTGGTGTGACGGATATTCGTCATTATTTGCGCCTGTCTATTTATGTCTGAAGGGTAGCGAAACCAAAAGCAAGGTCCCGATGTAATTTTGTGCTGCGCAATTGTTTGGTATCTAGTTGCCAATCAGTTGAGCAAATACAAAACCCAACAGCACGAGGCAACTTACACGCACATATTTGTGTTTTTGGGAAATGTGGCAAGCAACAGGCAAACAGCCTTCGTTTATCCTTCGACAGCTTTCCGTATACGCAATAAATCAAGAAAATCGCATTTTGATTGCCACTAAAATATAGGCGGTTTCTTAGCAGCACCTAGTCAACCGGCTTGGCAGGCCTCCATTTATTGTAAGTCTATCTATGTTTATGATTATGTGCATGTGCTGACAATAATAACAACAAATTTGAGGTACTCGTTACTCAGTTGTCCTTGCCAGGCGCTTAAGAGATCAAATCAAACATGAGAATATGATAAATGGGGCAATTTATCAAATATAACAGAGAGAGAGAGAGATAGAGAGAGGTAGAGGTAGAGAGAGAGAGATGCGTTGATGGTTTTGAAGTTTGACTGACTGAGTACTTTAAAAGTTATCGTCTCACTTCTTGCTCCTGGAGTGAGTCTGCTACCTTTTTGGTCAAAGCCAGAATTGTTAGTGTTTTATGAATATGACCTCTGAACTTGACTCAAATCTGTCACATATTTTAAAGACGCTTTAAACAAGAACACACACTAGACTGCATCAGTCAATAGTACAATATGACTTTTCAATACCAATCAAAGTTCTGAACGAAGTGTGTTCATATCAATTGCTAACCGTTGTGGAGCTTCAATTTTTGTCTGAAGATAAAAGATAAAACAATGAAAGTCCTTTGCGAATGTAATTCAGAAGTAAATTTACTCAACTCAGTTGAGTGAGCAACATTTATTAAAGGTACTTTATGTAATAGATGCAATTTGCTGAAGAGGTTTCGTCTGCTATTTGCAGGATATTTCATTGAATCGGAAATTACACCCTGTATTGTTATTGTGTATTGTTAAGTATTGTATTGTTGGTAAGTAGAATTCAAATCATGAAAACATAATAAATAATTGACTGGCATATATTAAATGTAATAAATAAAATGTATACAATTTTAGTAATAAACTATGTCAAAAATAAAGTAATAGTTGTTAACTTTTTGCATTTTGGTCATGATTCAAGATTTTTGATTTTAAATTGTGTATTATCATTCATCATCAAGATCGAATTCGCTTCTATACTTGAGTATGCAATATCGTTTCGGTCAGTGTATGTAGCTTTAGAAAGTGTTACAGGGTTGCGCCGGGTCGATCATTTTTTACATCAGCGAGTTACTTTTGCTTTTTTTTGATCGCTTAAACTTGCCAGCGTCATTTCATAGTTTTCATAAGCCCTTCAGGTGGCTGCTGCCTGAGATTGAGATTCACAGTTTGAGCGGCACTTTGACGTCAGCGCAAATGGTTTGTTTATCGTTGTCGGTGTCGTTGGTGTTGGTGTTGACGTTGACGTTGTTATTGCTGCTTTTGTCCTTGTCGTCATTTGGTCTGTTGTTATTGTCATAAAAAGGAAATCAGCCAAGTTTGCCAGCGCGATATTTTGCGCTGTCAGCGACGTCAACGCCTTCCGCTTATATTCCTTTGGGCTGGCTGACTTACTTTGATGACGAGCGACTTCAACAAATATAAAGTGGCAAAGAACCTAAAAGCACATAACCATGTCAAACACACACACACACACTCAGCACACACATGAAAACATGCTCATTTACACAGGGTCAGCTGGTTCGCTTATTCAGTTGAAGGGCCATTATTTATTTGCCAAATATCGTTTTGCCAAATTACCACAATATTTTTATTAATTTGATAAGTTTTTTTTTTTTTTAAACTTTACCGATTTATTTCACCATTTTTATATAATAATTAAAAATTTAAATTAAATTTGTTGGCCTTTCATGTTGAAACTATGCCCAACAATGAAGAATGCATACTTTTAGGCGTGTGTTTATATTCGTCGCGCTAAAAAGTTGCTTAACTTGTGAATCAGGTTCTCAAATTCCGACTCAACAGCACGATCATACCTCATGGGAGCCATGTTCGCCACCTGGGTATGTATCTGGACAGGAAACTTACCTGGCGCAAACACATACAGATCACCGCAGCAGCGTGTAGATCCAAGAGGGCGAAACTCAACTGGTTGCTGAAGTAATCCAGCAAACTCTGGTGTACAGGAGCATCATCGTGCCCACATGGACATATGGTATTCCATTTTGGGGCACAGCGGCTAAATCTTGGGTTAACCACATTCAAGTTCTGCAGAACAAGGTCCTAAGAGACATCTCTGGTGCTCCACCCTATGTGAGCAATTTGACTTGAACTTGACTTTGAATTATATTATTTTTAGCATTTATTACAAAAGGGGTAAAACCAAATTGTGCAATGCTATAATACATTCAAATCCTTGATCAGCATCAAAAGGCTGCTCCGTCCGTATGTCAATATCCGAACAACTTAAAGAAGTAGAACTCTTTAATTGAGAGAGACTATGAAAGCAGAAATAAAAAAATTTATTTGAAAAGGCCAATTTGTGATCCTCCTATGAGCTGTGGCTTGCAAAAGGCTTACTTTGAATGAGGAGACTTCTGTGTCACACCTTTTTACATCATTTACATGTGTAAATTGAATTTTGAGCTCTACTTCATGTCATTCCGCTCCTGCACAGGCTCCCACACACACACACACACACAGACATTGAGCTGCTTATGCGTAACGTGTTTGTTGCACGCACTTTTCCATAATAGAAAACTAAAGTTTCGCTTGGTTATTTGGTTGGTTGCCACTGTTGATGCTTCTGTCTCTCCAAGCGCCTAAAAAATGCCATAAATAAGCGTTTACAGCACCGTCATGGTTGACATACACGCTGTCAACCGCTAGGCTTATTTATTTTATTTTCTTTCTTTTTTTTTTTTTGTGTATTTCAGTCGTTGTCTGTTAGGCTCATAAGTTGTGGTCATGGCCAATGCTCCAGTCTCGTGTCGCCGATATCAAATCGAATTCGCTTGTAGCTGAATATGCAAAGCAAAAGTCGCATAAATCAAACTGCCTGCCAAGAGTGCGAATGGCGCTGGCAACGGGACAATAAACTAGGCCGCGAGTTTGGCTGGCAAGCTCAGCAGTCCGCAGTCGTCAGCTATATTACCTGGCTATATCTGGCTCCTGGCTGCCTGGCAAATAGGTCAAGGTCCTGCCTGAGGTCAGATCTGTCTTCTGATGCATTCTGTTTATGGTGCGTATTGTGTGTTTCGACAGCTGTAATGTGGTCGCCATGCAGCAGCGGAAGCGATAGCTTATGTGGCAGAGACCACATCACACCGGATGCAACAGCAAAGGCCGGATACTGAGCCGGAAACTGGAGGTGCGCATTAAAGAACTTCTCTACAAATAATTGCATGCATTTTCCCATAATTGAAATATTATATTTCATTTAAAGATCTTGCAACTTATAGAATATCTCACTGACGATTTATTCGAAGTGAAACAGATTTGATTTAATTTACATAGTCAACTTCAAGCAACCATTCAATGGGCTTCCTGACGCCGGGTGCGTCGCCGCTTGACATCTGCCAATCACACACCCACACACCACAAGCACAACAACTGCCAGAAGCCACACATCACAAGCACACACACACACACACACACACACATGCACTGCAACTATTGTGTATCTGTTTAAATTGCAAGTTATTTGGAGACCAACAACGTTGGCTGCTCAAAGTTGTATTGCTGAAGCAATTTCAGTGCTTACACTGCCCAAAATCAGCTGCTTATATATTATATTATTAAATATAGTTTGTACATATGCATGTGCATATTCTAGCTGACAGCTGTGCATATTTATAGATAATTATAAATGTACAAATTAACCAAAATATATATTTTGCATAGTTTCTGCAACTGAATAGAATAAGAGAATTGCTTTTATTTGAACTCGATCCATCCATATTCGGGAATGGAAGATATGCCATCTCCCATATCAGATGAAAACTTTAGTTTACTTTGTGTTCTAACTGAATATTTGTTGTGCTGAACTGACTCAAGTTTTCCCTTAATTCGCAGAATTTGTCGTCGTTTTTGGCAATGGCAAACTGATAGTTTACTGTTATCCCCTCGTAGTCTGCCTGGCGATTGCCAAAACAACACTCAACGAACACTCCCCCCCCACCCCCATCCCACACTCTCAGATACCTTTTCAGAGCACCCTCTTGGCTGCTGTGTAGTGTTGCATTGTGCAGCACACTTCAGTTGCCACTGGCAACCTTCACGTTGCGTTTTAATTAGCTCTCCAAATACATTATGTGTTTACAAACATTTATATATACTACACAAAATGTATGTGTGTTTCGTCAGTGTGTGTGTGTGAATGTGTGTGAGTCTGTTTAATTTGCTTTAGCTTTTGGCATTGCATTTTCGTGTCCCTGTTGTGGTCGCCGTCGTTCGGTTGGTGTTGCTGCTGCTGCTGCTGCTGCTGCTTTGATCATTATTAATGGTTTATTCCATGCCTAAATTGCATTTAAAATCCATGTAATGCAATTTATGATAGCAAGTAAATAAACTAATTTAATTGAATTGCTTTGTTCGGCAGCTGATAGCAAAGTGCTGCCTTACAATTTAGCCCGAATATTCAACGTCAGCTGGCTGGTTTAAAATAAACCAATTAAATTGAAATTTGCTTAACATGCCAATATCAATTTCAAATTCAACTGAAACTGCTTCCGTGCCGTAAGCCAAGTCAAATTCATTGTAAAGTGAGTTGTTCCAAAACAAAAAAAATATTAAATATATATATATGGAAAAGATCCAAGAAAGCACGTCTAGACACTTACAGTTATCTCAACTGACAATTGAAAGTTTGCACAGTTGGCACACACATCCACTCATAAGCCCGCTAAAAGCAGTTTAAGACAAGCAAGGCGGGATGGTGGAGGGATGGTGGGGGGAGAGTGGCAGGTATATAATGCTTTCTAACTTGCTGTATCGGTGCAGGAGACAGACGCAATTGGCGTATTCGTATGCCATCTAAGCCAACAACTGACTGAGGTATACAGCAAAAACAAACACGGCAAATTAATTGAACGGTCAATGCAGTTGGGGGGTGGGAATTGGGGGTGGTAAACTGTTTTTTTAATTTGTTTTTGTGGTGGAAGTCAGGCGTTTATGGCAAACTCATCTCATTTTTCGAAGCAACTGCATGTATGTGTGTGTGTGTGTGTGTGCCTGTGTGCGTGTGTGTGTGTTTGTTTGTATTTGCGGACTGCCACAGGCATTTTGACCCACTGACACAAACAATATCCTTAACAACATCAGCGTCAACATATTAATAGTTGTATCAACACGGAGAGCCCAGTGTGACCGTAAACACTTACTTGGCATCTGCTCTGCTCAGAAGCCATAAAAAGTAAGCGAATAACGGAAAACCTTTTTTGGCCTACCGGCGATCAACTAAACAACTAATTCTCAACTTTTGCTTGCAGATAGACAAGACTAACGAGCAGCTTTTTAGAGGGAAAGTAATAAGCGCAAAATTGGGAATTAACATTTGGGATTCCTATTATTATTACAACATTTTATTGGTATTGCTGCAATTTTTGTTTAATATTTTTATTGAGTTGACAAAATTGTATTGCAAACATATGGCTTACAAAAAATGGACATAATGAACATGTTTGCATGTGGTTGATTAATTTTTATCATCGAAGTGAACTTTCATGTGATGAGATCCTTATCTTTCTCAAGAAGTAGGCAAATTTCATATGCTGCTTGGTCCAACTGGGTAACTTGTTTAGACAACATGATAGAAAGGGCAACAGAAGTTTGTATGAGTTGAGCGTTTTATTTGCTCAAATCATGGGCCAAAACAAATTGAAAACGCGTCAGACCGTTATCGATACATCAATAAGCCCAAACCCAAGCGCACACTTACATTTCTATAGATACGGATGAGTTTGGGTTAGGTTTTTTTGAGGACGGTGCCATCTGCCGCAACCCCGAAAACTTTAATTGGCAATGCAATTTAATCATGTGACAACAGTGTGCCAACTGTGACATTGTCTTGAATCCAATCGTACGACCAAAGTATTCAACTTGTACCCCATCCGACTTCCGCTCCCTTTTAGCTTTTCCGCCACATTTTGACAAATGCGAAGCAGTCATGAAATCACTACTAATATTTTCTACCAAGGACTGCTCGATGACGACATAAGGCATTTTGTTGGAAGCTTCTCAAGATTGTTTCATACGCATCGGATGAGAACTGTGTGTTCTTATAAAATAAAATGTTGAGCAAACTGCAATTCAGTTTGAAAGAAACTGTGGATTTTCTGGCAGAATTAATGCCAATCATCTAAATTTGATATCTTATGTCTGCAAGGGTATTTAGAGTGCGATGCAACTGTCATTTCTTGCTTGTGCCATTCACTTGGGAAGGAAGGAGTGCGAGGGGGTGCGCTGGAAAAGCTTAAAAGTCATAAAATATTTATGGTGCACAATTCACCAGAAAAATATAATAGGAAACCTAAATGCGAGCTCAATTGCGTTTCACATTTATTGACTTTCTCTTGAAGCGGACGAGTCAATGAAAAACGTTCGAGTTCAGTCATTAATATAACTAACATTTTCTTAACAACAATAAAAAATTATTTAAATTTTAATCTAAATATTTTAATACAAAAAAAAAAAATTTATTTTTTATGAAACTAAAGCCAATTTATTTCAAAATTATACAGTACAGATAGTTATGAAACAAATTTAAATAAACGCATTCTTAAAGCAATCACAAATGTTAAGAATGCTTGGATCAATGCAATACCGGCTGAAACAACAATTTTATCAATCTTTGAAAGAGTTTCCTAGTAATCAGTATTCCAAGCTTGCTACTTATTATATTACTAAAGCCTTTTTTATATTTATAGCAACATTCAAATGTGTGACTCCAGCTTTCAAATTGTGTGAGATATTATTTGATCAAAATATACTTCATGTAATATACTTTTCAAGTTTAGTGACTCTAACTCAGAAACTGAGGAAGATAGTTCCATCGCCGATTTTTAAGAATCGATCTCTGCAGATTAACCAAATTTGCTGACCCTGGACTTTAAACTATATATATATGGTTTGCAACTATCGATTGTTAAGGCTACAAGTGGACTTAGTAGCCCAATTTAAGCACTTTGTCAGAGAATTTAAAATAGTTGCTTCAACAAGTTTTGACTTAAGTAAGCAACTTAGAGTTGCCTGCCTGGGCGGATTACACCGTTGTCATCGTGGACTTAGTGCATGTTAGATTACAAGATAATCTCAACCCATTAGCATTTGAAGGCTCAGCTTGCACTTTGGCCGTTAAGCTCACGTTTCCAGTTCTTCCTTTCTGCATTCTCTCATTCTGGCTCAGACAACCATTTGCTTGCTTGACTTTATTTCATATATTCGCTTAATGATACCCTGCACACAAGTAATAGTAATCCATATGTATAATATATCCGATTTCAAAAACCAGTTCAAAAACAGTGCTGGAAATTACAATCATCGATCAAATTGAGTTGATTTCGAATCGATAATGCAGAATTATATAAGTCAATACAACGCGCTGCGACAAATGTATTTGTTATTTGAAAACAGCGATGAGTTCCAAATAAATTACATATGTTTTGTTGAACTCAATCATTGAACTTCCTACAGGGTATATTGTGGTCGATTCCGTCTTTAATTGCTGGCCATTGGGCGTGTTGCGACCAGTTGAGGGACTAAATACTTTATGCATTAGAACATGCCTTTCGATGCCTTGCCTACGCCCACCCCTTCGCCTACAACTCTCCCGCTTGACTCTTAAGTGCTGTTGTCTCTTTTCAAGGACGCAGCCCCAAGCAGTCAGCGGATTGCATCCTGCCAAGCTGCGAATTCCCACCTGCTGCTGCTGTTGCTGCTGTTGTTATCATTGTTGTTGTTGTTGTCACAGTTGCTGTTGCTCCTTTTGCACTGATGTTGCTGTCGATGTTTGCATTGTTTTGTTTAGATTATCTGCCGGTTTCCGCACAGCTGGCGCTGAATGGGCTATGCGCGATGCTCCTTGTTGCTGTGGTGGCGCATTGTTTGTCGTGTTTACAGAGCTGTTCAGCTGCCTGGCGATAACGTGACAAGCCCCTTTTTGTTGTGCCGCCCACCCTTCTCAACTTTGAAATGTTTTTATCTGGCATTGACATGTAAATTTAATAATGCGAAGCAGCAGCCAGCAGATGGCTGTGCGAACCACATCTCGCTGTCGGCTGGCAAACGTGTCGATTGATAAATTGCAAAAAAGTTCGTCAACAAATTGGCGAAAACAAACTTTTCCGATTTGCAAAATATATTAATGAGTTTCAATATGTGGCAATCAAACAAATAATAATAATAATAAATAAATAATAAATAGAAGCAAAACTTGAACATAAGCTGCCCACGCCCACACACCCCAATTAGCTATGCCACACTCCAAATAACAACAACAACAAATATTGCCACTTGGGCTTTTTTCTGCTTTTTATACTCTGATGGCGAAGTTACTGGGATATATGTGAAGATATAGTGTGCTACGTACACTGAGGGGCTGGGCATCAGTCACAAAACTTGGTTCGTAAATTGCAAGCGATGTCCTTCAAAAATCGTCATTGGTCATACCCACCTCCACCGCCCCCAGACCCCTCCCAGACGTGGAAGGTAGCTAAGGAGGATTTTACTTTGGCCAGCTAATATAAGCTATTATTGCATTAGTATCAGAGTATTTTGCAGTCGGTTATTCCCGACTGCAACGTTGTTGTATTTGCTTTTTCGAAATTTTGTTGAAAATTGTTAGCACGTGTTTTGGAATAATGCTGAGTCCTTTCTGCGGCATCCCTCTATTTTTTTAGCTGCTTAATTAAAACTGGAAAACGAGCTAAGACAAAAGACAGCCATAAATGGCAAAAGTCAGTCAATTAGTGGGCAACTTGAGCGCAGCTGTTGTTGCCCACAGGACAGGATAGGACGTGGTCAGGATAAGAGCGTACAGTGAAGGCCTGACGGGAGAGGACAACTAAGCGATTCGCTGACAGCAGCTGCAGCATGAAGTGCCGCTGTCTGCTGCGAGGAATGTTAATTACAAAACCAAATTATGCTTATGCATATTTCAAGCGCTTAATGATTTAATGAAAACCCTTCCCCAATGGCCTCTTCAACGTCGTCTCTGTCAGTTTTGGCTTGCCTTGACGAACTGTGGCTTAAACAGGAATCACAGTTGAGCAATCAGATAGGAGGTGGGAAGACAGTAAGGTGCTCACCCAACTAAGACTCAATTTTTGTAGTTGTTGTTGTTGCACTGTGCCTGTTGCTTGCGAAAAGTTGCTGAGCTGCTTCTCGCAAATGCTGCTCACTTTTTGGGGCTGCAGCATAAATGTAGTCTACTTATTTAGCTCCAAGCAGAGATGGCGATGGCAATTGTGCGATGCACTCGAATCTGCCTAGCAACACTGCCTAGTTTCAGCAAAAAACTACTCATGAATATAAATGTGTATAGCCTGAACCCCTTGAAAATGTTTCAACGAAGAGTGCATTGAAGTGGTGCACGCTTATGTGTCAAATGTATGCATGCCTATTTTTATGTTTGTCTGTCAGTCTGTCCGATTCAACACACCGATTTCAGACTGTATAAGAGCTACAGGCATCAAATTTTAAATAAAAATTCTCACAAATATTTTAATTTTATATTTAAAAACAGAATTAATTTTTTACTGTATACCCAAAATCAAAATCAGTATTTTATCATATCTGTTGCAATTTTCTGATAGTGGGAACTCACAGAAAATTTTATTTATAATTATTATTATTATTTTATTGTTGTTGACCCCCTGCTAAGATTTGAATGAGCAAATTGAATTTGGTAATAAAACTAGAAGCGGTTTTTCGATTGTTTTATTGTACATATTTAGCAGCTCGTCTATATCCAAGTCGAGCACTCTCGACTAGAATACTTGCTTAGTCTCTTTATGGAGTGAGCGTCAAGCAATTAAAGGGGCTGTAGGCAACAATTTATGGGCGGAAACAAATACATGCTTCAAATAAAAATACCTTTGTCGGTCACTTACATGAATTGGCATATTGCACTTGTCAGTTGACGCAGGAAACAGTTGATCCTTGCAACTGCATCCTGATTAGTTTCGTTTGGCAAGATACAATAAGCCAGCAATCAACATTGACTTAGGGCTAAGTTAAAAGCGGTATTCAGAGCAATAATTTTCGGGTTACAAATTTGACCCGTGTCATAGATGGAAGTTAACTGCTTGGGCTTGGAGAGCAAATGCAAATATAAGCTTGGCGCCTAGAAACCTGCATAAAATATGGGAGAGCCAAAAGTCGAGCAGTGTCGAGCAGGTTATGGCACCAAATGCTATAAATCTAACGATAATTTGATGCGCGACGTTTAACGGCGCTCTTGCGACCTTTGCACAAAGGAGCTACCTCCCCCTCGCCCCTCGCCCCAAGCAGCACTCCCTCAAACTGGGGGTCAACGAGCTCATCCTGCAATGGGCAACGACGCGTTGAAATTAATGCTGCGGGCTTGCAGGCTGGCTCTTAAGCCAAGTGCCGCACAGTGGGCATGTGCTGCCAATCAGCTCATGTGTGATTGGGCACAAGTTGTGCAACTGCAGAAACTGTTAAAACTGCTGACAAACGAGGCCAATCAGCGCGGGGGCGGTGCTGATCCGCTGATGAAGGTGCACTATTCATATTTCAGCTGCGCATGAAATTGCATTAAATCGAATCACACCTGGCAGCCAGGATGAAGCCAGGCAGACAGGTAACCTGGCAACCAGGCAACAGCTGTGCTGACACAGCCAAATCGTGTGGAATGCGTGTATTGATAAGGCGCGACAGTTGCATGTGGCACTCAAATACTGGCTCGTTTTGGCGCATATGAATAAACAAAGTTTGGCAATAAAAAACATGGTCGCAAATCGTAACTGAATAGAGAAATAAAAATAAACAAATCAACAAACCAAAAAAACAACAAACAAACAACACGCGAACATTAAGTGCCACATTTCCTTATGGCAGAGTCAATGAAATGGCCGAAATGAAATGAAAGATTTATGTTAATGGCATTGATGTGAAGTGTTTATGCGGCGAATACTTGATTTGTATCTTATCTCATTTTTTTTTTACGTTTTTAGGCTTCAGTTCCGAGCTTGGAATGCAAAGTGCGTTAGTCGAAGGACTTGCAGATAATAAATAATAAATGAAGCCACTCGTGCAGCACTCATAAATGTCCCAGTGCACAAGGATACATGGATACAAAGATACAAAAGGACAGTCGCATAAGAGGAAAAAGGAAGTGAAAGCTACGCAGTTCGATGTCAAATTTGCAAGCTAATCGCATGACAACTTCATGGAAAGTGTCAACTAATGACAGCTAAAAGTGATAGGTAAATACTCACGTCAAGTGCTTCTGGCCAATTCTCTGTTTAGGTCAACAGCTAGTATCAAGCAGCAAGTGAGTCCTTCGGTACCCTAAGAAGGATGTCTCCTCAGCGACTTTGGATGATGAATTAGCTTTCAAATTTTCAACTGAAATTTACGTCAAGAGACAACGGCCTGATTTTTATTCGATGTCTGCTCGGAGAAGACACAGGACTACTGACAACCAGCCACTGGGCGAGAAAAAAGCGAACTAAATCTCGAGTTGCCGCTGATGCTGCACAGCGGCACAAAGCTGCCTGTATGCCACCCGAATCGCACGATGCCAGCCGAACCGACGCTCGACTGCTATTGACTCCGACACTTGCTCGGTCGACTCTGGCGAGCCTGCCACAGCCACAACATTTGCCAACAGGACTGCCACCAAATTCGCTCATGTCATTGTAAATTGTGTTGCTCGAATCACATGCGCTTTATCCAATTGCAATTACAAAAGTCTTTAATTTAAAACCAGCACAAACAGTCTTAAAACTAATATTACATAGGACACTAAGAGTTCAAGTTTGATTGTTTAGTGTGACTTGGCTTTTATGAAAATATCACTAACAGTCACAGTCACAGTCAAAGTAAAAGTCACGAGTTCTTTTGTCGTCTTTTCATTTTGACATCTCAATTGCCTGCAATTTTTTGCTAGCAATTTTATGGCTAGTTTTAGCTTTTTAAACTATTAAAGTTTGTGTGCAATTTTCGTAAATAATAATATAAATATTTTTTTCCGATTTTTTTGCACGAAACGCGGCGGGATTTTAAATATATATCTGACTATACATATAAAACAAAGGAGAATACAAATATGCATTTGACCTGAAGCCAGCGAAAACATATTTAAATTATAAAAGAGGTCAGCAAACAATAAAGAATAAATTTAAAGCAAATTTTGACTAACAAAATTCGATTGTTATTTATTTCAATAGTTTATAACAATTTAGCTAATTAAGCATGTGTAAGTGTTTTGAACATTTCATTCTCCAAATGTTATTGAAGTTGCTCCAAGGAATTTTGTGTTTGTCATTGCCTTTAAAGTTCTGATCAGAGCTTGAGGCGTCCGTCGGGAATTGGACATTGGTTATTGGCCATTGGATATTTGTTGTTGGGATTGTGCGGCTGACCGACCGACACAATGTTGCAATGCACACACATTTAATGTGTGCTTGTGCGTCGAGGTGACCGCTAGTTGGGCTAAGCCCAATTTGCACCTGCACATGCCGCACATAATAATGGGGCATAATTGAGGTTGCGTGCAGTGTGTGCACAGTGTGCATGCAACAGGGCGTGTGCATACAAGTAGATAAAAGTGCCACAATGGGCTTTTAGCACATCACAGAAATAAAGAACGACCAACATTTGTTTGGTTCAAAGCAGTTACAGTGAAGAAAAAAGCGAGAAACTCTTGCAATTTATTTCATAGAACTCGCCGTGTCAATTGTTCAGCAAGCTCAATTTGAAAAATGTATTCAGTCTTGCCGATTTTCGAGATTAGCCGAATTTGGATCAGATTATCACTATGCCAATTAACATTTTCTTTCAGTGATCTTCAACATTGGTTTTCCTTTTTTATTTAGTTTATTTTATTATATTATATAAGTTCTTTTTTGTTTGAGTTTCGTATTTCTTCAAATAAGGTTTTAAAATACTTTCCGAGGAAGGTTCGAATCAGAAGTACAATCTCATACCGCTGCCAATTATTTCACCATAAAACTATCGCTTATTATGGAGTACTTTTAAATAAGCAACGAAATAAGTTAATATTTGCATAGCCTTGTAGAAGGTATTTTAATTTTATTTTTAAACTTGCAACGAATGGAAGGAGACGTCTCCGACACCAAATTGCATATATATTCTTTATAAGCATCACTCCGCCAGTCCGTATAGCCATTTTAGTTTGTCTATATGTCTAACTGTTTGTTAAAGTTTTTAGTCTTATATGCGTCAATACACCCTTACCTTAAAAGCATTTTAGCTGAAGACAGGCATAGGTCAGAGATAACTTGATCGGTCTACTATATCAAAGTCTATCGCCATCAAGAACGAACGGTTAAAATAGGCCCTCTGAAGTTTAGTTGTAGACATACATGTTGCTCTCTCTCTCGATAAAAAAATGTTAACCGTTCTGAACTCTAAGCAAATTAAGTAAGTTTTCTTTATTTCGATTATATTCGCTTGACTGTTATATAATAATGGAATGAGCAAGCTAAAAAACAACTGATTGACGAGATATGTTGAGAAGTCAAATGGTGAAACGAATCGAAAAGATTGTCTAGCTGAGCATATCTACAGCATTATTAATATTATGAAGGGGAACTATTATTATTTGGGCCATAAATATTTGTAAGCAATTTCTGCAATTACCAATCAGAGTATAAGATTCTTATTCACTTTTTAATTTGAAAAATTAATTAAAAACAGAAGCAGTTTGTAGAAACTAAAATCGATATAATTTCACAGTTGAATCGTGTTTACTTTTCAAAAGCAAACAGAGTTGTGGATTTTGGTTACAGTTTGAGAGCAATTGCCACTCAAACATAATTGGCATGCAGTACGAACCGTTTTGAATGTTTCCTGTCTGCTCTGTTTCTGCATGCCACAATATAGGTATGTTTGCATATATATGATCGCATTTACTTATTGTTTTTGACCACACGTTGCGCTATTGCCAAAAAAAAAAGAAGAGCAGACAAAAAACTGTGTATAAAAATAAACATAAAAATAAAGAAGCAACGCAAAAATAAAAGCAAAAACAAGTTTTAATTGGCGGCTCAAGTGACGTTCAACAGTTTCGCCAACTTTTCTGTGACTTTCTTTCCGCAATGAGCGTCAAAAAAAAAAAAAAAAAAAGAAAAAACGACACCCACAGCCGCAGTTAGCATACAAATTCGAACAATTCGAGCGCTCTTCATTGCGTTGCCAAGATCTCTTGTCCAGCGCCACGTTCCCCCGTCTTGGCTACCGTTTTGGCCACCGTTTTGGCCAGTTAAACAGAGTTAAACAGTCGGGCAATTGATTATGTGGTAAACTAACAAATTCAAATCTGCATTGCGCTTATGCAAAGCGGGAGAAAGAAAAACAAAAGAAGTGCACTAATTATATGTTGTATGTGAAAAGTGAAAAAGGCAACAACCGCTAAAGCAATTAAGCATTTTATGAGCAAATATTTATAATCATTGTGGTTTGTAAAATCGTTGTCGCTGCCCATGAAACTGTTACAAGTCTAGCCCACGAGAAACAGGTAACACTGAAGAAATATACATATACAAAAATAATAATTAAATAATTTGGATTGCCCGGCAGCGACAATAACAATAAAAACAACAACAACAACAACGGCGAACACAACAGTAGCAGCAACAGAAAATTATATAATATTGCCCGATTATGACTGTTTTCGTCAGTATTTGTTATTATTTTTCTCTCTGTCCCCCTTCCTTCATTCTCCCTGGCATTTTTTCCTTAGTGGTTTCCATTCGATTTTCACTGCGGGAACAAGATTGCAACATTTGCATGGACCGTGTCCGACACCATTAACTGATGTGAAAATTCAAAACTTTGGCCATCTGCGTCGCGTGGGCGTGAGAAGCAAAGATGACGCGAACATTTTCAGCCAAAATTGCTTGAATAATTATTAACCCAATGTGGAAATTATTTTTCACTTAAGCGAGCAGAGATTCAGAGCTTGAAACGAAAATCTGAATCCGTTTTCAGATTCATATTCAGTTGAAGCTTGTCAACATATCCGACTTTCTCAGACTCATAACAATACATATAGCATCGCTATACAAATGTAATATTCATGGCAATGTCCAACTATTGTTTTTCTTCTACAGCTAATTGTTAGACATTTTAAGTTTGAAATTCGCTTGAATTTTTTTCTTGTTTTTTTTTTTTTTATTTCCTATGGTAAACTTTTAAATTATTCAAACATCCAACTGGCTTTTTATAGGGCAGAGTTGCCAAATGGTTTTTATTTTAAATTATTTGTTTCCAACTGCAACTGCAACTGCCGTGCAGCAAGTTGTGCTAAAGGACAATGTAATTGGGAATCTGCTTGGACTGCTTCAAATTAAATAAATATTTTTGTGTTCTATTAATTATTTTGGGCAATGTTTATGATTAACACATTGCCTGTGTGTTTTACTGCTTTTGTCTGCGTATGTCATATGTCGAAATTTAATATTAATTTTCACAAAATTTAAATGAATATTTCTGCACACCTGCTGCAGGAAGAAAGCAGTTCAAAGACCGCCTTCTCAGCACTGCTTTGCATCGTTTGCCTTTCAAAGTGTTGCCTAAATGATTGAATTTACATATCAAATTCGTTTGTGAAGTTCGTTTATTGATTAGAAATAACCAATAAGTTATTGCCAAAATTATTTATATATTACAAATTATTATAAATTATAAATATTGTGATCATTTGAGTATTTCTTCGCAAGGATTAGATTGCAGGCTGGCCAGAATTAATAAGGTGGTTACCACAACGATTAACCTGGCGCCTAATCTGAAGCCCTGGCAGCGCTTCGATTTGTCGGCTTGTGTCCCATCGCGACTCTTTGACGGCTGGACTCAGTACTACAGCCAAAAGGTGATCGAGTATTTCTCGCGCGCAATCACCGTTTGCTGGAGCAACGTGGACACCGTCTATTCGATGGTGGTGAGCTGCCAACCAGTTACAAAGAGGGTTTTCCAAAAACAATCTGATACGCTTAATAAGCGCAGCAGATGCTGGCGATCCCTTGCACAGCCGGAGCTGGAGGGCACCTCGAATGCCAGCGTCTTCTACTGCAACCGCTTGGAGTATAATCTGGTCATGCTTCACACGAAGGAGCGCAACTATCTAGGGAAGTTTGTCAAGAAGTGCTTTCGGCTGTCAGTCAACGCAGGCGCTAAGATCGCCAAACACTGGAATCCATCGATGCTAGTTAGGGTAGGGTAAAGATCAGGGTCAGGGAGAGGGTTAGGAACTGCTTGCACAAATTATGAACTGCTTGCAAGCTGTGGCAGCAGCAACTGCAATAGCAACTGCAACAGTTGCTCTGCAAACAGCTGCAACAGCTGAAGTTGTTGCTTCTGCTGATGTCTAATTGAAAGTTTCTTTAACTCTTTGCTTTTTTCTTTCATACTTTTCTTTCGCTTACTGTTTATTGGTTGTTGGCTTTTGTCTCTCTATGGTAGCAATAAATAAGTATTAATTAACAGGCGTTTAGCATTAACAATTCAATAACAATTACAATAAATTAACAATCAGCTGATATCGCTCCAATAATTAAATGCCGCTGTGCAGTCGCTGATGCAGGCGGCGACGTCGCTGCTGTTGTTGTTGTTGTTGCTGCTGCTGATGTTGCTGATGCTGCTGTTGCCGTTGCCGTTGGTTAACCCCAACACCATTAGCATTGTCATCAACAGCTTCGCGGCTTGTCTCGTTGACAATGATGCTGCTGCCGTTGCTGTTGCTGCTGTTGCTGCTGCTGCTGGTGCTGTTATTGCTGATGGGCTTAGCAGCACTTTCATTGCTATTAGCAGGTGACGCCCCCTGGGCCAGCTGCACATCATCATCGTCTTTATTATCTTCTGCTGCATCATCTTCATTATCGTCATCATCATTATCGTCATCATCATCATCATCATCACCACCAACATCATCATCATCACTAGCATCTGCTTGCATCGTTTCATCTTCCTGCTCCTCCTCCATCTCTGTTTCTGCCTCAGTCTCTGTTGCAGTGTCATCGTCTTCTCTTTCTACGTCTCCTCCTACTTCTCCACCTGCTTCGCCTCCTGCTTCGCCTCCTGCTTCTTCTGCTTCTGCTTCGTCATCCACATTCACTTCATTGTAAATATCGTCTGCCATTTCAGCAATTTCAGCTACTGCTGATGTTGTTTTTGTTGTTGTTGTTGCTTCTTTTACCTCTTGAACTTGCCCCACAACCTTCTCTTGCTGCTGCTGCTGCTGCCCATAGCTCGCCTCCTCCTCATCCTCAGGCTTTGCTGTTGTTTCTATAGCAGCGGCTGGCACCTTGTTGGCTTGCATTGAATTGGTAATTGTTTCAATTACTTCGTTTTGCTTCAGGTCGCTCTCGCCAACTTTGTCATCA
Organism: Drosophila paracracens; assembly: GCA_035044025.1. Taxonomy (NCBI): domain Eukaryota; kingdom Metazoa; phylum Arthropoda; class Insecta; order Diptera; family Drosophilidae; genus Drosophila; species Drosophila paracracens. The sequence goes on along the minus strand of JAWNMN010000400.1, from coordinate 5,216,908 downwards.
GCCACCGACTGCTCCTCCTGCTCCTCCTCACCCCTCACTTGCTGCTGCACCTCCACATTGGCATCATCATCCTCATCATCATCACCATCACCGGCTTCGCCAGCATCAGTCATTGACTCTACCAAGTCTTCGTCTCCTGCCATAAGCATTTCACTTTCAATTTTCAGTGGTTCCGAGTCGGTTTCGGATTCAGCTGTCTCTGTTTTTGGTAGCTCTGCCATCTGGTCATAGAGCTGCTGCTGCTCCTCCTCCTGCTGTTCTCCCTCCAGCATCTCGGCGTAGTCATACTCGAGCGTATCCCTATCATCCTCATCGGCTTGAGGAGTGCTTGCGGCAGGCAGCACTGGCTGACCATTCTTATCGACGTACTGGACGCCATCGAGACCCATGCGCATGCACTGAAAGTGCATCTCGAAGAGATCGGTGGTCGCCAGTCTCACCACAAAGTCCATGCACATGTTCAGATTGTTTCCCACCAACGCGACATCGGTCATCTGGACGCACATGGCCATCGGGACACCCATCATGACGGGTATGCAGAAAGGCGATGGATTTCGCACCGAGATCCCATACTTGGCCGATTGACGCTCATTTAGGTACACCTGCAGCTGTGCCTCCTCAAGTTGCGGCACGAATGTGATATTGGCGCACACTGCAAAGATAGTCATAATTAGACAAAGAAATCACACAAGTTATACAAAGAGAGAGAGAGAGAGAGAGAGAGAGAGGGAGAGAGAGAGTATTGCGCTGCTATGAATGAAAGTTGCGGGTGGAAGTTGCATTTGAATTCGGAATTGGAATCCCAGCCAACGAACAACAACTTGATGCGTCAAACATGCAAAAAACTCCAGCGATTTGTGGCATTTTGATTGGCAAATGCAACTATGTCATGGAAGACGAACAACAATTTGTTGCTGCTGGTGCTGTTGCCTGCTTGTCATTGCAACAATTGCTGTCCAACAACGAACAACGAATTTCGACATATTAATCACCCCAACTGAACAACTGAACAACTAAGCAACTGGACAACTCGACAACTGGAGTAGTAGTGCAGTGTGTGTAGAGAAACGATTTCGATTCCGATTTAAATTACAATTGGAAGTGGTTATCAGTTCCATTGACACTTGGCAGTTGCATCTGGGGCTGCACTTGGAAAAAAAGAAATTTTTCAGTTATCATTTTTACTTTATCCAAATGATCGAAACATATTTTCAAACAGTTGAATAGCAAAAATATCGAACATAATTTTACTTTTATTTTTAATAGGTATATCTGAACAAATATTTTGATAATATTTTGTTCAGAGTGCAGTGTAAATGGAGAAGGAAGAAGTTATTTACCCTTCTGATCGAACTTGTACTGAGCCACTTTGAGGCCAGCACAGCAGCCGCAGACCTGGGCGCGACACTCGCACGGCTGTCCGAATGTGGACCAAATGGAGCCCTTCTCCGAGTACTTGGCACTGGCCAGGTTGCGTCCACGCGACACGCTCACCGTCGGTGGCAGATAGGGCGTGTGCGACTGCAGCTCGTAGAAGATGAGGCCGTTGCTGTAGCTGCGTGCCACAGCCAGCGATGCGGCGCAGGCGCAAACGGCAAGCGCCAACAGCGCACTTGAGGATATCATTATTTATGTGTAGTAATAAGAGACTTTTACAATTCGAAATGCACCGACAATATCCTTTAGTGTTAGCACGCACACAAAATCCACAAATAAACAAAAAAAATAAATAAATAAATTTAAATTGGCGCTTATTTGATTCACTCGTTTCACGCGGCGATTTTATTCAGCGTTGCTCTTAAAGTGTTTAACGGATCGCCTTTTGACGCACCACTTTTGCCAACCGCCAGCGAGCGATGAGAATTATATATTAAAACGCTGAACGCGTCGAGCGTTTGCTTAAAAATGAAATGGAAACCGCCAGCGAAACAGCAGCAGCAGCAGCGCCAGCAGCAGCGGCAACGGCAGCAGCAGCGCCAGCAGCAGCAGCAAAGCGACGTCAACGTAGGCAGCGACAACAACAACAACAGCAACAGCAGCAACAACAGCAACACAAACTGTTGCTGCTATTTATTTATTTTTTTTAGTTTTTTGCGAGCAACTCTTTCACACCCTCGCTTTAACAAATATTTATTATCTATCAAAATTGTGTTATAAATTGGTTTACAAGACTAAACTCATATCAATTGTTTATGTTATAGGACTTGCTAATAGTTAGGCTAGTAAAAATTGTTTTAATTTGTGCAAGTAAATTTAATAACAGATTTAAATGCAATTTGAGCCGAGAAAGCATCTTACTCACTATCTATTGGTAAGCTTATCTAATTGTTAAATCATTTTGAAGACGTGACTCTTAAGTCATTTTTAAGAATGCATATTTAGAGGTAACTTTTCAGGCATAGCTCCGTTTCTACTAATGTTAAAAATGGCTTATCACAAAACTGTTGACGTTAAACTCTAAAATAAGCAAACTATTTAATTCTAAGATTAGCATCATTCCAAGTCATAAATTTGATCTATAAGGCAGCAGGAAATTATGAGGCAATAGTACAGATTTTCAGGATTGCCAGAATTCTTTTACTTTTTGGATGCCAGCTTAGAAAGAGCATATGCTTAACGACTCGAAGCCGCATTTGTTGCTTGTTATCAGCGAGCTGCAATCGTTAAAAGACACTGCCAACGTTGACGTTGACTGCGCTGTCGACTGCGCAGCTGTTGTTTTTTGGCTCTTGGCTTTTGCCGCTTTTGTCGTTTGTTTTTTTGTATATTTTGTATTTTTTTTATAGTTATTTGTTTGTCTTCTCGGCTGCTGTTGCTGTTGCCATTGCTATTACTGTTAACTGTCGCTGCTTGACTTTGTTGCTTGTTGCGTGTGCCGCGTTGGGTCGGTTGACAGTGACAAGAAAATTGCGCCGGTCGTGACTCGCTGGGAAAGCCAAAAAATGTGGCTGCCACTTGAACCTCTGCTGCTGTTGCTGCTGCTGTTGCCATTGCTGCTGCTGTTGCCATTGCTGCTGCTGTTGTCATTGCTGCTGCTGTTGCTACATTGTTTTATGCTGCTGTTATGCAAAGCATAGCACTTGGGTTAGGTCAGGCCGCTTACGGGTTCTGCGCAGCAAACTCCCACCTAACCGAAAAAAACAACAACAAAACAACTTTTAGGTGGTAAGAGTGGCTGATTTGTGAGTTGGCCGCTTATATTGCTGATTTATCAATGGAAAGCAGAGCCATTGTATTGTGGCTATTTTTGCCAGCCAGACAGACAAACAAACAGCCAGACGGTCAAGAAAGGGTCTTCAAATGCAATCACATTAAGCGCAACTTGCGCGATTGTATAATAAGTCTGTCTCGCAAACAAGCCCCACCCCTGCCACACCCCCTGCGCTCAGCTGCCGTTTACCCCATCTAACAGCTACACGGAAAGAAATGGCTCTCGCAATTTTTGTGAACTGTATTTAAAATGGAACAACTAATAATGCCAAATTGTATAAGCTGCATCCCTTAAGCTCTCTTTTTATTACAGATTTAAGTTCGTAATTAACATAAATGAAAGGTTTATTTGCCAATTAAAATAGACTACTAAGACTACACCCTCAACATTGGGTAAGTTTACTATAGAACGAACTATTGGAAAGGCACACTTATATACATATATGAAAATAAATAATTTCATTAATTAATGAAAATAATAATAAAAATATTAATATGAAATAAATGGGCGACTCAAGTCGCTCAATCTCAGATTGCATAAGTTTTTCTCTCCGTGTACGAGCAATCTTGTTAAGCGTTAAGGGGGACGAGACTCGTCTCATCGAGTCGACGCTTTCAATTGAAATTGTCAATGTTGCCAGCAGCGAGCTGTGAGCTGCGAGCTGTGAGCTGCGACAATTAACGCTAATTCAACTCCGTCATCGTCAGACACTGCGTCTGCGCCAACTGCTTGGTATTTGTGGTATCTGGCAGCAGGGGGACAGCAACCATTGGTGCAATGCGCCCGTTTATGTAATGAGCATCGTTGTTGTTGCGGTTGCCGTTGCCGTTGCTGTTGCTGTTGCTGTTGCACATTGTCATAGAGAAGAGATGGAGAGACACCCCGCATCGCTTATTAGACATTATTATTCAGTATTCAGCATTCAGTATTCGTTACTGATACTATCAGTTTTGAATGTGGCCCCTTTTTTTACACCAGATTCGTTTCAGCGTTATGGGACGTCATTAGCTACAACTTACCAACAATCGAGCAGGTGAATTGCGGGACAGTTGGTCCCTCAAATTGGGTCAAGTGATGAATGCGTTACGCAGTCGAGAGCCGCTTAAGGGCACTTGCAGTCCCCAAACGATTTACAGCTTATTATAAATGATACTTCGTCGACTTGCTTTTGTTTCTTGTTTTGGTCATTTTCGTAGCCTAAAATTGTAAGATGGCTTACACATGGCTTATCAAATACAAAACAAAATATAATGGCTTTAAACTGTATACCAGCAATCATCTTAAATTTTAATGTATTACGAAGACGATTAAGAACCCGTTTGCCTATTGGCAGCTGCAACTATGATTTGTAAGTGCAACATTTGGTTGAATCGTAGTCAGTTTTGTTGTCACTCAAACGAACTTATAATAATTTCTGCTCAAGTCGATGGGACTTATCAATACACAGCCGATTGATATCGAATGCAATTACTCAAAAAAAGTGGAATTAATTTTGAATTGCTGCAATTTTGTGCATTGCTGTTAGCTCAAAATAATAGCTTCTATTTGACTAACTTAGTAAAAAAAAACTTGTGTAATTCAGTGGCTGCAATCAGATGTTAACACTATAATCAAGTTAGAGCTTAAAAAATTAGTTTTGTCTCAGCTATCTGAGCCATGCTCTGATGTTTCGAGTCTAAATCTTTTTTTTAAAGCTTATTAATGGGTTTAATGAAAAAGAAACCGCCAAAATAAGACAGATTGTTTTAATTGTTATTTTGACATTGTTACTTTTTTTATTTTCATTTTTTTTCTTAAGTTATAATTAACTAAGAACATAATTCTGTTGCTGACGATAAGTAAACATAAAAAGATTCCTTATACAAATTTTGTATTACTTTGCTCAGTTAACTTTTAATAATCCAGGTAAGGCTTATAATATTGAATATATCGAATATTTTCACTAGCACTGTAACTATAGTAAATACCGCCCAGAGCAAATGATATTGTAAAGTGATAGGTCGAAGAACGTAAGAAGATATATTGAGAAGTAAGCTGCTCGGATTAATCGAAGAGCAAATAAAAGGGCTTGTTCACAAATTGATATAATGCATTTCAGAAGCACAACAAAATAAAATGAAGAAAAATTGAGGAAGTCGCATTCGGGCGTAACCGACTGCAAAATACCCTTATACCTGAGATAGGTATTATCGATGTACACCATCACGTTTACAGGTTTTGTGGCCAAAAAATTGGGAAAAATGCGAACAAATTGGCAAAAAATGCGAATATTTCAGATTTTGAAGGCTGTGGGCGTGGTCCCAAAATTGATATGGTAATCTCCGAAGTAGGTCTCCAGCAAGTTGCCAGTAGCATTCTTTTAAAATTAGACAGAGCCATATTCAAAATTATGGGTGATATGCGGTTTTATCGCGTTGCAAATATATATTTGATCGACTTCCTAGCCCCCAAGTGGACGTAGTGACACAATCTTGCACCTCCAGTAGCAGAGTACAAGAGTAAATCCCATGACGCGAGTAGCTATAAATATGTAACTACGAACCACAATGGGCACCACTGAGCTTATTGTTCGCATAAATCTGTGGCATTTTGTAAACGCTTCCTCGAGCCACGCAGGTATGCGACATAAATCAACATTGAAATCCACGCAGGCAGCGCCAGCTCCAAAATATATATAACACAACAAGCGTTAGCTGTTACAGTTTGTTTAGTTGCATGCAACTGGTTTGCGACGGTCCAGCAACTGGTCCACGCCAAAAAAAAGCAATACAAAATTGGCCTTTAAAACCAAACCATAAATAATTAACGCCTCTGGTAGTAAGTAGTTGACTATGCGATACCCCGTTTCATTTCATATTTTTTTTTATCTAAGCTTACCTACTTCCAAATATCGATAAGAATCGATTACCGATAGCAACAAAAGTGATGATTTTATCAAAAACATAAATACAAAAATATTCCTTGTTGAAATGTAAGAAATGTTGAACTGAGCTTTGAAATAAATTTGAAATAAATCTTATTGCATAAATCATGCCTTCTCGCTTGTCCAACCCAATTGATTGCAGGGTATTGAAAGGCTTCATCGATATGTGGGCATTGCCTAGTAACGCATATGGGTGCGAGAGCTGTGCGTAGATTAGAGTGACCATTTGGCACTGCTGACAACCAGTTCACCCGCCGCGTTGTGCGTGAACTTCCTTTTTCCGGCCTCGGCCCAGGGCCAGGCAACTGGAAACTGGATCATGAAACTGGTCATCTGAGAGCTATATAAAAATGCGTGCAGTCTTCGAGCGGAGCAACACACGTGAATCAACCAACAGAATGTCAACGTCAACTCGGCTACTCGGGCTGCTGCTCCTGCTCCTGCTCTCCAGCGTTGGCATTGAGGCCCAGCAGCTGGTCTATGCACGTGACCAGCGCTCGCTGTATGGGCCCCCGGCATTGGGCTGGAACACCATAGGTGGCTTCTCTCCCCTTGGTCTCGGTCACATGACCAAGGATGAGCTGCTGACACTGCTGGAGGCCTGGCAGGAAGTCGAAGGAGATGCACAGCCGCCAGCAGCGGAACCAGCTCCACGTCCGCCAAAACCGCCAAGGCCACCAGCGCCACCCCCACGGCCACGCCCACCACCACCTCCGCGACCACCAGCACCACCACCAGCGCCACCAGCACCACAGCCACCAAGCCCCGCACCGGAGCCCGGTGCACCGGTTAACGTCCGCCTACCCGCCTTTGTGCCCATCCAACTTTCGGCTATGTTCACGCCACCTCAGGCAGCCGCAGCTGGAGCTGGTGCAGGAGCAGAGGCATTAGATGCTGGAGACGGGGATACTGCTGACCAGGACATGGTTGCCCAATCCGATGAGAATGCCGCGCCGCGCATATTCCGCTTCATGCGACTGCCAACGGCAGCCGTTCAGCCGAGAGCTCGTGCCGCCCAGCAGCCACAAGTGGTGCGCAATACGCTGGAGAGTGTCGACGCTGGTATAGCACCACTTGCCAGTCTTGTGCAGGCCAAATCTAGAGCCAATCCTCCGCTGATTGCGTATCAAGGGTCCCCAGTTCGACCCAGGTAATTGCATATTCACTTTCTTTCCTTTTTAGCTCAAGCTAACCCAATTCCTGTCTGCATCCTTTAAGATTTGTGCTGCCTCCAATGCCCTACATGGCCAATGCGCCAGGACCTCTCGAGCTGGTGCCCTCATCCCAGATCATTGGTGATTGGCGAGAGTAAACCAAAGTCCATAAGGAAGTTCTATTGTTATGATTTTTTTTTTTTTTTGAATAGTCGTATAAATGAATATTATATAAATATACAGTGAGCCGAAGCTTATTTGGATCATGGTCAAAGAAAAAAAGCAATTGCCTGCCATAAACTAATCATTCATTATTTTTCAAAAATTCCAAAGACCGATGGTAGGTAACTATATTAACCACCAAAATTTATATATGACCCCAATAAACTGGGGTTTCCCCACCTGCTAGGTAGGATTATAAAAATGTTGCCTACTTATAGGTGCAGTTTTCATTTGGATCAGTCCAAATAAAATAATATATTTGGCGTATAAAAACTTAAATAAGGATGTTAATACTTAGTATGATATCCTTTAGCCTTAACTACTTCCCTTAATCTATTATTCATCGAAGATACCAGCTTCCTGGTAGCTTCTGGGCTGATTTTGCTCCACTCATCCCGCAGAGCATTTTTCAGGTCTTCTTTGCTGGATATTCTGTGCTGGCGGAAGTTATTTTCCAGCACAGCCCACAAATTCTCAATGACATTTAAATCTGGAGACTGGGCCGGCGGATTTATCATGTGGGGGCAGTTCCTAATGAGCCAGGACTGTACTATCTTGGCCTTATGCTTGGTATCGTTGTCCTGGTTAAACCGGATAGTACGTCGGATTCCTCCCTTCTCGGCACGTTGGAGTAAATTTTCCTTTAGTATGTTGAAGTACACATTCTTGTCCATTGTTGTTCCAAAAATCACAAAATTACCGAATCCGGCTGACGAGATACACACCCATACCATGTCACTTCCTCCACCATGCTGGACTGTAGCCTTTACGTGTTTGGCATTCAGCTCAGTATTGGGCTGTCGCCACTCATAACTCCGTCCGTCCGAGTCAAATATGGTGAATTTGGACTCATCTGCAAATATAACAGTGTTCCAGAGCTCCAGATACTTGTCCAAGTGGTTTTGGCGAACGTCATCCAAGTCCCTTTATTTTTCACGTTTATAAATTGCTTTTTCCGTGGAACTCGGGCATTAAAGTCATGTGTCCGCAGAAACCTGAGCACAGTTTCCACACAGCACTTTTTCCCCAATTCATCCTGCACCTGTGGAGCCACTTTTGGAGCCGATAGCTTGGGAGGTCCCCCTATTATCCCGGTGATCCTTTGCTCCTCCTCTTCGGTGAAAGTCTTGTTTGGTGCCATTCTGGCCTTGCCCTTAATCCGATTGGCGTCGACGAAGCGCCAAATGATGATATTCACAGTTGAGTTGCTCAGATTGACCATTTCAGCTATTTCGCGATATGAATATCCGCTTTTGTGGTGTTCCAGGATGAGTTTCCGTTGCGCAATGGTACTCCGTTTGTCCATAGTCCTTGTTGGCTTATTGCACTCGAGATGCAGGATGAAACTAAACTGACTACGAAGTATTGGTCTATTAATACCGAAAATACTCAATTTTAGGTAAAAAATCCGGGTTTTATGGCACCCAGGTGTCCATAATGTACCTGCTCCAAAAAAAAATTTCCCAAAAAAAGGGTACTTTTTTACATAATCCTACCTAGCAGGTGGGGAAACCCCAGTTTATTGGGGTCATATATAAATTTTGGTGGTTAATATAGTTACCTACCATCGGTCTTTGGAATTTTTGAAAAATAATGAATGATTAGCTTATGGCAGGCAATTCCTTTTTTTCTTTGACCATGATCCAAATAAGCTTCGGCTCACTGTATATCGCACTTGGTCTTTTTTACTGCACACTTAAGTAAGTGTTAAGAATTGTGAATTTTCGAAGAAAAATTTAAATATTATGCCCAAAATACAATGCTTTGTTTCTTATATAATTATCCATTTGTAGCGGCCAATGTATGTAATTAATATTAAAATTAATTTAAACGATTTTGCTTACAAATTGGACTCTAGCTTAAAAATTTTTCGAGATATGCATCTTTATCGATATACCCCATTGTTATAGTTGCGGCCAAAATAATAGTAGATCTGCCATATCTTTGTAAAATTATATATATATATATAATGCAGGATGAGTATATATTCCACCGAGACCAGTGCGTACTCTCACTCTTATCCATGTCTTCTTCTCCATGATGCTATCTCGCTCTAGTTCATGCTGGACGCGTACCTTTCGCTCGGATGCGTTGTTGGGCTTGATTAAGCACATGTTTTTACCTAAAAATATACATATTCACACATACTAATATTGATAGAAATTCAAGACTGACAGAAATGGAAATTTTGTATTCCGATCAATATCATTTTTAAATATATTACAAACACACACACCGAAGCTAAAAATCAAAATAGGCTTAAATTAAAATATAGCAGAAACCAAAAATTTTTTATGTTTTCTAGAAATATTTTATTTAATTTTTAACTGAAAACTATCGCTTAATTGGCCATAACAAAGTAAGTGATTTTTATTCTCTAGAAATGCCCATATTTTTAAGAAACATTCCTTCTTTATAATATAAATTATATATGTATATATATATGGGTTATATGGGTAGGGCTTCGCTTGTCATAATAGTCCTTGGCATTACATGCTGTATTATATATTTTTGGGCATAACTTTTGTATATCAATAAGTTGATTTATATGTGAGCAGATGGAATGCGATCTGTGGGAAACCTGCAGATGAAAGCTGCTCTTAACAAATATAATTGTTATTATATTATTAAGTTAAAAATTAGATTATGACCAAGTTTAGGGTTATGATTCAAATGAAGCTTCCACTTTGATTGTTTCAGGTTCCGGCATTGGAATTCGATTCACAGTTAAGCTTAAAGCTATAGCAAAATGGGCGGGTAATAGTTAAAGCTAATACAAGCTTCAGGACCAAGAGTTGCGGCAAGCTTCCGCTGTTAAAGCTACTGCCGAAGCTTTGGCCAAAGCTGCTGATAGAGCTTTAAGGGCTTTTTACTGTTGCGACGCTGTAAGTAGTCGTATAACAACTTGTTGTTAACGGGATGCTTGTGGATTGAACGCGAGTTCGTTGCAAATTCAAATTCATTCGTCAACAGACTCTCGTGCGATTCGGTTCAGCTTCAGTCTCTCCCAAGCGCCAGCAGCACAAGCAACAGCATCAGTGACAGACAGACAGACAGATAGGCAGACAGTCAATCTGAATTGAACGTCGTCAAGCGGTATACAAGAACAACGCGCTCGTAGCGCGTACGCATAACGGTTCGAATTTAAAAATAATAAGTGTGTGCGTGTGTGTGTTGATTGTTGTTTGTTTTTTCCATTTTTTTGTTCGCTGTGCCACAGCTAAAGGTGTTTGCATTTCACTTGGCAATTGTACCGAGCAAATTGACCAAGACGAAAGTCGAAAGTTTTGAATTCCACTTTTTTGGAACGGGCAGAACCCATCAATCTTCCTCTGGTGCCTACAATTTGTCGGCCCTGTAACATTCTACTAGCTACCTGGGATTAGCTGTGACGCATAATCCGCAAATAGCTACAACAACAACAACAGCAGCAAAAAAAAAACACCAACCAAGGTAAAAAAAAAAGGTGAGTATAAGGACTCAATTTGACTTTAAATCTGAATGGGTTTGGCTCAATCATTAATATTCACATTTTCAATTTGAGTGTGTTTGTGATTTGGATTTATGTACACATTATAAAATATAATAAAAAAAGGTCGTGTCTTATTCAAAAGTAAATTAAAAAAATATAAAATAAGAAATATCAAAACAACATTTTTGGTAACAATCTAATAAAGCATTGTTTATTTACTATTGCATTTTTGAGAGTATATTTCTAAATTTACTTTTGCTATTCTGACAACACAGAAATGCAAAAGATATTTTTAAGGAGTATGCATTGTTTTACAATATACTTAAAGTAAACAGAATGTTAATTGAAATTAAAAAAAGAAAAAGGCATGTAAATTTGCATTTGGCAAACCCATTTTAATAAATTTGATAAATTTATACTAATGTTTATACAAATTGTGTGAAACATTTTGGAATTGTATACTATCTGAAATCAATAACAATTTCGAAAACCAATAAAAATAACTTTAATTTCTTAAGAAAAAAGATATCTATATAAATATATATGTATTTTGCGGTGTAGATTTCCAGTTCATTAACTTTGCAAAAATATCAACAGAGACATATGGGTTCTATGACTGTAAATGTAATTCTAACTGTAAGTGTAATTGCAGCTGCAACTGTAACTGTAAATGTAGGAGTCTAACTGTCGTTTGCCCAAACAATTTTCAACCAATTTTACTGAATTGCCTTCGCAGATAATAAATCATTTTCTTTTCCCGTGCACCCGACTAGTCCGCCACCCACTCGGCTCACTCAGACACTGGGCACAATGAGCGATGAGAATTTCGGGTGAGGGGCAGCGGCATGGGTAGTGCCAGGGGCAGGGGCAAGGATATCGGCAGAAGCAGAGACAGAGGCAGCTACCAGAATCAGACCTTAGATGGCCTTAGATGCTGGTTGCTCCTTTCATTTTTATATTTTTGTGCGACGTTATCTGTTTTTTGCTAATTAACTTGGCTGCTTGTCACCGCGCGCTAAGAGAAAAAGGCGGAGAGACAGAGACAGCGAGAGAGAGAGAGAGAGAGAGACAGAAGGATTGGTAATTTAGAAGAGAGTGATAGAGAATGGTAAATATATATAGAAAGATATAGAGAAGAAGAAAGAGAGCGAAAGCGAGAGAGAGGGCAATGTTGAACGCTACGTTTTGAATTCGAAAATCTCATTAAAATGTTCGACAGGCGTTCCCTTTGTCCCGCTTAAGCCCAGAAAACCCCTTCATTTCAAATACAGGCAAGGCAAAAAAAAAAAAAATTTATGAAAAAATGTCATAGCCAACGAGGATTACTTGGAGGCAGTGGGCGTTGCTACAATGTAATATTTATTGTAGTTACATTTTCGGCGACCTTTCAAGCGCAAAGAGTTTTGCCACTAAGCCAAATTGTCATTTAAGCCTGTCATTTAAGGGCTAGGTAAGCCCCACTAGCGCCAATAGAGAACATTCGACAGCAAGCCAAAATTTTATCCAAACTCTTAAAGGAAAGCAACTGAAAAAACGGGAAGCTGACCCATTTGAATAAAGCTGCCCGTTGCGAATTCATGTTTACATTTTTACATTGTGGCCTTCGGGCTTTTTTGTATGTTTCCTGTTTCAGGCTTGTTTCGAAATTTTGTGTTAAAGTGCAGCTCTGCAATCTGCAAAGAAAGAGAAAATATACACATCTTCCTTTTGTGCATTGAAAACCGAACATAAAATTTAAAAAATAAAAATAAAATTATAAGAAGGTCATCAGTGAAGCTGGAGTTCCAAACTGGATTCGAGGTAATTAAAATGTATGTTTAGACAGATTCTGCTGTCTCTGTATGTATTTTATATGAAATACATGCAAATCACATGCTTATATGCATAGGTATGTGTTGCTAAACATAAAAAAGAATATATATATATTTTTGTATATATACATGTATATACAAGTGCCTGCAAATTATGGCCAAAGGCACAATTTTTGCTGTTGTTGCACAGCCTAAATATATTTCTTAATAATACAAAATTTCGAAAAAGTAGAAATGCAAACTCTTTTTGGAATAAATCATTTATGATATTTCAAAAAGAGTCATAAGAATATTTTTGCCGATTTCATTCCTAGAGAGTTTCATCAATGACTTGTTGCCATGTTGCCAACCTATCTAATAGTCGTAAATACTGGAAAAATATTGATGTTAAATATTTTAAATTATACTGTTTCTAACTGGAAAAAAAAATATTCTCACTCCTGACTACAAATAAATATAATTTGATTTAATAATTTGTTGCATTATGTTTGCAACCCATTGTAAAAAGTAAAGTGCTGTATAAGGAATTGCAAATAACAACATCGAAAAAAGTTCGACTTTGAAATTGAAAACTGAAGCATTCGTCCTTGGCATTAACCATGAATTTGCCATCCCATGACGGCCTTGGTTGTTTACAAGGTTATTCTGGGCAAATCCATGCAGCTTTCGCTCGAGGCATGTGTTTGTCACTCAACAACTAATTGAAATATGTAATTATATTTGCAAGTTATATAATTATAAGTCTACAAGTCCAGCAATATTCCCCGGCCCATACACACTCAATTTATGTAAAATTTGTGCCCCAGACTCGTGGCTGAAACCGAAACAGAAACGAAAACAACAATTAAAAATTATAATTAAATAACAACTAACATTTGGCTAGAGATGAGAGGCGGAGCGAGCTGTGGGTGAACAGCACTAGTACAGGATGTGGCCATAATTCACTTTGCTGCCATCGAGTTGGCCAAAATGTGTCGAAAAAGTTTCCAAAAGGGGAAAGCAGATAGCTACTAGAACACGGAAACTAAGTCCAAGTAACTAAGTTGACGATTATATGTGGGCGTATGTGCACGATATCAAGAGCTGCTTGAACAATACCGTTAGTTACAACAGCAACAGTAAGAAGAGTAATGGCCAGTGAATGGGTAGGCGACAGGCGGCTGTCATTTGTAATGCGCTGCGTGCTACAAAATACAAAAAGTTTCATGTCTCGCAACAATAACTCATACACAAATTACATAAACAATATGACGCCTGCACATTTGCAAGCTCTACAGAATTCCTACATTGTCACAGGCACCAACACACACACACACACACACACACACACACATACTAACAAACAATTAGCAGTCAACCACTCAGGAAAAATTTTTACCACAATTTTAGAAAATTGCAAACGTGATTATCAAAATCTTGGTATTCTTTCCAAAACTAAAGAGATCATTTCTTGAACATAGAAAATATTTCGAAGAAACCCAAATACTAATTCTAATTTAACAGAAGTCAAAAACTATTTCGCATATTCAGAACTAGTTTAATTGTGAGACATGTGTTTTTTCCGAGTGCATTGAAACTTTTGCTGCTGTTCTTGTCGAGGAAAGAGAACGCATTTCGGAAATAAATGTTAACAGACAGTTTGCATTACTTTCGCGACTTTGGCAAACGCATTTAATGAAGAATATATATACATATATAGGCATGAATGTCAGTCTGTATGTCTGTGTATATACATATATATAAGTATGTATGCATAAGTAGGACTCATACTAGCTGATATTGCGTCAAAAGCCCAAGAAGACAACAGCACTCGAACCAACAAACTGTCGTTACAGCTGAGTGTGCGGATGTGTGTGTGTGTGTGAATGGGTGTGTGTGAATGGGTGTGTTTCTACTTACTTATGCTGCACGAAAAGATAGTTTATGGTTGATTCACCTATTCATGCCACTTCATTTGCATATGCATGCGACTTGCCTTTGCGTCAGGCGCTTTTCTATACTATGTGCCTCTGTCCAGCTATACCATAAAAATAATAATAATAATAATTCATTTTTAATATTAAAATGATCTAATTGATAAGAGTTTGTTAAATTATTTAATGTGGAGTCAAAATGCCCATTGTTCCTAAAAGGTCCTAATGTTTACATTATATATAATTGTTAACAATATTAAAGTAACGAAATTAATTATGTAAAATTAAAAAAAAATAAAAATTTAATGAAAATAAATAATAATAATAAAAATAATAACGATGGTAATAATAATTATAATGATAATAATAATAATACTTATAATACTAATAATAATAATAATACTAATAATAATGATAATAATGCTAATAATATTATTAATAATAAATATAATAATAATAATAATATTGATAATAATAATAGTACAAATAATAGTAATAATAATGATAACAATAATAATAAACTAACCAAAGCTAAGCTATTAACTTTTGAATTAAACTGCACTATTTATAGCCGAAGCTATGCTCGAAACACTCTGCTAATTTACAGCAGGCTATTAATTTGCGAGAATGGGAAATAATTAAAATAAAATGAGAAAGCAATGTGCTTATTTGCTCGACTTTTCACCACTTTGAAGCACAAAGTGAATTCAGGAAGGATACTTTGCATATTTAATGATCGAGCAACATCAATTAAACACTTTTACTTTTCCTAGAGCCAGCCACTCGGCAAATACTCGTACATAAGTACATATACACATAAATATTTGAGGACTGCCAGTTGGCAACTAACTCTTCTTTCCACCCCCCCTCCGCACGACTGATGTCCAGCACGCCCTGCAGATGGAACATGGATAAATGGCAGAGTTGTAAGGCACTTAAAAAGAGCTGCAGCACCAGCAGCAAGACCAGAAAGTTCTGGACAATTAGATGGAGTGGAGTGGGCAGTGGGCAGTAAAGAGCACCTTAGTACAAAATGCTTGGCATTCTCTCTGGTCCTGGTCCTGGTTCTGGAACGGGGCGGGAAGCACTAAAATGTGGCAGCTGGGAAAGTGCATATGTATGTTTGGCATTTGTTGCTTTGCACAACATTCGTAATTTAATTATGCCACTTTTAGTTTATAACTAAGTGAATCTCTTTGTTATTGTGCATTTGATATATTTTGCAAAGCAGCGTTGCGTTAATTTAATATTTTCCATTTGAAAATATAGTATGTATACTTTTAGGGTTGAGAAGTTGTTCGAGCGTGCAACAGTTGTTCTGGAAATTTAGTTTTCATTTAATACCCCTCCACTTAATTCGAGAGTGAAATTCAAAACTGCACTTCGAAATGCTTTATTCGATTTCACGTTTTGGCTTCAACTTTGGGCATGAGCAGTAGTGGTTAGATGAATAACGCTTCCACAAACTGAGTTGAGTCAACGAACCGCTCTCTGCCGGCTTATGTAAGCTTATATAATTATGTGTAACTATTAATGCTGATGATTGTGCAGGTCATTAAACTGAACTGTATTATCCCTATGAGAACTGTATTATCCCTAATAAGCTACAAGAATAATATTTTCAGTGTCTGCAATGTTTCATCCTTGAATACATGCTACATTTGCGACAATGCTGCTTTACGCTTAGGTAGTTTTTTTGTGGCAACACTTTGTGGAAAATAGTGAATAGGAAACAAAAGCAGAAACAGATACGAAAACCTGTCTTTGGGCATTTCTGAGTAATGAAACTGGGTCGACATGAATGATAGCTTTATGGCTATAAAATGATAAGCTTTGTGTTAAATCTAAAATATATATACATATATATTTAAAATGTAATGTGCAAAGAATTCTTTTAATTTTGTTACCAAAGGGTTTTGATGTGTTTGTTGTTTTAGGCATGCTTAATTTGACGCCCTTTTCAATTTCCGTTTTGGTGGTTTTTCTTCATTCTTTTTCTTTAATTACACTTTGGTTGTTGTTGAAGAGTGTACATCCCCCCGAATCTCTTCGCAAAGCAGCTATAATGTTAGCCTGTTTGCCTGGCTGCCCAAATATTTTACGCTCGACGTGGCAGAAACAGAAGCGGCAGCAACAACAATTAGCAAGTTAAGTGAGCTTGCAAGAGCTGCGGGCCAATAACAGACCATATACAAATACGCACACTCCAACACACACACACACACACACTCACACAACCACACACACACACCCACCGACCACCGGTAGTAGCTACAACAAACAGAGAAAAGCCGCTAGCAAAAATTGCCATGAAAAGCATGCCAATATTTGCTGGCCCATTCGCAAGGGCCAATTCCAACACCCCTGCAATTTATACAGATGGTTGGGTGGCCGATATATATCATATATCATTGGTGTTGCTTACCCCTCTCTCTCTCGTGTGTGTGTGAGTATGTGTTTGTGTGTGTGGCGTGTTAGTTCAGTGTGATTTGCTTGCAGTTCGCTTTTAAGCAGTGTGACTTTTTTAATAGCATGTTTTTTAGTTTTGCTTACCTGTGTAGATAACTGTACATACACATACCATGTACTATACTATATGCTTATGTACGTGTGTTTATGTGTATTACATGTATTTATATTTATTTATTTATTTGATGTCAACTAAAGTCAGTCGACACAAAGTAAAAAATTGAATTAGATTAAATTTAAAATAAAATTTAAAATTAAAAAATAAATTTGAAAAGAAGAAATATTTATAATATTTCTGCGGATATTTAAATACAAATTGGTATTTGTGCTTTGTCTGTATTGGTTTCAATGTGCCTTCATTTCATTTGCCAAACGCATTTCAGATAAACAGCTTTACAGCTGTGTAATCATGCTTTTAACTGTAATCCTGTAAGCAAAAGCACTTGTCAGCTACAAAAAATGCAATTAGTATTCATGCATGACTAATTTTGGTATCTGTTTCATTTAGAAGATATACATATATATATATAAAATCCCTATTATGTTAGTATGTCCTGTAGCCATGAATAGTTTTGCCTATTTCAGAGAAGGCTTAAATTATTCAAGTGTAAGTTTTGCAACACACTAAAAATCAGAGCCTAATCTGGTACCACAGTTTGCCGCAGTCAGCTTCGCCCGACTGGAATATTCTTATTTATTATATTAAACATAATTGCAACATTATGTATCGACAATATAGGAAACATGCATATCAGTATATATATATGTATATAAGTAAATACGTATATCAGTAATATTAATTCAGAGTTTCGCTTTAACGAATTCATTTTGTGTATCAATACACCAGCTGACGTTAAGTGAACAAAACAAGCAATTTGCATTCTTTGCTCAACTGTGCTGTGACAATAGCAACAGTTTGTTGCCGTCTGCGTGAGTGTGTGTGTGCGTGTGTGTCAATGTTGCATGCGTGTTATGGGCCAGGTGCTCACTTCGACACTGTTAAGAGCACTGGCGACCTTGAGGACAAGTGCTGGTGAGTGGCTCGAACTTTTCGACACTTATGGCGCATGGCTCAAGTGTCCCAGATCTGCACACCGACACAACCACACCCCCCACATAGATATACACTTGTGTGATGCCCCGATACTGGTGCATGCACCTAGACAAAGTGCCACACGTTGTGTCAACACTGTATGTAAATGTGTGTGCAAAGCTTTATATCTTTCTGTGTGGGCCTTCATGTTGGATTGAAGGCACAACAAAAGGCAGTTCTTTAAATAGACAACATTACGCTCCAGCTGAACTGAACTGAACTGAACTGAACTCAACTGAACTGAGCGAGGCACCGCACACCTCAGCAGCAGCGTCCCTTCTCCTGCCAGCGTCCATCGCTGAATTCTCATCCAATTTGGAATGGCCAGCTTGTGCGTCTGCCCCATGGGCACGAGGCAGCTTTATGGCTTGTGCGCCCTTCCACACACACACACACACACACACACATAGACAAACACTTATTCATTCATTCGTCGACTGTCGCCGACTGCTCACTTGGCCTGACGCAGCCTCTAGCCAAGCTCACTCCACATCCTTGTCCCCTCCTCGCTCATTAAAACTCATATTTGGTTATGCTAAAATTCCCTTTAGATGGTATACTTATTTAACTTTATCTCTGGCTCTGGGCGAGTGATAAAATAAACTATGTAAATTTGATCGACTATTGTCGATAAAAGGTCGACAGCGCAATGCCCTGTAAAACTTTTATACGATTATATATATATATATATATGCAATACATAAAAACGCACAAATCACACACAGAATAAGCTATTGTAGGTAATAAGTATTTAGCAGTGTATTGTGGCAGTCAAAACTGAATTATCTTCTTCAAGTTGGTGATCCATCGACATCGATATCAATGTTAGTTCCATGTTAGGCTACAGATGTTGTGTTCCAGTCTATATTACCTTATAGCCAACACATCAATCTCTACAGCGAACAAATTATAAATTATTTGATTAATTGAAAATCAGTTCAGCTCTGACTAATGTCTGTGCCAATTTGTAAAGTCACAGCAGTGCTTCTGCAATGTCGTAGTGGTGTATGGAAAATCCAAAGAGAAATTCTATCTACATATAATTAATAGAAATCAAATTTTACTTTTAACTGTGTAAACAAAACAAAGACAACAAATCCAACGGCATTTTTCGTTAAGTTAATTACGCGAAACTTAAAAATTCATCTCCTTATTTGGATTCGGATTGCAGTTAATGCAGTTAACTGATTTATTTGAAAAGTTTAACCTTTAACAAATATCATAAGTTATGAACTATCTGAAGTATCTGCCCAGCTGCAAATGTGTGTGCTTTGTGGGTGGTGTTGTTCTGGCTTGGGTCGAGCATGTTTTTGAAATAGTTGTGCTGTCGATACTTGAACAATAGAGGTGAAAGGCGTTGATTGGAGATATCTGACTGGGTGTATTGATTAGCTGTAGCAGCGGGTGTGGCATGGTCAGTTATTGTTGAGCTGGGATACCAAGAAAAAGGTCTCAACGGCAACCTCAACTTATTTTACTACGCAGCAGCTACTTCATTTAATGATGTTGCCGAACAGGTCCACCTGGGAGCTGCTGCTGATGCAGTTGCATAAAAAAAGAGAAAAAAAGAATTACAAGTACTGTGTGGCAAAATCAACATTGTTAGCTAATAGAATGGCAATGCTATGTTGACGGGGGAAGGGATGGAGGAATGGAAAAATGGAGTAGTTGGCAACATTTGGGACCAACACTCAGTGGAGTTGAACAAAGGGTGTATAGCGGTATGAAATGCATCTGAGTCAGTTGAATGCTTCTTGAGAACACTCAGTGCCAGCAGGCATACGCAGCGTAGGCCGACAACAAGTTCGACATGCCACATTAAAGGGGGACGCCTTCCCACATCCCGACCGCCCACAATCGAGGCGAGCCAATCAATGCAGCACACGCTGCATACACGCAAATGGCACAACTGCAAACACAACTTTGCACAGTACGCATTGAAAGTTGTGGCAAACAAGCAAGCAGCTAGTTGATATTTGAACAACATTGATTTTAATTTTGATTTGGTGCCACAACTACGTGCACACGTGCCACTCCAATACACCAAGGCAGCCGGCTAAGCTGGTTGAAAAGAATCCAATTCGCACCATTGTGCAAAAGCACACGCATCACGAAAGAAAAATGCGGCAAGTAAGAAAGCTTCCACTACAAGAATCAGCATTCGAGTCGATGTACTCCCCCATTTTATTATCCGTCTTTTTACTGCGCTGATGAAATGACCGGATCGAGCCACTATATCATAAAGCTGACATGGGAACAATTCGAACAATCGATATGATATTCTTAGCATCGAAATACTAAGAGACAAACTTGTGACACCTGCTGATGCACTGTAACATAAGGCGGATCTTACATATATTGCAAGCTGGCAGAAATCTGAATGATAAACAAGAAGCAAACATAATTTAAAAGGCATATCTATGCAGGTTAAATATATATATATATATATATAATAACATGAGACAGTTAATTATTGAGAGGCAACAATTGGTTGGAGTTGACCCTTGTGGCACGTTGAGTTGCCACATTGAGTTCATGGGAAGGGGCAAGGGGACCGTTGATAAGGTGTATTGTAGCACATGATAATATTAATGGTCGCGTTACTTTTCCTCATCAATTTTACTGCAGTCCGGCCAATTGCCATTAATAACAAATGTTAGACTAGCAGATACTCTGTACTCAGCGTCTGTGGAAATTAGCTATTCATTGACTATTCAAGCGTTTTATCAGCATAAATAAATTTGCCACACTCGACCTCCAATTAGTCAGCCTATATCCAAGAAATACGATGGGAATACCAAGTATTTACTCCTCAAGGGTGACCAATCCTCGGAATACTGAGGCCCCAGCGTTTTCCATATTTCAGCATGAATTTCGTGTACGTGATTTGGGAATACGGCTTCGATGAGGGGACAATCAGCTGCATGTATAATTGGCAATTTGTAAATTCAATTTACCGCAATTATTATTGTTTGTTATTGTTGTTGTTGTTGCTGTTGTTGTTTGTTACACATTGACAACAATAAAGCGGAAGCATTAATAACATGAATAATGCACCAGCTTTAATTAAAATGACCAAAATCAATCTAAAGTTGAGCCCAAGTTGGCAAATGTAAATGCGAATTATGTATGTATCTTTAAGCATTCATGTTTCCTGGCGTGCCCTTTATTACACAGAAAGAAAAAATATGATAATCAAACAAGTTTTAATTGAATATCTTAATTTGTAAGCTTGTAACTAGATTCAACTAAATTCCATTATAGTTTTTTTAATTCAAGCCATAACAAATGTACATTAATTGGCTTAAGCTAAGCTATATTTACATGAACTAGACTTAATTTGAATTCCTTCTTGAATTAAGTATGGTAATTAAATTGCAACAAAAATTGAAAACCCTTCACCTAGTCAAACAGCAAAGCGGCAAATTTAAATTGGGGCATTCGAGGCAAGGGGGAGTTGAAATTCAATATCATTAGCTTGATAAGCGCCTTTGGGTTCAGGCATAACAAATCACGTTTGATTGCCGGCCCAAAGCCCAAAGTAATATGATCCGGCCAACAAAGGCCGTACATGGCATCGTTCAGACCATAACAGCAATAGCCATAATCGAGTGAAGCACCCTTGTTGACTTAATGGAACTTAATTGGTATTTGCTATTGAAAACGCTTCATAGCTCGTCACATTGTCTTGCATGGTCAAAATGTGCAAATTTGAAGCATTGCAAAATAAACGTAATTAAATTGCTTCCACATATTTCAACTTGTACGAATGGAAATGGAACTGAAGATCTTTTCAATTGGTATTATTATTTGGTCTTGTATTTTTAATCTTTGTATTTGGCTTGCAGAACACATTCCGTTACTTCACACTCTTACCGATTTTACCAATTGACATGGGCTTTTAATAATGTCACATCAATTTGGCAATAGTTTTTGTACAATTATTCTACAGGCAATAAATATATTTTTCAATTTTGTAGGCAAACAAGAAGCATTTCAATGTATAAAATTCAGTTTATTACAAATTCACAAGAGTATTATTATTATTTTTTTTTTTGTGTAGTTGCTGTTATTGCGGCTGTATACGTCGATGTCAACATCGTACTATTTTTGTGACTATGTATAAATAAATTTGTATTGATTTTTCATTATTTATATTTAATAATAAATATTTACGTGAGCAGCAGAATAAAAGCCATCTCTGTGTCCCAACCGACCCGTTGCGACGCGTCCGAGTTTGAAATGAAGTCGAGTGTTCGCCAATAATTGAGTTACTGGTAGCTC
The DNA here is from genome assembly GCA_035044025.1 of Drosophila paracracens. NCBI lineage: Eukaryota > Metazoa > Arthropoda > Insecta > Diptera > Drosophilidae > Drosophila > Drosophila paracracens. The sequence continues at coordinate 5,194,356 of JAWNMN010000400.1, read as the reverse complement.
GGCAAATTTCTGCTCAGCTGCCTGACTAAAAAACCATTTTACTCCGAAATGTAATTAAAATATAGCATGTTGCACAAATATTCACGATTTGCTACTGCTAAAAGCTATTCAAATTCAACTTATAAAATGTAGATACCCTGTCATTGGGTTTGGTAGGTGAAAACTTGCAGGTGCTTTGACTGATGCTGTGAATAAATGCTCGATGCTTGATATGCTCATTTATCTGCTTGAGTACAGGGTACCTGATAGTCGAATATTCTCTTTATCGGCATTTTTATGTGCTTTAATTTGATTTATTTATTTTGCGTTTGTACCGAAAAACGAGTTAAAAAAATCTCTCTTGACACACACTTCCGTTAGCTAGGTGTCGGCCATTTTGTTTTAGTTGTGCAACTGCCCGGGTAATACCAACAGTCCTCTCCAGCCCCCTGCGGTCCCCGCCCCCGCGTACACTCCTTGCTCACTCATCCCATGGTTTGGTAGCTGCTAGCAGCCCAAACGCTTTCCGGCTGCTCGCAAAAAAATATTGAAAATTTATTTATAGTCAAATACGGTACACTGCACCTGTTTGCTGCGGGTAGAAGTTGCTGTTGTTGTTGTAGGATGTCAACACTCTGTTAAGTGTATGTGTGTGTGTGAGTGTGTGTATATATATATATATTTACATATGTATATACAACATAATATTTGCTGTTGTTGTAGTAGCTGGGGTGTAAAAATGATTGAGTGTTTGAACTCAACTTTGGTGCTGCCATCCTCAGCCACATCTTTCGTACTCGTCCTCGTTCTCGTCCTCTTCATAACCATCAGCTGGCAAGCTGACATGGTTGTACCCTGTTAAGGTTATAAGGTAGTCACAGGACAAACGAAGCATCTCCTAACGCATAAGCCTAGACGATAAAAGCCATATAATTGATTATAAACAATTCATCTTTTCTCATGCATAAGAGAGTCTCTCTGTGCCCAATATATCCTTTGTACGGGTTGACCTACGCTTTCAAATAACGGAAATTGTTAGCACGTATTAGTTGGACGGATTCACTTAATTAAAGATATATTGGAACTTGGGTTACATTAATCACATTTTTCTATACTCACAAAAAATATGATCCAAAGTCGAGAAAATACACAAACACATTTCTGTTCCGAGTTGTAATTTTCCATGATTTCTCAACATTTTCTTTCATTTCAAATTGAATAATATGTTTAATGAAAATCGATTGATTTCTGAAAATATGAATACATGTTTCTGCATTTTGTTTTTTGGAGTGGTTTAACGCACTTATTTTGTTCATCATTCAACTTTCACACATCAGATCAGCTTGGCTTGTCCCTCTTACTATAGAGTAACGAAAATTCGTCCACTGCCAATGTTAAAGCTGATGTAAAGTTGCTGCTGCTGCTGCTGTGTTTGAGTTTTGGCAACGTTTTAAATTGTGTTTAAGGCAGCTGCTTCTGGGCCATTGTTTTCGATGTTGTTGCTGCTGCTGCTACTGCTGCTGCTGCTGTTCTTGTTGCTGTTGTTGTTGCTGCTGCTGCTTCTGCTATCTTGGCAGCGGCACAAGAATATTACCAGATAGCTGCCAGGTGCTGCTTGAGCCCAAAAAAGGGCGACCACTGTCAACACAGGATGACGGTCTGTCCTTCACTTTGCCCCTTCCCCACTCCCGCTCCCCTCTTCCCAATCTCCCTCTCTTAGCCCCATCGGGCTCGCTTTCGCTTTCGCTTTCACTTTTCCTTTGCCATTGCTTTCGGTTTTGGTTTTGCCTTAGAGACAGTTTGTTTGTATGCACTTCAATAAAAATGTAGCATACGCTTCAATTCACTTCACTTGACACGCACGCACACGCACACACACACACACACACACACACACGCGCGCAAGGAAAAGTCGCACCTGTAACACCCTCTGGCAGCAGTCGCATGAAAACATTGCTTTGTATTATTCCGTCTGGCATTTTTCGATTATATGTTGCCTTTGCTTTCGGTTCGTTTTTCAATCTAAATGTCAGCACATCTAAGCACGTGCGTACGTCTCTAAATGGCTGCCACAATGCATCTGTGTGTGTGTGTGTGTAATGTGTGGGTGCGCGTGTTGAAGCAAATTACTCGAGTGAAGTGCGCACTTCAAGATGAAATAGCCAAGCAACTGACACGCAAACAACTCACTTCACATGCCTCATACTCATCAATTAAACCATCTGTGAGTGTGTGTGTGTGTCTGTTTACATATATACATATATATATATATATATATATATATACTCTTGTGAGTTTCGTTTCCTAATTTGCTTAACGCAACTTTAGCCAGCCCTTGCGCCACATCTCATCTTAACTCGCCTCCTCATCGGTCCTTTCCTGCCTCAGCTACGCTTAGCTGGCATTTGCTCTCGTCTGGTTGCAACGGCTGGCAAAAAAAGCGGAAGCACAAGTGGAAAATAAAGCCAAGCAGCAGCAGTTTATGTGCGTGTGGGCGTGCCATAAGCAACAAATTTCAAAGAAATCCAAAGGCGCTAAATGTTCTCCTCAGTCGTCATCTTGAAATTATTTCCCATATTAATTTGCAGCTGGCGCCGAATTGGGCTACAATTTCATGCTTACACTTGCAAAGTGTACATACATATATACAATATGACATACGTTGACAGAAAAAAGGTGCTTGGAGCTGGGCATTCTTTTTTTTCGAGCTTAAATTGATGAAATGAAAAAATAAAAAGAAAAAATAGTAAATAAAAAGAAAAGTAAATCGAAGAAGACTTTGAAATTGTGGCCCCAATTCCAACAACTCACATTAAATTTTCATGTTTGGTCTTAAAATAAAATCTGGAACATTATTGCAAGCCAGCTTCGACTTTGGTCTAATAAAAATGTTTGCATTGCAAGTCCGGCATGTAGCAGTCAAAATTAAATTATATATCTGCTTACTTTACTTTATGCACAACGATTGCTTTCTTCTTCGTAATGTTGGTATTCACTCAATCGATATTGATCGATATCGATATCGATATCAATGTTATGTCCAGCTGTTGTTTTACAGTCTTATTACTCCGTCACTAGTAGCCTGTTGCCTACATTGCAAGTGGTAATAACAAATTAATACTATTTACAGGAGAGCAACTTCTCTTATATGTTAAATCAAAACATGCTCAAAGTCGATCAAGTTATGAATAAGATATAAAAAAGAATTTTGTTTCTATGAAAATTATGCCTCCATATCAATGATAAGTTGATAACATATGGTTTTTCTTCCACTAAAAATTGAAAATATTACATAGAACATACCCTATGAAGAATATAACAATAATTCAATGCGTGTATTTTCAACACTTATTTTAAAATAATATTATTTTCATATTTATTTGGAAATTACAAAATGCAAACTGCCTTGTCAGCAACATACAAATATGAGAAGAAAATTAATAAATTTCAATTTCCGTTTTCAAGCATGCTAAGAGACGGCTGTAACCTATTTGTACGTATTCATATACACAAATGGGGCAGAAGCCTTAAATGCTGAAAGCACACAAGGACCAATGAACGCCTTCAACTCAACGTTTTTACAGAACCCGCAGCTGGTTTCTAGTCGAACTTAGATTGCTTCAAATTGGAGCATTTAAGCATTTGTTTTTCCATGTATCCGGTAAATATTGACAAGCCGATGCATGTCTGTGTGCCGTTATCAGAGCTGGCTTGTGACATGACACCCTGATTCAAGCCCAAACAACAAACACAAACAACCCTCACACACACCTACGCACACACACACCTACACACACTCACACACAGATGCGCAGCGACTTTTGATAGATGATGTTGACAAACAATTTGACGGCAACACGCCGTCAAATATGGAAATACCGCTCATGCACAGTATTTTTAAACGCTTGATTAATAAATATTACAAAGAGCCATTATATTAATTAGCCTGCATACAATCGCAAATATGTCGCTTGGTATTTTTAGAGCGTTTTAATTAAATTTGCCAGGCAATTTAATTTAATCAATATGCACAAACTAAATTGTTAAGCGATGCTGATGATAAAGTGGAATATGTATATGATGATTAGGCTAATAATAATAATATTGTCGACATGCTTGTCAGCAACATAAGCGCTCCTTTTGATTTCAGTCGTTCAACAATTTCAGTCTGTATACCCTCAGTCCGCCAGAGGAGCCCCTAAATGTGAAGGGGCCCAACCGCAGCGCCAGAAATGATGCGCAATTTAATAAAAAACAAAAAAAAAAAAAAAAAAAAAACTAAAGGAAGCGAAACGAAATGAATCGAAATGAAACAAAACAAAACCAAACAAAACCAAAGAAATGAAAGCAAAGCAAAGCCAAGTAAACTAAATTCAAGTCACGACATTTGTACCCTCACCTGAAGGCTAAACGCGTTTAAAATTCAACAAGACCAAAGGGCACAAAGTTATCGCTCTACTTCATGGACATGGTAGTATAAATATGTAGTATATATGTACATACATTTATATATACGTACATCTTTATGTAGCCCTATATATATATATATTTATATATACATTTATGCACACATTACTAAGGACAATAGGGTGAACTGAAATCTGCGCTACTGGCCACTATATTTATGCAAGTCGCAGATAATACAGCTTATACACCACATTTAAGAGGCTTAGACTATTTGTGCTCACAATTATTTCGAGAATTTATTTGTAACATCATTTGACTCTAAACACAAAATTAGCTTCAGTTGCTTGCTTCGTAACTCACTTAACACTTAATTTGAATATAATTCTGTAGATGGAATTATGTGGGTAGCAGGAATTTAATATTAAATTGACTTATTCAAGACTGCGAGCCAAGTCGACCAACTAAATTTCCGTTGCATATTTCCTTTCATCCTAGTCTAAATGAAAAAACCTCATGAATTCCAAACTGGAGTCTCCACCTTCCGTTAAGGTTTCAACATCGAATCCAAGTATCCTTCCGCTGATGATGTATTTATCATGCATGGACTAGTAAGAATTTCGACTAGTCGAAAGAGCTCAACTTCGAAATACCATGAATCAAGTCTTAAGCCATCAATTTTATCAATTTATCAATATTCGAGTTTTCAATTGACTATAAGTCACTTTATAAATGTAAATCCTTTCGTTTTGCCAAAAATCACTGGAACCCGTGTAATCTGCCGCGTCCAATTGTAAATCTTACGAATCCTAAACACACATGAAAATTACAATTTAATTGATCTGATTGAGAACATTAAAATTTAAAATGTAAATAAAATAAAAGTTCCAGTTTAAAAATATTAAATGGAAAAACATATTTTGAAAGTCGCAAGATTTAAGAAAACTAGAAAAATCTCCACCAGACCCACAAATATTAGAGTGATGTAGGATTACATTAGAAGGAGAGAAAACTTGAGAACAGGCTAAGATATTTTTTTATTTTATTTTATTTATTGTCAACTAAAATCAGTCGACACAAAAAATACAAAAACTTAAAAAAATTAATTTAATATGATTTATAAAAATATTTAAATTATAAATAAATTTAAAAATAAGAATGATTAAAATGTTTTCTGGGGATATGCTAATATTAAATTATATTAAGTTGAATTAAAGGAAGAAAGAAATCAATCTAAATTGGTGAATCAAGGTTTTCACATTTTTACAAATGATACAAAGAGGATTTCAGTCTAGAAAAATAAAAGAGAAATTAATTAAGTTATTCAGGACGATTACGCTTATGGCTAAAATAAATAAGTAGCTTCCTGCAAGAGTAGGAAGGCAAACGGAGATTGGGATACTTGTTAAAGCCACTTTAGGCAAAGGGGACAGATTCGATTCGATCCTGGCGTTAGGAAACCAAAAATATTAGCAGTATTCAGGAATAGGACAGACTAAGGCAGCACAAAGAAGTTCAATGGTGAAAGGGTCGTTAGCACCTTTTGACCAACTCTCAATTTAGCCAAATACCCCCTTGACCTAATTAATATGAAGACAAAGGCTCGGTTCGGTATCAAAGAGAACTTTAAGATATTGAATCAATTTAAAATTTTAACTAGATTTTATTCAAGGTAATATTCTTTTTGAATAGATATCTGATATTCTTACATTCCTTAGTCAAATGTGCATGTAAGGGCTCGAGTTTCGAAATGTATTTTATTATTTTAGTCAATTATTATTATTAATATTTCGTATATGTAAAATATTCTTTCTGGCTCAGACCAATAAAAGATATCTCAAAATTAATGATAGGGTATGTGTTCGTCGTGCAAAATATGATTAAGTGTGGGGCCATCTCGTTTGTTTGCGGCTCTGATGTGTTCTCTCAGATGTTGTTTCCGTTTGCCATTGTTGGCCTCTGGTCTGAAGACGCTGCTTATGTAAATGACAGGTGACGCCGTTTATTTGAACTTTTTGAAAGAGCAAAAAATATTACTTGCCACAGCCGCGAACGCTGTGTGTGTGTGTATGTGTGTGTGTTTGGTTGTGTGTAAGTGAAAAGACAACGCCGCATCGTTAGCGCTCTTCATCTTTTCAGTTGTCTGTTGTTATTGCTACTGAGGTTGCCATTCTTGTTGCTGTTACCATTGTTGTTGTAGCTGGAGCAGGAGCTGGAGCTGAAGCTGGAGGTGGAGCTGAAGCTGGAGCTGGAGGTGGAGCTGGAGGTGGAGCTGTAGCTGATGTTGTAGCTATTGCTGCCCGGCATTATTTCCTGCTTCCGATGCTGTCAGTTTTTATTAAAAAACTCATAATACCCTGCACCGCAGCCACAATAGCAACGAAGCAACGAAACGAGAAAGTGGCGGCATAAAATATATGATTATATTTCCCGGAGTTTGCCGTAAAGTATATAAGTGGGCTCTCAGTTGCCCGGGGAAGCGTAATAACACTTGTTTCACAAGTATGTGTGTAAGCGTGCGAAAATGTTGTATTTGTTAAGCTATTAAAGCGGCACCCATTTCTCCTTTCCTCCTCCAAGGACTTGTGATTTTCAAGTGAAGACTTACGCGAAAGTTGTGTAAAATGCATTAATGATAAATCTCATCTAATTTATATTGCTCAAATATTGCAAACTCTTCCGATTCATCTTGACAATAGATTGCAAGCTTGCAAGTTTTTGTTATTCCCCACAATGTTTGAACAACAATGGTGCCCCATTGAATATATGTATTTCTGTACAGTCGATTGCTTCGGGCTAGCTTCCGTATGCCATCAAATTTAATTGTTGCAGCATCTGCAGTTGCAACGTCTGCCGCTGAAATTCTGTTCAATTTGCGGGCTAAAAATGGCAACACCTTAATCGCCATCAAAGCTGACATAAATCTACTTTGAAAATGTGGTTAATTCTGGTTGGTGAATTTCGCGTTTGGCTGCTGGTTTTCAATTTCGTTTCATTCATCTCAATTTGGTTTGGACAGCTGTGTAAACGCTTTGAGTAATTTGCAGCACAAAATGTCTGTTTACGTTGCACCAACAGGCAAATTCCCCCTGCCGCGCCACACCATGGCACGGCAAGGCGAGGCAAGGCAGGGCATGCCACACCCCGTATTCCGTTCAATTCGACGGAGTGTGAAACGAATAAAAATCTATTTTGCAACAATCCTCCGCTCAGCATGAAGGGAGCTTTAATTTTTTGTTCAGTTCAGCGTCGCAAATCCCACAAAAAGAAAGAAAATTGCGCTGACAGAGACGGAGAAATTTTCAATAACTATCTCATTTTCAGACACACTCGGTTACTCACACAAACGCACACACGCACACGCATGGCAAACACTTCCGCTGTCCTTTGTGCTGCCAACTGTTGAGCTATTTTATATATTGTGCGGTCCGCTGCTGTGTTCGCATTGTGCCGGACCCAGCCCTCCCATTGATAAGCTGCAAATAGTCAACGGCGGGCAGTCAGACCCGGACTCAGACTCAGACCCAGACCCAGACCCAGACCCGGACCCGGACCGGTGGCCAAAGCCAACAGACTGCCGCGTTTGCCAGTAGATTTGTTCAAAGCCATACTGAGAGTTGTCTGCCAGCAAGTGTGGCAAGGTTGCAATGGCGGCAATGCCGAGCATTGTAACTGTTGCTGTTTTTTCAACGGGCGAAGCGCTTCAGGCGCCGTCTGCTTACTATGAAAGTTAAATTGCAATTTCAAAAAATATTAATGCTACAGCCGTGTGCAGAGAACCGGACAACGAGACCAGACAGCAGGAAATCGGGAGACAGAGAGCGAAAAAGTGAAGGTGCAACAGCAAGCTGGGCAACAATGAATCTATGTTGAATAACAACTTACAATGTAGCCAAAACTAAAACAGCTAGTCCACAACGAGACGACCTCTCTGATGCATCCAACGTACGGACAACAGGAAGTTGTCTCGTGCAACTCTAAACCCGCATCTAGTGCAACACTTGAAATGGAAATCAACTTTGTATCAGTTTTCAGTACCACACTGAAGTGTGGTTTCCAAAACACACTATATAAAAAAAAAAAAGAATTTATTTTAAATACTTTGCTCTTTATTTGAATTAATGCAATAAATTAAGTGAAGTCGCAATTCAAATTTAAGAAAATAAATTCTTAAAATGATGTCCTAGGCTTATTCTAACGAATTTAACGAGTAACTCAACTGAACCATTTTATTCATCCATTACATACTATTCTTGAATATGTATCTGGTAATTACGAACTTCATCAGGAAAATAATCCTTTCAAAACAGTTCTTGCTATTTATCCTTCGGGGTCATAACTGTACTTCTTGGTATAATCTTCTTACACAAATCTGATAAATTAATCAGACAATTTAGCTTTACACTTCCCTTTAGGGTATGTAACCCATTCCGGATCTTATTCTCCAGTTCTAATGTAAAAATTAAGTGTTTTTCGTACAAAGTAGTCACAAAACAAATGCGCAGACAGGTGACTTGGCCGCCATAGTGGCGACGCCATTTCCCCACGTCTTGAAGAAACCAATCTAATGCAGAAAGTTTCCACGGATGAAATTATGATAGCAATCAGAGGAATGGGTGATGAAAAGGCTCTGGGAGCAGCCAGACCAAAGCGATAGTAACGGCAGCAGCTGATCCTGTTGGCAAAGAGGGATAAGCCGGTTGAGGATCCGTCAGGATGTAGACCGATATGCCATTTAGATAGAGCGGGAAAGGTTCTGGAGAGGGTAGTTTAAGGCAGACCACTGGCCATCCTACAAAAGAAGAAAGCGCTTTTCGATTCCCAATATGGGTTCCGAAAAGCTCATGCAATCCTGGCAGTGGTCGATATTACGGCCAAGGCAATGGAGGGAACCAGATGGACATGGGGCAAGAGGTATTGTGCCGTGTGATTTCGGGATTTCGCATGGTCTCTGACGAAGCAGGCGTGGTCCTGGCAGGAATATTACCAATTGAAACAATAGCGAGGGAAATTATAGAGCTTCGCGCTGGGCGGGCAGCAACGGGGAACCTCACTACAATGGGAGGATATTTGAAGGACGGCGCGAGCAGCGTCGCTGTAGATGAAGCACCGCGGGGAAAGGTTAAATGGACACACAGGCTAATCCCCAACTCAGAGAAGTGGATCGGGAGAAATGCAGTTGAGGTAGATAATCATATTTCACAATTTCGGATCATCGAGTGAATCGTGCGTGCAGTTGGCCCACACACACACACACACACACATTCATGCAAATTTGTATTGTCGCTGTGAAGTGGTATTTGCTGCTCTCATTAGCACACATCTCCATTTTAATGGGAATGCAAATTGTTCGTAATGCGCCAGTTTCGTGGCCGTTTGAGGTATTTGGATGGTTGATTGTTGGTGGGGAATATGGCAGGCATAAGTACATAACAGCCACGTGTTGGCTGCCACCGCAAATACATTAAAGCACACACACACTCACACACACACACACACAAGCATGTGCATTTGCATGTGCACCATATAGAGGCAAACATATGACCATGGCCTTGTCCAGTGGCCCTCACGACGTATACGCAATGTCTGTGCTGCTGTGGTTGGCATTGAAAGCAAATTGTGCAATTCGAGTCGTAGCAGCAATTGTTGTTGGCAAACAGTTAACCAATTGATGGATGGATCATAAGTCGTGCATTTATTCAATCAATTAGATATTAAACAATTAGCTCAACTCACACAGAACTTAATATAGATAATCAAACTGATTATTTGCGTCAATCTGCAAGTCAGTGCAGTTATAGGGTTCAAAATCGTATACTCTCGACTAGAGCATTGTCTTAAGTCAAATGTGAACTTTACGTAAATTTATGCATTGGTCTTTGGTAGAGGATTACGTATTGCAATTTATGCTAGCAATTGTAGGTGTGCAAGGGGAAAACTTCCAACGTGATTCTATTTGTTTCGCTTTACATGAATTATAAAGAGGCTTTGAAGTAATCATCTGACAAGAATTTGGATTATTTTAAACGAGAGTGCTGCGTTGCGAAATAATCTGTGTTCAGCTATTAAATACAGAAAATTTGCAATCATGCATTTATATAAATAAGGATTTATGTGTGCATACATACAGATATTATATGATAGGTTTGCACAGCTTTATGCTGGGCTTATTGACTGCCTTTTAATGCGTGTGGCATACAAAAGAGTACAAAATCGACTCATGTATGTCACACGCATTACATTTGTATACACAGATTAGCGCTGTACATATGTATGTAAGTACAAACGTATGTATTTTTACGTGTAAATATGTATTTAAATTAAATTGGGTTCAATAAAAGTTTCAAGCACCTTCCAAATTTCGATTTAAACGAATACACAGCAAGGCAAAAAAAAAAAAAAAAAGAAGCAGGCAATCACGCAGCCACACCCACACACAAATACACTCGCACACATCCACGATAGCAATAAAAATTTCAAGAATAATTTATTTAGAGCGCACACTGAATCGCCTATACCCTACATACAGATGCAATCGTGCAGAGTGGGCAGACTGCAAATAATGTCGGAAAAAAAAGGAAGATAAATCTCGTTCAAAGACTGCTCGCAAATGTTTTAAGTCATCAAGTTTTATTTTGTGCCTTTAGGTAAAAATATCAAAGGAAGCAAACTGCGTAAATATTCGTGTGTGTGTTAAGCTTGCAAAGGGTGTGGTAAGAAAAAGTTGAGGAAAAAGTCAACGTGGCACGTTTTGATTTGAAAAGAGTTTAAAATTTGAGGCAAGCCGATGGAATTAAATATTGCTTACCGTAGCAAGGACAACTCTCTATGTACATACATATATACGAGTGTATGTGTGTGCAGATGTCAAATACACACAAATGTGTGTATGTACTTTTACGCATGTGTGTGTAGTGTAGTGTGTGTGTGCCTTTTCTTTGAGCCTGCCCAACTCAGCTGTTTATCAGTGCATGTGATAAGAAAAGCCTTTTAGCTGAAAACCAAAACAGAAACGAAAGCTGCTAAAGGACAACTCAGGAAGTGGGTCCTTGACATCTAGCCAATGTTAAAGATATATGCACGCAAGCAGTGTTTGCATATTTATCTACCTGCATTTAAGTATGTGAGCATGTGCCCCGTAGTTACATTCGATGCAGTTCGATGGTTGCAACTTTGGACGTGCTTCCCGTCAATAACAAGTTTCTCTGATTCTACACCATAAAAAAAGAACACAAATAAATAAAAAAAAAAAAAAAAAACGGCAAAACATTGTTCAAGGCCAAGTTATGCTGTTAGGCTTTATGGGCACTGTGGGCGTGGCCCTATAGCAAATGAAAATAAAATGCGAAATAATCAGGGCGCATGTGATTTGCATAATTTGTAATGTGAAATTTCCGCTTACATGGCGCTCATTTCCTGTACACATACGCGTACCCAGTCAGCTCTTACTCTTAGATCCCCTCTCCTCTCTTCCCTCCGCACTCTGAACTCTACACTCTACACTCTGATTTACTTGTTATTTGCGATGGAGAGGAGCAATGTGTAAAACGGGGCGCTTGGATAACTGTTTAATATGCATAAACTTGGCGAGCGCACAACCCCCTCACATTTTTGGCAGATGTATCCTTCCGTTCCGGCCGAAGCCAAAGCCGAAAACCTGCCCTGGATGGCCCCAAGCACCGTTCAGCAACAGGACTGGGACTGGGACTGGGACTGGGACTGGGACTGGTATTGGGACTGGCAGTGAGGTTGACTGATGTTCTGTCCTAATTGGCTGCCACTGAGCAGCGCTGCAGAACTTGAGCTACAGGTTTTTTTGTCTCTTACTTTAACGAGTTTTGTTTTGGTTTTTTTTTATTTGTCGTTCTGCCCGGGCAAGAACATTATGAATTTAAGCACTTTTATGTGATTTATTGGCATTGCCTGCAAATCAGAAATATTAAGAGTTACACAATATAAAGTACAATTTCAATTCCTAATCAATATAGTGACAAAAATGAAACTGACAAGTCTAGCAGTCAAAAGTAGTTTCGTAGATTTTCTGGCGATTGTCACCTCCAAATATAAATTAGGAAATTAAATGAGTTATTCAATGCAATCAATTCTTCTTATGGATCGTTTTTACATGGAGCTGTTGGGCTCTGAGATTAATGATAAACATTTGCAATCAGTGATTTGGGTAAACTTTATACATTATATGTATAAAAAGAAACGAATGTAATACCAAAATAAGACCAGATCCGATAAACATAACTTTAAGATAATTAGTGGCTAATTGTTTTAAGTGAAGAATACGGAAAGTATGACAAAAGATAACGGTACACATTTAATATAAGTTCTGGCCGATATTAAAGAGTATTTGAAGAAACAAAATTCGAGAATTTACCACAACATATTTGACAGGAAGTTAATGTGCTGAACATTTACCGCCATTGTCATCCCCTTATCCACATAATTACACGCAGAAAACGAATTCTGTTAAGAAATGTTTGTAAAAATATATATATATATATATATATTTATATATATTAGCAAATGTTGTCTCCATTTCTCAGTTGATAAATTTTTATTTTATTGATTTTCAAATGGTATTCAAGCTAAAAAAAAAGAAGTAAAATCTGCTTATCAGAATGATGTTAGCTAAAGATGATTCTCTAAATTCTAGATGAAGTTTATTTTTCTGAGTGTAGTCTCTTTGCTAAGCTGCTACTTGAAAACGGCGGCCACTTTAGCATGACTGTTGTTGCTTTTGAGTAAAAACCCAAACAGGCCAACAAACGCAGCCAGACAGACGCGGAACAAACGAGAGGCAGCGTGAGTGTAGCAGCCAGAAAGAGAGAAAGAGAGAGAGAGAGAGAGAGAGAGAGAGTGAGTGAGAGTGAGAGGCACATTTGATAAGCACAGGCAGTAAATTTTAAATAAGGAACGAAATTTCAACGCGCCTGTTTTATATTCAAAGCATTTGGACTGTCATTTTATTTCAACTGATTTTTACACATGAATTAATAAAAAAGCACTCATTAAAAGCCATCAGAGAGCATATAGGCTTAACAAAGTTTATATTCGGGTTGCCATGCTGGTAGTTTCTTTATGGCCTTATTTTATTTCATTTTATCTTTGGTCTGGGCCCCGTTGCGTATGAGTTATGCGTGTGTGAGTAAAATGTTAGCCAGTTAGAAATTTGCATATGCAGCCTCCACGAACAGCGAACAACGGGCTAATTTGCATGGGACGGACGTGTGGACGTGGTGGTGGTGTGGGGGGGGTGGAGCAGAGAGTGGGTGAAGTGGTTTTTGGATTGCACAGCCCGGCAGATTTTATGCTCCACCCAATCCCCCATTGGTGTGATTATGTGCGTATGTATTGTGAGCTTTGTGGTTGAGTTTTTATGGCGCTGCAAAAATTTTTATGTTATTTGTGCTTTGCATACTTTTGGGGCCGTTATTTAACTTGCATTTTGAATACGTTTTAAATGCCCATTTCTTAGTGGGCGTGTGTGTGCGAGTACGGTTTGTTGTGTGTGTGAATGTGTGCTTGTGCGTGTGCGTGTGTATCTGTTGCGGTTGCTTTTCTGTTTGGGGCTATAAAAAGAGTTTTTCATTTTTTTTTTTGTGTGCGTATTTTGGGTATTTTGCAGTGCTCACATTATAAGCTGTCTGGCGATGGCCAGCAATTCAGTGTCTCGTCCAATGTGGTCCCGGAGCGGCGGAAAACCCGAACGAGAATTCCATGCGTGCAATTAAGAGGTCCAGCCAAAGGGTCTCGGCCCTAGTCATTTGCCGCATCTGCTGCTGCGCGGCAAGGCAAACTTTGGCAACGCTCGTTTCATTTGCATACACTGAGGTGGCTGCCAGCCGAGCTACTTCTGGCTCGAAATTGATTTTAACCGCAAAGCACACACACACACACACACACACAAAAGCTACGACCTAAAATGGCTAAAAATAAAACACAGGACCACTTAACCTGAAGCGCTCGCCACACTCGTCCTTCCTCAATTCCAAAATTAAAATGGCGACTGTAGCTAAAAGCCCTGCCAGCAACCTAATGAACGCATGTCAATTTCATTTGGAGCACACAAAACAAATGTCATTTTGAACAAACTTATTTTGCAATTTGCACAGCAAACTTCGAACTCTCTCTCTCTCTCTCTCTCTCTCTCTCTCTCTCTTTTTCTCTCACTCTTTTGTTTACTTGGAATAAGGAGAACAGCCATAACACGCGCCTAAAAGTCGGCGATGTGCTGGAATGTCGGGACTTAAAACATTTGAACTTCTTTATCACTCAAATTGCCACGCACAAAAGGACCAGCAAAAGTTTTCTTTTATTACTGCAAAGTGGAGGAAAACAACAGTAACGACAACTGAAATTTATCTTATTACCGGCGCCAGGCAGCTCCACTTGTCGTCATAAGTTGTCTCGAGTTTTCACTTGCGACAAATGATTTCTCTTGTACGTAATTCAGAGAGAGGAGAAGCCCAGCCAATCAATTTCAGAATTGAAATCTAAATAAGCCCACGGAGTGAGCTACACTTAACTAATTACATTACACTCATCTATGTATGTGTGTGGAGCAATTTTAAATACTTAACATTTAATTAGTTTTCCGGGAACGACTTGAAAAGAATTAGTCACTTGTTCCAGCACAATATATTTATTATAATATTAGCTAAAAAAGATTTCCTAATTTATAAAAGAGGTTGTCGCAAATAAATTCAATTTAAAATTAAAGTTACAAATTAAATAATAAAAATGTAAAATAAATAAATTCAATCACAAATTTTAACTGTAAGAGAGAAAAATAAAATAAAAGATCAAATAAATTAGGGGATCTGAAAATTGAAAATGGTTCAACATTTGTGGTAGCGATTGAGGAAACCCAGAAAATCCCAATTAGTTAATATATTTTATATTTTATATGAAGTGCATTTGTATTTAATTTCCCACATTATATATTATAAACGGGACTTAAGAACGATTTTTTCTCAACTTCAGCTTAAGCCTGGGTAATTTTACTAACAAAATGTTCGATTTTTAGAACTCGATATAACAATTTAATTAATAATAAGGCAATATTTTCTGGGTCTCGCGCAACTTTGCATTATTGCTTATTTTTATTGTAGGTTTCTGAGTGTACAATATTTTACAATAGACAGAAATCGA
This sequence comes from Drosophila paracracens, assembly GCA_035044025.1. NCBI lineage: Eukaryota > Metazoa > Arthropoda > Insecta > Diptera > Drosophilidae > Drosophila > Drosophila paracracens. The sequence continues at coordinate 5,178,810 of JAWNMN010000400.1, read as the reverse complement.
AAGTGAAGCAAGGATATTAATACATTTGTCTGGCTAGTACTGCCCAAAGACAAGTGGGCAATCAAAGACATGTGTGTGTTGTGTGTGTGTGTGTGTGTGTCTTTGTCTTTGTTGTGAGTGCTTTCGTAGCGTAAAATATAATTTCCAAAATGTTTTGCATTAATTCAGCTCTGTAATTGCTCTGCGGCGGCTGTCTCCGTCATCTCATGTCTCCGCACCGACACCCGAGTCCATAACCACACCCACACCCACACCCACTCCTATTCCTAATTCCAGTCAAAGTCCCAGTGCTGCCTCCACTTATTGTTCCTATGACTCTGACTGTCTCCGGATGACTGCCTGTTGACGCAGTTGTCAAGGCAATCAACTTTATTACCCGCAGCGCACATGTGAGCCTTCTTTGTCAGCATTATAGCCAACTCCCTCACTTCTACTGCTTACGATTTTATGTGCTGCAGTATATAGAAACAAAAGGTATCTTACTGCCTCATCAGATCAACATCTGGCGAAAACTGTACTTAACAATTTGAATCGTTTCTTCCGAGAACAACTAGAAATCTTTCTCATTAAACTCAAGATCTATATTATAGATACAACAGTTTCCCAAATAATCTCTACACTTATGTGGTCTTATAAGTTAGTTAATCAGTTACTAATAGTAAATATAGAAGTATAGCAAATAAAATTTACAAACTCGATTTACATGTTTGTATTTCTGATCTAAGAATAAAAGTAACATGGATTGGAGCCAAAGTGCCAGAATAATCAAATTAATAATAATAATCAAAGTGACTAATTATGTGGCATAATATATGTATATAAAATAGATACAGGGTAGCGCAGAGTCCATCAAATTGATGTGGCTGCTGCGTTCGCGGTCCTACTTGCCGCATTCGTAATCGGCTTGCGTTTGTATGTCTGTGTGCCTGTTTATATTTCCCTGACATTTCACAGCTTCAAGGCGCATTGCTCGCGGTGTGGCAATAATTTCCTTACAATTTTGCACAGCAGCAACGTTTGCCAGATGGGGGCAAGGCGAACAGAAGCACAAACTGCTGCAACATTAAAAATCGAATAATAATCATTGGCTGATATCAAATTCGCATACAACACTTGTCAACGCAGTCCTTGAGCAGCAAACCTCAGGACATATTATCAACTTGAAAGTAAACCTGCTTTCTCATCTAAAAAAGAAGAAGCATAATTAATAAATAATGATTTCTACGATTTCTGAGATATTTATGGTTGGAGAAATAAAAAGTATGAAATTGGCAGGAACTCACTTTCGCTTATGTTGCGACTTATGAATTGAGGCCATAAAATGTGCGCATTTGCCCCATGGTGGTCTGGGCTAATGGCTTCTTTTATTTCGTTTTTTCTCGCATCCCTGTGCTGTGTGTATTCCGGCAACTCAATAATTCTGGTTACTTAATGCTTTGTGGGGTCGCATCATCATCAACAGGTATTTCCCAAAAGTATGCAGCATGCGCTGTGTGTTCTGTGTGTGTGTGTGTGTGTGTGTGTGTGTTTGCGCATATTCTTTGTGTCCTTCTTGTTCTGCTTCTAAAATAAAATTACAGATATTTGTGAGTGTGTTGCAGCTGCCACTGTTGCTGCTTCTACTTCTGTTCCAGCAGCTCCCAAACGCTTAAGGCTGCGACCAGTTTTGTGAGTGTAGAGCCAGTGCTGCAAATCAGAAAAAGGTTAATTTGCAATTATGTTTTATGGGAGAAGTGCGTGTAAGTGAGTGTAAGTACTTGTGAGTGCTCCTGAGTGCTGGTGAGTGCTGCTAAGTGCTCGCTTTCTGCTCTGCTCTGCTCTGCTCTGCTCCGCTCTGCTCTGCTCTGAGCCCAGCCCAGGATTACTTTTTGTCTTGGTTTGGTTTTTTATCGTTCTGTTGTCTTGTATCGTGTATTAGCCACTCTTGCTCGAGTCAATTAACATCCCTTGATCACAAATCATTTTTTCCGTCTAACAATTCTTCGGTTTTAGCGACCAAGGACAGCTTGTCAAATCGACTCCTATCAATTATCATTTTATCTAAAACGAAAAAACTAGAGATACTCAAAAATAGTAAATAGCTAAATCGCTTATGATGGCACATAAAGTAATTATATTCTTGATCCGGATCAACTGCCGTACCCATGTCCGTCCATCCGTCCTTAGGAGCCCATGTATCTTAGGGACTCAAAGGACTGTAGACTTCAATTTTTGAGAGTTTATTTGATCGATATATACCCATTGTGCTCGAATATCGATACAAATCGATAGCCGATAGCAATAAAAGCCACAATTTTAAGGCAATTCCAATTGATTTTGATTATAAATTCAAAAGTTAGTTTTACCTGATTATTGATTTATGAATCTTTCGTTACATGTATTTAATAATTATGTACAATATATCTTAGTTATTGTATTATAAAGGATGATGACATTGGTATGTTTGCGCTTAATGATAACGAAGTTAAACTTATTCTTAATTGCTTTTTTCCGCCGCTGACTACAACCGAATGTGTCGATGTCGATAAGATATGAATAAGTTCTCTGATATCGCTACTGACACGATTTCCTGCTCCAGATTGGCTTCACCACTTCTTGTTTGTTTATCTCCCGCACAGAATCATATATGTATGTCAGTTCGGGATTGCGAATAAATATGTTTTTATTTATTTACTCTTCAGTGCCTGTGCCTGCCGTAAGATATGAGAGCACTTTTCAAGTGAAATTTTTTTTTTTTTTTTAATATTTGAGATTTTGCCTTTGATTGGGAATGTGGCCAATTCAGCTGAAACTTTCAGTTCACTTCGCTCGCAAAATGGAACTGTCAGCAGCATAAACTTATTGCCCCACGGTGGCAGTTTTCGCTGTTTTGCGGATACTCGCTTCGAGCTCGTGACAGTTTCTCAAAAGAAAACAAAGACAAGTAGCATGCCAGCGAAATGAATTCAAATAAGGCAACTTTTTCGTTTTCCTTATGCCTCCGAGCGATTGAAAGTAGCAAGGCCAAAGGTAAATAGAAATTCTTACAACTTTCCTGTGCAAACATTTCGCAGTCAAATAAGCATGCCACAAATGTTGAATGCGTTACCTTCACATTAAGCAGCAGCTGGCTGAACTTGCCTACAGCTTCATTTTATGTGCTGAAAAGAGTGGTTTTCCCTTTCTATTTTGCAATTCTATTCAACTTTAATAATATATCTACATTGACTAACTTGTAATGGGATTAATATTGGTCTATTTCCTTAAAAAAAAAAACATTGTTTTCCGAAACCGGAATTGAAATGCAGAATTGGAATCGGAATTAGAACCATAAATTCCAAAACAAAATTTTAAACTCAAATTCCAGAACTAATATCATATGCGCCGATTCCAATGTCTCTAGCTCATATAGTCTCTGAGATCTAACTGTTCATACAGACGGTCAGACAGATGGAAATGGTTGGATCGACTTGACTGTTGACTCTGATCAAGAATATTTCCACTTAGTGGGAGATGCTTCCTATTTTCTGTTACATACTTTTGCACTACTTCATTATAACATTTGTAACCATATTTAATCGGACCAGTTCATAACAAGAAGAAGACGCAATCTTAGCCAAATCAATTTTTCGAGCTATGTGATATATTTGTCCACATGTAATCAGCTGATGTTATATCTCAATTAATATTTTCAATCTTGGAAAAATAGTGGAATCTTTACCGGAGTTCTTCTGCGTTACGCATCAGAGTCAAAATCGGAACCAAAAGTCGTTTCGATCTGATAAGCTGTTTCTTTCCCCATCATATTTTATTTATTTAATCAAAGCATAATGTTTTTAAAACATATTTTTAAGCTTTAAATAGGCCTCTTTTCACGGGAATAACTTTAAGCTGTTTGGTTTGCACAAGTTTATGTATGCGTTTTTTATTTATTTTCTTCTTTTTTTTTTGGCAGAGGAGAAAGTTATTTGATAATAAGCAAGGTATGGTGGGGGGGGGGGGGGGAGCAGCTCCTCCTCCGCGCCTTGAGGCGAATTTGATGCCATCGTCAGTCGACTCGCTGACCGTTGGTTTTATTGCTTTTCCACTTCTGGTTTTTGTTTTTTTATTTTGGAACACCTGCGTTACGGGCGTTTTGATTTGCATTTTAATGTTATTGTTCTTGTCTCAGTTGTTGGCTGTTATTGTTTGCCGCTGTTGTCTTAGACAAACTTTGCCAACTGCTTTTGCGCCATTATTTGCATATGAAAATTGGCAAATTGCCGCTTCGGCATTTTTTTTTTTTTTCTGGTGTCTGTATCAGGGTTATTGGACTTATAGCTTGCCATACTTTGTTTCCCCGTAAATAAAAAAGAAAAATATTATATTATTAGTATTATAAAAAGAAAAATAAATTATTGCAAATATTATTTTTTTAATATATTTTTCTTTTAACTTTGGTATTTAATGGCCGCAGTTGGCAATATTGCTCAAGCTGAGGCTGTGGACGGACAGCTTGAAGTCTGTTCAAGTCTTTCAAAAATGCAGTTGATCGAGTCACAAATTTGGTCACCATTCAGGTGGACTAACGAACGGACAGCAGGACGGTTTTCCTCAAAGCCAATACCTTCAAAATTTTATAGCAGTTGTGATGTTTTAGATATGTATTCTTAAAGAGTTCTAAACTGAAAATCTTGCCGGCTTGTTTCGAATATATTTTCGCTTCCGTCAGCCTATGATTTGCTTATATTGTTTATATACCAAGTTAGCAGTTATTGATTCTAATTAACCGATATGCAAACGTGCATTGGATTTCGACTCATTCGTCGTAAATAAATGCTTGATAAAGGGGTATCAAACCGCAACCGGAACCGGAAAGTGCATATATGAACACAGCATGTATTAGTTTATAAAAATCTTTATTTACTTTCTAAATTTCATAGAATTTTGTTCTTAGTGTCAAATTGGAGCAGAAGTGAGACCAGTTTGGTGTTGATTACTTTTGTTGTGCAGTTTCAATTGTGCAGTTTAATTGGAATTTCTGTGCTGCTGGCGAATTCATAGAAAACATGAAGTGCACACAATTTGCATGATAACATAAAGATCTGGCACCAGCTGAGTGTTATTTGGGGCAAGGGTAGAGGCTAAGAGAAGACTACCGAAGAGTCAAGGGCTTGAAAAATTGGCGCATCAGCACTTGTCGTCCCAATTTTTGGCGCTTCAACGGAAAATCCATTAAAATGCATCTCGAGTGGCACATGAACAGGAAGTGGTGGGTGAAAGGACTGCTTGAGGACAAGCAGCCGAAATTCGAATGCAAACTGACAGCACAAACTAATGGCGGGAGGACAACAAATGTGCAGGCTTAGTACATTTAGCCCATCTGTCCAGCTGGACGAAGTGTCCTGAACAAGGGACCCAGCAACGGAAATCACTGAATTCAATTTAAGCAATTTCCTGTTTTCGAAAGGTGCTTAGCCAGCTCTGTGCCCAGTGTCCAGTCTGCTTGCCTGCTATCAGTACAAATTAAATGTGCTAAGCACACCAAAAATGGAAACGAAATGAACGCACCTCAGATTCAGTTACGAACACACACACACACCACAAAGAATGAAAAAAGAAGAGAAAAAGAAGAAAATTGAAGATGAAGAGCTCTTAGTCGCAGGGATGGAAAATAATGTGGGAGGGTAGATATGCGGATTGCGAATATATACACTAAAAGAACAAAATAACGAGAGAGCGACGCAAACTGACACATTTCTTATCGGGAGGAAACCACTATCTAAAAGTACAGTAAAATTACATGATAAATTAGAAAACAGTCAACTTAAATCAAGATCGCTTTTACACGGAGTAATTAGGTTACAAAGAAGCAACTATATCGATGTTGATCAAGATTATATATGCTTTGCGGGCAGTTGTCTCTTTGGATAAGATTGAATTGAATATGTTATCGCAATGACAAGATAACATATTCGACTCCATCTCGAAATTGCATTAAACTCAATATATTGAATCTGTCATCCGTCAAGTTGAAGCTGGGATTCGAAAAAGTAAAAATGCCTGTCCCAGCTTCAATTGCCAGCCATAATTCCATTCATTTAAGTTTTTCAAATGGGAAATTGAAATAAAGCTTAAAATTGATCATAACTTGGCTGGCCAGATAAAAAAAAAACATTTTAGGTCTTCCTTTTTTATGAAAAAGAAAGTTTTCCTTTGAACAACACACAACTGTATCGAAAATGAAAGCATTATTTGCTCAGTGTATTAGAGACCGCGAGACTTTAATACCTTCTATGCTGTCTTCAATATACTGCAAAGCGTCATTTCCAATTGAATTCTGGATTCAAATTGAAATTAATATTCACTTTGAGGATATCAATATATTGCTACACCATTCGCAGTAGCGGCGACGGCCGCACATGTTCTGGCTGGGATTAGTCTGACGAACACGACGACGATGGCGATGGCGATGGCTATGGCAGTGACGATGATTATTATGACAACAACAACAGCAACAATAACAACAACAAAAACAGCAGCAGCAACAGCAGAAAAATCAACAACAGCAACAAGCATGTTGTACGAAAGTTGCTGCTGTTCCTTTTGCTGTTGCTGCCTTTGGCGGCAACTTGCCAAAAATCAATAAAGGGAGCAGCCACAAAAATGGCTTAGGAGCCTACATTTATATTTACATACATACATAAATACATACATTTATACACAAGTACATAACAGTGTGTACGTATACATACATACACATTTGTATAAGCCCTTATGGGGACTCGACTTTGAGTTGGCCCAAGCACTGATTTTATGTACACAAAATATCCAGCAAACATATTATACAAAATTTATTGTGTTCTTTACAAAATTAACAATAAAATAAAATTGGGAAAAAATGTATATATATATATAATTTTGTATACAAACGGAATATATGTATTATATATTTTTCATATTTGTATTTTTCAATTTAATTTCAAGTGCATAGTTTTCCTTAATATTGTTCAATCTAAGTTTAAACACGCAAATTAACTTAATTATCATTATAATCATGCTGAAGGTCGTAGTAGCTAATTTAAGTTATTTATTTAATATATATTTAATATATTTTATTTTTTTATTATATTTTACATATATTTTTTTCATGTTTTCCGTTTCCTTGTAGGTATTTTGGAGTTTTTAAGACAAGCTAATTAATCCATCAATCAATAAGAATGCCCAATATATATATATATATAGATTTATTTCTAGATTGCGTTAAGAAATTTAATAATAGTATAAAAATTAAATATTTGTATTATTATTAAATATTAAGCTTGCTAACTTTATATGTATATAACAAGGTGAACTCATCTTGGTATTTGAAACGTTTAAGTTCGTCTTTGACTGGAAAATCTGTAAATGTGATTCGGTTTTGTGGTTGTTGAAGATATCACGATATGGCCAACAGAACCCTTTGCGTAGGATGGTGAAGGCAAGGTAAACTTGTAGACGGCTTGCAACTAAGTTTGATGAGAGAGGCATTTTCGGGCGCAAACTTTACACAAATTAAGCAAATTCAGTGGAAGCCACACAGGAAGACGGCTGAGGAGGCGAATTTATCGATTAGTCAGCAGCTGCTCCGTGTGAATTGTGAGTGAAATTGAAGGCGAAATTTGCTGTGACGATATTTTATGACTTGTGGAGGGCCACGAAAACTGTTTTTTCTAACCGGCTTAACACGAGCATAACACTCAAAGCCAGATTGTTGCTTGGGTGGGAGTTTTGGGGTAGAGTTTGGCTTCGGCTTTGGCTTTGGCTATGCGTTTGAGATATGCTTCCCAGCATGGCTAACAGGCGTCGACATTTGCACAGCATAAAAAGCTGTGCGCTCCAAATGACAGTCGGATTATTTTGGCATTAGGTAAATTAAGACAAGAAAATAGGATTTATATGGGGCCCATATACAAACTGAACGTCGAGGATTTCAGAAGGCGAAACACGGAAGAACCGCTGCTTACTTAGTGACGACGACTCAATACCCTTGCAGCTTCTAAATTTTGTGCAATTTGAGTGCCGAATAATCTGAGCTTGTCCCAACTATTATAAAATAGTAACATCTCAACGAGATAATTGTCTCATTTTAGGCAAGCCTCTTATCTGCAAAGATGATCAAATAAAACTAGTTCATATCAGACCATAATTTTGGGTCATCCGATTGTAGAGTAATTTGGCTTGGATGCAATGAAAGTGGCGCCTCAAAATAGGTTTGCGTTACTAAGCCGAAGATGTCACCTTGAGCAATCCAATGATGGACCTCTCTTGCTAGGGTAAAGGAAGCGACATTTACGACATCGTTTGATTTACTCAAATGGAACTCGTGCCGCCGTTTGAAAGGCAAAACAATGTCAAAGTCAATGTCGATGTCGAAGTTGAGGTCGAAAGCTATGGAAGATTGTAAATTGACAACAGGCCAAAAATATGAGCTGAGGCAAAGGCAAAAGTAAATAAAAAGAAATTGTTTGCCCAAAAATAGAACTGAATTTCCTATGAGTGTAATAAAAGCAATCATCATAATAATATTGTCATAATGAGTTTAAGTATAAATCAAGTTGTATTCGTTGGCTGCTGAAGCAAAAGTTATTCAACTAGAACCATTGTATTCCCCAAACAGCAACTTGTAACTTGTCATATCAGCTTAAATAGCTGCAGCCCCCAACTCGTTAGTAGAGAGGGACTAAGCAAGGACCTCAGGTATTTTATTCACACAACAATGACTCATGTCCAGTTTGATTCGATGAATAACAATTGAAATAAGACTGGTTATTCATCGTGGCATTATAAATACCTTCGACTTTTCCTGTGCAACACTTTTTAAGTATTATCTGGGAAACATGTAACTTTACCCAACAATCTCTGCGTGGCTAATATCCAATTACTTTGGATATTCCTAATATTACTTAGGCTAATCCACCTCAGCTATCATAACTTAATCGAATGCTGCACTAAGTATAGCTAAATGAAATATAATTACGAATATATATATATATATATATATATATATATATATATGTATATATATGTTATAAAATTAAACGTCTTATAAAATTAAGCAGCTTAGCAGGGGCACTTTTTGTTAATGAGTTAAACGTTAGTTGAGCTGTCAGTTGTGCAAAGAACGTGGCTAAAATGGGGGAAAACAAAGCGAACTAAGGCTGCAGCTGTCTCTCTGACTACGCCAGCGACGTGATTAAAAGCAACAATAGAAACAATAACAATGAAAACAACAACAATGAAGAGCTGAAGAGCTGCACTCGCCACTGTGAGATAAACGAAAAACTTTCAGTGCTTATGCCATCAAACTTGCAGTCAAACTTGTCATTCATCGCGAGGCCATAAAAGCAATCAGTTAGTCCATCATTCAGTCACACAGTCAGTCAATCAGTCATTCAGTCAGTCAGTCATTTAGTCATTCAGCTTGTGGGTTAGTTGTCTCTCAACTCATTACAGACGCCCCAGACAACGGAAAAGTTTGACTAATCTATGGTCTTATATTGAGCGCAAGTAGGCGATACAAAACACATTAGAAGAGCCACCATCTCTGTCCTTTCCTCTACCCTTGTTGGGACGGGTGACCACCCTCCGGATGCGCACGCTTGGGCTTCTAACGTCCGGTCCCTGTATTTAACCCCATGCCCCTCAGTGCCTGCTCGATGCTCTGCGTCCGAACTCCAATGGGCTCTTTAGTTGCGAGGTTCGACTTTACAACAAAAGCACATCCGGACCTAGTCTGGACAGTGCTGGGTCCGGGTCCGGGTCTGGGTCCGGGTCTGGGTCTGGGTCCGGGACCGGGTCTGGGTCCTTGTCCATTTCCGGGCTCGGGTATGGGGTGTCCATTAAATTAATGTTGATGAGTTTCAAATTGCTGGCGTCACAGTTAATTTATTTGCTTCTCATATTTGGCATTTGACATTTGTGACCACAATTTAAATCAATAATTTTATACTCAACAGATTGACAATCATTTACACTCATTCACATTCATTCACATTCATTCGCATTCATTCACACTCAATTGTTTGCGAGTTTCGAGCCTCTTTTCTTTTCACTTGTCAAATGTTTGCCGCTGCAGACATCGCTGACAGCGCACTTAAAAAAAAGGGACTGCTACTCGACCTCGACACTTGCTGCAACATTTTTTCTAAGGCCAACAATGAACGAGGCACACATACACAAACACACATACACATATACATATACATATATGCTATATGCTATATGCTATAGCTGCCACTCAACGGTGGAGCCATTTGTAGCGCCATCACGTGCCAGCAATCATGCAGAATCATTGCGCCATCACTTATTTACAAATACACACGCACCCTCGCACCCACATACACACAGTCACACACAATCGCACACACACATATGCTCAAACATTCCCTCCAGGAAACAGGACGTGACAAATGTCGTATACTTTATGCGAGATCAGCAAATTAGCGAAGTTATAGTAATAGTCCTCTTATACGGCTAACTAGTGCGCAATGGCCACATTGCTACTAATTATTTGCCTTTCGATATATGCATTCGTTATATATATATATATATATATATTTATATATCGAGTTAGTCCGACTAGGAGATCTAACCTGAATCCAGCTGTAAAATATATACAATCGTTTCAAGTACAGACTCTAATTCTTGCACACTTAAGTGTGAATAGTGTTTGCATTCATAAATATCGCAGAGTAAACATTTTGGCGTTATCGATTACCGATAACATACAGAAAATGCTTGAGTGTAATTTAACAAACAACATTTAACGGCTGAGCAAGGCTCGAATCGTAATCTTATTAAACAAAAGAAGAATCTGCATCTAAGCAAGTAAATAACTTCTTCACCTAATCCTTGCACAATACAAGTGAACTATCGATAAATATCGATCGGTCTATATCTGGCAGTTTTGTATTTATGTATATATATATTGCATCAAATTGTGATGCAGCTTGCGAGCAAACATTATATTCAACTCCATCTACTGCAATCCTTGAATGAGAGAATTGGGATGTCATCGATACAATTCTATAAACTTGATCTGCTTACGACATACGACCACTTGAATTCCAAAGTTTTCCCAGAATATACAAAACTAATTCTCTTTCTAGTTGAACTTTAATTAATCGTGTGCTATTTTTAAGCCGTCTTGCAGCCTTTGGCTTCGCTCATTTGTTTGGAGAGACAACCGAAAAAAAATCATTTTCGATTTGAGGCTGTCATTCAATTTAGATTTATAGTCAAATTCATGGCCCTGTTTATGTCATGTATTTACAAACATTTTTCTTGTTGGTACCTGTTTGTACACACAGCCACACATATCTACACACACCCACACACGCACACCACTAAGCAGCTTGTTACTGTCTTTTGCCTTTTGTTTATCGCTCCCGAAAGCGTTTTATTTATTTGATGCAAAATTTGTCATTTATCTCAATAAGGTTTGAATGCCTTGGTTATTTTTATTGTTGTTGTTGTTGGTGCTGTTCATTTCGTCTGATGCTCACTGTAATTCACAGTTTCGTTGCCCAAATTGGTTTTGCCGAAGCGTTTTGCACATTTGTTATAGCCGTATTGTGGTAGATAGCACAAAAAATAAAAATAAATCCTCAATTACTGCCCCATTTGTCACATGGCAAATATTGGACACTTCTCTCCAAGAATTTGCCCAGCAATGAATAATAATAATTAATGCCAACCCTCACAATAAGGATAACAACCAGAAAACCAATTTAAATGCGAATTGTTGAAATGCTCATTTTTCTTGACTGTTTGTCGTAAATTACGCTAATATTTGACAACAAATTTCAGTTGTGCAATAAAATTGTTTGAATTTATTTTTTAACAAATTAGTACTAATAAAAATAGCAATCTTTGAAAACTCTGAATACATCAAATAACTTTCTTCATATTATTATTATTTGTATTAATTTTTGTTGAGTGTTTTCAGATGCATTTGTTTTGCTGCACAACTCAACTCCGAAATGGGTTGCTTACCTGATTAATAGATCAAATAAGAAATTCGTTTGACAAACTGGTAATTTCCCGATCATCTTGTTGCACACAAGTTGATTGACGAGTTCAGATTGTATTTCCAATTTCCGGTGCCGCGTTTAAATCACTCACAATACGATTCTGTTTGTGGCTGCCGCAATGCAAATATTGTGCACAACTAAACCTTTTTTTTTCCATTTCCGTCAATGCCGTATCCAAGGCAATGTTCTGATGTCAAATAGTGATAAAACTGCTAAATAAACTAATGAGAATTATAGTTCTATATATTCTTGATCGGCTTGATCGATAGCCGAGTTAATATAACCACTTTGCCTCATCCGTCTATCTTTCCAGTCGCCGGTTGCATAGCCATTAATTATATCATCTTTTTATATAGTTAGTTTCTTCTTCAGTTAATAAATTATGCTTATTTGGATATTTAGCATAAGTACTGTTATTTCCGTAATTAACAGCTCTTTTGTTTCCCATTCAATTGAAACTACAGTTAATTATCAAATGCACTTTTAATTGATGTGCGTTGCCCACAAGCACAAAATGCACAGAATATGCCATGTCAATATTGGCGGACTGGCGGACAGGCGGACAGGCATTGCTATTAGCTATTTGTGTACTGCCTGATTGCCCATCGCCCCAAAGTGGTGTCTCCCCGCCGTGGCACCTACCATTTGCCCGACACGACGAGCACTTCGCCAAAAGGGGGCGGCTGCGGGCAAGGGACTCGATTTTGTTTGGGTTCGTGTTTGGGGTTTCAGTTGGCTGCCGCCGAGTTGCTTAATTAAACCATTTGAAAGCTGATTGCGTTTGCATTTCGGTATCCGTTGTTGTTGTTGTTGTTGTTGTTGTTGTTTTGCTCCTGTTTTCAGATAAATCAAATTTAAATGTTTCGAGTGGAATTCAAATGACACCCGTTGCCGCCCGCCCGCAAAACAGCAAAAGTATGCCAGTCCAGTTGGGTGGGCATTTAGGGGGGTGATGTTGCCCTAAACCGCAAACGATAAATGAAACGGTAGAAATGAAAACGGAATCATTACGGCAGCTCATTTTGGGGCTGAAGTTTCAAATCTGTTAGCTTTTTTTTTCCCTGGCTGTCTTTGTGTGTGTATTTTAATGTCATTTAAATCATAATAAATCCGGTGTATTTGTTTTTTTGCAATTTGTTTGGCTCTTTGTGTAGCTATAATTTAAAAAAAGGAGACGCAATCATTAACAAATTAATTTCAAGGCAAGCGAACAGTTATAATTCTTAATTAATAATTTAATAACACCAACACTTCGCTAACAAGAAATATCAAGACCAAAGATACTTCCACATTGGCTAGAGTATATATTCAAATCCTTTGCCAAATTCTGCTCAGATTCTTCTTCTTTTTTTTTTTTTGATATTAACTTAATTTTTTTTTCCTACCAATAAAACTTTAAACTTTAAGCTACTTTAATCGATGCACATATATCAAGTAGAAAAACAGTTTGTCTTGGCAAGCTGGCTGATTGATTGGCGTTTTGGTATTGAGACAGCTGAAAGATTCACTCAGCCAGATTTTTTGTACAGTTAAAGCACTGCACTAATCACATACATACATCATACATCACATACATCATACATCACATACACATATTATTATTAGCTTATCTCTTTACATTGTACATATGTATTTATGCTGAAAGCGGAAGCATTTTGAAAATATATAATATTCACATAATTATCATATTTAATATTCAATTATGTATTATTTTTTTTTCAGTGTACCACTTCTGCTACCATCCTATGAAAGCAGAAACTAGTACTGAAAGAGAATACATGTTTGATAAAGCTGTTATCTCGAGGGTAAAATTGAATGCCAAAGATTGTAATGCACTGCATTTATTGACTTTCGTCGTAAGATTTCCAGTTTCTTGGGGTTTTACAAGTATTTAGGTCGAGTCCTTGAATGTCACTCCAAAGGGTTTTTTGATAGTTTGAGCTCTTGTTTTGACCCAAAAGTTTGATTACAAAAGTTGTTCACTTGTATGTCAAATTCAGATGCAGACATCTTGCATGGCCAAGGCTAGGGTTCAATTGACTTCAAGCAAATCCAATAAGCCATCAATTAAAACCAATAAAGAGAAGGCGAATTATACTGGCCAAAGTATTTAAACAGGGTCACAAATCCATGCATGTTCCAGAAACTTTAATCAGTCTTTATGTTGAGTTCCATCCAAAGGTGTTTTTATTTAGCTTTACTGTTATTCAAACTACACGGAACTGTGCTACATTTTTTTACCTGACACATTAAATATTTAACTCGATTTTATAATTTATTTTTTACACTTAGCAAATTTGTTGCTGTATCTGTTTTAGGGCAACTTTTACTCGAGCTATCTGATTTTTAGCACTCTTTCTGTCTCTCTTTTCACGTATCTCCCTGTGGAAAACCCAACCATTTTCGCAATAAGCTTCAACTCACGCACATAAAAGTACATTTGTGTTGGCACGCGTGTGTGTGTGTGTGTGTGTGTGTGTGTGGGTGTGTGGTGGATTTCGACTTTGTGTATCGCAAAAAGAAATTTAAATGAGATTTACGTGCGACTCACCTTATAGCTGTTCTTGTTCTTATTTTGTGTGTGTAGGTGTGTGGGTGTGTGCGTGTGTGTGTGTGAGTGTGAGTGTGTGTGAGTGTGTGGATAAGTGCCAACACTGCGTATGCGTTTGAGGCTAGCTAATTACATTGCTGCGCATTTTAACGCTGATTAAGTGACGCATTTTCATCCCCGCTCGCCCACGAAACTTCCCCACAACTCCAAATCAAATGTAGCGCCGCAAATCGTCATTCAGATACTATTAATAGTGCTCATTATTCCTATTTTGGCAATGGATAAGTCAGCAGAAAATACACACACACACACACACGCACACACAAGGTGTACATTGAGAGCTGTGTGTGCTTGTTCATTGTTGTCTGTGCCGAACATCAATAGAATTGACGGCCTGTTGGCGCCAGCACAGAAAAACACAAAGGCAAAGCCCAGCAGACACATTAAGCTGGCGTGACGACATGTCGTCACAAACATCCTTATCCACTCACACACATACACACACACACACACACAAGCACGCGTTTCTCTTTTCCTACACTCTGAAATAAATCACAGTCAGCATTTTGAAACTAAAAAATTGTTCTTGATTTAAGAAATAATATCTAAATAGTAGATTCAGAAAATGGCAATGAGATTTGCTCTCTCCACTTCAAAGTTAGAGTTTAGAGTGGTAATTTACTTATTTAAAGACTAGCTGAAAAGCGAAAGTAAGTACAAAGAGGAACGCTTAGTTTTAAAAGAATGTAATGTGAAAGATATCGCTTTTCGCTTTAGGGAGTATGTCGCTTTTTTGGCGAGTGTATACAGCTGAACCAAAATATGCTGGGTGTACTCGTATACTGATGAAAGTGCAGTCAACTATGAAGCACTTTAAAAGTTCTTCAAAGGTCCCACGGATATATTCCAACCAATTTCCAGGCCAAAATCAATTTTTTGTTGCCATTGGTTTCGAATCTCCAGTGTGATAGCAAACGATTTCGATAAGCGCAAACGGCTAGAAAAGTTTTCTTCTTTTTTTAAAAAAAATAAAAACCAATTTTGTTAATGGAAACAATGTTGATTTTTCTCATTAAGCTGCATACATTAAGCTTTAAATGTAATATGTTATTTTTTTGTATTTTATTTCTTGATTGTTTTTTATTTACACATTTAAGAAATAAATTATAATTAAAGAAAAAAAAAACTAATTAGATTAATGAGAAGTGCTCTAAAATTAAGTGGCATGTCGAAGTTCAAATTCAAAATGTGACAAATTAAATATAAAATATAATGTTATTAAGAAAAATCCAGAAGACCAAAAAAAATATTTTATTTTTAAAGTTATTTAAAGAAACTGATGCGGGCAAAGAGAGATAGAGAAGGGAAAGAAGAGATGAGAGAGGAAAATGTGACGATGTAAATTTAGATGAATAAACTCAGTTAAGCATTTAATAAATAAATCATTCAAACGGAGAGTGTTTTCAAGTTCAAATATTATATGCAAAATCGAATTGAAATAATTTTAACTTGTATTAAGCAATTTTCAAACAATATCTATTGATTGCAGAGAGCCCCAAAGTATTTGATTTACTTTTTGAGTATTTTTTCGAATCTCAACAATTTCATTCATTTCTTCTCTAAGCATTTGCTGTCTCTCTCTCTCAGCTTGTGTCCGATGAGCCCCTAAAAGTAGACAATTATTTTTTTTAAAGAGCAGCCCACTTTTCCTTTGTCAGCTACTTTATGGTGCACCATGACCAGTTTCCATTGTCCTGGGCCGCCTTACCAAAAAGGATTTTCTGCCAGCGACCTTTTCTCTGCCCTGAGTGAAAAGGGTATTATAAAGTTACGCAAATAGTGAAGCAACTGCGACTCCATTTGGTAACCATATATTTCCGTTTGTCTGTCGGGCTATCTGTATGTGCTGCTTGATTGCCCACATCTCTGGCACTATTAAAGTGTGCTGCAGATTAATTTTCCTTTAGCTGATCGGCCACTTTGCCATTTATCATATTTTCATTAAACTAACATTTGACTTGCGTACAGGGCATCTGCAAGTCAAACTCCATCGACTGCCGCATTCCTATTAACTTAATTCAATTTAGCTAATTGAATTTGGTTGCATTTGTATGGTGAGAACACAAATATATAGGTCCAAACACTTGTTGTGACATTATATAACAAAAGTATAAATAGCAGTTTTAAATTGAGAAAAAAGGGAAACATTTTCCTACTCTTTCAGGAGATTATTATTTGAGACCTAACACTTGCTGAGATTAAACTAAAAGTGCAGAATAAATCTACGAAAAATAACACTTTTTCTGCTGAAGCGATTTCTTAAGAGGTCAATAAAACTTATTAAGTTGGCCGTTTATTTAACGCTATATGGAAAATGTCGAATAAATTGGGTACAGTGTTTGTCTCAGAGTCCTTGCATAAGTTTGTGTGTGTATTTGTGTGTGTATGTTTTATGTAACAGGAAGGTTAGGATACATTGTTATGAGTAGAAAGTTTTACGCAAGTCGAAGGGAAACACAATGGAAAATGCTCAGCTGTGGCGAACTTTGCTTGACATTTTAATTTATCGAAAAGTTGATTGCCATCTGATTATTATTAATTTCATTTATGATTTTCATTGCAGTGCCGAAGATGCGTCGTTCCTCGTTCACTCCCGTGTTCAATCTGAGCACCCAAGAGCCGTTGATAGTCGTCGAGGAGTCCCATGCCCCCGAGGATGGTGACGAACTGGAGGGGGCTGCCGGTGGCTGTGATCCGAGCGCCACCCGGCGGACGAACAGCGATGACTCCGAACCGGACTCACCGGTCAATCCGTATCTGTTATGCCCCTTTCCCGATATGCAGCAGCGTCGCAAGCACTCGCTGCCCTCGCTTCAAATTACCGAGGGCATCACCGCCAGTCAGGTGCGTCGCCTGTCCGAGGTCGGTGGCGAAACGGGCGGGCTCAGCCCCAAAGAGGTCGAATTTCTGGCCACTCTATCCCAAAAGGTCAGTCCGACCGCTGGCGGGCGACGTCACTCAGTGGTCACCATTTCAGCGGTGCCGCCAACGCTCTTCGGACGCAATCGGCGTGAATCCATTTCCGCTGTTTCGTTCAGGTAAATGCATTTTTTATACGCTCTCAAAAGGTATTTGCATTTTGTCATCAGGTTTGCAGTAGAAGTCTGCCACACTCTAAACTATATATATATTCCTGATCACTAGCCAGATCCGTCTGTCTGTCTGCTAAGTGGCCTCTTCTAGCCTGATTCACAACTATTTTTGAAATAGTTCAGTATATTTGCGGATATTAATTACTAGTTACAGGTGTATTTATGATATATATATGGATATATATATGAAACGTAGGATTACTATATCATATAGGTTCCATGATTTGTAGTGCGATCTGAGAGAGAGCTTATTTAAGTTCGACATGCCCAAGATTGAACCGCTCCTCCACTTTATGTTTGCACACCGAGAGTGTGGCGGAAGCTAGTTTAGTGTCCATAATTGCAAGTTGTGTGTCCCATTAGCCATGAAAATGGGCGGCACACAATCAGCAAAGCAACAGCCACAGAATCAATCACCAGGACCAACAGACCAACAGGTCAGGGCATGGCATGCCAGAACATGGCTCCTTTGACTCTCGCCTAATTGAATTGCGCCGAAGGCTCTTGAATGCTTTTGTGCTGTGCAAGCAACAAATTTACGGTATCCTGCAGTAGCCTAATGAGATTGTAATGAAACTGCCAGACCCCAAACTCAAGTCGGGCAAATGCGCAAGCTTAATGCATGACTCGAAGTGAACAAAGCCCAAAGCCGAGTGCCGAATGGCCAGAATAGTATGTGGGTCAACACTCCTTGAGCTCTTTATCGAGTTGATTTTTATTGGTTTGAATAATCTCAGGCCGTAAAGTAACATTACGATCTGGGCCCATTCGAGTAGATTCATCTGAATGTGTATATATATACCCTGTAACCATAATCAAGAAGAAAAAATGTCATTTAAAATTACGAAACTACTCGAAAATTGTTCAAGACCCACGCACAAAGAGTTTCCAAATAGATTTTTCAATATGTTTTTGTAATAAATTGCAAATTTCAATTTCACCAGCCAAAAGTCAACTGTTGTCAAGTAATCAGTTTAATAATTAATTTATTATATATATTATATATATGTGCACAGATAGTTCATATCATAATCTGAGCTAAATAATGTTCAAATTTACGACCAGCTGAAAACTCATTCTGGCTTAAATAGCGAATTTATTTTTCTCCGTTTCGAATTGGTATTAATATGGATCAGTAGATTATCTACGAATTCGTGTATATATGTGTATATGTATATAAATATATATCTGTATATATTTGCAATCTTTGGCATATTAGGAAAACTAGCGAACTGAAATGGTGAATTTATTTATACCCACTCGGATTGGCACCAATTTGTATATGTTATTTGTTTTTTAGAGTGGAAACCCTTTTTATCAAACATAGGATATGTAAAAAAAACTGAACAATAAATATTACTACTCAATTAAAAAGTGTTCAGAATAAAAAATAGCTTTCTTTCCAGCTGTGCTTAGCTAGCCTCCGTTTGTATTCGAATGTTTTGCAGTCGGTTTTGCTTATGCCTTGCGTCCTTTAACCGTTAAACGGTTGCAACTTGGATACTCTGATACTGTGTACTCTTTAATCTGCTAGATATATATATGTTTTTGTGGTTATATGTATTAATGGGTACTTTTGTTCACATTCGCAGCGGCAGTCGTCGGGGCAGTGCAATCGCTGGGCCACCGTTGACAGATCATCGTGGCAGCATACACAACTTGCAGCTGGACATCATGGACGGCATTGTGCAGCAGCGCAAGACGCAGCGCAGCGGCAGCGGCGTCTGGACAGCACCTGTCCTCCAGGAGGCGGACAGCAATGTGCCCGTCCAGACATAAGCGGTGAGCGGCGAGCGGCGGGGAAAATGGGCGAAAACGGTAATGGTATGGGTAAAGCGGAATGCGCGCGATGCGGGACACGGTTGGAATTGACGTGCAAACTGGATACAACACACTCCCATCAGCCCAACACCACCCTTCCCCCACCCAACGCATACATCCTCGCTCTCGTCCTCATTCATTCCGCTTTTGTGAACAAAAAGAGGGAAAGATAAAAATTGGTTTGCTGCGACAACGCATAAAAAAAATAAACAATTGTGCAAAGGAAAATTAAAACAAAACTGCTGACAGAGAGAGATGAAGAGATACATAGAGAGAGAGAGAGAGAGAGAGAGAGAGAGAGAGAGGCAAGTAAAAAATAGCTAGCGATAAAGAGAGCAAAACAACGGAGAGAGAAAGAGCGAGCAAGCGAGTCAAAGCCAGAGGGAATTTGGAGGAATATGCAGAGATGAAAAAAAAAAAAAAACACAAACAGAATATGTAACAATTAAGCATAAGACTCGACTAGAAGATACCCTGTGCACACATACATTGAGCCACACAAAAACCAAACCCATTTCCCAACTTGTGGAGCTCCTGATAAAATAGCATTTTTTATTTTTCATTGTTGCAAGCAATGTGGAATATGTGGTTGCAGCAGCTAAATAATATTCGATTGTGCAAACACTTTTTCTATGGATTACAGGGTATATGAAACAAAATTGAAACACCAAAACAATCGTTCGAAAAACGCTGCAAAACCAGCTGACGCTCATTTTTTGATGCACAGCAATTTGCACAGCTGCACCTTCCAATGTGGCATGCCGCCCCACTCTGCCCCCATACTATGCCACTCGCCATGCAACCCTTCATTTGTATTAAGTGACGCTGGCCGCAGGCAATAAAGAACAAAGTGAATCCAACCATGTCCAAATTGCCGAAATGGAAAACTTGCAGCAGCAACCAAATCGAAATCAATAAAAATCAAATGCAGCAAATAATATTCATGAACAACACATTCAATATATATACATATATATATATATATATATATATATATATATTTGTCA
The DNA here is from genome assembly GCA_035044025.1 of Drosophila paracracens. Lineage (NCBI taxonomy): Eukaryota > Metazoa > Arthropoda > Insecta > Diptera > Drosophilidae > Drosophila > Drosophila paracracens. The sequence continues at coordinate 5,158,247 of JAWNMN010000400.1, read as the reverse complement.
TGCTGCATTCCATATACACTCGCAAAAATGATGACTTTAAATCCAGCAAAAAAACATAATTTAAATAAAATCCAATTCGAAATGTTTCAAAAGTGGACACGTTGAGATATTTTACATTCCTTTTTTTGCTTTTCGCTTCAATTATATCTGCACTTACTTACAAATATTCAAATTATCCTTTAAAACATAAAAATAGCCCTGAAATTGAGTAATGTTTACCTTGAAATTGAGTTTGTTGTACGAATAATTTCATTCATGTAAACTTCTGGGGCATCATTTGTGCCGAGTGTATAAACATGGAAATGATACCAACGGAACGCAGCCTCGACACAGCACTTTGAAGGACACTCTAGGTCAAGGACACTGTACGCATTCAGTTAGTTACAAGGCTGTTGCATTTCATTGTAAGCGCCACGTGTAGCACATGGCGTATGAGTAATGTGGCAATGCCAACAAGCCAGAGCGCAGAGCCCGAAACCAATGCCAATGCAATGACGAATGCGAACATCCCCTTTGATAGTCGTCGTTGGGGACTTCGCAGCTGCTTCAGAGCTCAGCCCCGCCCCCAAATAGCCCCATAATGCAAATCTCTTTCTGACAACATTAACTACAATGTGTGTCTTCTAACTAATTTAGACTATCAAGGCACGATGCCAGCTGGCCTTATGTTAGTTTATGCCACATTCATTCAACCCTGTGACCAGAAACTCAATTTATTCTCCTTTATATATACGTAGACTAGAGTTGCTGAGTATGCAAATAGTACAGTAAACACACATTATAAACATTGACTATCGACTATTGCAGCATTTCATTTTTTCGGTATCAAAACAATCAAGCAACTTTTGATTCGATTTCAAATGTTAACAATCATAAAAAAAAAAAATTATTTTATTGTATTTATTTGAAGATGCAATTAAGCTAAAAATTTAAATAATAATTTTGTTAATTATTGACAATTTTACGTTGGAAATTTCGCAAATCTCACATTGAAGCAGACAAAACAAGAAGATCCTCGATTTCTCAGCAAGTAAACGTATCAAATTGTGACTTGGGAAAGTATATATAGTTATATAGTTAGGAACTAGATCGGCTAACTCGCTTGCGACAACAGATCAATCCTAATTGTATGCCTCTGTTTTTGACGACTAAGCAACCCTAACAAACCTGAAATAAATAACCACCGCTTGAATACCACCAATCGAACTATCTACCGACTAGTTATTGTAGCTACAACAAATTTACTTAGTAGAAACTATCTCTCTCTCTCTCTCTCTCTCTCTCTTCATTGCTCTTTCTTCAACTATTATGCATCTCATATTAACACTGAAACTTCCCTAAACACACACAAATACACTTGAAAAACACTTGCAGTAATTTTGTAGCTTCAGAAAATCTACGATAAAAAAAAAGAAAAATGAAAAAAGTCAACAAAAAAAAAAAAGATAAATATTTGAATGGTGCAAAATGGAATGCAAAGCAATTAAAAAAAAATTCTCTGTGTACTTTGAAATGAAAAAAAAAAAGAAGAAATTTTTTGAAATGTTTGTTATTGTTTAATTAGAACATAGTAATTGTGAGAATCACAAATGCATACAAAACGAGAGTTAAAATGTACCATGTAACTAAAACAAAAAGCAAAAAAGCAAATGACGAGAAAGGAAATGGAAAAGAACGTGTAACATTAAACCTAAACATTAAAGTAACTAACTTAAAGCAAACTAAAACTAATTTACCTACGCGTACTTTAAATGTTAGACTATAAGGGATTGGCAACCAGTGAAGCTCCTAAATGAATAACAATCAAATCAATCTGAGCATATTCAGATCGAACTTTCAATCAATCAAACTAACAATCAATCAATCAATCAATCAGCTAGTCACTCAGTCAGTCAGTCTGTCCGCCAGTCCTCAGATTAATAAGCCACACACTTACATGTGCATCTGCATCTGCATATGCCTATGCCTATGCATATGTGTATGTGTATGTGTATGTGTATGTGTATGTGCATGTGTATATGTAGGTGTGTAGCAGCGAAAAGATTCGCTAAAAAACAGATAAAGAAAAAGGACATTGAACTCGGCTTGCTGCCTGCCCAGCCCAGCAGGACAGCAGGCATTAGTTCGACCCAATTCATCATCAAACTGCCCCTGACTCCCCGAAAACAAACTTCCCAAAAATATTGCACAATTTCGATTTTATTATTAATTAATTAGCACGTCTCGATGTTGTCTCTGCGCATACAGTCTATAGCATAAGGTAAACATTACGAATACCCACACACATACATGTATGTGTGTGTACGTATGTATTTGAGTTTAGCCCATTCCAAAATTTAAACTAAACTCAATTTTCGTTTGTACATATATGTATATCGTTTATCCCCCAAGTATCGGTTTATCCCCTCCCCCGTAAACTCTCCTTCCTATTGCAAATCGAATGCAAAACAATCCAAATGAAAAATGTAGTCAGAAAAGTCTAGTCTAGTCACCATATTCACCAGTCAGGCATATGCCTAGACTCAAACTCAATCTGAACGTATGTGTACTTAATTAATAAATTTAAATAGTTTAATCTCCTGAATGCCTGGCCTCCTATAGCTAATGAAGAGCCCGTCATATTTTTGAATTTATAAAATGTCGCTGGACGACGAAAAAAAAAAGATGAAACTCAGAGCACAGCTTCCTTATTATTAAATATAGATAAATATATAAACACAAACATTCAGCCCACATACACACACACACACACAAGTGCAAATGCGAAATACATGAATACCTTAAAGCATAGTCAGGGGATAATCAGAAAGGAACGAGCGCTTGAAATGAGAAAATTATATATTATATTGATAATCTAGTATTTGTAGAGAGAATCTATACGAGTATACAAACTCGTTATTGATATATTTATATATATACACACAAACATATATATATATATATATATACATACAGATATATATATATATAAACCTATTGTCACAACGCAAGAGCAATCAATGTTTCAATTTATTAAATGTTACAAGAATGTTTTGAATATTGAATATACATATATATATATATATACATAAATAAATAAATATACATGCGTATATACAAAACATATATATATATATGTATATATATAAATAGATATATATATATATATATATATATATTTATATATATGTTTTGGAAGTAAATGCCATGTGTGAGCATAAACTAATTCACGACATTATTTGTAACTAAATATACTAGATATATATACTATATATATACTCGTAGTTGTGTATTTTAGTTGTCAAATATTAGCCAAAAGAGAAGCAGAAGAAGAATAACAATCAATCATACAAAAACAAAAACAAAAAAACAAAAAAAAAATAAATAAATATGTATGTTTACAAATTATTTGAAAAGAAAATGAAAAACTAAGCAAAAAATTTGAGAAAATTTCGAAAATTGAGAATTTTTATTGTTTGTTTGTTGTTTTCATTGATTATATATATATATAAATATATATATATATAAATGTGTGTTTTTTGTCTTTGTCTTTAGCGTTAGCAAATGTATGTTTCTATTACGTTTGAAAATATTCGTATTTTAATTATATATATAAATATATATATATTATATATTTATTAAATAACGGACAAGCAAAATACACATTTAATTACTAATTATAACGATTACTTATATTAGATCTAAGCGATAGCCGACAAGGCGTCTGCGTACACATTACATTAATAAAGAAAACGATTTCCTTATATTAAAAACAACAACAACAACAACTCTGCATTAACATTTCAATACACATTGCGTATACGCAAGGTTAACAGCGTGAGCTTTCGGCTCACTAACTGTTATACGGTGTGTGTAGACTGTAATACACATCGTCAAAAGCTCTGCGGCCAGTTCCTGTTTGAGAACTTGCGCAGCTTAAAGCTCATCATTAGCGCCATAAGCTTTGCTAACGAAAGCTCTTAACGTGGCTTTGAACCAACCACAAATGTTTCTCACATAGATGGCGCTCTTCCACAAAAAAAAAAAGCAAGGGAACAAAAAAAATAGTGCAAATCTGATTGCACTCAATGCATGAACCCATGCAGGAAATGCTCAGCAGTCGACAAGATAGATTGTAAACAACAACTCCATGTCATGCCCCGCAGCGAACAACTGTGTAAAAAAAAGAAGAAGCAAAACCGTAGCATTTCCGGTATTTATATACGATAAGCAGCACGACAAGTAAGTCAAATGTAATTAGCAGAGAATTTTACGGCAACAACTGCAGCTGTCGACCTTGGATAACAACCTTTTTTGTGCCCATCGGTTGCTGTCTTCGCTACATTTTTGGGCATTTTTCAAAGATAGAAATCAGCCAAGCTAAAAACAAGTCTTAAATATTTGACTAAAATAATAAATTAATCTTATACAGATTTTAAATATGTTTTAAAGGTTTTTCCAACTGACAATGTGCTTCAAATACTTAAACAAATATTTGACTTACACATGTGCATATTTAGAATAATTAATTTCAGCATTAATGCTAAACAAGTGTGAACAAAAACTTGTCAAGCGATATGAGTTCTCTAACCAATTACAACAATCATTAGAACTATTTACATTTTATAAAGTTTTCTTGAATGGCCTTCAAATATTTAAAGCTTTTTACTTTGCCGAAAGTGCACAATTAAAACTTTTTTTTTACAACTATTGCGACACCTCAAGAATAACCCTTGTAGACTTCAAGCCGCCATCAAAATGTTAATGGAAATGCAAATAATATATTTTTTTAATTAAATTCGCATCTGTTTCAACAAAATCGCGACCCTAAAAATAAAGCGAAAAATCTTCACTCTTACACATTTAATTTTTGCATGTGACTTTCTTTGTGTTTTTTTGCCTCATACACAAATGTGTGTTATTAACGGGTCACGCATTCGGTGACCTTCGGCCTCAGCTTGTTTAATCTGGTTCTGCAATCTTTGTCAGTTTAATTGTTTATACTTCAGTCACGAAAATTGTCGCATGCCAAATTTGATGTTTGGTTTTTATTCATTTTCTGGTTGGGTGGGTATTGACCAGAATGTCGCAGATATTGAACAGTCTGTCGTCTGTCGTCTGTTTTCAATTGTTTGCTAAATACACTTTAACGGAAAAGTGCCTGTCTTACCTGATTCAATTGCTGAATGCGAGAAAGTGTTTGTTTTGTTTTGCGAGCTTCTGAATAACTCGTAACCGTTGGTGATGTCACTGGACACACTCTGGACTGCAACTAGATTTACTGTACACCTCTGTCCGAAAAAATTGCACCATTTGTTTGGCAACAAATCAATCAGCACAGCGCCTGGCAGGGGTGAGTATTTTGCTCACTGAACTGTCGTTGAATCTTTTTCTGGGCACCCAGATTTTTTTACTCAATGTCACACAATGATTTGGTAAGGCTAGGGTTGATGTTCTGTTGGATTACCATTTTTTAAAGACTTTTTTTATTATCTGCAGCATGGGGCAGCGAGACAATTTCCAATACTGCAACATGCTTGATTGTTTTTGGCCACTTTAACAGCTCCACTCCACAACAGAAACAACAGATGTCTGTTAAGGTCAGTATTAATAATGGTGCTATTTTGATGGCCAGCACTGTACATTCAATTCGCTTAGATTCAAAGCTTGGCATTTGATTCTGACCAGCAACAGTGCAACTTAATGCAACTCTTGTTGTTTACCAACGCAATATGAAGAGGCCAAGTCCAAGCACGCTCATTAAAAAAAGCTTAAGTCTTTTATTATATATATATATATATATACATATATATATTCATTCCATTATACATTTAACCAGCCAGTGCAAAAACTGTATAGTTTTCACTTTTGAACCGATGTCTTTGCCATACTTTTCACATGATCGATACGAAATTCGATATTCGGGTTGCATTTATAAACACTTAATAATTATTGTATTGTTTTTATTTATTTGTTTAATGTTTTTATTGAGTATTCCGCTGCGAATTGAAGATTATTTGCTACTTTAAGCAACCCAAACTGGTTTCTTCAGGATTTCTTCAAGATTTCGGAATCTTTTAAATACATTTGCACATTTTGCAAAATTCTGCTAAAAAAAAATCTTTAATTTTTGTGCACTTTCTCAATTTTTACTTATTTTCATATTCCTTGTAATCTGACCCGATTAATCTATCAGTACGCAAATATTCTATTCTATACCTAGCAAAAAAGTTTAAAGAACCCAAATAATTCGACTTTGAACAGATACTACCTACATAGTGTAGTGATTCGATCTTATATACCTGGGAAACCCCTAAGAAAACACTAATCAAGCAAAAAGATAATTTGAAAATTTATTATACAGCTATACATATTTGTATATATAGTGATTAGAGAGTATATTTACAAATAATATTATTATTATAATATTTGACATATTTAGTAAGGTACAACAACTGTCTAAATCTGAGATTACATTTCTTATTATTCATGGACTGTTTGATCTCTCTAGCAAGCATAATTCCTGCTCGAATCTTGATCGGTTTTCGAATTTTGAAGTGTGTTTCCCTATGATGCTTCATCCCTACCTGACCAGCTCGATACAATCTGCCATGATGTGCTTTGGGGATGCTGTCTTATAATTCCAAAAAATCCTTGTGGAACTCCCCAGTTTTTCTACACATGCAAGAATTCTAACAGATTAAATGCAAGAATTCTATAAAATTAACGAAAATCCTTTCAATTTAAATGTACAACACTTTATTATTTAATTAATATGAAGCATGTTGAAGAGAATAATTAAATTAAGAACAGAAAAATTACATTATATTTTTGTGTCTCTAATAATAATAATTGCCATATTCCGTTAATGGAGCACTTTATTTCAGCAATAATTTAGCATGCAATCTAAATTAATCAAATTCACTTTACATGCGCAACAAAATAATTACATAATATTGGTGCCCCTCCCCCGCCCCGCAGACGCAGAATGATGCAAATATTCAAGTGTATTTTTATGTCTGCTGTGAAACAAGCGAAACTTTAAATGAGTTAGTGAAACAGCTGCGAAAGTCGATTGGCAAAAATGCCGCTATTAACACTTACATTTGCGGTGCGTCATGGGACTGAGCAGACCTGCCCCCCGCGCTGCAGCCATCCCACCCGCTAACCAATCCACCTCTGGTGGCAACCAGCAGCTTGTATGAACTGTAAGCAACCTGTTGCAGTCGTGTCATAGTTCAAGCCAACACGCTTGCAGTTCGCAACGAACATGTTCCAAGTTGCCGCTCAACCGGCAATTGTTTTGAAATCTGATAGAACCCAGACGCTTAGATTGGTGCTGGGTGGAGGGTGTAGATATATTTATGTATATATATATATATGTCATATATAATAGCAGGCTTAGCACACACACACACAGATACGCACACGCTCAGATACATAGCCAATCGGCTCTTCTGTAGAATTCAAGGCAATCATCAAAATTGTCTGTGCGTCTCTTTCTCTTTCTCGGGGCGAGCGAGTCAATTGCTTAAGCCTGCCTGTCTGCTCTGAATACAACAATAAATTCAATTGTAAACGGGCTGAAAATCGCTTATGTAAATATAACAGTTACCCCAGACCCGTTGAGCGGACAATCACTTCAAATAAGTAAATAATTTATTTTTTTTTCTGTATGTTTTGCATTAAGACAACAAACACTCAACAAGTTGAACTCAGATGTGTCAATTGGAGGCGCAGTGCAACAGCAGCAGCAGCAGCAGCAACAATTGTCCAAAATAATAACACAACATGCAACATGTTGCATGCAAAATGTGCCTCAAACAGCAACCACACACACAGCCGCTGTCTAAAAAAAAGAAAAAGGGTGTATATGTGTGTGTGTGTGATTAATTTTATCTGTATATAAAATTATAATTAACTTAAGTAAACATTAAATTATGATGGAATTAAATGACTTTGTTGAATACATTTTGTGTATCGTCTTTCTGTATTATATCAAATATCAAATAAATTTGGTGTTTATTTAATTTAATTTATTTATTATTATTATTTATGCTGACTAATCTCAGTTGGGAACAATTCTGATTGTTATCTGAATCTAATAAATGTGAATGGGACTATATAATAAATAATAATAAATTAAATTCATGATGAAAAATACAAATAATCTTTTATTTATATGCATAATATGGTCCAAACATATAACTGTACATATCAATTGTTAATTCTTTTGTATATATACGATTTTATTTAATATACAATAAATTAAATAAAGTTTAAAAAAAACAATCAGATGAAAAATTGCTGAGGAAAGCAAAAACGCTAAGAGTCGGAGAGAAAGGGAGAGAGAGAGAGCTAAAGAGTGAGACATAACATAAAGAAAAGATGGGCAAATCTAAATACCTTAAAAATTAAATGTTACTTAAAAAATTACATGTTACAAATGTAAAAATATGGAAAAGATACAATTATTTGATTGCTCAACAATTCAACAAACAGCAGAGTACATTTTTTGCTGCCACTGAAAATGAAAAGTAATTTTAAAAAAAGCTGCTTCGAATTCGAATTGTCAACAATTGCAGTCGAGTCTTAATCGAATTCGAACTTAAATTTTTGCAAGCTCAATTTGTCCGCAGTCAGCTTGGTCAGACCCCTTGTTGAAGCGACGCCCCTGTTCGAAGCGAACTGTTGGCTCGTTGCGTTGTTGTTTGTGTTGTTGTTGTTGGCAGCAACGTGTTGCGAGTGGCCGTCGCGTCTGTCTGTCGGTTGTCTGATGTGTGGTGTGCTGTGCTGTGCTGCTGCGTTGTCTGGAGGTTCCACTTGGCTGGCGTTGTGGCCAGCGCATCAGTCGCTCTCGGAGCGTTGTCGTGAACGGTTAACCAGCGCGGCAGAGCAAAGCCAGCAAACGTGTGCAAAGCCAGCGTCGTCGCCGTCTCCAGTGTGTTGTGAGTCAGTCTGTAAAACTCACTCAAAGCGCACAACAAACATAATCAAAATCACAATCACAAAAATTCAAAACAAAGTAAATTGTTAAATCGAACGAACAACAGTCAACAGTCAACAGTTATTATTGCAATGTGCAACTAAGCCGGCAAATCACATCAATTGTTTTCGTTGTTTTTCTTCATTTTTTTTTTAATTGTGTGTGAGCCTCTTGTTCAAATTTTTTTTTACTGTGCCACTCGACTTTTCAAGATAATTGTTGAAAAGTTTTTTGCGGTGAAATTTGCAAAAAAAAAAAATAAATATATTTATATGTATATATATATAAGTATAAAATCGAATCAGAAAACCTCAAATGAATATATATCGAAACTATATATAGTAAAAACTTGAAGAAAATAAATTTGAAAGAAAAAAAAAAAACGGAGCAGCAAAAGTTTCCAGCAAAGCAAAAAAAAAAATAAAAATAAAAATCTTCAAACCGAAGTCGAAAACCAAAAACCAAAAATTTTTATTCAATGCGAAATTGAGCATAGAAAGAAAGCGTCGCAGAATTTGCTAGCAAACATTGTTGTTGTTGTTGTTGTTGTGGTTACTGCTGGCGGCTTTCGCCACTTTACGAGCAACTTCCTTTTAGCCACGGGGCCAACGTGGAAAACCAGTCTTTTTTTTAACACAAAAAACAAAAAAAAAAAAATACCAAGAGAGACCAAGAGCAAGACCCAGACCCAGACCCACACCCAAAGCCGGAGACAGAGACGAAGGCGGAGGCTGAGGCTGAGGCAGGCCAAGCGCATAAAAAGCCCGTTTCCATTTTGACCAATTCACGTCGAACCAACGAAGAAAAAAGCTCTGAAAAAAAAAAAGTAAAACACAAAAACGACAAACTGAAAACGTAAACAAAACACGCGCGTTTCGAGTGTGTCCCATTCCTGGGCCAGGATAGACAAAAGCGGAAGCAAATCATTTGCAAATCGCCAAGGTGAAAGCTGAGAAAAAAAAAAGACAACAACAAACAAGCACACACACATACACACACACACAGACAAACTAATATCGCCGTTTTTTTTTTTTTGGAGAATGTGGCTTAGAATTGCTCTATTTTCTGGGCAATTTGGCCCTAAATCACTTTTGGCCAGTTGTATTTTGTAGCGTGACAGAATTAATTTGAACCCACCAAGTACAGATTTCTTTTTCAACATTTTGTACATACATATTTATATTTTTTGATTTATGCATATAGATTTCTGCTTTAAAAAAAGCTTAATTTTTTTTTTTTTTTGGGTTCTCATTAAAGTTGCCGATCAAGTTGAGCAACTCCCCGAATTCGGGGGGGAATATTTCTTATAGATTTTTTTTGTTGTGTTTTTTAGAACATGCCGGCTCAAGCTCTCTTCAGCTATCACTTTGTCATATTTAAGGTTGTACATACACACACACACACACACACTCATACACTCACACACGCATAAATATGCAGATGTGTGGAATCCACAGTCGACTAGCGGCTAGAAAGCCAGTGAACAAGTTTTGTCGTTTGTGCAACTAATTTTCTAATTTGACGTTGTCGTCGTCGACGACTTCGTCGTTCGCCGATCGTTGAGCGTGGCAATAAAAATTATGCCTGTTGTTGCAACTTGCGACTTGCAACTAAACCAAATCGCGGTCCACCCCAACAACAACAACAACATACAAGGGAACTTAACGAAGTTCACATATATATACATATATATATGTATATATATATATGTAGTATATATGCTTGAGTGGGTGGGGCCAATGTGATATGGAAGAAGAGGAGAAAGACGTAGACGAAGAAATGCCAGAGATCGATTCCAATGATGTATGGCATATTCAGCGTATGATTAATCGTTGTGGCTCCAAAAATGAACAGTGTGGTTTTTTCCCATTTTTGTTCTCCTCCTTTTTTGCCGGTTAATTGCGCCGTCATCAGGAGAAAAATACGTAAATGATAGAAAAGAGAGGCTGTGATCGACAGTTACGGCATATGGGGGGAAAGGGGAATGAGAAGGCAAATAAAAAGTACATATGTATGAAGGAGGAAAGACTGTTCGTGTGTGTGAGAGAGAGAGAGAGAGCAGCTGCTGATCATAATGATTTTGCTGATGATCATCATAAATGATTTTGTCTGTCTATCTCTCTCTCGCTCCCTCTTTTGCTGCGTAACTGTGAAACGAAACGAACGAGCATGCAAAGCAAAAGCCTCAAAGACAACAAAAACAGCAACGAACAACGGCAACAGCGCAGGCAGCCCAAGAAAGAAAGGTGAAAAGAGGCAAAGAGCCGACAGGTTGGCGGTGTATATACGTATGTGTGTGTGTGTGTGTGTGTTTGTGTGTGTGCATGTGTGTACATAGATGAGTATTATGATGACGAACACGAGAAGACGCTCTCTCTCTCTCTCTCTCTATCTTTCTTTTTGTGTCTCTGTCTCTCCAGTCTACCGTTCTCTTTGCTGTTTGAATGTCTATTAACATACATATTTATGTATGATACCTGTTTGTCCACACACACACACACAGAGATACTTTGAGCGCTGTGTAGAATCAGTAAGCAGCGACTGCGACGCTGTCGACCCGATTTCAAACAACAACTTACAAAAGTTGCTCATAAGAACTAAAGTCAAGAAAGAATTTGTACAAATTTTATAAATACAAAAATCATCATAAAATAAATGAGTAAGAAAATAATTGGAACCAAATTCAAGATGTAGAAAGCAAGCAAGGAACAGCAATAACAATAATAATAATAACAACAACAACAACAACAACAACAACAACAATAAGAAGAAGAATAAGAAGCAGAACAACAAAATGCGATATTTGGTTTTTGTTGTCTTTTCAGTTTTTGCGTAGCTATCGAAACTGGTTCTGTAGCGTAACCACAATAAAATCTGAAGAAATTTTTGGAACAAGACACAAAAAACATATCTACATATTCACAGATACATTCACACATACATTCACACATGGTGGCTCGATTAAATTTAGCATAAGTTGCCGGCAAAAGGCCACACCTGTATTTTGTGTGATTTCCAACACTGCCATTTGTCTTTTTTGCCACACAAAAAAATAAAAAACAAACAATCAAAAAATAAAAAAATGAAAGAAATTAAAAAAAAAAAAACAAAAGACTTCAACGTCAGGCAACAAACTTACTTTTGTACTTACGTGTCGCTTGCTGGCTGGCGTCGACAGCGACGCAGCTTACTTTTCAAAGGCGCGCCGTCGCAGCCGCTCTCTCTCTCTCTCTCTCTCTCTGTCTCGCTCTCTTCCAGCAGCAAGAGAAGAATTTCTCGCCAAGAGCGAAAAGTGCGCGCGCAATTTTTAATTTTCGTTTCGCGCTGTTTTCTTTTCTTTTCCTCTTGTTTTTTGTTCTGGTAGAAATTGTGCGCTTTTTTGTGGGGTTAATTTTGTATATTTTTGGTTTTTGGTTTTTGGTTTCTGCTGCTGCTGCTGCGGCTGCTGCTGCTCTGTCTGCCTACCTGTTGCTGCGACGTGGACTCTGCAGCACTGACCAGGTCTGACCCGTGACCCGTTGCGGCAGGCTTCTCAACATTTGCATGTGCAACTTGTCCTATTATATATGCAACTCGCTCGCACTCGCTCTCTCTCTCACTTTCTCTCTCTCTCGCTCGCTCGCTCGCTCGTTGGGTCTGCGCCGGCGCAGCCAGCAACAAACATTGGATTACAAGCAGCGTCGTCAAGTGGCAAGCAGGAGTTGCAGGCACATCAGGTGCAAAACGCATTTTGACAGGTAAGTGAAAATCAAATCCCATTTTCCATTTCCACAGACAATCTGCTGTTTTTCTCCATTTTTTTTGCGATTTGCGTTTTGCAATTTCCGTGTCGATATTGAATATCGAGCACAAAATTGCATTCAATGCCGAATTGTACCTTAACACACATGCCACAACCACAACCACCGCCAGCCCCAATCCCCTTTTGCCTTCAAGTATGGCAAATCCTTTCAAGTTGTCCAATTGCCGTTAAGCGACAAAATATTGCAAAAGATTTGCTCGTTTCTGATCTCTGTGTGTGTGTAGGTGTGTGTGTGTGTGGGGGGGGGGGGAAAACGCAGTTCGGTGGCCACTTTGCCAACAGCTTCCTTCATTCCTAACTTACGCCATGTCCAGTCATCTAGTCACTTGCACCCATTCCACCCACAGCCCACGCCACCCCCTCAACAAAATGCTTTTACATTTTGCCGGTCGAACGGTAATAAAGCTGCTGGGAAATTTCACTTGCTGCTCCAGCGTCCAGCTATTTCTGATACAGAAATACCCTCTTCGAAAATCATGAATATTTTTATCGGTCTTTATGTTTCTTAGTTCAAGTTCAAAATGTTTGGTTTGATCTTCATTTGAAGCAATCACTTGAAAATCAAATTTTAATATCTGAGATCATTTTTTCTAGCATATCTGCGATAATATCAAATATTTATATCAAGTTTTTTTCTTTCAATTTGATGCCTGAACTAACAATTTGTAATATAAATTATTCAAAAAAAATATTGCATGTGCAGATTAATTAATTTCTCAATTAAATTGCAGCCGTGTGATTAAATTTACATCCAGAATGCTTTTAAAAAATATTAATGTTTAATTATTATTATAAATTATGCATAAATATTAAAAATGCCATAATCAAGTGAAGAAAAAAACATTTTGAAAGTTGAAATGAGTGAATAAGTTACGAACTCAAAATCCAAATGGAAATTGTCTTAAGTTTCTATCGTTTATGTTAACTTCAATACTGATTTCAAAATTTGTGTAATTTGAATTAAATATCTTACATGCATATTTCAAAACTAAATAAGCTCAAAATATTATTTTATTATATTTAAAAATTACGACTTATTAACGACTCGAGATAAATAAATAATCCAGCAACTGATTAAAGTTCTACAATTTTCGATCTCTTGTAATACAAAATATTAACAACAATAATAATAACAATCATATAATAATTAGATACTAATTAATAATTTATTGTTGTTCCACTTTCTTACAAGCTGAAAAGTTTTGGCTATTTAGCTAGGGTATCTGAGAGACATACAAATCGCGTTTAGTTTGCGTTTTTCCCTTTGTTGTTTTCTTTTTGTGTTTGTTGTTGCGCTCTGACTCGTTTGTTTTTGTCTTGTTGGTAAAAAGCAAGTTTCCCCAATGCCAATCACACTGGCCCCAGAGCTGTGGCTGCGACTGCGGCTGCGACTGCGACTGTTGCTGCGGCTTTTGCCACCGACTTCATGTTCAGCTGCGTCTCCCTTTGCGCTCATCAGTAACTTGTTGTTGTTGTTGTTGTTGCTGCTGCTGCTGGTGCTGGTGCAGCTTGTGCGCTTTTCAGTTTTCCACTTTAGCCGTCTAAACGATTTTCCTTTAGTGTCTGCGTCTTCGTCTTCGTCTTCGTCTTCATCTTTGTCTTCATCATTCGATTCTTACACCGTTCTCCATCTCCCTCTGTCTCCGCTCAGCTGTGCTTTGTTCTCTTGCCCTTTTCTTTTCATTGCTACATCTCTGTTGCTTTCTTCCTTCCTCCCCCCCCCCCCTCCTTTCCGTTACCGTTCTGTCTCATTGCCCGTTCGTTGCCTGTTGGGTATCGCAAGGAATTTGAAAGATCTAACAAGATTTTTCTTGAAGCAGCGTTAAGAGTCAGCATCCAGTATCCAGAAAATGCCGCTGCCACTGCGTCACCCACCTCTTCAGCCATGCCACACCCCCCTGGTGACCCCTCCATGTCGACATGTCAGCTGTATTGTTTAACTGTTTTTGTTGTGCGCCGCTGATTAAATTGTTTGAGAACTTTCGTTTATAATTTGATGTGGTATCTCTCTGTGGTGTCATTCGTCTGCCGTCTCCGTCTCAATCTTCATCTGGTTCATCTATCAGTCGCCCTTTGTGCTCGCTCCCCTCTTCATCTCTCCATCTTCGTCTGGGTCTAGTTAAAGCACAGAGTATTTAGTTTTGTTCACTGTTCAGTGTTCAGCAATTAAGCGGCATTTATCTTGTTCAAATTTGCTGCAAGTTCGCTTATCGCAAAGCCAAACAGCATACCCCACCCAAACACACACAAAACCACACAAAACCACACACAACCACCCACCCACACACACACACAAAGTTAGGCCAATGCTTTCAAACATAACTGTAAATGCGTAAATTATTCCATGCAATATATGCCCAAAAACCGTAGAAAATCACTTCATTGCTTAAAACGTGTGTTTCATTTTCCAAATTTCGTAATATTTTCGATTTGACTTTCGAATAAGTCCAGAAATCAATTAAATTTCTTAAAAGCAACTTCTGAATTTGAATTTCTAATTCGCTGAACCAAATTGAAAACTAAGTTTCGTAAAAACTACAAGTGAAAAATTGCATTTTCGACACTAATGAAATGGAGCAGCTGTGTCTATATGTGCGAATGAGAAACACACAAGTTTTAACCCGAGTATTTCCCATAAGGGAACAATAGAATCAAGATTAGAACATATATTGGAATCATTTAACTGTTTGAAATATATAACAGCTGTGTTTGGGGTATCTACAAGTCGAGCTCTCGCGACTCTAGCTTTTTTTTTTAATGATTGCAACAATTTTCGAAATTTGTTGGCTTATTTCCTATCTTCGAATTGCATTTGGGATCGGGAACTGCAAGCATCTAGATTCCAGACGTTTGCAAATTGGCGAATTTGACACGTTTTGGCGTTTCAGTTGACATTGTAGGAAAACCTTCATGCCTTGGGCATAGCTCAAAGCTGGCGATCAACCAAGCACAAAAATTGCGGAATACTCGAAATCAAGAGCGGAAGTCGAAAACACACACATGCTGAATACTGATAGACTGTCGATCATCAGCTATTTGGATAAAGCAATTTGCACGCACCTTAATTAAAATTCAATGGCTGATGGCAGCAACCACTTCAGATGCAACTGTCGTTGGCGTGGCATGGGGGAAATTGGTGGAAATTGGGGGGGAGGACGAGGGCAGAGAATAAAGTTCAAAACTGACAAGTGACAGCTGTAAACTAAAGTCGAACCAAAACCGAAATCTAGAAACTGAAAACTGAAAACCGAAAATGAAGCAAGAAATATTCTCATGCGGATTACCTGCTGCTGCCGATGGCATATTTTCATATGGATTCAGTGCTGAGTGAAAGGGCAACGGGGGGAAAATGGTTGTTCATGGCAATTTGTCAACATGACAAATAATTGCAGTTGCAACAGCAACAGCAACAGCAGCAGGAGCACACTGGAAAACAGCAAGACTCAGCACAGGGATACCACATGGAGAGCTGAGAAAAGGTGTCCTTTATTTATCCATTGTGGTTTAATATGATGACTAAATCGGAGTAGAACCTAATCTGAAATAGACGTTAGTTTCATATGAAATTGTTCTGAATAAATGGAATATATGTATGTTCAAGTATGTACGGAATTGGCAGAGGGTATGCAGACAGCTGGCATGTGGCAGGCGTCTGGCTAAAGTGGCGCCTCCGCTGATTGGAGCAACGCTGCTGCTAAATGTGTGCATGAAAAATGCATTAGAGCTGGCCCAGACGAGGACGCGACAGAACCAACAGCAGCTGAAGAGACTGAGTTTATTGTGCGCTTGTTTTCTGACAACATCCTAATGATGACACGCTGCATAAAACAACAGCTGCCACAACATCAACCAACGGCAGCAAACAATGTATCGAGAGCATCAAGAGCAGAGCATTTCAATTGCCGGTGCTCGATAAGGCTGAGACTGCGACTGAGACTGAAATTGAGGCTGAGATTGAGGCTGAGAGAGTGAGGCTGGGGAAAAAAGTAAATGCGAATCCGAATGTGGATGCGAATGTGTCCTTGCCGCTGGCTCAAGGTGTCTGGGGAATGTAAATGCATTAGAGATAAGCTGGCAAGCAAGGGGATTTTGCCTAGAAACAATTGCATGTGCGATGGGCTGGGTTGGGCTGAACTGGGCTGGGCTGGCTGTATGAATTGAGATTGAGCCATATTAGGCTAATGCAATGAGTCTTTGCCATCGTCATGGATGGAGCTAGCTGTGGGCAAGTTGTCTTTGTCTTTGTTTATCTCAACAACATTTAAAGCGACAACAACTGAAAGCGCAATCGCTCTGCCTATGTATAAATCATATTGTTGTTGTTCAAATAAACAGCCACAAGAATTTCAATCAAGTTGCGCATTTGAGAGCTCAAAATCGTGATTCCAGCTAAAATATGAAATACTTGTAATGTCATAAGCATAAATCATTACAAGGAATGTGTGTAAAGCAAAGAACTTCAATACTTTATTAATTATGAATGAAAATCAAATAAAAATATTGAGCATGTTGCAGCTTCTGCTTGCCAGCTTACCAGCTTGCCACATTCAGATGTGAACTGTCAACAAATTAGGCAAGTCGAAACAAAGTGTGTGTGTTGCATAACCCAGTGAGTAAGTGGACTTGTAATGGTGCCACTGTGCTGACAGATATGTCAATCACACTTAAAGATTCTGAGAATTTCGCTTTTCAATCATTTACATTTCATCATTTCTCATTAGTGCAAAAATCAATCACAAAAATTGTATATTTTTTGTATGGGTAAACTGTACCTGTCCGAAGCGTGTACAAGAAATAAATAAAACCAATAAAAACTAACCTCAAAATAACCGTTTGCCTCTTTTTCTAGGAATTGTGCTTAGGACAAGAGAGAAAAAAGAACAAAAACAAAAACAAAAACTAACAAAGAAAATCATTTATTTGTTAATTATTTAAAATCACAATTTGCGAATGAACAAAAATGCTATATACATACGCATATATTAATATATCTATATATATATATTTATATATGCGCCATAAATTGTACGGAAAACCCCCAAGAGCACTGTCCCAGTCCCAGTCCCAGTCGCAGTTCCAGTCTCAATCCCTAGTCGAGCTGATCATTCTGGGCTGTGCAGCTGAGGTCTGCCACAAAAAAAAAAAAATGAAAAAAACAAGCTAAAATGCTGTAGGTGAGCGAGTTCGACTACAATATACCCTGTTAAATATACTTTAGTCTTATGGCTAAATTTCTCATTCTCAAAAGCTTTGCACACTCAAATTGAAGTATGACTGGATTGATTTCAACATGAGACCATAACTTGGATGTTTCTTATCCGATCTTGATGAAATTAGTTAAATTTATCGATAATATATTATAATATAATATATATCAACATGTATCGATAAAATGAAGTCAACTTGAGCTGCCCGTGGAATATTAAAACTTCTATTCCAAATTTGTCTGTATTTGAAAGAAGTCTCTGGCATATCTACTCGATTATTGATCCGGATCATGAATATATATATATACGCTAAGGTTACATACTTAAGCACAACAGCATTAGACCCTTTTTGCGCATTTCTACTGGCTTTAGGGTATAAAAAGAACCATATATATGTATGTGTGTATGTACACACAAAAAACAGGTCTCGAGTCTTCTACGTGTTTTGCAAGCCGGGCTCAAATAAAAAAAATAAATATAAAAAAAAAAAAAAAAATCTTAATTAGAAACAACAACAAAAGTAGCGAAAACAAAAACAAAAACAAAACCAAAACCAAAAACAACCACAATTTGATGTGGGCAACGTCTGAAGTAAATAAAAATTAGAAATCTTACGTAGTTCGATTTGAGCTGTTGTTCGAGCGTTCTAGCAACTTGCTCTCCACGTGTGTGTGCGTGTGTGTGTGCGTGTGTGTGCTACGTGTTATTTTTAAATGTATTGTTTTTGTTGTTTGAGACTTTTGCAACAAAGAAAAATAAAAGAAGAAAAAAGCAGCTCGACAGCATCAGGGCCAGGTTTAGTCCAGCTTTTTTGACAGGGCATCGTTTTTGGGGCATGGTCCAAAAGTCTCGGGACTTTTGCGTTTCACATGAACACATCGTTACGCTAATTTTGTAGTCTTTTTAATTGTTGGTTTCGCTTCGAGGTTGTCGCAAAACCGAAAACAAATTCAAAAATAAATAAACCGTGCACAAAGTAATCAAAATTTTGCAACTGTTTTGCATGCAATCCGCTGCTGATTGCCAGATGCCAACAAAAACACTAATTGGAAAAAACCACTAAATTATTGGATTTATGTTTTTTTTTTCATTTGTTTCTCAGATCATTAAAGACGAAGATGAAATCACTAAAATCCTTGCAGCTGTGTTGCAATATTCAAAAATGATAAAAAAAAACCGACCAAATCCGTATACAAAATGGGCGTTTTTTTTTGCTGAGTAAAGATCATTTAAGCGTCCCTTTAATTCCAAACAGAATGCTTTGCTTTGTGTTGTATTTGTTGTATTTTGTTGCATGTTGTTGTATGTTGTTGTATGTTGTTGTATGTTGTTGTATTTTGTTGCAATTTGTAATTGAATATTCACATGGTCACGTAATTGGCACAATTGGTCGAACAGCTGAACTGTGTGTGGCCTGCGATTTGGAGTCGGGTTGCCAGAAATGCCCCAAAAAACGAATGGCTGAAAACCCTTGCGCAAGTTTTTAATGAAAGAGCTGACATTTTGTTGGCCAGCTATTGCAAAGTTCAATATGGGTTTGCATTAGTTTACACACAAATTAAAAACTGCCCTTGCCCTCCATTCCCTGCTGCACCACAGTGCACCACACCCATGCAACAAGGGCAAATCAGAAGTAACCTAAAGTGAAAGTTAGTTAACTGAAAAGTTTTGCGGACTGCACACCAGATAGCCAAGTTATAGACATAATCACCGAGGACAAATGAGAAAAGCAGAAAAGAAATGAAAAACTACTCACACACACACACTTGTCTATGTTTATTAACACACACACACACACACACACACACACACAGGCACACTCACTGAACTCAACTTTATGGAAATAGCCAAATGCAAAATATACAAGGGACAAGTGCATCTACATAAAAATACAACACACTGCTGCCTTTACCTTTACCTTTACCGTTACCTATACCTTTACCGTTAGCGTTAGCGTTACCTGCACATTTGCTTGTCCTTGTCCTGTTCCTGTTCCTGGTCTCTGACCGCGTCGCCGTCCCTGCTCCTAGCCCTCGCTGCGTCTTGGCCTTTGCCGTTCGCCCCTGGCCTTGTTGGTAGCTGCTGGTCGCCAAATAAAAGTCGATCATAAATATTTGCCTAACAACAAAGCGCAGCAAACTTAAATTAGCAGCCGAAAAACAGCGAACAGTCACGCACAGTGGGACACATTGCGATTTTGTCAAGCAGAAAATGTGAATCATCCTTCAAATAATAACAAATATGGGCAACAATTGCATCGAAAGGATTAGTTTGTGTAGCTTCAAATCTTGTTGGAATCATTATTCTTTATTTCCGTAAAATGAAAAGTTAAAAGCATATGGTGAGTATAATATTATGCAACCACTGTGCGACGCCCAAATACGAGCTATAAAATGCAAATAACGAGCAAACAGCTTCAACATCAGCAGCAGCAGAAGCAGCAGCAGAATCCAGGCAAGACCATCTTGGTCTTCAAGATGATAAGAATGAGAACTTACCACAAGGAGTTCAGCGACAAGGCATCGAGCACAAAGCTCTCAGCTCCAGGCTCTTTGTGCTGTGTTTTGTGTGTGTGTGTGTGTGTGTGTGTGTTTGTGTGTGTTTGTGTTTGTGTGTGCATAAAAAGTTTAATGAAGATATTTGTTACAGTCAGTGCACCTTGAAATTGTTCTGCGGCAAGCAATGGTCACACTGCTGGTGGCAGCGACAGAGACAGGACACAGATTGAGAGAGCGAGAGGGAGAGAGAGAGAGAGAGATGGCGCCACTTTTAGATTAGGTCAGGCAGACAATGAGAATGCCCTGGCAGGCACTGGCAATCATCTCATGTTCAAGTCTTTTGCAATTTTCGCAAATAACCATCCAAAGTTTCGCATGGACGTGTTTCTTAAGGCGTGTCGCCCAAATTTGCTGATACACTCAAATAAAAAAATAAAATAAATAAATATCACAATAAAAAATAAGCCAACAAGAAATGTTAAACGATAAATATAATATATTTAATTGTGATCACTTCAGGCGACATGTCTCGGAATATATCTGTGATTTGTTTGCTTAAGTGCACTTATTAAAGAATATAATTTATGCGTCTTATGATTTATTTATTTAATAAAATTAATTATTTAACTTATTTTTAGAAATATTGTTAATAATCTAAAATCATTTTTCTAAAGTTGTTGTTATAAATATTAAACATTTATTCAGCTAAAAACATTTTTCCAAACTTGTTTTTTGTTTTTATTTGTTAATTTATGGAAGGGTGTGCATAGTCGAGTGCCAACTGCAGTGTAGGGTATTTCGATAGTCGCGTTGATTGCTTTTGTCACTTGGCCCTTGCAATGCAATTTTATTTTGTTGTTGTTGCCTTTTCCTTTTCTTTTTTTGGTGAACTGCTTAGAAATCTTTTATACTCATATCCTGGCAGCCTGGCAGCTGGTGCCTGCCTGCATGCCTGCCTACCTGCCACAGTTGCCCTGCCTCGCAGCCTGTGCTTGGCTGTTGCGCTGTTGCGCTGTTGGGCTGTTGGGCTGTTTGGATGTCTGGTCGGGACTGAGTGCCAGAGACAGATTATCATCAGTGGGTCCAAGTTTATTAGTGTCATTAGATGCAGTCAAAGCGCACAGCGAAGCAGCACAAAACATTCGCAATTCGTCTAGCAGAGCTCTCTGTTCCGACTCATGTTTTACTTTGCTCTCTCTCTCCCTCTCTCTCTCTCTCTGTCTCTTTGTATTTCATTGTTTCCGTCTCGTTTTGACGCCCTTTATTGCTTTGTGTGTGTCTGTTTCGAGTGTCTTTGCTTTTTTTTTTTTTGTTTTTGTTTTTTCTTGAATGACTAACTGCAAATTAGTAGCTACTTCTGGCAATTTATCGTTCATTGTCTGGCAGAGCCTGTTGGCCGGCTCATTATGGATACCAGCTTCGGTTGAGACTTGCGGCTGGATAATGGTGGAGCTGTTGGGCTGGGGGCAGATCAGGTTGTTGCGGGGGTAGTTACACTCCATCCAAAAGTACTCGCACGCAAGACACAGACTCGGTCTGAGTGCGTTTCTTTTCACCGAGTTTGCGTATGTAATTCATAAATGTTGCATGCTCGTTACTTTTGGCTATGAAATGGCAGAGGTACGAGCCACAAACAGCGCCATTATAATATGTTGTTGCATCTGCTTCTGCTGCTACTGCTGCTTCTGCTGCTGCCTGTTATGGAAAGCAACTTCGTCTCAGTTTCCAATGTTTGACTCAAAGTTTGCCATACACACAAAAAAAAAAAAAAAATTATTATTTATTTTAATGTGCGTCTTTTAATCTTGAAACTATTTTTCTTAAATTTCGAGAGCTAATTTCCGAATTTGGATTCATTTTGTTTAATGTGCACATTAAAACTTATTCTCATATCCGAAGACGCAAAGGAAAAGCTGCGCATTTTCTTAAGAATCGAGTTTCTGAAAAGTCGAGTTGAGATTATCGATTTAGTGTTTATTTTTTGTCAGTGTTTGAGTGTGTGAGTGTGTGTGTTTTGCTATGTATGTGTGTGTTTGGTTCTGGCAACCTAATTTTTAGGTTTACGTTCAGTTTTAATGGGCTTGGAGCAAACGGTGACAGCAGCAGCATCCTCAACAACGAACATCGCATAAATGATGTGTGTGTGTGTGTGTGCGTGTGTGTGTGTGTGTGTATAGGTAGGTAGGTAGATAAATTATAGGGAGAGCCGGCGCCGCTCAAGCTCATCAACATCAGCAGCAGCAATAACAACGAAAGCAACAAAAATGAGAACCGCCAACTAGTTTGAATGCCAGCACTTCTACTCCTCTCAGCACCCTCCACGCTCCGCCCACCGCCCACCGCTCACCGCACATCGCTCTAACCCATCCCCATTCCCTGCACGTCTAGTGTTCGCCAGCATTTCCTAGCTCCCTTGCAAAAAACCGCTCTCAAAACAATTGTTTCTTGTTTATAGCCCGAGGCGCAATTTTAAATTTAGCTCTCCTCAACAGCGGCGTTTTCGTTTCGGTTTCACGACGCTTTTGGTTTTGGTTTTGGTTAGGTTAGGTTTTTCTTTTATTATTATTATTATTTTTTTTTTTAATTTCTCTTTATATATTGCATGTTTGTATGTATTTATGTATGTGTACCCGTGTATGTATGACCTCCATGTATATAGTCTACTCGCAGTATTTTTGCATTCCCATGGGGCTTATTAGCTGTAAAAAGATCCGATTGCAACGGTCAAAAGGTCACACGCCGTTACATAATTCCACATAGATATTATTTACATACATACAAATAGAATTCAATATTTATTCTACTTTGATTATGCTTCAATTACAATACTCTTAACACTGGGCAAAAAACACAGAGCACATTTGAAAGCTGCCATTTGTGGGGGTTTCTACTATTAGACAGATAAATAAAATATGTAATATATAGTAATAATATATATATAATAAATATATATATATATAATTTTTGACAATTGTTTTTTTTGCAAAATCAGTTTGTGGGGTTTTCTACTATTTTCAGAAATTCAATTTGAGTTTGCAAAATTACATTTGATTTTTGTACATTTTTATGCAAAATTTAAAAAGGATAACAAAATTGATGTTAAAATTTCATTCTTCGTTAATTGACACATTCCATTTAATTATGATTGATCAACTAATATTTAAGTGTATTTTTGTGTTGTGCATTTTACACTGAAACCAATCGAAGCATGTTTTAGCTGGGAATTTCACTCAGGGAAACTGAAGCTTTGAACAACGCCAATCAGCATCATTAGAAATTTGTCAGCTTTCCATTTGCGATACTTAATAACTGAAATTAGTTGAATAATTATGAAACGGACACAGAGAGGCAAGCAAATCTCACTGCTGTCTGACAACAACACCACAACAACAACAACAATAACAGCAGCAATTTGATAGCCATATTCTCCAATTCGAAATCTGATTTTTGCACTTGTTAAAAGTTGTTAACGTATTTTATTTGAAAATTATTTTGTACGAAGTATTTCCAGCTTCTTTGTACTTAATCTAATCGGAGTTGAGTAGAAAGTAGAGACTTTCAAAGTCGGTGTCGCCCTCAGATTTTCTGTACGTACGTAGTTTAATGTTCAGCGTTGATGCCACGAGTATTTTATGGCCGTTCCTGCTTCTGTTGCCCCCACATATGAAACGTAAACTTTAGTGTGTTTGCATTTATTGTAATTGTTGTTGTTGTTGTTGTTGTTGTTGTTGCTGTTGTTGTTCTGGTTGTTACTGATGTTGCTGTGGTTGTTACTCTTGTTGCTGCCACTAGCTGGGCACATTAATAGTTCGTTTAGTATGCACAGTAAACGCTCGCGGTGCCCAAAATGAAATTAACGTCAAACAAACTGCTCCACGTCGAACTTTTATGATGTACAAAATAGTTGTCATACCCTGTGGGCAAGCACACTCACCAGAGAGCATATTGGTTGACCTGATCTGACCTGGCTGAACTGATTAAAACAATTCCCATGCAATTTGTTGGGCAAATCATTACTCTCGTGAAAAACTAAATAAAGGGTATGTTGAATTCGAGCACATTTGAATTGTGTGTTTTTTATGGCTATTGCCTAACTATTCACTACATATGTACTGTAGATATGTACTCAATAAATATAATCGAATATCATCGAACTGTGAATGCCAAGTTTTACTGCCAAACAAATGTTTGGCCATTTTTTTCAGCGCAAATCGTGGCTCAAAGAGGCAGCCAAGTTTGTGTCGTTGTTGTTGTTGTTGCTGCTGCATTAAGACTCTTCCATTTGGTTGACTTGACATTTGATCAAATGTTGTCTGCTTATTGCCAGCTGGCATGCAATGGCAGAGCGGCGACTTCAGCTATGAAACTATTTAGACGCTGATCACAAATGCCATTACAACAAAAGGCATAAGTGGCTCATATAAAGCTTAGCGAACACACACAAAAAAACTGAAGTAGTAAAATAGCCTCAGGCAGCGGCTTTAACGCTCTTAAAATGCTGCCACACACACACACACGCACACACACGCACACACAGAGATACACATATAAACACAGGCACGCAGCGAGACAGCGACGAGTGAAAATGACTTCCGTTTCCTGTTCATTAAATTAACCAAAAAGAAAGCGTAAGGGATACTATATATATATGTATGTACATACAATACACACACACACACACACACAAAAACACACACCTATCGTCACACAAATAGCATAAATTTTAGGACAACAAATGCGGCAAAAACTTTTGAAGCCTTGTATAAGAAGCGCTTCCAATGTACTCATAAGACTGCAATTTTATTTATTTTGTTTTTTTTTTTCGTTTGGCCCAAATCGTCTTTAAGCCAAGTGCACATTCTGCTTGCTAGAAAATACAAAAATGACAACGACAAAATTCAATTTTTGAATCGAAAGCTAGCTCAAATTACGAGCGCAGTACTCCAAAGTTTGTCGAGTGTGTTTCTCAAATGTGAATTATGCATAAAGTAATTATTGTCTTGAAAATAATTACGTACAAAAATATATACAAAAATATATACAAAAATATATACAAAAATATATACAAAAAATATATATGCATTCATTTTATGTGAACTTATTTATATGACAAAAAAAATGTTAAACAGTTTTGCAAAAAGCGTGAATTTTGATATAATTTTAAAGTGAATTCGTGCTATTTGCATGACCACAGCTGTATGCACACATTTACACACATACATACATGTGTACATGTGTACATATGTACACACATATAGTCGTCAGATTTGAAGCACTGAATACGAAATTGCTAATACTGAACACTCATCGTTTTGGCCACATAACGTGCCCAAAAGCGAGAGTCAACTAAGACGCCTCATTTTTGCTTACTTAGCTGTCGTTACACAATTTCACCTACCCGCCCTCCCCTCTCCCATACCCATCTGTCTCGCACGAATATTCACATATGCTCACACACACACACGCACACACTGCAAAAACTTTGGCCTCGCTAATGTATTCAAAAGATATCGCAGTGCGAGCCATAGATACAGCTCGAGATTCTCGCCAGTTTCAATTGTTGCTTTGCCTGTTGCTTTTGCCTTTTTTTTTGGCCACACACTATCGTCGCATCGTCACCTCCCCTCCCGGCCCTGCCGCCACACTTCCCTCGCACGCACACCGCAATGTGAATGACCCTTTTGTCGCCGACAGTCGTTTCTTGTGCTTATTTTGAACAACGATTTTTGCAAGCTTGTTGGTAAAAAATATAAAAAAAACAAAAAATAGATATTAGAAAATTCACACACTCATATCTGTGTAAGCGGAGACCTCGGCCGAAGGGAGGGGGGGCAAAAAAAAAAAAACTGTAACTCAAACTGGCCAAGATTCGCTGATCTATTGAAATAGCCCAGGCAATATGTGTGAGCAGTTAGAATATCGGTGCTACCAATGTGGCCTGCATTCATTTTTATGGCTTCCGATTTCGTTTTCAATTTCAAATCGATGTCGTTTTGAAATCGAAACCCAGAAACACCAGGCTACGCAAAGTGTTGTAAAGCCGGGGAGAAATCGACATTTCTACACACACACACACACAGCCATTGTTCAGATGCAGCGATTTATTAACATATACAAACTGAGGAAATGATTGGTTCAAGCGTGACAATAAACAAATTAGAATTATAATAATGCCACAATGCAAAACAAGATCAATTAAATAAAAGCTTTGTGTGGAAAGTTTGATGTGCTTTCCCTCTATACCATTTGAATGGGAAAAACAGGAAAATTATTTGGAAAAACGAATTCCTGCAGGGAAACATTATCAATGACATTAACCAGCTAGAGATATTATATTCAATTCTATATCACTTTCAAACTGTGCCTTGCTAAATGTTTCTGATAATGGTCAAGTATTGCTGTAATCCCTTGTCTTTACGCAAAAAATATTTCCGCAATCCCAGCGCAGTCACTAACGGCTTTGGCAGCTTGTCCCTGGTCCGGCACAATGGTAGACAGACGTAAAGATAAGTAAATAAGCGATCGTGACTGAAAATTGTAAGACCTACACGAGTTGTGTGCCTGTTTACTTGGGCTCTGCTTCAGTTATAATTTAGTCGAGCAATATTTGAGCATTTTCTCACTTGTGAAAAATGCTGGCAACAAAACTCGCATAGCGTCACACTCGCCACAAACTGCTCGATTGAACAGAAATAAATATTCACACATATAAACACATAGATAACATCCAAGCAAGCTGAGCAGATAATGCAATAAAGTATCAAAAATCTGCATCTACATGAAATATGGAGAAATTCAAATAGCACTTGAATAAACCACGAATTGGTGACACCAAAGTCAGTGAGTCAGTGATGAGCATGCTCGACTTAAGTATGCCCTGCAAGCAGATTTATATACACCAACAATTATTACAATTTCAATTTGAGCGTATCTTCAGAAGTCAGCTGTATCGATATCTTTTGATATGGAAAATATCTAATGATCCGATGATGCTGGCCGAGATAAACTCAACTTAATTATAACTTCACTTCGCGATAATCTAGCTGTGACTCAGTTGGCTAGGATCCGGGTTCGGATTCCAGGCTAGTGTTTTTTTTGTTGTTGCAAAGGTTAGGCTAATTGTTAATAATATTATGGGGAATTAATTAATGACGGGGGCGATTGATCATGTGATGCTTTATGAAATTGATTTGATTACCTTCGCTTCTCGTGACTAGTGCCGTTTGATGATGATGCTGTTCAGTGCGTTTGCAAATGTTACTGGGCATGCTAGACTGTTCGTTCAACTAACGATAGGCGATATCAAGCATATATATAGTTAGTGGTATTTACCAGTCGATAGATTAGTCTCTAGTTTGGGGGTTTCGTCGCAGCTTGTTTTCTATTGAATGCGTTCATGCCGAGGACAAATTCGCTTTTAATTTGTTTTGTTTTACATGATTACATGATGCCATCATCATCATCATAATCATCATCATTTGGAGTGGGCGTGGCAACGGGAATATGACCATCAAACCGTATTAAACAGCTGCTAGCTGCAGTCATCATTAATAATTGAATTTTTAGCTATTTCTCAAAACGCTTGCCAAAAACAAATGTCGCCTGCAATTGCCATTTCAAATATTTTTTTGATTTGCTAAAAAAATGAGCAACGTGTGCGAACATACATATATGTATGTGACAACACTGCAGAATACTGTCTAAACATTGTACTTTGCATAATTCACATTTGAATGTGTTTTCAATTGAACATCTGTTGTGCAACAACTGCAAAAGCAATATCCAATTTGTCTTTATTTAATTTTTCAAGTTTCGTTTTTGAAATTCAACTTTCAATAAATATGCTCGATTTTTTCATGATTCCGATTTGAAATTTCAATCGGTTAATCTTCTTTCAAATAGATTTACTATTATCAAGGTATTTTCATTTTCAAGTAATGAAAATACATTAAGCAAGCAAATACTGATTGAAATGGACACCAGTCACCAGACGTGCTGGTCAAACTGTAAAGTAAAGTAATCATTATTTTGGGGAGTGCTGGTTCCACTTGGAGGAATCGTCATTTAGCAGATTTTCCGGCATTATGTCTTGTCGATTTTTCTCCTTAAGGGTGTGTCGACTGTCGAACTGCAACACACTGCAACACACTGCAGACAACAGCAGACAGCAGCAGCAGCAGCAGCAGCTCAACAGCAACAGCAACAATGACAATGGCAGCAGCAGTAGACACCAACAGCAGACAGCGGCAACACTTCATTTCAGTTGCTGTCAGTCCATCAGTTCATCATTTGCTTTGCTTGACTTTCACTTTGACGCGTTTTTCCTCAGTGCGCTCACTAATTTTCCGGATGCAGTTCGTTCTGTTTTTTTTTGTTTCTTTCTTTTTCTTTTTCTGTTTTTTTTTTGGGGTTTTATTTTCAGTTGCCCGCATCATTGCAACTTCCTTGTTAGACAAAGTTTTCCTGTCTCTCCCGCACCATTAGCCCGCAAATAATGGCAATGACCCTTGGCCATTGGGCGCCCCCCTCCCAAGACATAAAATTCCGCTTTGTGCACAGCATTGCACTTGATTGTACAAGTTTTAAAATAAGTTAAAGAAAATCAACTTAATGTCAATCGAAATTTAATAAGAGAAATGAAAAATGTATTTCAAATTATTAAAAAAAGTATAAAAATTGTTTGTGTGGAATTTTTTAGATACTGAACCCGTTCAAAATTGTTAATTGCACAGTTGGGACTTTGGGAATTTGGTGATATGCTTTGAACAGATGTTCAAATCGACTAAATAATAAATATATTATTTCGAAGTCAAAGTCTAGACTGAAGTATTTTTATAGCTTGAAATGATGTAATTTCTAAAATTACTTAACATGCTTGACATCCAATAAGTTCGTTGGTGTTTGCATATTGGCATTCAATTTCAGCTTATGACTGAAACTCCACAAAATAAATATCGAAGTGAAATGAAATTAATTTCAGACGAGTCTCGTTTTGCAACTGTTGCGATTCATATTTTGTGCTCTTTGTGCCACTTAAACTATTATTATTGCTATTATTATTATTATTATTATAAGTATTGGCATTAGTATTAGGATTGTTATTGTTGTTGCCATTTCGTTGGTTCGTCCGTGGCTCAACTAATCTGCTAGCTGTTCCACTGATTTGATTGTGATTAATGGTCTGACCCACTGCCTCCGGTCCCCAGTGACGAACCCCCTGCCCCACAACATCCACAGCTCCCGCTCTGGCTGCTGTGGCATTTGAATCTATTATTTCGATTTCCTGCTTCATATCAAATGCTTTTTCCTCACTCCATCACTCCCCACAACCCGCACTTGCCACCACTGTGCACTCCCTCTGCTGGCTTTTAATTTATAGTCCGCCGTCACATATCGCATGACATATGCCTTACACTAAGTGTGTATATTCGATATATGTATGTACACTCGCCATCTAAGAGGGAAAGAGTATGACCCAGAGGGACAGAGAGAGGGAGAGAGGGAGAGGGAAAGAGAGAATAGTGCTCGAGTTACCAGCAACTGTGTAAAAAACAAAGAAGGGCGCGCTCAAAGGCATTCGATGCCAAGCACTGCCTAAAGGGTTGCCAGCCGTCAATGCCGTCACTCGGTCAGTTAGTCCATCAGTCGGACATGGCTGAGTAGGTGTGGGTGTGTGTGTGTGTGGGTGGGGTGCATAGTTCAAAGGGTCTCGCGCACCTGATGAACCGACCCCAGGCAGAAGCATAGCATAGCAAATTGAGTGCACAAAAAAGGATAATCGTGACGAAGAAATCGAAAAGGTTTTTTGCATGTTTGTATGTCTGCACAACAATAAGAACATCAACAACAACAAGACAATCAACAACAATAACAACAGCAACAACAACAACAACAACAACAACAGCACCCAAACAAACAGTGTCGAGCAAATCGAAGATTTCGCCTCGAACATTTTTGTAATATTCCAAAGGCAAGATTAATGCACACACAAACTGACGAAATGTACAAGTTTTATCCAGTATCCGACTATAAGATACCCTCACTCGCATTATAACTGTTGACTCCAAGTTACCTCAGTCTCCAAAATATTAAACAATTTACAAATTCTAATTGCAAATACTTTAATTAAATGTTTTTTTTTTAAATATATAACAAAAATTATTCAAGAATTGCTCTCTGTAATTCTGTTAAATCGTATATACCCCATTTAGGGGCAGTGACAGAGAAGCAAAAAGGGATTTCTGCGCTGTTGGTGGACTTAGTCCTGAAAATTGAATTCAAAGCCGTAAAGCGGCACACAAACACCTCTAACGAATACAAGCAACAACCAAGAGCGACAACAGCAACAACAGCAACACCAAAAACAACAGCAACAACAGGCACAAGAACACGATAAAATACAATAAAAATGTTTGCCATTGTCGCACAGTTGAGCAAACTGAACAACATTCGAATGCGAGAGACTGTGAGCTATCCATGTCCGTAGTCCGTATCAGTATCCGTATCCGAAATTTCCGTGTTACCCATATCAGTATTCAATTGGCCTTGCTCCGGGCCATGTGCTGGGTGCTGAGTGTCGAGAGGGCGAGCTGGTTTGGGGGGGAACGGAGGCAGATAGGCATGGGGCATGTGGCTGTTGTTGCAGGATAGGGTAGTAAATTGCGTAGCAACAGAATGGTTGGATATTTACCTGTAATGTGATTTGCTTCTCTTGCAAATGTAATAAATAAATAAATGAAAATGTTACCCAATTGATTTATTATGGCTGCTGCTGTATGTTGCTGCTGTTGCTGCTGTATGTTGCTGTTGCTGTTGACATTGTTGCTGCCTCTCATTGTTACATGACTTAGTAGTACATCAATACGATGCTACACGCCCAATGTACACCTGTTCATGCATACACATAACTATTGCCATCTCGCTCTTTGGCCGAAATTTCACCAGTTCCAAAGGTTACAGACACTGCAGCAACAAACAAAAAAAGTATATAAAGTATATATATATATATACGTACATATATATATATATATATATATATATGTATTTGCAGCACAATGCAAAAATCATATAAACTTCACCCATTAACACCATTTGTAGCCCTCATTATACACTGCGAATTGTTGTTGTTGCGACAGCGAGTCAAAAAAGCGAGTGTTTAACCCAAATTACACACACACACTCATACTAAACAACAGAGGGAGAGAGAGAGAGAGAGAGAGAGAGAGAGAGAGAGAGAGAGAGAGAGAGAGAGAGAGACGCACTGCAAATGCTTAAGTAAAAAGACCAAAGTGACCGAATGGAAATAAGTCGTGACTACAAGAAACAAAAATAAAAACAAGGAATACGCTAAGCATAGAACAAGCCACAAAGCGCCGCAAAAAGACACCTAGCAAAGAGAGTCACAAAAAAAAAAAACCCCAAAAAAAAATGAAGCTGCCACAAAATACTCTTGTTCAAGTTAAGTGCGGCGGCACCAAAAAGTCAGATTACCTTTTTTTTATACCCTGTAGACCTTACAGCTGGCCAAGTTGTGTATTCGAGTGAATTAAATAGTAGTACAGGGTAGCTGTTAGTCGGGCACATTTTCTTGTTGTGATGTTGGTATTTCTTTTGGCAAAGCCATTGAATTTGTCGCACAATTTATCACACGCATATGTGGCGCAGCTCGCATTCAAGTCAAGTTAGTCGCAAAGCAAATCCGGTCAAAAGAAGAAGCAGAACTTACGGCCAACTAAAGAAATTTTGCTGACTAGTCGGCCAGCTAACCCGTTGGCAATGACGAGCGCGACCTCAACATATATATGTATATATATATATATATAACTGATAAAGCAAATGGATGCGAAGCAGCACAAAAACTGCAATCAGTTTGATGTGCAGTTACTGTCATACCATGTGCACATTAAATGGGTTAAAATAAAATTATGGCCAAAACAAAAAAAGGGGGAAAAAACCGAAGGCAGCATCACTGACTGTGCAAAATGTGTATAAAACATTTATATTCTGGGAACCATTGCAAATTTGAATAAAAGAACTTATTAATTAAGACAAGATTAACTGCAACAGTAAGTGGCAACATTAAGTGAAAATTTAAAATGATAAATTCTTGGTCATCTATTATGATTTGTTGTGGCCCCGCCTTGTCGCAAGAGTCGCTGTCGGATTGATGATCTTAAATCATGTTTCCCAACACAAATTTCACAGGTCGCATTATTCCAAAATCGGCAGATTCCGTTCCAGACTATGGCTAGTTAAGTTAGGTGATTACTTAATCTACAATGTAATGCCAAGAGATTGATAAGTATGCTCAGACTATATCTGCTACTTGTGGTGATATCTTTCTCTCTTCGTTCCTAAGCTTTGCCAGAAAATGCTTCTGGTCCGGTTAGGGGCCTCTCTGCCCCCATTCCCTGCTAGTCTGTCTCTTCATCACATATACCTGCATATTTAATTTATATTTTTTTCTAATTAAATAATTTAAACACGTGTACAGTCCTGTTATTCGTCTACACTTAAATCAAAATGCAATTTGTGATTTATACACACACACATTTTGCAGAGGCTTAAATGCTAGCTGGCGGCCTGAGGGCCTAAAGCCTATTCAAATTTCGTTATTTTTCGCTGAGCGTTAAAATATCGAAGAGCAAAATAAATAAATAAAAAGAAAAGCCACCAAAAGAATTTGCTATAAATACTTTTCGCATTGTGGCGCCGCATATTCAAATTTCATACTTTTAAGTATATTTTATGTTATTATTTTTTTATTTTTTATTTTTTCTTATCATAATTCTCATTCTGACATAATGCGCACCTGATGCCGTGAACGGCTGCATGGCAAATTGGCCGTCACTTTGGGTGTTGTCTTTCCACCACCGAAGTACCAGCAGAGCACCACACCGCCGCACTGTCCGCCAAGCAGCACACCACATAGCTTTAAAAATGCGCACTCCTCAT
The DNA here is from genome assembly GCA_035044025.1 of Drosophila paracracens. Lineage (NCBI taxonomy): Eukaryota > Metazoa > Arthropoda > Insecta > Diptera > Drosophilidae > Drosophila > Drosophila paracracens. The sequence goes on along the minus strand of JAWNMN010000400.1, from coordinate 5,124,821 downwards.
CCCCCCCCCTTTCCGCCCCGTCGTTGGTTTTCAGCGCTTACATTAGCACGGCTTTGAGAGGTGCGCAATAAATCCAGCTCAAAATGATTTTCGGAGAGGTGAGGCTGCGGCTGCGGAAGGGGGGCGGGGCAGAGTCATGTCTAAGGCTGGCATGGAAATGGGCGCATGATTGGCTCTCGCAGGCCCCCTCCCCCCACCCACCGTATGACTAACTCGCACACCCCCCTCACCAACAGTTGCACAATTTCAATTTCAAGTTATGATGACGTCCAAAATGGCTCCACCAATTTCCACGACCCACGCTCGCGGCCTTAATGAAAACGGACAGGTGCGTCAGGGGGCCGTAACAAGGTGCTCCTCCATTTGCCGTTCGCCACTTTTGCCATGTTTTCGCGTATTTCCCATATCCCCGTATCCGTTGAGGGACTCTTTTTTTTTTTTGTGTGTGTTTGTGTGCTTTGCGGCTTTCATTCCGCCATTTTTTCCACTGGGCCCCGGTAATGACTCGGCCTAAATTGAAAATTTCCAATTCAAGCTCGTCGCTGGATTTTCGAATTGTGGGAAATCAACACCGGTTTCGTTGGCAACGCATCTACAGCCCATTTCCCTCCACACACAGATTACAGCATAATTACAATCACTTTTCCCATTCATTTGGTCCTGTAACAAATTTTCACACATTCTTCACTGAATAAGTTTTTCACTATTTTCGTTTCAATTTGACAACTATTAATTTTCAATTTGAAAAAATTGTTTCCTTTGACTTCAATTTGACTAACAAAATTGAACAACATTTTCATAAATACTTAATCAAATGAATAATTAACGCCTGCTGTCGTTAATCAAATTTAATAAGCAAACCAAAGTTGTAATTAATTATTCGAAAAAAATGAGTTATTTTGAGTTTAGCAATTTGAAACTTGAAATGAGCAATTTGGAGTTAAGGAAACTTGATAAATATTACATATCCTTGGCTTAGTTTGATATACGCAAATTTTATTGCTTTGATAGATATCATTAGATTTGAAAATCCAAGAAAGAGTTTCTATGAAAAGAAGCACACACTTGAACTGGAGGCAGCAGAAAATATATTTGTATCTTGAAGTTAGCATTACCTTAAGTCCATCATCTGTCTTTGGGACAATGTCTCCACGGGCCTATGTGTATTTTCTGTATGTTGTATGTTGTGTTGTATTTTTTATTTTTTATTTTTTTGCATTACTGTTTGTTTGCTTGTTTTCCCCAGTTTTTTTTTTGAGCACGTTTTCCTTCCTCTTTCTTTGCTCTTTCGCCTCCTTTCCGCATCTATAAGCTAACGACTGCGTGTGTGATGAACTTTTGTGTGTGAAAACAGGTTTCACTGATTTTCAATTTCAATTGTCTTTTAAGTTCAGTGAGAGAAACAGAGAGAAACACAGTTAGAAATGATGTGAATGTAATCGAGAGCGAGATGGTATACATGCGTGTGCTTATATATTTATATATATATATATATATATATGTATATGTATATTATTTATGTATGTATATGTATGTATTTGTGCCATTTTTATTTGCGCACATTAGCAATTTCTTTTGTTGACTGGCTGCCGTCGACGACATCGTTTGCCTCTCTGTCTGTTGGTTCGCCTGCCCGCACTCTGCGCCCGCTCGACATCCGTTCGCCGCTCGCCTTTCCTACTCTACGACTGCTCTGCCTCTCACCCTCTCCGCATCTATCTGCCTCTCCTTTGCCACCAGAGTCGTCCGTTATTTCGTGGCTTCTTTGTGGTCTAATTTTCCACTTTGATATGAAGTACAGCTGCCCAATGCCACCACCCATGCAGCACACAAGCTCCTACTCGGCTCCCTTGCTGCCTCTGCCAGCCTCCTGCTCCTCCACTCTCCACTCATCATATGCTGCTACTTATGATGATCTTTGCTGCCATTGTATTTTATTGTGCCTCATTTTTTTAATACATTATTATTATTTTGATTTTCGCTTTCGCTGCTTTCGCTGCTTCTGCTGCTGTCGGCGTCGCAGTCACAGTCGCTGCGTGCATTTCATTTGTGCCTTAATTTAATGTAATCTTCACAATGTTCTATTTTTTTTTTTTTTTTTTTGCTTTTTATTTATACATTGCGTTTACGTTTTGCTCAAATTTGGATGCGGTAATTTCTTTAACGGTCCGCTTTTGTTAAATAAATACGTCATTTATTACTCGCCATTGTGTAATGCCTAATGTTGCGATAATGGCCAACACTGAACTCTGATATAACTCCGTTATACTCTGGACGTACTCAGTCGATGGGGCAAATGATCGACTGCAACATACTCTGCATGTACATCACACATACGCAGCGTGTTGAGCTAGTCACTTAATTGTAGACACGCGCAATGTGTAATGAACAAATTTGAATTATTCCAATTTCGCATTAATTAATCCAAGTATTTCTCGTCTTTCTCATTGCAGGAATGTGGACGAACTTCAATTGTTATGGAAATACAACAACAACAAAGTGCACAATCCTTTTTTTTTGTGTTGACTCTCCCCTGTCACCCACACCCACACGAACACGCACACACACATACACACACAGACACACACACACACAGACACCCACACATACATAAAGTGCAATATTAATTTTAATTTTTGAATGCTGATAAAAAAGTTGACGACGTTGCCGCCCGCAAAGGCGACAGCAAAAGTTCACATAAAACGGCAAAAAGTTTTTCAATTATTGTAAAAAGTGTTAAAAGCGACGACCGAGCCAAAAAGAGACTCACGCTGACAGCGAGATTGAGACCGACTTTTGCAGAGAGAAACAGATACAGAGAGACAGAGAGAAAGGGAGAGAGTGTGTGAGAGAGAGAGAGAGAGTGCAAGTTGTTGACAGTAATATGTAGTCGTATTATCGCACTGGGAAAAGGAGAACGTTGCAAAGATTTCATAAATATTCATATCTGCATCTGCTCCTGTTACGGAGAAAACCAATTTAATTGCGTCAATTCAATTTTCGTTGAAGCAAAAATAAGAAAGAAAAAAAACAAATAAAAAAAAATACCCACAAATTTTTAAATATCGTTAATTGTTTCTGGGTCTATTTTTCCCTTTTTTTCCCTGTAATTGGTTTGCGTTACAAAATTATAATCCTAAATTGCTATTGTTTTGAAAATGTAGAAAGAGTGAAGCGATTTGTAAGAAGTGGAGCACAGCCGCCGCTTAGCGTTGAAAAGTGTGTAAGGGCGCTGTAAAGTTGCCACAGAGCACAAACAAAGAAGAAAAAAAATTTTAAAAAAACTTAAAAAAATAAAAACACAACAATAAAAATAAAAAGAGAGCAAACAAGAAACAAATAACTGACAAGTGGCCAAAGACAACGCCAAAATGAATCCGAGGCCCGTGGGCATTGGATTCGGATGCGGCCGCAAACCACCCAACAATGCCAAGATGCGTTCCCGATGGCCGCCACCACCTGCACCACTAGTGTCATCAGCAGCAGCAGCAGCAGCAGCGACACCAACAACACTATCAGCGACAACGACAACTGCAATGGCAGCGACAAAAACAACAACAACAAAAAGAATTAGACAACAAATGCAACAAAATCAACAAGATCAGCATCAACACAGCAATCATTGGAGCAGCCCACGCCCACAAATGAGCGCCCTCTTCGTACTCCTACTGACAATTGTAGCCATCAACAACTTGGACAGTTTCCTAACACCGGCAACGGCATCCCTGCTCGGCGAGGCGCGTCTTCGACAGAGTCCAACAGGTACGTTCCACAACTTCTAAGTTCGAAATCTATATTTAAATATTCATAAAAATTGTCAAGATTTGCTTAAGCAAAGCTAACCATAGTTAACTTAACTGAAACCAATCCAATTTTTGGATACATTATGTATGCAAAATGCAAAATTTATATTCATACACTCCTTGCCACTTGAAAAGGACAATCAATCTTCAATCTGTTTTCTTCCGTCTGCTGCTCGCACATCAAGTGTGGCAAAAACATATTTTTCATTTCTAATTTAAGTATATTAAATTCTGGAAGGAAAATTAAATGCTGGATCGGTAAATATTAGCCAAAAACCAACAAAATGCGGAGCCTCCACTTGGATGGGACATTTTTAAGAAATCAACTTTTTAAAAAGAAGAAAGAAATTAAATTAAATAAGCTAATTATATTCATAAATATAAAATAGATTAAAAAAAATCAAAGTTTAGTGGTGCAAGCATCCGATTGGGAAGGAAGGCAAACCGATTTTTTCAAATAATTTTACGCTTTTCTGCTCATTTTTCCATTATATGGCTTATAAATGAAAACAACGGCTAAAACATGGCGGCTCAGTTTGACATTTTGGTACAATCTTGGCAGCAAATAGTTCTCGAAAGTTAAGAAAAAAATGTTGGTTGTGTTAGCATTCTGCTTTCAAGTTATGACCAATTGTAAATTGGACTACAGGGTGATCCGTTCAAGGGGCGAGGAGTGTATGTATACGTAAAGGGAAAGGAGAGCCACAAAAAGTTTGCTAAAAAACTTGAAAACAAAAGGAAGGAGAAGAAATCCATTTGGGAGAGTAGAGTTATGCAACAAATATGTATAGAAGAACTACACATACATTACTAAATGGAAAACTTAAACAAATTTGAACAGTTAAGTGGACTTTTTTTTGGCCAAATGTGATTCTCTGGCTGGATGCCATTGCACCTTAAACCATTCGCCAAGTTGAGTTGCCACACAAACAAGAAAATCAAAAGAAATTGCTTTGGATTTTCAGTACTCGTTGAGAAACAATGCAAACTAGTTTCGTAATGATTTTGAAAATTAGCTTAAAAAATATGGAATTTAACTTACCTTAAGTCATTTAGTCAGTTAGTTGATAAAAATACACGCTACTAATCAGATAAACTTTAAGTTTTATGGCAAATTGATTATGCCTTGCAAGAGTGCACCAGAAGCAAAACAAAAAGTTGACTAACACCCGCACACACACACACACACACACACATGTACACACATGCCCGCACACACACTCAAGCAAAAGTTCTTCACAAGAGTCGATGGCAAAAGTGCGGCAAGTTTGTTTTTGCCTTGGCTCTCCCTTATAATTTTTATTATTATTATTTTTTGTTCGTTGTGTATTTGCCTCTTGTTGTTGTTGTATTTGCCTCTTGTTGTTGGTGTTCTTTTTATTGTTGTTTTCATTGTTGGCTGCTGCCTGAAATTATGAATCAGGAAGTCTTAATAAGTGCAATTTCAAGTCGTTAGTCACATAGAGAGCTCTCGGCACGTCTTGGCGAGAACAACAGACTGGCGACTACATTTAGCTATAGTTGTTGCTCTTCTTCTTGCCACACACACACACACACACACATATATATATATGTATGTGAAATATGCGGGGGCGTCGTGTTGCAGTTGCCGTTGATTTTAATTAAGTGAAACGTTTAATGTGCGCCACAGATTTGTGTGTTCGCGCCCTTGATGCCGGCGCTGCCGTCCTGGGGTGTTGGTTGCAACGGGTAGTGGCGGGCAGGAGGAGGAGGAGGTCGCTTTTCAGTCAGGCGCAATAACTTTATGGCGAGACACATGTAGCGTAAAAATGCCACAGTAGTGATCAAATTGCTTTAAGTGGATCTTTAAAACAGTGGATTGTACTGTCGCACACTTATGCATATTGCACACAAATACGCATACACAGTAAGAAAAACAATGCATAGTTACTTAAATCAATTTGTTTACCCCGTCTGCTAATTCAATTTCAATCATATTTATATATAATATCACACAAAATGTTTATTAATTCTTTTTTTAAATTGTTTCGATTTCATTTTAATTAATTGTAAAAATTTAAATTCTAATAATCGATGTGGACAACAATTGGCGCCCAAAGAAAGATGCAACAAATCTGAAATGTATATTGCTAGTTACACCCTCAAAAAAGACACGCCCACAAAATGAAGCACATATCTCCCGCAATTCACTTTATAAGGCACCTCCTTGAAATATCAATAACAATTCATGATCTCCTCTTGCATTAAGATTATTCACAAGTTTCAATTTTGTTTTAATTCAATCACTAAAACTAAACGACTTCAAATTGTTTACTGTGTAGAAAACATTTAGACGCAAGACAGTCATGCGGTAAGCGCCTGACTTGAGTTCTCTTCATAATCGTATATGTATTTATATATATATATTGTTGATTGAGCCCAGCTGAGTTTAGTGCAAGTGGAAGGGTCCTTAATACAGTCAGTCAGTCAATCAGTCAATCGGTTAATCAGTCAGTCAGTCAGTCATGTGACAGAGCAGCGTGACAAACAACCAGTCAAAGTGTGCAGTTTTTCTCATTTCCCCATTTTGACGTTGTTTTCCTTTTCCTTGTGCTTCATGCTGCTACTGGTGATGCCTCTGCTGCTGCTGCTGCTGCTGCTGATATTGTTGTTGCTGGTGCTGCTTCGTCAACAATCAAATAGCAACACAACGTCATTTAATGCAATTTGCTGATTGCGCTCTATGCTGTTATTATTGTGCTCCTCTTGTACAAAGCTCCGCTGTACCTTTTGACATTTGAGCAGAGTGTTGAACAGACCTGACTATGCACTCTATATCCCCCACCCACCCACCCACCCACCCCTTTATCCCTCTATCTCATTCTCTCTGACACTCACATCAATACTTATCTCTATCCGTCTTACTCCAGCATGCACATGTCTGTTGCATGGGTGGCTGGCGCCAAAGAGCAAAAGCCAAAGAGAAGAAATGACTTTAATGACATTTAATAAACAACACAACAATAACAAAAATCACTGCTAGACACATGAAGAGAGAGAGAGAGATAGAAAGAAAGAGAGAGCAAGAGAGAGAGAGAGAGAGAGAGGCATAGGCAGAGGTGGTGAGAAAGAAAGACAGACAGAGCAGCAGATGAGACAGTCTGGCAACCGGATTCAAATTCCAGTTTCAATATGACAGACGGCAACGTCGAGAGTGCAGCTGCAGCAATCGATGCCTTTGACTCTCTGCTGCTGCTGCTGTTGATGATGCAGTTGATGATGCAGTTGATGCTGCTGCTGCTGTTGCTACTGCTGCTGCTGCTGCTGCTGCATCACTGCAGGTCGCATCAATATCAATGTGCTAGTTGCAGACTGACATCCATTCAATCCTACAACAACAAGGCACAGCAACAGCAGCAGCGCCCACAACTGGTTTTATCCTCACTATTTATGATATTGCCTCATCATACTTTACCTACATGCATACATGCAGACATGCATACATGCATACATACATACATACATACATAGATACGTAGATGCATACATAGTTACATAGACACATTTATGAAATATACAAAGACAATTGCAATGGCCAAATTCTTGTCAATCACTTTAAGTTGCGCAATTGTAAAGCAAATTTTCCACTTTTGCACCAAAAATATATAAAATAAACAAATAAAATTTTTAATTTTTATTCATCAATAATAATTGTATTTTCATTATCTTAAACTTATTTAAAATGAATATGAATGAGAATCCAATCAGAAAGCTAATAAAATAAAAAACAATTAATAATTGAATTAATTTATTCTGGAATATAATCATATAATCTTGATAAATATATTGATCATACTTTTGGAATATTGCTCAATATTTTCACTCAATTTAATGTGAGCATTAACAAATTGCAGTCTATATCAAATTCGAGAATATTTCTGATTCGTAACGCTGTACAAAGTTCAAACCTGATTTGTTGTTGCGGCATAAGGTTTCAGTTTTTGTTGGCAATTAGAAACGCATAGAAATTGTATAAAAATGATCAAAGATATTTAAATGTATTCTATGTATGTATCAACTTCCTCATTTATATGTATGTACATATATAAATGAATATTCATATTTGAGTATGACTCATTTTCCGTTTTGTGCAACAAAGTAAAAATAATTTTCTTTTGAGTGGAGCACTTCAAACTAAAGAAAGTTCGACACGCTTTGATGGCTACTTAAAAAAGGCGACCAATTGTGGGTGATGGATTGGTGGTGCTGTGGTGCGGTGGGACGATGTGGCGTTGCCTGCTACCCAATTTAGCATAATTTAGCTGGTTTCTGTATCTGTATATATGGTATGCTTATATGTGTGTAGACCATATACGGTAGTACACTTGAAAAAAAAAAACAAGTGACAAGTCTTCTTTAATATTGTATTGAATTTCAAATTCAAGAAGGAAAAGTGTTTTTCAAAAGTAAAAATATTTTTCTTTTTTATAAAAATTTTTTTGAAATTATATTCAAGAATAAATTGACGAATTATGTTTTTTATTGCGATTTAAGTTTTGTGTGCTGCTTGAATTTATTTTCGATTTTTTGAGTGTAATGCTTGTATGACCAGCTGGCTTGGTGCCGCTTGTCGCTTTGGCCTTTAATCGCTCTGGCAGCCGAAGCGGCGGCAACAACGTTAGCAACATCAGCAACATTGCATCTGCAACGCTAAACCGCAGCAGCAGCATCAGCAAAAGCCACCGCCATTGCTCGAAGCTTTATTTTCTACTTCTTCATCACACACACACACACACACACACTCACACTCACACACACACACACAGAGGAACACAGATACAAAGGCAGTGGGTGGCTTGGGTTGCTTCGGTTGCTTGACTGCTGACCACAAAGTTAATTACAGTGTGCGTATGTGTGTGCTCGTGTGTGTGTGTTGGCTTTGTTGTTGCTGTTGCTGCATCTGCGTTCGTTTGTCCGTTGCGGGCAAATAACTTTGCTAATACTTTGACCGAGGCACCAACTTTTATGAGAGCTTTGAGCGCAACTTTCGCTGCGGTCTTTGCAGGCTACTTAAGCTGCGCACACACACTCAAAGACACGCGCACACTCAAACACACACACACACATATACACACATATACAGGCTGTCGCAAATTGCACATAAATGTTCAAGGCTCAAATTCTCAAAGACACGAATAAAAAAGCATAAGGTAAAAATCAAAGACGCAAACCCAAAGTCAAAGAAAACGGTTAGCAGCAGTTGCAGTTGCTGTTGCTGTTGCCGTTGCCGTGTTACAGTTGCTGATTGCGATTGCAAAAAAAAAAAAAAAAAGAAATGAAAGAATCTGTGGCTGAGAGTCTCAGGCTGTTGCCTACAACTATTAGATTACCCGTGTGTCAACAGCGTCGCAAAAATTGCATGAGTCGGCCGAAACCAGTTTTAACTGCATTTTCCAGCAGCAGCTTGCAGCAAGTACACACACACACACGAAGAAACACACACACACATACACTCAGTCGCAGTCACAGTCGCAGTCGCCATTGCCATTGCTGTTGACATCACTGTTAACGTCAGCAGCGACGCGTCGCTTTGCGCTTCGCTGGCTCCTTGCTGCCTGCCAAACGGCACCCACTTTGCCCTGCTAAAACCGCCCGCCACACCACCCCACCCACGAGCTGCTTCTGCTGCTGCTCTGCTTCTGCTCTTTGCTCTGTGCTCTGCTGTGCCGGCCGGTTGCTGTTATTGTTATTGTTTGTTTGTTTGTTGCTCGCTGCTGTTTGTAGGCAACGGATTCGGTTCGTTGATGATCTGTTTGTTTGACGTGTGTTGGGTTGCTTATGGTGAAGGGGGAGGGGGCGTACTAACATCATACACACAAACATCAATGCATACATACATACATACACAGGTCGACCTGCCGATGTTCGTTGTTGTGGCTAAACTGAAAAGTCGCTTTGGTCACATGTTTTGCTTTTGCTCTCTCTCTCTCTCTCCCTCTCTCTCTGTCTATCTTTCGCATCTCTCTTGTTCTATTCGCCTCTCGGTTTTCCTTTGCTCCCTCCTTTCGCTGTTTCGTGCAAGTGTTGTTGTTGTTGCTTGTGTGTTCGCTTGATCGCCAAGGTATTTTCTTGCTTTATTTTGTTTCATTGTTATTTCTGCTCGCTCGCTTGCGATAAAAAATATTTTTCTCGTTGTGTTGTCGGCGTTGCTTTATTGACTCTTTGTGTGCGCGTTGTAGTTGTTGCTGTTGTGTGTGTGTCTGTGTGTTTTTTTCCGCTTTTCGTTTTGTTTTGCTGTCATTGTTGTTGTTGTTCGCTTCTCGTTCAGCAGTCGGTGCCTGGCACCGGCGATCACCGTTTCAAGCAGCGACAACCCAACCAGCCGGCCAGCCAGTCAGCCAGTTTGCTAGTAACAACAACAACAACAACAATAATAATAATCACAGTGCATGTGCACCGCAAGAGACACACACACACACACACACACACGAACATGCTCACACAAAGGGAAACAAGTATGAATGCTTGAGTCGACAGCACTTGACGACTGAAAGATACTCTGCATTAAGGACAATATACACAAGAGCAGCTGTCCAGCTCTTTGATTCATTATTTTTATACCCTCCACTACCCATTGCAAATGTGTAAAAGGGGTATAATGATTTTGTGCAAATGTATGTCAAAGGCAAAAGGAGGTATACTCTCCGATCCCACAGACGATTCGATATAGCCATGTCCTTCTGTATAAACATGCGGAACTGAGATACTTTATGAACAAGAGATATTGAAATTTGGAATATATTTTCTCGTAAAACATGTGCAACCAAGTTCAATTCAGATCAAGTTTGCTTCATTTGATCGATGACTCACAAATATCGATATATATCGATAAATTAAAAAGTCAGGCTTCTTATTAATACTCAATGTATATATATATTCAATATATATATGGTATATATTCAAAATCGGATTAGAAACACTCAGGTTTTATCGAAAATGTATTCATATTTTGTCATTCCATTTGCAGGCATTATGATCGAAACGAGCTCTGCTACTTATGTTAGAATACAAATCAGCTGGGCTTAGGGTATATCGAAGTCGAGCTGACTCGACTACAGCACTCGCACTGTTTCTGTCTGTATTTTGGGAATTCCCTCAAATTGTTTCATACATTGTTTTTAAGAGTTAAACAGTGAATATAAAAAGATCACAAACGTGTTTTTCGTGGCAATATAATAACCAAAATTGCGAAAATAAATATAATAATATGGACAATTGATTTATCCATGTGCTAAACTTGTATTTCTGTCGAAATGTTTTATGAATAAAAAATAGTGTTGACTTAGTATTTCTGCATACATGCATGGATAACGACAACTATAGCAGTGGCCTATAAGAAATCTGCGCTTGAGCAATAAACGTTAATAGGAACAGGTGCTAATTGGCCACATTCTATGCATGACTAACTAACCCTAATAGCTAAGTAAGACTGTTAATCACTTCTTAATATCGATGCATATGTGTGCGCATATTTAGTTTATTCCAGTTTTTCAGTTAATAATTAATTATGACAGTCAAGGCTTAATGCTTCTCAATATATTATCTGTAATGCTATACAAATTCGTAATTTATCTTTACATATTATTTGTATAGTGATATTGGAAAAAAACTTAGTTATGCTTAAGATTACAGATTTCAAATAATATAATTATATGTTTCAAATATATATTTATTTGTTTTGACTGGCTGTCAACTAAATATTCCGCATTTGGGCAGTTATATTGTATCATAACTTGACTCGATCGGCTGTGAACTTTGTTCTGCCTTTAACAAAAGAGACGTGTTCTTCAATGCGTTTCAAAACTATAATACTAATAGGGTATAAAACCAAACTAATTTAAAAATAAAAAATCCAATATATTTAAAGCTAGAGAAGCTGAGGTGTTGAGGCGATTAGAATTTAAATGATTTTCTACTATTGACGTATCGAATATATTATTTAAACCATTTGGCGTCATACACTGTCAGCTCGCATTCACTTACAGACTCTGAAAAATGTTGATTTATGTGTTGTTCGAACTCACATTGAATCTGGAAGTTATTTGCTTCGTAACGTTTTCATTCTCTGAGCCCAATGTCAGATAAACTTATTTTGCGAATGTATGTGCTGGGTATTCAAATGAATAAAAAAGGTAATCTATTATTGAATTGTGACTAATATTTGTTTTCGGAATTCGAATGCACTTAATATTAAATTGGTTCAAAACATAATTAATTGTATTCTGATTGTAATGCGATTGTTTCAACCGGATACCAATAAATAGTTGTTTCAAATTTCAAACATTTCATTTAGCAATTGCGTTTTTTCATTTCTAAGAGGTTTCGAGTTTTATGGCTCTTATATTTTATATGACAATCATTATTTGTGCACTTTGATTTGTGTTGAAGCTTAACACGTTTTTGTACATTGCATATTGTTGCACAAGTGTGGGCAAAGGTGAAAAAATAAATCAATAGAATATATTCCCAAAGCCGCTGCACATTAAATTTGCTCTTTGGATTTGAATTTCCGAGAATCGGTTTGAAATTGAATGAATTGAGTGATTAATTGAATTGAATGAGAGATCGCAGAGAGAGATAATATTTTAATTATAGAAAGCTGGGAACGAGAAATGAAGAATTTTTATCGTGAAATTGCAGCTGTGCAAATGTCACGCAATACTTTTAGCCATAAGCCGAATCAATTAAGGTGTCGAGGCAAACCAACAAATACATGTATTCGAGCTTATAAACAATATTAGTCGAGCCAAATGTCGAAATGCCAAGAAATTGAAAACGCGTCGGACTTGCAACTTAATCTATTGAATACCCTGTAAAATAGAATGTATGTGCATAGAAATATGTTTGTGGCGACAGAACTTTTGGGAAAGCAAAAGCGAGTTTGCAGACTATTGTTCAGCATTGAGTACACATTTCATAAATTTGGATTTCAACAATGTTGACATCATTTACTTATTATTATTTAACTGTAATGAGCACCTCTGCTAAGCTTTTGTAATCTGCAGATTACGTGACGTATGCGCAATGCACAGCAGACAGCTGTGCGACCCTCAATCATGAAGCAGGCAATTTGTAATTCTGTTCTCATTGCAGTTGAAAGTTGCTCGAGCAACATGACTAAGCCTAATGCGATATGCACAAACAAAAATTGGCAATTGTATGTATGACAGGAATAATAAAATCGATTTGTATTATGTTTTAATAGAAGTCCTAATCAGTGTGTATATGCATGCATATATGTACCTATCAGATTGTCTACACAATTTGATTTCCTGTTCAGCAAAAGCAACGACAAGGGTCATGTATTATAAATGCCTAAGTAGCCAACAAACCTCACCGTCAAGCACCGACTTTTGACGTGCTCTACCTCAACTTAAAGCCCATACACACAAACATACGTATACAAATACAGACACACATATACACATACATAGCTGATATGTCATGTGTTGAACGAAAAGCGAGAAGCGAGAAGCGGAATAGCATTTAATTTTTTATTTTCAACTTGTAATTACCTTGAGCACAGCAAGTAGATAGAAATGACATGTAATACATGATGGGGCTGACGATGGTGTCTCCCCTCCTCCCCCGTAGTTCTCTTGCTCAAAATTTCTCGGGTCATACATTTATCTCGGCAAACATGTCAGTATTTCATCCACGTTTTATGCTGCGTATACGTAATATGCTTTTACATTGCATGTTTAATCCATTCTAACTGTGCTTTCCAATGCCTGCCGCTGCCTGTGACTAACAGTTAATTGTTTGTTAAATAATTAATTACACACACACACACACACACACACATGCTAGTGTTTCTAGCGAGACATTGGCAACCAGCACGGTCATCAGCGTCAATATCGAACTTTTGATTGGAGCTTCAGCGTTGACTTCACCAGCACAATACAGACAATATATGTATACAAAATTGTCGACCTCAATGTATACGTATGTATATAGCTATTATGTGTGCGTATCTCAATGTGAAAAACCTTTTTCAATTTATCCCCTTTTCAATATACACATCTATTCAGTAATGACGCGGCTGCCTTTGTTTAGTTTATATCAATAAAATGTGCAAAAAGGGCAACAAAAACAAAAATTCCTGTAAACATATGAAATGCTTATAGATAGAGATGGCCAGCAGCGATTGGTGTGCTCTATGCAAAGCCGAGTTCTATGATTGATATTATCTATGTTACATGTATGCTGCATATACATACATCATATATTTGTATATCTTTCACAAGGTGGCAAGCTCGAATTGGAATCGAAGCCGCACGTTTACAAATTGAAATTCACTATAACAATTGCAATCAGAATTTAAATTTAAAAATAAGACCCAAAAACTCGATACTGATATTTGTTAGTCCTGGAAAGAGTGTTTCGAAGGCAAAACATGCTTATAAATATATTATGGGATTACGTACCGTTAGCATCAAAATCCCAAATCGAAATCCTGACGCCCTGATTTTGAACATAAAGCATGTTTTGTCTTCTCCTGCCATTGTGGAGCTGAACTGTTTTCGAATCGTGTTTCAAACAGTTTTTTTTATGTGAACTAAACCCAGTTTAGCACTTTTTTCTTTTTTTTTTTTGCCTAATTTCTTTTTTGTTTTGCGTTGGAACTGAGCGTATAATCAAATACTCTGCTGTTCTAAAAAAAAGCGCTCAAAGCGGCTTTTACTTGTTTCGCGATTATTTGCTGCGGCTGCTCTGTGTTGGCATTTTTAAGTGGGCCTCTGCATCCAATGTGAACATATTTCACACACAATAGAATTGCCACACAATTTCAGAGCTATAAGCTGCATGAGGCAGGCATTCAGCTGTTGCTGTTGCTGTTGCCCAACTGTGTTAAGGTTTAAAATATTCTCTTTTGGCTGAGCAAATATTTTCACAAAACGGAATTAAATCGATTTTGTTCGTTTTCCCTGCTCCAGTGTTAATTTTTATTTTATTTGTTTTTGTTGTTGTTGTTGTTGTTGTTTTGTTCGTCGTTTGATATTGTATTTGTCGGCCTCGCTTTTGCTGGTATGTTGCTATTATTTTTTAATCAATTATTAAAGTGTGCAGGCAAATTCATTTCAGTTTTTTTTTATTTATTTTTTTTTGCACATGGATTACCCAAGCAATTTCAAGCAATTTCCATTCATTTTCATTAATTTTCATCATGATGCGACAGCAATTTCATAAATATAAATAGCAACCAAGAATTAACCTAATAAGCGTATCCATTTTATAGTGCTTAACCTGCTACAAATTGCTGTCCAATTGCATTGCACAAATGCCACACAGCAGTGCCACTTTTCCTGCCCCATGCACCATGCCCTCTGCCACCAAAAAGAATTACTTTCTTTGCGTGCAATGAATACAATGTATTCAACAATGTATGTCTGCTTAGTGGTTTCATTGAATTTCATGTGATTTTATTTGGTGTCCATAATGCATTTATTTATCGAGCACAGCAGCAACAATGCAAATTAATAAAACGGCACAATTTTCTCCCTTAAATGTGCGTTTTTTCAGCTTTTCCAAGTTTTCTCGTTTAGTTGTCGCGTCTGGCAACAACATCAGTACAAAATGTATGAAGCAAAGAACAAAAAAAGAAAATTACAAAAATTTCACAACAAAATGGCGTCGCTTGCCAAGTTGTGCAGTGATTTTTTGCGATTACTCTTTATGTGTGTGTGTGTGTGTGTGTGTGTGCGGCGGCTTTTGTGGGTGTGTGTATATATAGTATAACCGAAGAACAGTCCCAAAAATGCTGCAACAGTCAAAGAATTTTCGCATTTTTTATGCATTTCAACGCATTTTTCACTTATAATTAAGTTGGACAAAAATAAATGCAACAGGGGAGGAAAGGGAAAGAGGGTAGGGTCAGTGCATTCCGGCTTTGGTGATGCAATTAATGTATTTGAAAAAGCTTTCAGCATTCAGTAATTCCAATTGCCAAAATTTGCTTCCGTGCAGTATTGAGTTAGTTGCAATGACGGTTTGCTTCATAATTGGGTCTTCTGCTGTGCCACATGGAGCTTATAACACATGGGCATTTTAAGGTATCAAGTGCTTGTTGCAGTCCAAATTGCCACACACTTGCGCACACAGCGGCCCTTTGGAACTTTCAACCCAAAATGGGCAGCCAGGTTTATTTCACAATGCAGCTCAATGTTTACTCAGAGACAAAAGCAGTACTGCAATCAACAGAAACACGAAATCAAATTTCCAATATTTTGTTACCACAATTTCGAGTGCAAATCACTCTATAATATAAATAAATACTTGATTTCTAAAGAGCAATTAAAGGAATGGCGATTTACCAAAAATTCTCGACTATTGTTTTTCTGAGTGTAGCACAAAATTGTTGTTCTCTAAACTAATTCTGCTTCGATACTTGAATGCCCTGAACCCATCAGAATGCAATGAAGGGAATAATGTAGATGTGCAGACAGAATGAACTAATTAACAACCAAGTCGAGTTGAACATGTCCGTCTGTCCATCAGTCCATCAGTCCACCTGTTTGAACGAACCTATCACAGAGACTATGAGACCTAGAGACTTCAAATTTGAAATATGAGTATGGCAAAGGTATATCAAGCTAATTTCATATTATCGATAACAGTCAGATAAGATTGTGTTAAGCAAACTGAAATCGTATTTCAAATTTATCTCGTAGTCGAACTCTCTAGTCTCTGCAACGTCAGCACAACTATTTAAATGCATATCTGCTTGTGTGCAAATATAACACAACTAATTGGTATTAAAGCAAATTCATTAGGACAAATAGTTTCGATTGCCCAAACACCTTTGCTGGTTGTGGCATTTCCAGTCGAGCTCATTTTTACAATTACGCTGTAGACCAGTTATTAACAAACGGCCAATTACTAAGGCTCAACTGTCCGTACGTAAATGTGGCTGCGGCTCAAGTCGAGGAGTAGGAGAGAACACACGGACAAGTGCTTATGTGTATGTGTATGTCTGTGTCTGTCTACCTATCAAATTCAGCACTTGGGTTAGCATCTTGCGTGCTAAGATATGGCAAATAACTAATAACGAACAGGCTCGCCAAATGCATTGGGTAGCAATGGGTTAAAGCAATAGTAGCTCATTAACACACACACACACTAACACACGCACACAACATTGGGTAGCAGACACATATCTTTCCTAAGGCAAAATTGGCTTAACCACATCATTATTGCCAAACATCAACCACAGGCTGTGGTTGAGGTAGCCTCCCTCTGAGCACGAATATCGAATCGGTTTTGTCAAAGTTATGCCACTTTCAATTATTTAGGAGCAATTCACTGAGAAAATTTGTGCATTGTGTTTGCTGGTATTCAGCTCCGTTCTACACTAAGCTGTCATTTCTGTATTTTTGAAGGCGCACTGAGCGACGCAGGGTTGACAGCCCAGAAAACAATGATTCTGACTGTTTCGTACTGCTTAACTTTTATACCCTGAACCCATTAGAAATGGGTAAAAAGGGTATAATGATTTTGTGCAAAAGTAAGTAACAAGCAGAACGAAGCATTTCCAATCCAATAAAGTATATATATATACGAGTATGCCGATATAGCCATATCCGTCTGTGTGAACAGGCGGATCTCAGAGACAGACCTTGCATTTAGTATATGAGTTCTGGTTTACTCAGCGCAGGTCAAGTCTATTCTATTTCTATCGATAACCGTTTCGTTATCGATACAAATCGATTTTTTATTGCAATAATTTGCACAATTTGAAAGACAGATCCTTCCAATTGATATACACATTCTCATATTACACAATCGACTCTAGCGAACAAATTTTTGTTTATTCAGTCAGTTGTAAGAAATGGAAGCACTTCCACGCATGCTTACATTTGAGTGTGCAAAACTTAAAGGGAAATTTGGCAATAAAACTAGAATGTATTTCGCAGCTGGGTTCAGTGAATATCGTAATGGAGCTCATCCGACTACATCAGTTTTAATTCTTACTTAATGTTGCTGCTGTCGCTGCTGTTGATGTTGTTGCTGCTGTTGATGTTGTTGATGTTGTTGCTGCTGTTGCTGTTGTTGATGCTGTTGTTGATGCTGTTGCTGCTGTCGCTGACACCAGTCATCAGTTTGAAATAACAGTTTCAGTTTGAGCTTAATTTCCGTAGCTGTAGTCAACTTGCGACACATTTCACTTTACCTTTTGACGGTGCAACTTCACAAAATATAAAAAAGTACACAAAAAAAATTAAGGAGAAAAAAAAATTGGAAATATGTACAAAACTTTTTAATTACTTCCATTTATTTTGAAGCAATGTTCAAAGTGCTTTTCAGTGAAAGGCGACTTTGCAATTGCACATGCTGTAAATATCATCAAATCGGTGTCTGTATAAACACAGGCGACTGGAATTCTTTGTGCCACGAATGCTTTGAGAACGCTTTTATCTGTCTCATTCTGTGAAGCTTCTGCAAAATTTAATATTGTCGACTTTTTCGAAATACGCTGCAATTGTTGCGATCCATCAGCTGTGGATGAACACAACATAAATTCATAGTGGTTGCCAAAAACAGTTTAGCTTTGCCCATTTCAATAATCCAAAATAAACCAAATCAAGCGAAATATTGTAAGCAAAATTCAAATTGAAAAACTTAAATTTTTATATTGAATTTATTTTATTATTTATAAATCACGCTTAAGCTGCCTTCCCTAGTTAATATTTTGCCTACTCCAGTCTCATATCAATTTCCACACTTATGCAAAAAGTAACTTTCTCAAACCATACACTAGACGCAATTGGATGCAATTTGTAGTTAATTCACATCTACGACAATTATTTATTATACAAGTTGAGAAAATGATCTCATTTATAATTCGTTTTTTTTCTCAAATAAAAGCGTTTCGTGTTCGTATGCATGACATTATAATTAAAATATTTGTACTAATCGTTGGGAATTTCAAAGAGATTTTGACAACATAAATACCTGATTATAGGGTATCTCATGTCTCAACTGTATCAAGTTGTTTTTGCTCTGGGCATGAGCTCTTAAATGTCTTTCCCTGAATTGCCCTCGCTGGCAGACCCTTACCTAACTACCAGTTTATTTATTTTTATTTTTTAACTGAGAAACGTTTATAAATTAACTTTTTTGTTTGCAGCGACATTTGTTGTTGTTGTTGTTGTTGCAGAGATTTTTATGGCAGTGGCAGCTGGAGCTGGAGCTGGAGCTGGCGCTGCTGACCAGCTGGATGCCGACTTCTCATTAAGGTCCGCAGTGCTTACAAAAATGTCCACTCGAATGGCGTTTAGCGCGCAATTATGAGTTCGTTTTGTTGCTTTCTTGCAACTTACCCGTTTTGTTGCAAAACTATTTTACCCCATTTCGGCCAAGTGAAGAAAAACCGAGTGGAAAAATATAGTAATAGGGATAGAGTTGGAGATAGAAAACAGAAGATTCTCACTCAAATTGGTGTGGCTCAGTTTTTGTTTAATTGTTGCCGTCCGCGAAACTTTAAAACACATTAGTGAAGTGGGTGGGGGTTATTAGGGGTAGGCTCGTGTAGTTTTAGGTAAGGGTATCTCCACAGTGCGGGGAATGGGGTTGGCATTTTGTCTGCTACGCCGTAGGCATTGAGGCGTAACAAAGCTGACTTAATGACTTTGAATGCGAGTACGAAAGAGCAAAAAAATAAACGACGCCGAAATACACAAAATACGCACACACACACACACACATACACACACACACACACACAGTGAGAAAATTTAAAAGAGAAACAAATTAAAAATGACTTTAAAGCGCAAATGAAATTGAAGTTGAGACTGCTGCTTAGACTGATGCTGGGCGGTTTGTCTAAGTGTTTGTGTCTGTGTGTGTGTGTGTGTGTGTGTGCACTAATGCAGCAGAGAAAACCCGATGTGGCTGCTGCTTACATTTTAATGACGCCTGGCTCACTTTTCACTTTTCACACTCTCCAAATGTCAACAAGAAATGGACGCTGCTTCCGGCAACCAATTCTCATTTCTCATTTCTCACTCTTCACTCTTCACTTTTTAATGCAGAGCCTTTTCGAGCTGTGAAAAATTATTTACTGACATTGACGAAGATTCCATGAGTTCGCTTCAAGCAATATGCCTATTGTGTGACCTTTTTAAGTCTTACGTACTCTGCCATTGTCATTAAGCGTCAAGTGAGCCCTGGCCGAAGGTAATCAACCGTTGCTGACATCACACTTTGCACCTTTGCTAACTGGTCTGTAATTGAGCATCTTTTTCCCTCTCGCATTGTTACTTAAATCGAACTCATATTTAGCTTTCGCTTTTTTGCTCTCTAAAATACCTGCTTAACATACTCTTTCGCAGTGAACTCACCTGTCGAATTATGTACTTAAGAATGCTTATTAACTCAATGTTCATTTTAATCGGACTTAGATCGCAAACAAATGTTCCGCTTGAGGTTTATAATTGATATTTATTATCTGGCAGCCGTGCAAATACCAATGTAAATTGTTTCTTCTTTTTTATTTTTAAATTGTAGTTTCGGCAACATCTCTAAATCACATTGGGTCCGTAGCTTGCAGAAATTGATCTTCAAACTTGGCAATAAATTTTATTTCTCAAAACTTGCAAAGATTTGATTACACCCTTCTGCTATATTTCATTCTAACGTACTAATTTATGCTGCTGATGTCAAGTTGTGCCCGACATTTAAATATATCAATATATATATCTTTTTCGCATGAATTGTGACTACTTTTGTTGGTTCGATTGGGTTTTTCCCTGGGTTTTCCCCAATATAGCTTCAAGTACAGATTTGTTTGGTTTGGTTTCATTTAGATGTGAATTAATCGTTGCCTGAATAATGTATATACATATGTGTGTATATGTATGTAAGAAAAATATATACATATATTTATTTGTGGAATGCAAAAATCGAATGCTTTCCATTAAGCGTGTTCAAGCAGAGAACACAAAAAAAAGAAGCATAAATCTGTCGTTGGGCTGAGCATTTAGTGTAATGGTGAAGGCTGCCTAAACCATAACAACAACAACAGCGAATGCAACTAGAACAGATGCAACGACAACAGTTTCAACATGGCGAATACGTAATCACTATTGACCAACTGATTGTCTGACTGTGGATGTTAGTTTTGTGTGTCTGCTGCGGGTCTGATTGACTGCATGACCAACTGACTGTGACTCTGACTGTGACTGTGACTGTGACTGTAAATTTAGTGACCGAGAGTATTGCCATGGCCACACCCCCCGCCAACACAAGCGCAACCCTGCTGCATCCACTGGCTGTCGACAGTGCCCTTTTAATTAAACACAACTGCAGCAGAAGCCGCAGATGCGCAATCGAAATAAAATCAAATCGCTACCAATTTACACCAGAGAGGGTTAGGTGTTTCTGTGTGTGTGTGTGTGTGTGTGTATGTGTGTAGGTGGGTGATGGTATTGTGTGTGTGTGTGTGTGTTTTAAGCGGCAGGTGGCAGTGTCAATTGGCTACTGCATGCTGCTGGTTGCAGGCTGTTGGTGACAGTTGCAAAGATGAATGTTTTGGACCTCATTGTGTATGCATATTGCGTAACGCCTATTAATTAGGCTAGCAAAATGAGATGTGGGCGTTTTGGCCGGGTTCAACTAAAGTGCATTGTCGTTATGACAGTGCAACTCAATTCTAAAGCTATCTGCACAAACAATAATCAAAATCGCTCAAAGAACTCGACAAAAAATAAAAAGAAATTTTTTAGTTTCAGCAAACATCGTTGAACATTTTTGAAATTTTTATTTTTTATTTTTTAGTTTTTTTTTGCAATGTTGATGAATGTTTTGTTGTAGCAGCTGCATTGCTTTAGCATTTTGGGCTGTTCAACACCATTGACCACGAAACAGCTGGTGCGTGACATTGGGGCCTGGTTGGGAATTTGAATTGCAATTGTTATTGTCAGTTAGTCAGTCCGTTGGTCAGTCTGTTTGTGACAGTGTGGTGTCTGCGAGTAGTTGGGCGAGCTGAAACTGAAATACCATGCCCACATACCAATTTTGCCACAAGCCGCATACCAGGTACCCACATAATAATTTAGAGAATGCTCTTTAACTGCACTTTCAACTAACTGAATTTCACTCATAACTAATGGAAATGCCATATTTTGTGTCACACAAAATCGCCAATTCGACACACACACAATAATAAGCTTTGGCAAATTCTTGAGGCTTTTTCATATTTTTTTTAATCAATCAAATGTTATGCAACCATTTAATTTGTAAGTGGCCAAGTGACGTATATGAAAATGCACTTTTCCTTTGAATTGTTGCTGTGCATTTATTTTAAACAGATTTTATGCAAAAGGGAGATTATGGCCAGCATTAAGCTCCACATAAGAAATTTTCACATATGAGCGCCGGCTTTTGTGCCAAGAGAATTTCATTTAAATTTCATATGCGTTTCTCGGTTAGAAAATGAGTGCAAATATTTTGTTTGAAAAATGCAGGTAATCGTTTTGGGATTAAAAGTAAGCCAAGTAAGCTGTCCGATGATAAAGCTTCACTATACATTTTATGTAGAAATTGTTGGTGCAAATTAATTCAGAATGATTGGCTTGAAAGCTTTGGCATGTGCTGCAAATCAATTACTTTTAAGTGGATATTTATTATTATATTATAAATGATTGCATTTGAGTTTTTTTTTTTGAAATAATAATAATAATTCAAAGAACTACTCGTATTGTATTATTAAATAATTTGTTAATGGAAAACCACAATTTGTTCGGCATACAAAAACTTTTGTTAAATATTCACTAAACACGAGCAATGTTATAAATTTTAGCCATGTTTTAGTTTGATTTCTATTACGAGTATGTAAAGTTCCGGGAATGTTGCCTCATTGTTTTATTAACTTTTGTCTAGTCACGCACTCAACTCCAGTGTGTGTGTGTCTGTGTGTGTGTCTCTGTGTGTGTGTGTCTGTGTGTGTGCTTATGTTTATGTTTATGTTTTATGCGTACGATTTTCGTGTTAATAATAATTTACATTACCGTTGTTGCTGTTGTTATTGTTTGCCCAGTTTGCTCTAGTTTAGGGTTACATCCTGCAAAATGTTGTGGTTATGTTTAGTTGCCATACACACACACACACACACACACACACACCCCTCTCCCTGCTGTTCGCTTGTTGCGCTCATTCACAACTTTATTTGTATTTACCCAAATATGCGAATCAAAGTTTATTAAATTACAAATTGCTATACTCAACTGCGCGGCGAGAGTTGGTGGTTGACATCGCTGTTAAATTATGTTTGTGTGCATGTTTTTTTTTGTAATATCATATGTAAATTTAGAAATTATATTAAAACTGTTTAGCAAATGCACCCTAAAGTGCCTGCTCGCAAAGGAAGCTCATTTATGCACTTGTGCTGCTGGAAAATACTGACTGTTTCCATTTGGTTTGCGTAAAACGCTTTGCTGGCTCAGAAAATCAATTGGCTAATTTGTAAGCTCTAACTCCCCCCTGTAACCCCACCGGGTGGGATTTCATCTTCTGCATGAGCGGTAATGAATTGATGGCTGCCTTTTGGCATTTTCGGTGGGGTCGCTGGGGGGTGGGTGGTGTGGTTGGTATGAGTTCGTGCATGCCTTTCAGAGAGACCCATGGCATTGAAAAGTTGGGCATTTTAAAATAAAAGCTTAACTCAATTATTTGATGGCACCTCGAGTAATTGAATCGCCATTCGTCGTTACACGCTTTTGTTCCCGTCTCCTGACCCGACCTGCCCATGCCCATACCCATGGCCATGCCCTTGCCACAGCCACCGCCCATCTGCTGCTGCACCCCTCCAACAACTCAAAATGGTTTGCCTAACAGACTTTGATGACAGCTCAATGAAATTCAGAGGGGCCGCTCAACAATTGAATTATCGAAGTCGAATGTCAGTGCCGATCACGCCCACACACACACATAGAAACACAATTTAAATCAAAGAAGTGTATGAGTGTGTGCGAGTGTATGAGTGTGTGCGAGTGTATGCGAGTGCAGGCATCGACAATCAAATAAAAACGCAGCAGGCAGACTGCCATTTAGAGTCTGTTGAACAAAAAATGAAACAAAACTCTTGCCCGACAACAAAACGAAAAATGAAAATTGAAAAGTCATAGTTGAAATGCTGGACGATTGAGCTGGGGATAGGTTGGGGCAGCCGGAGACTGTGTGTGAGAAGGGTCCATTGGACATGTCCATTAGGAACGTCAATCAGTGCTTGCAAATGGGCCAAATGGAAACAATAATGTTAATATCAGCAACGACCGCCGACAGTCGACAGCCGACATCACTAAATGAATGCCATACTCAACATTGATTGAGCCGATTCTCACTCGACCAGCTTACACCTGAGAGTCTTATGGATTTGATTTGCAAGCCACAGACAGGCTATCTTCACAGCTCAAATCCGATTATAATCACACTTGGAACTACGCTTTATAATCAAATGGGTATTTATTTGTGAATATAGCTATCACTGACTTGCCACTGGCTTGCCACTGACTTGCCACTGGCTTGCCAGATTCTTTGCAGCATTTGAAATCACCTTAAACAAGCATATTCCCCTGAAGAAGTCTTTGGCTGATTGCTCTTATGGCAGCTTTACGATAAAGTGCCAATATTTACTGTGGTCCAAATTGAAATAGGTTATACATCCCAAATTGATTGAAATGAGAGAGATTCTGACAGCACTTCTCTTTATGTTTACCGACTAAGCGTTGCATTTCCATTTTTCCAAATGGTTGGTTGTGAAACAATTTTATCAAAACCCATATATAACCCAATAATTGAACAAAAACTTTTTTTTGCTATTTCTGGCAGTTGGGTTAAAATTTTGAAAGTATTCTCAATAAATTTAATTGGCACATTCGATTGAATTTCTGTGTGTGTATGAAAATGTTGGAGCTGAAATGCCCCATGCTTGCCGAGAGCGTGTTGTGTTTGCACAGGTGTGTGTAAATATTTGAGTGTCGTCTATTTGGCATTCTGGTCATTGAGAGGGGGGGGGGGGGGGGGAGCTGGGCGAAGTATCAATGACTTGCGGCCTCGGCCCGATAAACAAAGCATCATCGTTGTTAGACTCTGGTCATGTCGTGAATCAGAAGGAGAAGGAGAAGTCGGAGTCGGAGAAGGGTTGACGGCTAATTAGGGAGCTGGGTAGTCAACTGTGCAGCTGGTGGCTTTTGCGGTTTTCATTTGCTTATTTAAATGCCTGGTGATGTTTGATGGAGGCCGGGACTTGGGTAATAAAATAAATCTGCCATAAAACCACAGACAACTTAAATTGAGGCACTCGATTGCCAAAATGGTTTGAGAACAACAGTTTGAACAAGCATCAGCCACAGCCAGAAGATGGCCAGAGGCCGCTTAGCAAGATTAATGCCATACGTTACCATCGAATTTGTCCAACAACAAATTGCAGACAGCATCCCCAAACATATAATTACTTTCAGATTCACACATACTAAGATACGTGTATATATGTATGTGTGTATGTATGTGTACGTATAGATACGGATACAAAAGTTCTGTCAAAGGCTTCACAAACTAATGGCGATTTGATGTCGAATGTTTGCCGAGTGAGCGCATTTCGAAGTGAAATTAAAATGTGGCAAATAGATTAGTAAATGAGTAAATGAGCTAAATAAACATAATTAACAACAACAGCAACAATAACATCAACAACAACAACAGTCAGTAGACAGCAGGCAGCAGGCAGCAGACAGCAATTTGCATAGTCGGAGAGCATCATTTCAATTAACAAAATCATTGCGGCCAATTAGAGAAAGCAAACAGCAGCAACAACAATTTGCTATGCAACAACGACAACAACAACAACGACAACAACAACAACAACATCAACATCGACTGTAGCAACAACAATACCATCAACAACTGCAAAAGCAAAAGTCATGTAATTCAAGAAAATGTTCGCGCTTATTGACATCGCTGTAAACCATCTAACCCACGACAATCACCCCTCCCCACCCAGCCACCCAACCACCCAACCACCCAGACCAACCGCTTCCAGTGCAACAAGCCCGCAATCGTGAACTCTTTCAACAATTTCATTAATGAAGCCGGCAGCGACGCTGAAATAAATTATGTTAAATGCTAAATTATTTTCTTTGCGCCAGCGGACAAGTTGACTATTTCGCTTTGCATCTGCATCTGCATCTGCATCTACATCTACATCTACATCTATATCTATATCTATATCTATGATATGATATGATAATATGATATTTACGAGAATGTATGTTCTGAATTTGAAGTCTCTGGCTCTTTTAGTCATTGGAATCCTCGTGCTTATACAGACGGATATGGCTATATTGACTCGGCTGTTGATCCTGATCAAGAATATATATAGTTAATGGGGTCGGGGCTGCTTTCCTCTGCCTGTTTCAAATTTGTTCACAACACCCTTTTCACTTTCATATATTTAATGGGTTCAGGGCATATTGAATAGTTTGCCAATTGCAAGCCTTGAGGTCATCGTGAAACAATCGACAATCGACAATCGACAGTCGACAATCGACAATCGAAAGCAATCAAAACGACGACAGCTGAGGCTGGCGGCCAATGCGGTTGTGAGGCATTGAAAGCAATTAACGAACAATCAACTCCGGGAACCGCAAAATTCAAAATGTGCAGCCAGTAACCAGTGGCTTACGGCAACTACATATATATATATATACATTTATATATATATATATGTTTAATATATATTTATATGTATATATGTGGCTCTCTCACTCCCTGTTGGTATATAAGCCATAGATGAACAATATATAAATATATAATTTAATATAAAGTGTGCACAATTTATGCACAACACTTGAAATGAGAAAGTTTAACAAGCACATAAGGTATATAGGAATGATATACATATGTTACATACATATGTATGTATGTGTGCCGTATGTATTTAATGCGACAAGTAGGTTTCAACTGTTTGACATTTTAAATCTCTGCGCGACAAGCACTGCAAATTGTTTCAGCTTCAGCTTTACCCTAACACTGTGTGGCAAATTTCAAATAATTACACTGACTGCGAGATGGTTTTCGCATCCAATGTAAATGAGTGGAAAATGCAGTAATAGAAAAGAAAAGCGAATTTCTTTAACTGATCGAGCTGCTTGAAAAATTAGTTACTTGGTGGCTGCACTCTCCTGAAATGATCATGAAATTAATTTTTTAGTTTTTGTTTCACTATCAACTTATTCTAGACAGAAGCGTATCCAAGCGTCGGTGCTTAAGCGTGAATATTTTTTTTAATTTAAATTTATTCCTCGCTTTTGTGTGGCGATTTATGCAAACAACGTAGCATAATTTGAATAATGCACACTGCAATTTCATTGGAAATAAGTAACAAATAAATAATAAACATATTAATTAAAATACAATAATATTAATATATACAAGGTATTCTGGAAAAAATGTTTATTAAGCAATAAGTCATTAAATTCCAATGTAAAAGCAAATTAAATTTAAGCGTACTTGAATTGAGTAAACAATCGACAGATAAAAAACATAAGCTGCAATAAACTGCAATTAACCAGAATCATTGACATCTGCAATAACTAAACAAACAACATAAACAAACCATAGACAAAAACAATCAACAATGTAAATATTTGATATGACAGCTAAGTGCACAGTTTACAAAAGAAATGAGCTTTTAATTGGTTGGTTAATTGATTTAGAGTCTAATGGGAAGAGCTAATAGTTGGTCATTTGGGAGCAATTGAAAGAATAATGACGATTCACTTCGAGAATATGCCAGCAAGTGCATAAGTTAAAGATAGAAATCATATCAAAATCTGTTTTCTATCTTATTGCTGATACTCAAATGACAATTTCACAAGAGACATGGCAAGGAACCAACTCCGTTCGGCTAAAATGTGTCACGCAGCTCCCCGCTTAAGTTTGTCCTGGTCAGTCGAGTTTCGTTTATTTACTTGTCACCCGGCTTAAACTTATGCCCGCAATGATATTAAGCCTTATCTAATCTAGAAGGTGGCATTGGGATGCACATCTGACTAAAGTATGCAAGTATCGTTGCACCAACGAATCGGTTTAGGACCAAAGTGATTAAAAGAGACAGAGGAGCTCGCATCGAAACTGTTTAAGTGCAGGTCACAAATCCGAAATGCGAAAAAAGTTAAAGAAAAAAGTAGAAGAAGAAGAAGAAGAAATGTAAGCAGAGAAAAAGTAATTCAAGCTTTCAAATAGGTACAACAACAAAATGTGTGAATGAACCGCGACGCGGGTGTTGGCAACAACTGAAACCGCGGCGGCGGCAACAGCGGCGACAGCGACGTCGACGTTAGCCGCGACGTCGGCAGCACTTGGCGGTCATTGTTCCAATTTCTAACCTTTTTTTTTTTCTCTTATTTTTTTTTTTTTTTTTGTATTTTGTGTTCAACTCTGGCTCTCTTGCTCTATGCACGTATGTTTATGTGTGTGGAGGAGATTTTTTCAAGTGTTGTTGTTAATTTGTTTGGCAGTGGCGCGCATTTTTCACAGACACACACACAAGCACACACCCATACACTTAAGAGGAACGCCGACACTGTGTGTGTGTGTGTGTGCGTGTGTGTGGATGGTAAAATAATAATAATAAAAAAAGAAAAAACCGGCTACGGCGGCGACCAGCTACCCTCTGCGGGCTGGCCCCTCTCCTGGCTGCTAAATGTCTAACCAGTTGTGTCTATGAGCCAAGTTGTTTTTGTTGCTGCTGCTGCTGTTGTTGTTGGTGTTGCTATTTTATGACTCTGGTTTGGTGTTGTGCATAGAAGCCTGAAGCTGCCGCAACAGCAACAGCAACAACAACAATCACTGCCACAAAATACAACAGTTTAAACATTTGTATTCGTGCCTGTGGCTCACATGTCAGGTTGACCAGCCAACAACAACAGCAACAAAAACAACTTGGCTCATAGACACAACTGGTTAGACATTTAGAACTGAATGTATGTTTGTGTGTGTGTGTGTGTGCTTGTAAAAAAGGTTTAAAGTGGAAAACATGTTGAAGAAATGCACAAAAGATACAGCGAAAAACGAGAGAAATTGCAAAGTACTCAAACCCATATGACTTATGCACTAGTAATACTAAATGCCACAACGCAAAAAGTAACCAGAAAATTTAAATCAGTGGAAAAAACGCAAGTCGGATTCCACCTAACCTGCCGAATACTCTGCTTCGAGTGATATAATATTATTCTTGATTTTTCTAATCAAAATCGGAGTGGATCTGTAGAAGACATGGGTTTATTGTATGTAATATTAAAATTATTATTACTCCTTCATGAGTTCACTGAGAACAGAGTGTGTTTATTATAACATAAATCTGCCGAACTCAAGCTTAATACATTTAAACCTGATGAGTGAATCTGGAATTTCTAAGACCTTAATCCGATTGGGTCTTACTATTGTTGACTGATTAGTGATTAGAGCATTCCACTTGTCTTACCTGGAAGTATTCTACCACTTCTAGCTTCCACGTTGTCAGGCAAATTCATACTTGATTAACATATGTTAAATAATAATCAAATATGCATTAATAATTGTCATGCATTTCTCATTAAGTTGTCAGCTGCCAACTTAACCTTAGCCGTTGTCCCCGTGTGTAAGTCAAAGCATAAATCATAAATTATGAATGTACGCACTCTGTTGTCACGCTCCTCCTGATTATGCCTAACATTTATATATATATATGTATATATCTATGCTTTTTTATTCAGTTTGAAAATGCTGCATTTGGAATTTCTTTGTATGTTCCTTAAGCTGCTCGTTTCTTTGCCAGGCACTTGTATAGAACGCGCAGAAGGAAGATAAAAAGCAGCTCGGATATTTTGATACATGTGGAGAAGAAGCATGTTGTTCTTATCCCGTTTAGTCAAGTTCAACTGTAAAGCCGTTGGTTTAAGTCTTGCAAAGCACACACAAATATGAACACACACACACACGCACACTGAGATATTGACAGCTGGTGTAGGTTTAAATGGCGTATGCAACAAACGAAAAAATTCGGTGGCCAACAGCACAACACAAAAACTAAGTGGTAGAAAATGAGTCAAAATTGCTTGTACAACAAGCGGCAACAGCAACAAAATTGAATATAAAATCTTTTCGTTCAGCTAGGCAAAAAATGAATAAAATATACGCATTGAATGAAACTAAAGCTGGCGGAAAATTTGTTTTTTTTTCTTTTCATTTTTTTTTTTAACATAATACAAATTGAATTTAATTACTCATAGCCATAAAATATAATGAATGTCTGAATAAAATAAAAGCCGCTGCCAAATGAATTTGCGGACAATACGAAAATTCAATTTGCCTCGCTATTAATACTTATTTAACATTTGTGTCTGTGCCGATTGTGTGCCAAGATGCTCTCGCCATGTATACGAATCAATTCAATACGAATGGAGGCGAATGGGAGCTGACCTCACACACACACACACAGATGCACGTAAATACGTGTCGAGCAGGGTAAAAATGTATTTCAGCTTAGAGACTTATCGAGACAGGCAAATAAATGAATCCCTTGACTTGAGCGTAGAATACTTGACTATGACGAAATAATATAGGGTCAGCAACAAACATCACTCATGCTTACCCCATTTACTTTTGGATGGTTTTTTTGCCCTCAGCCTTTACTATCGCATAAATATTACATTTATAGATATTTGTAAATATGTATTGAGTATTTGAAAAAGTACATAGTTCTCCATCTATTATTAATCGTAATTTTATGTTTTAACATACACTCATTTCTATTAACTGTTTCCGCCCATAACAATATTATTTTGAATATAAAAAATATAATAATTATATAATAATATAATTACCAAAATAACACTTCTTTGAGCTCATAAGTTATTTGGTTATAGTGCCTAAAATTGATCCTATTTGTGTCATTCGCACTTATTTGAATCTATTCAACTGAGTCGTACTTAAGGATGCATAATTGATTCGTTGATTCTCCTGTGGGAACCATAATGCCTTCAGAGAACGCCCCACTTATATTGCACCCTGCAATTAGCTAAAATTTGGAATACATTTTCAACGAAAGAATATCATTTTGTGTGTATTGAAATCATGTTAAAATTAAAATATTTTATGTCGAAATTTGCAACTATTAACATTGAGCACCGTGTATTAAATGTAATTATTCATAATTGACTTTTAATTTTGAGAGGGCCCCAGTAGAGATAAGATACAAATGCATTATAAATGATCTCACAAAACACTGAATATTCCTTATATATACATACATATATACACATTCATTTATATTCCTTTTCAATTTTGGCAGCTGTACGTGTTTTGATAAGTTACTGCAGACCTTGTCTAAATATTTATGTTGAAAATCAAATGAATTTCATACGCAAATCTATGACGCGAAAAGAAAGAGACAAAAAATACACCCTCAACACAATTTATGTATATCGTTTTGAATAGTTTGGACTCTTTTTTAGAATGTAAAGCAAATATTTGTGCAAATTATTTGCTCACAAGCTGTGCGCAACATGAGCGAGTTTTAGCCAAGTCCACGTCATGGCCACAGCATTGCGTGCCTTTCGCTGTATTGCATTCATTTTAAAACACACGCACACACACACACACACACACGCACACATTATCTTCACGACGCAGTTCATTCAACTTTTGTTCACACCATAACGCCAAAAGCGTACCCCGTCAACACCCCTCCCCCATGCCAACATGGGGCATCACCAGCGGAATCCACTTCGCCTTGCACTGCGTCTTTTGAATTTGAAGAGTCAATTTTTGCTTCAGCTATTTTAACCGCTACCGCTTCCCGCTCTACCCTAACCTACTATCTCCTCAATTCTCCTGGCGGATATACATGTATGTATGCGCAAAATTTTGATTTGATGTTCGTACGCTAATTCAATTAGATTTATGTGCGCCATTTGACATATCTTTCCTCTTACCCCTGCCCCTACCCTACCCCCCCCCCCCCCCACGCCGTTCAGCAGACACAGAATTTCATCGTTCTTTCCGACCACACCGCACACTGTGAGTTCTGGTGATGTTTTGTGTTGTGGATGTGGTTGGTTTATTTATTCCTGGACATGTCGCTAAATGGGTTTTCTTGTTTGCTCAAAATCAGATCATGGCCAATAAATCAACACTCAATTCGGTTTGTGTGCACCAGTCAAATTGATTTGCTAGCAAACATCACAAAGCGACACTTTTCTTTTGACTGAAATGGGTGCAGAGTGGGGATGGTGGTTTTGGAAGCGTGTTCAGTTTCCGCTGTTGTCCATATCAATTCCTGATAATTTTGTTGTTTAATATAAAGAAAAAAAGTCATTGACAGCGGTGGCAACAGAAGCAGCAGCAACAGCAGCAGCAGCAGCAACAGCAGCAGCAACACCAGCAATACAAATATAGGCAAACAAGGCGAACATCATGTAAATAACTAATCGAAAACAGGCTTTCGAAATTGGCAGGCAAACGGGTTGCAGCGGAAATTGTTAATTTTCTGCATGGCTTTAGTAATATATATGGTGAGGTGGGTTCCCAGGAGCAGCTCGAAAGAGGCAACTGGACGGGCTGCGCCACAACTGGAGTCGAACTGTGTCAAACCTGCCTGGCTGCTTGCAGTTAGAAATCACGTATACGCCCTCTCAGCGGCATTCTAAGCACGCCCCGATCAATGAGCTGTGCAGATACATGGATATAGCGCGAGCTACAACTGCATATCAGTTAATAGACTGCACAAAATATGTTAGATGGCTGACAGACTATAGGATACCCTGTACCAAAAGAGTGAAACGTTCCGGTTCGTACAACATACTTTTATTCAAATTGATGCCTCTAGCTGGCAAGCTTTGGCAAACAGATTTTCATTGAATTGATTTGCGTATGCTGTGCGCACAAATCAATACTCCAATCTTCGGGTACGGGTACAAAGCAGCACTGACAACAGCAACTGGAGAAATGCAGAGAATAAAAGAACAATCGGTGCATGGCTGGCAATTCAAATGAACTCTCGACTGAGTGACTCGCTTGGACTCACTTGACTCGGCTGACTTGCTCCACTTGCTCGCATCACTTGGCCCTGCTGCGTTTCCCTGGCCTTGAACGTGGCTCCGTCTCTGTACCTCTGTACCTCTGCCTCTGCCTCAGTCCCAGTCTCTGTCTCTGTGTCAGCCTCAACCTCAACCTCAGTCTTCTCATTCTAATTCTCATTTTGATACTGATACCCATTCAGATTGCCAGTAAGTCAGTTGGTGTACTGCAGTTTCTGATTGCGATTCGCAAATTTTAGCATTTTTGCATTTTGGCGCGTTTAATTGAAATTGACATTTGTCGATCATAATTCTGTTTCTTGACACTTGGCTTGCTTATTGGAGTAATTGAATTTACATTGCTGCGATGAGTCTGTAAGAGTGTGTATGTGTGTGTGAGTCTACATCTGAATGTATCATCATCGTATAATTCACCAAAAAGCACAAAAACGACTTTGACAACAGTCGCAACAATGTTGATTTAATTAGACGTGCACAGCAAGTCAAATTGATATCGAAAATTCGTCAACGTTGTCGCATTTTCTAACACGTACTACTGCGAGGCGAAAACAGCGTCAGCGACAATGACAAGAACAACAGCAACAACAACAACAACAAGAATAGAAACATAACAAAAACAAAAACAACAATAAAAAGAAAAACAACAGAACAACAAAACAACAAAACAAGCAGCCATAACCATACAGAGCAACAGAAACAGACACTGACAACAATGATGACAACGACAGCGACAATGACTATGACAGTCGTTGCATACAACAGGCAACAATAAGTGAGAATGCTGCAGTTTCTCAACAACCAAATAGTAGACTATAGTATACCCTTTGTGCACACACCGACAAACAATGAGACACACAGCAGAACACTATCCTAAATATCTCTTAAATAATCTCTTTCCTATCGAGCCCCAAGAAAGTAGTCTTATGTGCAGCTTACGATTTGAACCAATTTGTCACTCTAAAGTTGGGTTTTATACATCCATATCTAATCAAAAATGTATGAATTTTCAACTAATTCAATTAAATTTAAGAAACATGAAGAACATATAATAATTTTTGGCATTATTTTTATTGACACAAGACTTTCATTTCAGCATGCTTAGCGATGACAAATTCTGATTAGTTTCAAGTTATAATTGATGAAGAAGTAACTCGCAGTTAATATACCCGAACTTGGGCGTTATGAATGGGTGTCAGGCATTGCAAGACCAACACTGACGTCAAAAATTGTTCA
The DNA here is from genome assembly GCA_035044025.1 of Drosophila paracracens. Lineage (NCBI taxonomy): Eukaryota > Metazoa > Arthropoda > Insecta > Diptera > Drosophilidae > Drosophila > Drosophila paracracens. Next base: position 5,090,689 of record JAWNMN010000400.1, on the reverse strand, counting down.
AGTGGCGGCAATGTCTGCAGAGTTGCCAGCCCCATTTACCGTCATGGCAGCCATTTCGTCTCGTAGCTCACATTGTTGACTTCGGTTTTGGGTAGGGGACTGGCTCTCTGGTCATTCACATCGTTGCATGCACCGTGATATCTGCTCTGCAAGTGTATCTAAATATGTAAGTGTGTGTGTCTGTGTGTGTGTGTGTGTGTGTTTGTGTGTGCTTCGTTCATCTTTATTTGTTGTGCGTGCAGAAATTTAACAATTGCAGAAATTGAAACTTTTGCTCGCTGGCTATAAAAGTCTCGCAGGCACAAGACATAAATATGAAAATAAAATGTGCACACGTTGCTCTCGCCTTGTTTTCTTTTGTTGTTGCTGTTGTTGTTGTCGTTGTTGTTGTTGTCGTTGTTGTTGTTGCTGTTGTCGTTGGTTTCGATATTGTTGTTTTTGCTGTTAATGTAATTCTGCGTGTTGTTGTTGCCGACAATTTGGATGCTTAATATGGCAATGCACTTTGGTTTCTTAAGGCGAGCCTGGGAGCGTCAAATTAGAGGCATTCAACTTGCTCTTTATTGTTTCAATTAATTTGATTTTATTACTTAGTCTCTGTTCGTATTTTCATTTCAATTATTCTATTCCATTTTATTTGATGATCATCTCCGCATTACGCATACGCCTCGTCTCCTCATCATTACTTAGCTGCAAGTTGGGGAAAAGTGGAAAACCGAAACGCACTTTACATCTCCTTCTTGCAGTTGCCAGCTCTTTTCTCTGAATGCGTTCTTCATCTTTTTCTTCTTCTTCTCTTAGCTAGTTATGTTTGTCTCTTCTCTGGGCCACGCTCGTGCCTGTGGGTGTTTGGGGGTTTTGCGGCCAGGCGTCTCGTCTCCTTTTATTTTAACATAATTTGCAAGCAATTTGCAGTTCATTGTTTTTAATATAAGCCGCAGAATGCAATTTAAGGCCAACTTACGGAAAATCCGGTTGCCTCAAGTTTTGCTGATCCGACTTAAAATCCATCTACTCCAAGTAAACAAAAATCGCAGCTCTGGGAGCATTGTGTTGAGTTCCATTCCCTTTTGGCGATTTGCTTGTTACTTTCTCAAATAATCATTTCCATGCAATTTTTATATAATTTCCAAACGATTATGTGTCTGCTCCTTCTCCTTCTCCTGCTCTTCCTCCTTCTCCTCTACCGCCATCTCCATTTCTCTCCCTCTTTTCTTTATCTGTAAGTATTGTCTGCTTGTTCGTCTCTTTGTTTGTGTTAATCCACTGTTGACATGCAATTTTATTCAATTATCATGATTTAGTGAGCTGGCCCACCCCCCAATCCCTTTTCTCACAGCACAGCCCAGCACCCACATTTTGTTATCTCACCGCCCAGCCACTCCCCTCTCTCACACCCTTAAGAGCCATCTAACAACTTTGTTCCTGTTTTCCGCACAGCAGCAGCGTGGGAAAATTAGCAAGCTGTACTCGTAAAAAAAAAAAAAAACACGTGCAATTATTCAATTTGTAGCCGCATCGCATTGCAATTCAACTCCGGATCAGTTATACGCCCCGTGCAACGAATAACAATCATGAACTGCTGTCATCTGCTTGCCGAAGACCTGATACCCTCCACATTTGCTTGAAAACAACAAATACAAAATAAAAATCAAGAATTTCTCTGATTGAACTCTTGACTTCTTGACATTTCGAAATGACTTTCCCATATATATATATATATATATATATATATATTTATTTTTATATTAATACTCATCTCATTTTAATTACAATGGAAGTGAAAAGTGTCTGTAGAAAAAAGTAAAAACAAAATTTACATGCATATAATTTTTGCGGTTGCTTGAACTAATTAGTTTGCTGTGAACACAACACTAACGTAAAACATCGCGGGGCAGACACGCAACTGTGACTGTGACTGGTTGCTGTCACTATATCGAGTGCGACCCGTACATGGGCTTAATAACTAAGCGATGCGTAATGTGAAATTAAATCCAAATTTGCCGAACAATTAATTCTTCTGCAGCAATTTGCCAATCTCTTAATAATCGCTTGTGGTATTTTTTCGCACCTCTCTCTTTGATTAATGATAATGCTGACATTATGTATACGCAACGTGCCACGCATTATTTGCATATGCATTCCAATTGCATAATCGACATACAACCTGTACAACATTTAACAAGAATAATAAAAAAAAAGCTGAATATCAACTTTAAGTCCATTTGCCACATATTTCGCATAACATTTGTGTTTTTCTTACTTGAGAACTTGCAGTGTTCACTTTTACTGCCTTTCCGTCTGTCTGTCAGTCTGCCTCTGCTAAATCGTTCGGGCGTCACCATAATGCCACAGCAAGTGCAACAGCAACAGCAACACACAGCCCCAACAAAATGTGGCATGTTGCCTCAAATGAAATATGTGCGTAATTTCTACGCACCAAAGAAATAATCGACAAAATGACACTTTAGGGCGCCCATATTTATGATGTGTGACTCCTGCTCTCTCTCTTTCTCACACACTCTCTCTCTCTCACTCACTCTCTCTCTCTCTCTCTCTCTCTCTCTTTCTGTCAGTATTTATGTGAACTAAAAATTATTTGGTAGACAAAAATAAATAATTGCAGACAAAGCTGAATGGGAAACTGTGAAGAAGTCAGAGCTAAGGGCAGAGGTCACGCCAAAATTGTTAAAAATGACCAGGGGTCCCAAACACATCTAAGCCAGCAAAGATTTGCATTTTTTATAAATCAACAAATTGGAGTAATGTAAAGGCAACTACTTCGCAAGAAATGTTGAGCGAGACAACAAATAAACGTTTAATAGCAACCGATAGATGGATGGAAATGTGACAAAATATTTTTGAAATTGCAGTAAGAATTGGAAGTGGAATTAAATTCTATCAGCGCTTGGAATCATTTAGTTCTAAGCTTGTTGAGTTTATGTATTTATGAGTTTCATTTAATGGAATCACAATGAATACGTTTAAGCAGTACGAATAAAGAACTATTGTCAGTGTTTAAACCAACAGCAGAAAAAGGTTCATTTTGGGAGCTGCATGTGCTGCTTGTGCAGCCCTGAGTTCAAGCTTATACGCAACGATGTGCGATGCACATTTGCGAGATTTAGTAGCGTATGAAAATGGCATACGAATACAAGTGCCTGGAGTGCGAGGAGCATGGGTGGATGACAAAGGAAAGGAGCAAGTGGAGCCGTTGTGTTGCTGCTGCATATGTGAAAAAGCAACATGGAAAAACATTCAAGCCATGCTCTTGACCACTTCCAACGAAATTCAACATGGCCAGCCATTTTCTCACTTTGTGTGTGCGTTCCTCTCCCTGTGTGTGTGTGTGTGTGTGAATGTGTGTGGGTCTAGCAGATAGTGCGCCGAAAGCAGCTTAACAACTCAAACTTCCTTCCTCCCCCCTGTCACGCAGTTCCATTGACCCAACAGCTCGGCTTTGCACCGCTCCACTCCACGCCTCTTTGCATTGCTTTGCCATCGCCAATTGCGAGTTGGTCGTCGCCAATCGAATTTTTGTGTCATCCGGCAAATAAGTGGCACCAACTGACGTTGCTGTGTCCGTCTGCGTATGTTGGGCGTGTTGACGTTAGTGGGTGGGGTGGTTGGGTGGTTGGTTAGTTGGGTGGTTCGGTTGGTTGGCTGTGTGTTTGCCAAGCGGTGCAACACCTTTCCACAAATAATGCGCAAAAGCTGCGCGCAAATGGAGTGAAAGACTAAAAGGAAATTGAAATTGGAAACGACATTATTAACCAAAGCTAAAATGCTAACCATTACCTTGTCAACGTTTACAATTATTTCGCTTGCAGCTGGCAACTTATGCAAAATTATTTGTCTTCAAAAGTACTTAGGATGTGGCGAATGATAAATGACTGAAATATGAAAAAATATACTCGGAGACTATTTAATTTCTTTCTACTTACTTATGCGCATTTTGAAATTTTGAAATTTTACATAAGATATTCAAAATTTCTTACTGTTATTTTAAAATTTCATATATGCTAATTTCGCCAAACTTCAATTCGAGCTCAATTTGAATTTTTGCTGCTTTAATATTTACTTCAAAAGTCTTGTTAGACAAACGTTTTTTTTAAATAAGTTGCATTTGAATTTGGTTCGTTTCAATATCAAATATATTTCGATTTCAAATATAATATTGCACCTAATCCGTTGTATTATGCAGAGTGCAATCAATTTCGACTTAAGTGTGAAAAGCGTTGACTTTTGGCAGTTACCTTTTCAACGGTTTCATAGCGATTGTCAAATAAAGTGTTTGCCTTTTGCAATCGCCATAAGTAGGCTCAGTTGGTTGGCAGGCTAGACTTTTCGACTGTATTCGTATACGTATTTGCTTACGCATTCGTTTGGTGTATTTGTGAGTTGTATTCACTTCGTATTCCCAGTGGACTTTCGGGCGGAGCAGAAGGTTGAGTTTACTTCCAGTGCGCTCAGACCGCAAATTAAATGGAAATAAATGCAGCCAGACGGGGCCATGAAAAAGTAGCATCAAAAGTGAAGAAAACCCATTCTGTGGATGATATTGCAGTGCTACATAAAAGCTCACACACACACACACACACAAACACACACTTTCAAGCACATGCAGACAAAGCAAAAAACAGAAGATAAGCGTTGAGAAATTCTTTTTAAACGTTTTTCATGTTTGGGAATATTTACCTTTGCGATTTATGAGATTAGTTGCCGACACTTGCATACAAATACGAATATGTGTATGTGTGTGTGTGTGTGTGTGTCTTTATAAATGTGTTGTGTGTGTTTTTCTGAATTATCCATAAGTTAAGGAGAATTCACAACGACCACGTCTGCAATTGAAAGCAACTCGCAATTGCACAAAATGCAACTGCAAAAATATTAAATACAGCTCAAAGTGTCACATGCTGATAGTGGCGTACAAACGAAGGATAGAGAGAGTGAGAGAGAGAGAGAGAGAGAGAGCGGGAGAGAGAGAAAGATAGAGAGATATGCAGGCAAGTTGAGGCGGAGCTGAAGTAAACATTGCTCAAAAGGCAGTCGTCGATGTGTTGTGGACCAAACGCACACAAGTTTATTTGGAGTGCAACCAAGCGGCATTCATCACTAGACCAGTCAGCCAACAGCCACCAGCCACCAACCACCAGCCACCAGCACCACCAAGTGCACTACGACCACCAGCCAACGGCGAGTAAGAAGCATTCACTTAAAATGCATCTGAACAAAGAAAAAATGTGACGAAGAAACAAAGCTCAGTATGTTTACATACGATACATGTTTCTTATATAATATAGACATTCAATACACAGACACACACAAGCTCAATTATTTGTTAGTATTTCTATTGGAATATCGCTGTGGTTGGGTATTTCTCTTGACTATCGGCCGTCCTTAAATTGTGCTTTAAATTCTTTCTGGGCTTGCTTCCTTTTGCGCAGTAAATGTCAAATATGTTTGAACAAAACTGAATAGTTTCAGTGGTGCAACAAAATGATAAAGGGACATCCCCTGCTAATGCAGAAATTATTCAGATTAAAATTGATGCAGCCCTACTTTACAGTAAGTCGATGCAAAAAAGTTATATACTCTACAAAGATGGAAAATGCTGAGTGTTGTCCCCCATGGCAAAATGGACAGGCAACAACTTGACAGACTGAATACAGCCGAGAATTCAAGAAATTTTGTCGCTGGAATCAGGGTGTATACATACATATATGATATGAAAGCGTATGACAAAATTGTTGCAATTCATCATCGATTTTCCACTTACATTGGACTGGTCTGATTTCCATTCAGATTTTTTCATTTTTGAAATTGTTACGTATTCTTTTTAAAGGGTTGGTTTCATTTCAGTGCTTTCCCCTACATTTTGGCAAATTGACCTGGAAAAGTGCCAAATGGCAAAGTGCAGATGAAAAGATAAAATTAACAACTTATCTCGAAAATCTGGGTGTGTTTTACTATTTAGCTATAGCTGGTGTCGTTGTTACTGCTGATATTGTTAAGCTCACTAATTGTGTTAAGAGCGTTGTTGGGGATTAGCTTAGTGCTGGCTTATAAGGGCCGTCCCCTCTGGGCCACAACGGAATTGTTATAATTAAACATGGCAAACTAGATACATGTACATGTACAAGTGTGTGTCTGTCTGTGTGTGTGTGTATTTGTTTCTGTAAATGGAACGAGCAACAACCAGAGAAATATTTTTGCTTTCTGAATTTCGAGTGTAAAGAAAATGCGTTTTTTTTGGGAAAACCATTGGATCTCCAGCATTGTAGTAATTATTATTAAGTCTTATGAAATGCATAACATTTGCTATTATTTTACTTTAATTACATTTTCATTCCTCTTGCTTGCAGGTAACTATTTTCAACTACGAGCCAACATAAATATGCTTATGTTCAAGTATTCATCTAAGCTGAGTGTGTGTGTGTGCAAGTGTGAGCGAGAGAGAGAGAGAGAGAGACAGAGTGATTCTGAAAGGTAAGCTTAAAATGTTTATTTTTGCATATTGTGTAAATTTACCAAGATTGGCATGTTAATACCAATGCTAGTCGCAATCAATAAAACATACGAAGCTGCACTCTGCAGGTCGCCATTTTAATTAGGTGTCGCTGATGAAAAATTGCACAACAACCTCGTCACACACACACACAAGCGCACATCCATACACCATACACCCCACACTTACACGCCGTATGCACAGGAATCCCAAAGTTGACTGCTAATTTTCTAGGGACTTTCAACGCGACCTAAGACTTACACAACCGAAAAGTAGCAGCGAACCTGGAAGAGGAATTACCTTCTCCAACCCGACTTGGCCCTCTGCCTGTCCGCCTGACATTTGTCGAATTATCGAACGTGCCACATGCCACACGATGCACTGAGTGAGCGAGTCTTAGCCCTGACAGCGTTATTAGCAAACGTCAGAGCCACCCAGAGCTTGTGTTTATTGTTTTACGAAATAAAACGTGATATTTTTTGCTTCTCCTTTGTTCTGTATAATATTTGTAGCCCCTGCCAGCGGGCATTATAATTTTGTCGTAAAGCTTGTAACGCCTTTGACAAGGCGTCTCCGATCACACTCTGCCAGTCGTCAGTCTGTTTCTCATAACTGATGAGACTTTCACTTGGATCACTATACCATACTGTTGCTATACGAACACTCACAAAGAATAATCAATATCGTCCTACTACACAACATAATGCACCTATAGAAATATAAATACATTTATGATCAAATTTAGATATCGGTAGGTTGTCTATTGAGTATCCTAGATTAATATTCAACTTCTGTATTAATGCCAAACAATTTTCTGAAGCTCCTTTAAAGTAAATGATCAAAATTGAAACAATTGTTAAAGTTCCAAATCAATAAACATTTTTAATCCTCTCCCATCAAATTTTTTTAAAAATTAATTTATGTATATTTTTCTGCTTTTATTTTATTTTATTTATTTTTATTTATTTGACTCTTATTATAATTATAATTTTCACGTGTATTTTGCTCAAAATTGTTGGATGCTGGTGCGTGCAATTAGTTTTAATCATTTAGCCGTTATGCTTTGCGTTGCGAAATTGCTGAATGCTTAATGAGATTAGAGTATCTGATTGTCAAGCAGGCCATGTTGAAATTGATTTTCGAATCGTTCAGCAGGAGAGATTTACTGAAATGTGGATGGACATATGGACATTTGTATGTCGAAATAAACTACAAATTGAATTGACCAACCATTGGCAAACACACACCCAAACACACAGACACAGCAACACACACACGCTGGCATACACAAAACAATAACATCTAAAGCTTCAGCAAGAAAAGCAAAATGACTGCACGGCATAAATCTCTCAATATATTCCCGACTTCTGAACCCCCCTGGTCCATTTTGTTCCATCGGCTCGTCGCCCAGGATTTTGGGGCTTGGTTGTCTTTTTGCTGTTGCTTTTTGCGCTATTTGTTTAGAGAAATCAAAGTGCACTTTAGACAGTCAGCTGTTGGGTCCACACAACACAAAATGGGCGTGGATGTGGACATGGATGTGGGCGTGAGTGTGGGCAAGTGACAAAGCCATCATAAACACAAGCCAACAAAAGCCATCACTTGCAAAACACACTTTTGTATTGTAATGGCTTGTGAAAAACGTGAAGACCTAACAATATTGCTCCTGGCCTTGCTGGCCCTGACAATCATCTATCTATCTTATGTTCAGCGTGGCTGCAATCTGTAATTAATATAGATAAAGCGACAGCACCAAAATGGCCAACAGACCTCAAACAATATTCATAGCATACTTATATGTGTCAGCGTCAAGATAGACTCTATCTATACTATATTACGGTTGACAGCTACCAGCCCGTTTGTATCCATTGTGAATGTGGCTGCTATTGTTGTTGTTGTTGCTGTTGTTGTTGTTGTTGTTGCTGTTGTTGCTGTAATTGGTTTTGTGTTGACAGATAAGACTGTCATCTATTTCTACACGTGCATGTTGTTGGCTGCTTGCTGCTGAGAGTAAATTAAAATTCAAAAACAATTTTGCTATGATAAATTCCATTTTATGGCATCAAAATTATGCAATAAATACAAACTAAAATGCGTTAATAACAATCTGACACAACTGCAAATGAGGGATAATGTGTGTGTGTGTGTGTGTGTGAGGCAGACAAGGTGGATGGCGCTGTTGGAGAGAAGGTAGCAGGACAAAGAACAACAAAGTGGCGCAAACAAAAGTGCGGCTAAACAACAGTAAAACAACAAACATATGCATAGTCCGCCCGCAGCTCTCTCCCTATCTCTCTTTTTGCCTCTCTCTCTCTCTCTCTCCCAGTTTCTGCCTCTCTCTTTTGTCATCCTCTTTCATGATCTGCCTCTTTGTGTGTGTGACTAGCATGGCGGTGTGCGCAAGCAGATAACGTTGGCATTACGTCAGGATAACGTTGAAATTACATTTTTCACACAGACTGGCAGCATCGTTTTGGGATGGAGGAGATGTGTGTGTGTGTGTGTGTGTGTGTGTGTGTGTGAGGCAAGTATGTGTATGTGTTGGTTGGGAGTGGGGTGGGAATGGGAGTGGACGGGAGCATGTCTGACACTGACCGACACACTCACATGCAAATTTCATTGCAAGAACAACGGCAACTCGCACACACAAACACACACACACACACACATACACACTGACATAGTTAAAGTTAAGCCTCGCAGAGAACTCCTACAACGGCGGCCACACAAGCAGTCCGCTTGAGAGTAGCATCAGCAACAGCAGCCTGCTAGCTGGCGGAGAACCCAAGTTTTCAGCATGTCCATTGCAAATCACAATATGCTGGCGTTCACAGGCAGGCAGCCTGGCAGTCTGGCTGCAAGTCCTTTGCAGTCGCCATTGGGTTTAGTTTAGACAGCCTGCCGGTGGCACCACATAAGGTGCACATTATTTCTATTATATATTTGCATACATTTGGCAAAAGAAAAAAGCACGCCACTGGCACTGCATCTCGGGCAACCTGCTTCAATTGCTAATGTGAACCTTTGTTTTTCCATTTTCATTTCCAACCTGCATGCCAAGCTATAAATGTGTGAATTAAAATATATAAAATGCAATTTACTTCTGTGGCTAAGCCAGGCTAAGCAGACGCACGGGAACATTGCGTATGTGCACCACAGTCACAGCACTCATACGCCCGGTGTGACAAGATCGAGGGCCGCCAAGCAAATATGTCGCTTACGAAATCCAGCGAGTTTGGCTATGCAGCAAACAAACGCCAAACAAATACCAGTCTACCCATACTATTGTCGAGGCAGACACTCACACATAAACTGAAGTCAAATGTTGTATAATTCACAACATTACTTATGTTGTGGCAGCCAAATGTTATAGTAATCCGATTTGTCCAATTTATATGGTGGCTTCGAGCAAATTTCAGCTTTCGCTTTTATCTTTGAGACTGTACAGACTGTTGTCTTTGATAGTGCTTTCATTTTATTTAAGACAACCCCAAAAGTATACTTTGCATAATGCTGCGACCTTGTTCGAAAGTGGGCATGGGTACGAGCTAAAGAGTGCTCGACTGTAAATACCCTACATTAGACTCTTAGATGCTTGGAATAATTTTGGATTGTGTAGCACTTCTTGCATTTAAATGTATGCGTTAAAATACAAGATGAGTTGCCCTATGTTGAACGACCCTCAGCTGGTTAATTGAGGATAACTTTTCGCAAAATACTTGAGCTACAAAAGCTGTTGCTCAATGTTTTAAGCACAATATAAATCAATTTAACGCCCAAAGGTGCACATTTAATGGATTGATTGGTGTTCGTCCTTGCCCGAGTTCCGCATCGATTTGGGTCCTTCGACTTGAGCTGCACTATTTCTGCGGCCATGTGTGTGCCAGCACGCAGCTCAAGTCTGGGTCAGAGGTCAGGGATCAGGACTTTTACTGCTGTGGCTCGAGTTCAGCTCTGCTGGGAATTGAACGCTCAACGAATATTGAAAACCATTCAAGTGCAATTTCAATTCGATGTTGAACGACTTTGAAAGCCATTTGCGTATGCCTTTGTGTGGACTCCCTCATTCACCCCACAACGCCCCTACGCAAGCAACCATTTTGCTGTCTGCTTTTTATGCTGCGAATACACTTGAAAAAATATTAAATACCATGCTAACCGACATGCAAATTTTAAATACTCTTATTCATCTTATATTCATAAACAATAACTAGATTTGCGGCAATCAATTGGGAATTAGTTATAAGAAAGAAAAATGTGTTTTTGATTCATGCTCGTTTCCAAGTGTATGTGTCTGTTTGTTTGTGTATTGAGACATTCGGCAGAAACTTAAGAGTTTTATGCAATTAATTCGATTAAAAGGTTATCGCAGCGTCATATCGGCAAGCACTCAAGTGGCAAAGGACCCCTGCAAGGACCTTATAATACTACGAGGCTGATCCACTCGCAAGATGCTATACCAGTTTGTTTGCCCAACTGACTTGCCGGTGGTCGAGTGTTGTCCGGAGCACAATGGCTCAATGCTGGATCAAATTATGGCACATCAGCAGTTTGCATTTGAGCTGAGGGTTGAGTTTGCTCATTTGCAAGGAATTATGCCTGTGGTCAAAGTTCAGCCAAGGGCTGGGTCAAAGTTGTGGGTTTGCAGGACCAACAGCAACAGCCAGAGCAAGAGCAAGAGCAACCGCAACAGCAAGAGCAACAAACCGCACCAGCAGCTGTGTCAGCGACAAAAGCCAACCTTTCTCTACAGCAGTCGACCTCGGGCTAAGTCCTGACCAAACGTGACACGCCTCGCTCGTTTGGCTTATGGGCAGGCGGCCAATGCCAAAGAAATTCAACACGAAAACCGATTATCTGCCGCAAATATGGCCGTTTCCGTTTTAGCATGAAGAGGAATTCCGCTCAACTGGGCACACAATAACACAGAGGCACAGACTATGTCTGTCCCCAAGGGTGTGCGTCTGTGCGGATTTGAAACAGATGTCCTTCGACTCTGCCTCTGCTCTTACTATAGTTATACCTTCTTCAATTCAATATTTCATTTGCACAAAATGCTTAGAAAATTGATGCAGCAATTAGCACGAGGCGGAATCAGAGAGATCAGCTCTTCCTCAGCCCGTGAGCCCAAAATGCGAGCTGCCCTCCAGCTCCCAGTCCCACGATTCATTTAAAGTCCTGTCATCGGCTTGCCGTCAAGTCGACCGTTCGTCTTGTTTGTGAGCAAGCTAATTAACTCTTGTTGCTGCATCTCCTTATTTTTCGCTCATTGTCCTTAGCGTTTTCCACTGTTGCCCATATCGAAATTGGAACGGATTGAAATGTCTTGTCAGCTAAACAGACATTCATTATTTAAAATAGGTATTTTATAAGCTCGGGGTTGGGCAGAAAAGTTGTTCTTTGTTTTCTGTAAAATCGCTACTTTAAGGCAAGAACCGTGCATGCTTAACTTAAGGATTCTTGTGGTTAAATACAGTTTAGTTCCAGTAGTATTCACAACATTAATCACAAGGAATTTATTTAGCTGCTGTATTACAAATTTAATTGGCATTGATATAATTTAGTGGCGGATTTTTGCTGAATTTAATTTATGTGCCACAAGATGGTTTCGGCTTAGGTTTTGAAATAAAATTCCATTTCTGCTTTTATTTAATAAACTTAAAAGGGGGAAATATATATATTTTTTTTAAGTTCTTCTTTGTATTGTTCTCAACTTCCTGATGCTTGTTAACAAAATATTTCCAGAGACTTGAATCAATTTAAGTAGTTGTCTGTTATGAGAAAACAGCTCACATGTGCATGAAGCACGAGAAAATAGGAATGAAAAGCTCTCAGCTCAACTTGAATTTCAGCGTCATTTTGTTTCAATTACGTTTAAACCAGTTTCTACGGTTACTAGCAAAACGTTAGGTGCGCATATTAGGCGAATGGGTAAGCTGGGTGGCTTTTCGTCGAATTTTGCACGCACATTTGAAATATTTTAGGGAATTTTTACAGCGAACGGAAACGGCAGCAACTTTTATCACGTATTGACGGTTGAATGCCCGGAGCCCGAGAGTTTGTTTCCTTACAAGCCTGGTCGCTAACCCTTAACCACCCACAACCAGCCGGGCTTAGGGGCCTGCATAGGTGCGCAGCAGCAGCAGCTTACAAGTACAAAATTGTTCAATTGCAGTGCAAAGTTTTGCAGAAATAAAAAAAAAAAAGAGTGAAAATAATGTTTTGCCGTTTTCAGCTTGAGTGCCAATGCGTCCAAAGAAGACGTAAGTGCCGTGCCGTTGCTCCATCCAGACGCCCTCTCACCCAGAACTGTGCGAGTCCAAAGTTTGTCGCTGCTTAGAGTGCCAAGCGTGCATTAAATGTTGTTGCTGCTATCTCTGTTGCTGTTGTTGTTGTTGTTGTAGTTGTTTGCGCATCTTGGCCATGGCGTGCATATAGCCTATTGTGCTTCATGCTCGACTCAGCAGTTCATTTGACCGAAAACAAAATGGTTAAATGAAATGAATTTCAAGTGGAATCCGTTGGAGATGCACATCACCATCCAGATGGAGACACACAGAGAGAGAGAGAGAGAGAGACAGAGACAGAGAAGCAGCTACTTTTGCTCACTGCTAAAAGGAGTCAAGCTGCAGCAGCAGTGATAGTTACTCAGTTGACAATGTTTATATATTTTTAGCAACGCAGTTAGCAATTATTTCAATTAGTTCACTTTGTGCCTGATTGACTTACACACAGCTGGAGTGGCTCGGGTGGACAGGGTGGTGCAGCGCATGGAGAGAGTCGCATGGGGACGATACCTGCTCAGTTGACACGCAACGCACACAGAACTATTTGTAACAAGCGAAATGTGTTAATTAATTAAAGAACACCATAAAACGAACAATCGAAGGATAAGAGGAACTTCAGTTGCGACTTTACTGGACTCGACTGCGGTTGACTGCCCAATGAATTATTGGATAATTTAAAATTTCAGTTGCAGCGGCCACAACATTGAAACTAAACTAAACCACAATATTAATGTGTGTGTGTGTGTGTGTGCCTGTGTATGTTGTGTGGTGTGTGTGTCATAAACCAGTCAAAAGCAAATGTTTCATGCTTTAAATCAAACCTAATTTTGACATTGCCCACAAGCTGTTCGTTTTTTGCCCTTCTGTATGTGTGTGTGTGAGTGCGTGCGTGTGTGTGTGCGTGTGTATTTGCGTGTTTATTGCCCAAATTCAAATGGGGCTGGGCCCACTTTGGGTCCCATTTTGAGGTCCATTTTAATTGCAACGGATTTTGATTACTTCAGCAAACCGCTCCAAACATTTTATGACAGCTGCAGCTTTATTAATTAACTTGTTATCGCACCCTAAAAGGGGGAATTATCTCTAAATATATGAAAATATCTGTGTCTAAGTGCCCGCATATATTTATATTTTAATATGTTATTTTGTGTGCTTGGCTTGTTTTAAATTTGATGCTCTCAGTTTTCTACATTCAAAGGCCATTTAAAGAAATTATTCATAACTGATGAGATTAAAATTTCAAAAGGCATCCCCTAAGGATGTTTAACTTTTAGCATCATGATTTTGGTCACTGCTCGCATTGTATACGGCCAGTGTTTCGATCTCCATATGAGAGGCGAAAGACAAACATGCTCCCACATTACACAGCAATAAATTAGCATAACTAAATGATGTTAATGCGAGTCGGACGTGTTCAGTTATTGTAACTGGCCTTGTGCTAGCTAGCTTATAAATATTTACAATCAAATAAATTGGCTGCCCTGGCACTCTGTGTTTTTCCCCCACTAATTAACAATTGATGTGCAAATCCGATTTAGTAAAAGCTCTTAAGAACGAGACTAACATTAGCATTATTCGCAAAGGTGAAGTGTAAATGTGTTCGAGATTTTAAATAGTGTAGAAAATGCAACTCTTTTGGTTATAGTTTACCCCAAGTACAAGAATTAAATTAAATTAAAAGAACATATCTTATACTACATTTTAGTACACAATTATATAGTTTTATCTAACTGAAGAAGTTAATTAAACTATTAAATGATTACCTTTTTGCGCAAACTTTTGATCTTAAGTTCAATTAAAGGTGATGTTTTTCTAAGGACCCATCCAAATAATAAATATTTCAAGGAAAAATGAAGTGCAAACGAGCACTTAATAAACAAGATAATTATAAGTAAATAGTATAAACATTGGCATGATAGAACAGGAAATAATGTCTGGGTGAGGGAGTTGTACGTGAAAGGCGTATTTTAATGCGATAAGAAATGAGAAATATTAATAGGCGAAACGAGGCTTTAATTAAGTAATTTTAAAATGCTTTAAGTGGGGGTTGAGGATGAAATATGAATCGCATTACGCAAATGTGGCTGCTCAGCAACAACTACAACAACAATGCAAATAATAACGACAACAGCAACAACATCAACACCAGCAATAATAACACTAACAATAATAACAGCAATAAGAACAACACGACTGTGATTCTGTGTCCAAAGGTTGTCCTGGCCGGCTGTACGCAATTAAAGGTTCACATAAAACATGTATATATATATATATGCATAAATACATATATATGCACTTGTGCATGTAGGCGT
Organism: Drosophila paracracens; assembly: GCA_035044025.1. Taxonomy (NCBI): domain Eukaryota; kingdom Metazoa; phylum Arthropoda; class Insecta; order Diptera; family Drosophilidae; genus Drosophila; species Drosophila paracracens. The sequence continues at coordinate 5,075,579 of JAWNMN010000400.1, read as the reverse complement.
TGTTTTTATTTACTTTTTTTATGTTTATGGTTAGCAGCAGATTAAGTTATTATATTTATAGTTTATGATCACGCCGTTGATGTTGACCTGTGGCCAATTGCACCGCCATTAATTAATGTGAAAATCGCACATTTCAGTGGATTTTTTTTTTGTAATGACATTGCGTAAACAGCTAATGGTTAATGCGCCCATAGCCTCTGGCTAAGGCACATGGAAAATATGCATGTCCAATACATGCATATACCAAATAGCCCAAATAGCCGCCTGCCGATTGCTGTTGCGGCGTGTGTGTTGCAGTTGCAGCTCAAAGTGAATTTCAATGCGATACACTTGCCTCCTGTGTGAATGATATGCACAATAATTACGCACACAATCACACACACACACACACACTTAACACACACAACCCACCAACGGACAATCGCCCAGCTATATCATTCTATGGCTCTCGATACAGGCATATTTCTGTTGCAATGCCAAAAATAACGCGACGCGATGCGATGCGACGCGAAGCGTGAGCCCTGAAATTTATGCTGTAAGCGCGGCATGCAAATAATGTTAATTTAAATGCGAGTATCATCGGTAGCAGCAGCTACACCACTATCACTATCACTACCACTACCACTGCCACTACCACTACCACTACCACTGCCACTACCACTGCCACCAGCACCAGCAAAACAACAACAGAAAACAAACACGCACGAGTTTCACATTTGCAGTGCACAGTTCGCGAACACACACTAACGCGCACGCACACACACCCATACACACGCACACACACACGCATACATCCGAAACGAGATGGCGATGAGTTGCCAGTTGCTCTGCGGTGCTGCTGCCATACCCTGTTACAAAAGTAAACCAAGTGTTGCAATTAAAATTTCCTTAAAGCATTAATCACAATTTGAAGATGTTATTTTTTTCAAATAAAATTAAGAACAATAAATATAAGCTGCAATAGTGATTTATGATTAAAATCTTTGAATTTCTAGTTAGAAAATATTTAGTCCCATGGCGAATGTAAAATTTGGACAGTTTTGCTTGTACAGTAAATGGAATTCATTGTGTAATTTTATTATTTGTTATGTATTTTGTTTCGAGGGCATACTCAAGATGTATACCACACTCCCTGTCCTGTGGTTCACTCAATTTTGTTGTTGGCTTTTGCTGTTGGAGGCCCAGCACAGGCACAGAGAGCATTATTGTTGTTGGTGGTGAAACTCGTTTGTTTTAAAGTGTTTGCCTTGTCTCACGAAATTTAAAGCGCAATTACATTTTGTGGCATAGACGGTAATCGTAATAAACTGCAGCCGGGCCCAAAACAGAAGCGTCAGGTGTCCGTGTGTGTGTGTGTGGCTCAGGTGTGTGTGTGTGTGTGCGTGTGCATATGCTAATGGTATGTATTGAATATGCGACAAATAATGTGGCTCGTGGTTGTTGTTTACTCTGCAGCACTTGCGATTAAGTTAAGTAATACTGGTGATAATGATGTCGCCGAGAGCGAACGTGGCGATAATACTCTTCTTAATACCTATAATATCCCAGATGCGCAGGGAAGCAGCAGATGGTGGTGGGGGGGGGCAGCTTTTCCATGCCGCTGACAAATAAAAAGGCTGTCAACTAATTGGATGCCACATCCTACCTACTCCGTAAGCACCTTAGCCAACACACATGCAAACATGCGAACATGTGTGTAAATGGATACTTGTGAATACTTATCAGAGTACTCTAATGCACTCATTCACAATTCACAAAAGAGCGCGACACTGATAGGCCTAATTAGCCAGTTGATTATATTCCGAGACAGCCCGTAGTCATGGCAAATGCGAAAAGAGCCCAATTATTTTACTGTTGAAAAACAAAGCTTAATCCTTGCGTAAATTAAATTGTCAGCTATTTTTATGCAAATAAATCATTGTAACGGACAGTTATAGATAGAAAAAAAAAAAGAAAAACACAAAGAGGAAATGTATCCGTTAATGAGATACACAATTTGTGATTATACTATATACATTATAAGCTATAATAACAAATATGCTAATGTTTTAATTTGTGTATAAAAACGTGAGTTTAAAATATACAAAATAATGCAGCGTTCGAATATTGCAATATATGTAAATATCAATTATAAATATGTAAAATGAAACATTTATTTTAAATGAATCATTAAAATCAAATTAATCCACGGAAAATATGTCCTTCATTTGCAGAGTTTATGACTGTTTACTTTCTCACCCTAATTGAGCATATTTATTTTACCAAAACCATAAATTGTAGAGGTTGATGTACTAAAAATCATATAATGGCTTATTGAATGGATCTGAACACAATTAGTGGCAAATTATTATGCATCCCAAGTCCAGGTTGACTAAAAAAAATCAACATCAAATGTTGCTCGCCAACTTTGGAATTCCACTGGAATTATTGATTGAAATAATATTTTACCAGCACACGAATTATTTTCTTGTTGAAGCGCTGGTTGAGTGTTTACTGTACCTACTCAAAATGAACGCCACACAGCGAACACACATTTATTTTGTCAGTCCGTCCGTCACGATGAAACTCGAGATAATGCCGATATTATTCACCATCTACTCACGCACACACACAAACAAACAAACAGACTCGTACCTATACATTTAGACATATATATGTATATGTATATATATTCTGATGCTTGCTTGACTTCCCTCGCCGACAGATAATTAATTTTTCATATGGTTGCTTGACTCAGCTCGGCGCTCAGAGCTCACAGTTCTTAGCTGGGGCTCAGAAGCTGATGCGTCACAAATACACTAGATTAATTGCGCCAGCTAATTAAACTCTGCTCAGCTTCCAATCTGTAGTCAATGAGCCCCTAAGTGTTGCATGTTCAAATATGCGAATTGTGCGCTAAATCGCATATTTGCATGTAAATGCTGCAGCCGATTAGAATCTGTGACAATCTGCAAATCGCTTTAGGTTAAAACATTTTGAAGTATTTAGGTTTTCGTGGCCATCTAATGACTAGCTGACAACAAGCTATTACCACTTGAGGGTCTGTGTTTATATTCGTACATTTATCTGAGTAGGTACAAATTCTGCTTAGGAAATTGTAATTGAACCCACACAGCTATGACCGCAGCGGCAAACGCTGGAACAGGCCACAAACTGTAATTTAAAATATTTTCACTCTGTCTAATAGGCAAACAAATGCAAAAACACACACACACACACACACACAAACACACACACACACAATTGTTTAATTGCACACAAATAGGCATTGCAGAAAGTGAAAACTGTAGGCCAAAAATCAGTATTTATATATTCAGTAGTTTTGTTCAAAGTTATGCCAGGTGCAAATAGCTCCTGCTGCTGCCGCTGAGGCAATTTATTTTTAGAGTACACGGTAAAAAATTTACAATTGAATTGTGTTTCAATATTATTAAATTTACACACAATTATACCATCACGCCAATCACTCTCAAAATCGGTTGCTCTCTCTTTTCTCACGTGGAAAACATGAAATGTTGAATGCCATTTAATTTTTGTGTTTTGTTGTACACTGTATTGGCGTTCATATTTAAGCCAATGTTACTTAACGTGTAGAACACAAAAGGAGTAGTCCAACGCTTAGCTCAGCCCCGGCAGCTCAGCATTTCATTCTTTCCATTTGTATTTTCGGTTGGGGTAGCTTGAAATGCAGACCTGCATATGCAAAGCACACTTGATCGCCTCACTGGACAAGGGGCGTAGACGAGGGCGTGGCAAGCAAACGAGCAACTCAAGGGAATTATGCGAAGGGAAAGGGCAGGAACAACAAGTGCGACACGCCCACTTGGCAGCTGCTAAGAAATGCACGACGATATGGAACGGGAGCCCAAAAAAGTAGGCAACACAAAATGCTCAAATCACATATGCATTGTTAGAGCAGCGCTGCATGAGTGTGTGTGTGTGTGTGTGTGTGTGGGTGTGTGTGTTCGTTCAATGGTGAGTGCTTGTGTGTGTGTGAGCGTGTTTTGTGCATTTGTTAGATGTCATGTTGCAAGGGGCATTTGTGCCAACATTGGACAGCTGGCCATATTGGTGGTTCGTTGGCTTGCTTGCTCGGCTGATTTGGTGGTTCACGCTGCAGGCAGTCAAATTACCAAAAATAGCAAAAGTGAGCAGCAGGCAGACTGGCAGGCAGGCAGGCAGGCAGAAAACAACATGACAAACAGGGAATGGAAAATGCAAAATGGAAAGGAGAATGCCAAAATGGGGGCAGTGTGATGCACACCAAAGCGCAATGTGGCTAATTACTTTGGAAAGTCAAGTTATTAGCGTGATTACAAAGGCGATGCATGCAGACCCAGCTAACAACAGCAGTAACAACAGCAGTAACAACAGCAGTAACAACAGCACCAGCAACAACAACAAATGACTGTCTGGCTGTCTGGCTTTCCTGGCTGTCCTTGTAAGGCAGCCGCCGCATACCAACAACAATAAGAGCAACAGCAACAGCAGCAGCAACAGCAGCAGCAACAGCAGCAGCAACAGCAGCAGCAACAGCGAGCAACAACAATAACAAGAAAAATGCTTACATGGAAATTAACGGGTCGTAGGCGTGGTTGAAGTGGCAGTGGCGGGGCCACTGAAAGGTTGCTTGTTGGCGGTGCGCCCATGTGGTTAGAGAAAACCACACAACCAGTTACAGCAACAGCAACAGCGACAGCGACAGCAACCGCAGAAACAGAAAAATTGGAGACGTTAGGAGCCCCTGTAATAATAATAATAATAATAATAATAATCATAAAACGGCAACAGGAACAAGCGCAGTTAGTAGACTCATGCGCGAAATTGCCGCTCGCTCATTTTACATAAAATATACCCTGGGAATCATATTAACTCAGAATATTAGTTATTGCCACAAAAGCTTGCATTCGAAAGCTGTCTATTTAAATTAGTTTTGTGATTCTCTGCATCCAATGCATCAGAATTTATACCTAGTTGATTAAAATCGTCTAGCTGGGATCTTCAAGTAAGGCTTTGACTATTTGGTTGGTCAATTACGTCAATTAGATAATGGATTTTCAAATAGTCTAGTAATATACTGACTGATCTGTATAGTCTGGGATTATTTTGTATTTTGGATTTCTACGATCGTTTATATAGCATATTTTATAGTCTAGCTGCTTTGACTTGAACTTGCCGCAGTTTTTGGCCGCCGTTTTGTTGGTTGTTGCTATTGTTGGTTAGCTCGTTGTAATTGCTGCGGCAGCCAGTGGGGCTAGCTGATGTTGTTTTTGTACTGTACTTTTAGTTGCCGAGAGGCCTGTCAGAGAGGCGGCAATTGCTAGTTTAATGCCCGTAATGCGCATCAGCAACAACAACAGCCACAACAGCAACAGCAGCAGCAACGTAATCATCAACTGCAGCAGTAGTGGGATAAGCACGGCATTTTCATAACGCCACGGAAGCTGTGCCAGTTTTTGGGGCTTGAGCAGCGCAAAAGTAGGGGATGATGTGGTTTTTAGCAAGCGCAATTATCCAAGCCAGCTAGCGAGCAGTGTCCTGGCAGGAAGAAGGAAGTACTGCCTGACGACAATAATCTCTCAGTGCAGCGACAACAGAAGCAGCACCAACATCAGCAACAACAGCAACAACAGCAAATAACCGCAAATAGTTAAATTGCATAATAGTTGCAAACATTTTATTTGCATTTGGACGGCAAGCGGACTCAGGTCCTTGCAACTGAACTGCGGCCACGGAACGCCGGTTGGCTCGTTTATCTGCTCTCGCCCGGCTCTGTCTGACCGCCCAGCCGCCAGCCAGTCTGTCAGTTTGTCCATTTGTGTGCCAGTGTTAATGTTTGTTAATTTTTAGCGACACATTACAGAGAACGCCAACCGAAATATGCAAATGTCCCACAATGGAGCAAAGTTAACTTCATTTGCGAACGGCGTGAATATTGCTGTTGTTGGCGATGTTTTTATTATTGTTGTTGTTCTTGCTGTTGTTAAGCATGGCATTTTTAATTGCAACGTTTGATTGCAACAATTTGTTCATTTCACATTCCATTGCATACTTTTGCGGGCACTGTAAAATTCAGATTTTCACCTTCGCTTTTATGATGATTTGCAAAAAAAAAAACTGCTACATTTTTTTGGCTTGGTGGCCAGGCCACATTTCAATTATTCAAATTCAAATTAATTGAGAGCAATTAAGTCCAAGCTAAAAAGCGCGATAGTACAAGCCTACACAATATGTTCATCCTCATGCTTATATATACATATTAAATTAATTCTAATGCACGAACCACTTAAATCCCAAATAGCATTTTGCGTATTCACTTTGCTTTTAGTTCGTTTGACAATTGTAATTTAATTTCATTTATTCACGCCTTATCGCAAGATGAAACTTTGCGGAATCTTCACGGCCTGCTCAGTTTCTCGGCGACTCCCAGAAGTATGCAATTGATTGTTAAACACATTCATTCTGACAATTTAAGCCGCTCATCTACACTGAATAACTCGCATGCCAAAATGTGAGCCATTGAGATAGTATTTTTTGCATTTTGAGACATAAATACGCAGGCAATACACTGGAGAAAAATGCTGATTTTTATTTAAGTTCAATCGGCATCACTGTTATCTATATGCATTACATTGCAAGGATCAAAAATGCGAAATTCTTGATTCAAGCATGTTTCGTTTTAATTATAGTTGATATTTTTCTATAAAAAATAATAACTTCGGCATATCAAACAGTTCATAAAATAAATATCGTGTCATGATTAAATAACACTTTGTCAAAGAGCAGACTTAAATTTTCGTATTTTGGAATTAGAACACAAAAAAATCCTTAAGCATTATCTCAATTGATTTCAGTAAATCATTTTCTAATTTTTGTTGAGTGTATGTATGCATGTGTGTTCTCTGGTATCGACAGCCAAGAATGCCTTACATAATATTTTCTTATTGAAATATATGCAAACGATGCAAAGTGCAGCATTGTAGAAATTTGGTCACGTTGGCAAAACGCAAAGGAAAAGGCAAAGGCAAAGGCGAAGGCAGCACTTCAACGCATCGCCGCCTGAAGTGCGCCATGGAGAGGGGAATGTGTGGCAGCAGAGGGAGGAACTGAAGATGCGACGCAGACACGAATGGAATTCGCTTTTGCTTTGCCTTTCCTTTACCTGAAACTGTCTAACTTGTTTCTTTTATGAACACCCAGTTTGCGTGATAAAGCAGGGGTAGTGCAAGCATCACCTGTACTCAATAAAATATTTCACATTTGATAAACTGTTATTTTTAAAATAAATTTTTTGAACATTTCTTAAAATCGATACCCACATATCGATTTGAATCTTAGTTAAAAGTTTTTACAGAATTAAGTTTCGCATTTATGATTTATTACAAAAAAATGTATGGAGACATTTTTCCTCCCCAAAAAATGTATTCTTATTTCTTCTGTGCAAATGTTGCCTATTCACAAGTCGCCAGTAAGTCAGTGGATAAAAATAGTTTTTTACTCACATGTTGGTACAAATACAAATCGATTGTGACTTAAGGTTATGAGCCCTACGCAAAAGTTCTTTAACTAATGTAAGTCTTCGTATAAATTAGGATTGACAGTTGCTTTTGTAGCAAACTTATTTTTCTTTGTGTGCTGGGCAATCCTGCCTGCGATTGATTAATCTTAGGTGCGCATTCAAGTCAAAAATATGTTGTCATAAAAAGATCTTAACCATTATGCTTACTATGCTTACTCGATTATTTTTGCATTAATCACAGATAACAATCAAGAATAAACAAGGGAGTCTGAGAGCACCCACGCACACTTTGTGTTTGCATTCACATTCAATCAAGATGCTCAGTGGGTATGCTGCAGTCGTTGCATGCCGCAAAGCTAGTTTGAAAGCATTTTTATGTAGTTGGCAATTGCAACTAGCATGTTTGCAGTGTTCGCGCGCCAGCGGCTATCGCCGATCAGTGCCTTGGCAAAGGCACACAAAGGCCAGTTTGCAGATTGGCTCGCCCTGCTGTCTGCCTGTTCTTCTAGTCCGACCAGCTGTTGGCTGCTCGCTTGACTTGGCTTGACATGCCTTTGGCGCACCGCGTAGCCGCATGTTGAGCGCCCATTTGCCCAATTGCCCAGTTGCCAGTTGCCCAGTTGCCAGTTGCCAGTTGCCAGTTGCCAAATGACCGTGGTGTGCCTGAGAATGGGCAATGGAATATTCTTGGCAGCGATTTGGCCACAATTACAACATCTTAATAGGGCCAACACACAATGAGACTGTAATATCGAGACAGAAAAGAAGAGTGATAGTGAGAGAGAAATGCTGCTAGGCATTTTTCCAGCGGCTTTCGCTTGATTAGTTGCCAATGACTTGGTTACATTTAATTTTGTTGGCCACAGCAATTTTGTTGTGATATGTTTGGCAGCATAATTTCACGGTATAATTTTGATATACATATCTGATATGTTCCTATAGTTGTGCTGGCATTGGGACTGACTATTAAATTTGTGGTAATCTGCCTATTTGAAGCCAAAGCAGCGTGTGAGGCTTGCAAGTATTCCATGTATGAATTTTCTTAAGAAACTCAAGACCTGTGCAGCATTCAAAACCATACACAAAGACCGAAAAACTGACACGGACACACGCACACATACACACACACACACACACACACTCAGGCACACTTATGAGTACATACGTAGAACGCGAATTGAGTTTGCCGAACTTTTCAAAAAGCGCTTTAGCGTAAAAATGCTCCGCTGGGCACCGCAGCGAAAGTGAGCTGAAGATGCTTGCAGCGAACTGCGGAGGGTGCTTCGTGTTGGTGGAGGTGGGGATAAATTGGCGAAGTTTTTGGGTGGCATACTTGGCCAAATTTAAATGCACAAACTTTACCTGGCAGGCGACGTGGGTCGGCTTGTAATTTTCTTTTAGTCAACTTTTAAACGCGCTCAAAATGATTTGCATGCGTGCCCTGCCATCCTGCGTGCCCTGCTACCACCATGGCGTATGCGTAACATTAGTTTGGCGGACCTAACCACGGTCACCAGTCTTTCTCCTTCCGTTATGCTGCGCATAAAAAGTGCAAGGGGTCGTGTGGGCAAAAGATGGCAAAATATAAAAAAGGGAAACCGTTGAAAAAATGCAAAACCACAACAAACAAATGTACGTGGCCGCTGGCAGCTGAGGGGAAGTCAAGCCATCGCACAGACACAGGATACTTAGGATGGCGAAGGGATGGGGGGGGGGGGGGGGGGGGGGGTGTGTGTGGGAGGAAATCCCAGCAAAAACGGCCAAACAAGCAAGGCAGTCGCAAAACAAAAAAAAACGTCAACTGAAACAGTTTGAAATACAAAATATGGCTGTAAAAAACAAAATATAAAAAAAGAAGAAACCCCTGCCAAACGGGTAACTAACGGAAAATACGAAACACAAAACCAACTGAAGCGAAAACTGGATAATGACAATTTAATCAACAACGTTTTACCAATCACCAAGCATTCCATTTTTCAAGTTTTTTGATTCACAAACGGATGTATTTCAATATTAATATTTGTAGCTCGACTAGCATATATCCAGAATTTATCTAATATTTTTTTTCACTATTCGTATACAAATTAACAATGGAATATATACTGCCGTTTAGCAATATCAATATCGGTATTATGCTAACTGTTTTTTTATTTATTGCCAGTTTTTGCCTCTGAGTCGATGTACAAAGCTTGAATATTATTTAATTAAATACGTGCGATAAGCTCTGGAAACTTTGTATTGTATATTGTACAATTAATTGCGTATATGTGTGCAGTACTGTATATACATATATGTTTGCAGACGAGGCAATAAGGAATAATTCAAGTTTTAGATTTATATACATATTCACTGAATGTGTATGTATTTGTATTTACCATTAGTTCTGTTTAGAAATGTGGTTTCTGATTATTTCTTCGACCACAGACAAAACTTGGCTGTCGACAAGATGTAGTCGTTATTCAGGGCTGAAATCTCAGTTGTCCAACATCGGTTGAATCACTTTATTTAGTTATTGCGTTTGCCATTTAATGTTGTGCGATGTGGAAAAATGTTTTGTAATTATTTGGCAATTTAGTAATTACGAAGCGCATGCAAAGCGTGGCAAATGATGTTGCAGATTCTGAATAATTTGAACAATTCATTTAGCTTGGCGCCAGGACAGCAGGATGGATACAGAGCAGCCAAAAGTGTTCTGCATAATTTTGCGGTTTTTTTTTTTTACTTTGTTCGTTGATAGCAGGCAACCCTTTAAAAGGAACCCGCTAACTCAGCTCACATTTCAATTGTCCGTTGTCCGTCGCCAGTTGCCAGTTGCTGTGTGCGGTTTAAGCCTCATTTCCTTGCACTTCCGCTTTTGGCATACGAGCAGACAGATATACACAGTGTATATGTATATACACACATACACATGCAGAGCCACACACACACACACGCACACATACATATATAGACAATGGCAAACTGCTTTTTGGGTGGGTTTGGCTACTGAAAAATGCAAAACTTTCATTTGCACTCGGGACTCGTTATGGTGGGATAGTAGTGCACATCCAAGGAAATTTCCGGACGAAGAGTGGTGCAGAGGTTGTGGAGCGGTGGTGGCGGTGGTGCTTGCAGAGTGTAGTGGTTGTACGGCCTTTAACTCGGTTATCCCCGGTTAGCATTGCCATGCAATTTATTAGAGTTTCGTTTCATTTCGTTGTTTCCCCTTTATTTAAAATTTCTTCTTTTTTTTTTCTTTATTTTTGTTTCTGTTTTGCTCTCCGAATTGCATAAGTAAATAACGCACGTAAATGCATTTTTGTGCAAAACCCCAAATTAAACAACTAAAACAAAAGCAACTACATCTGAAAACCCAAAGGCGTGGCAACTAGGCTCAAATGCTCTCTAATTGATAGCTAAACTCAGCCTGCAATTGGCATGCAGGCATATCTTGCACACAATTTATATCAATATAAAAATGTTTAAAATAAACATGAATAACTGAGCTGCTGCATAATGCATGTGCAGCAATAAAACTACATAGGCGAGTACATTTATCGGAAATCGGACTTTTTCTTTTTATCACTGATGAAACAAATACATAAGAGTATTGGATTTTCGGTGACAGCCGTGAGTGGGATGCTTGCAAGTTGGGTGGTCGTCAGCAGGCTGGAAAAACATTTTCTGCAGGCCGCAAAACAATTGTACAACATATATTTAATAAACAAGTTGTTTTTGCTTCTATGTGTGTGTGTGTGTGTGTGTGTGTGTGTGTATGTGCATGAGTGAAAAATAAACTAACATAGGAAACAAATACAAATTTTGGGACGACGCAAGCGACAGCTTAAAATGGAAATGAAAACTGAAAAGTGGAACTCTAAACATACAATCGCAAGAAAAGTTTGAAAGCCTTTTTGTGACTTTAAAGTTTTACATTCGTTGATTGCATACGCACACACACCCACACCCACACCCACACATGTAAGCGTCTGATTGTGTTTGTGTTTTTTCTGGGCATGCCACACCCCCAAAAATAAACGAAGCCGCCCACAGACTTCTTTAGCTTTGACTTCATTCGCTTTTTTTTTTGTTTGTTGGTTGTGTACAAGGCAAAATAAGAAGAAAAAAAATTAACGATATTTTCATTTACAAGGACCAAAATAAGTGAAGCGACAGAGCACCGGCTGAGGACATGAAGCCCAATGTGGAGATTGTAAGTTGCTTTTTTCATTGGAGCGGCATACTTTAAGGCGGAAATAACACTTAATTGATTTGCAAAGTGGTACGAATCGTTCAAAGGCACACAAAACAAGGACAGCAAAATCGACAAGAAATACAAATGAAAGCCTAAAAAAAAAAAAAAAAAAATGCAAACGATGCTTGTGCAAATTTTTACAAGAATGAAAACGAAAGAATCTGGGAGAATTCAATTTTTGCGACAAAAGAGAATCAAAGTGACCAAGAGACAATGCCACAGCAGACGCAATCGATAAGCAAAAATGCAAAAATGCGATGCAGATGCATCAGCAGCAGCAGCAAGAGTGGAATTGCTCCAATCCAACCGCTCCCCACACTCTTTAGCATAATTTTTGAGGCGGCATTGAATATGGAAACGGCGATGGCAACGACGACAACAACAACAACAACATCAACAACAACAACGACAACGAAGACGGCCGCATCTCAAATCTAATGCGAGAATGCCGCTTCTCGCTTCGATAGCGCATCAATGAAAAGCAATCTACAAATGCTTTGTTGCCAGAGCATTATTAAACTGGCATTTTCATTTGTAGACTAACACACACAGAGACACACACACACAGACAGACACATTTGGTTGCTGTATCTGCTGGAGCTGCGAGGAGCAGCGTAGAACTGAGAGTATACGCTCGAGTGCTTCAATGTGAGGCAAATCCTGCTTTTCACATTTGTATTTAGAGCAGAGAGAAACATCCGGTTTTCGGCCCTTTCGAGCGCGTTTTACACGCTGCGGCCAGCAGTCGTTTTGTTGATTGGGTGGGGTTTGGGCTTCTGGAGTTTGCTTTACAGCTTTCCCTACATCTGGTCTACTCACAGACTTGGGCTCAGGTAAAGCCCTTGCAATACCAACAATTTTTGCTTTGCTACATTTCGTTTGGTTTTCGGTTCGGTTCGGTTCGGTTCGGATCGGTTAAGTTCGGTTTGGTTTGGTTCCACAAACGAAAAAAAAAGGGAAAAAAAGAAAAACGTCGACTCACACAATTTGAGTCATGGCGAACGACAACAACTGGCAACAAGAGGCAACAACAAGCAGCAGCTACAACGGTGACAACAAAGGCGAATCCACATCATTACGATTATGCAGCTCTTCATCAGCCCACATGGATTTTGCTATATCTATGCCTCCAACCACACCTATACATACCTACACCAATACCTATACACAGGTATTTGTATCGGTTTATATGTATGCATGCCTAAACATTTCGCATGACAACTTTATAGTAAAGGAAATTCTACGTTTTCCACTCGAGCGCATTATTATTATTATTATTTTGCTATTGCTAAGGTTCTCTTTTGTTGTTGGGCTTTGCTGTCTCTTAAATATATTTATATACACACATATATATATATATATATATATATATTCAACAAGAGGCATATTGTTTCTATGAAGCCTTTTGGTAACAAAATATTGTTTGGCCTGAATGCAAACGTATTTTTAAAAAATATAAAAATGAAATTGCAACATATTTCGATTAAAGTGAGTAATTCGTAATAGTATGAATAAAACACAGCAATAATAATATTTATGGCAAAGTGGCACTTTTTACAGGGTATATGTCACAGTTGGGAATTCCTTACTTATTTACGTTGTTTTTTTGCCGGCGATGTGGCTCTTTGTTTTGTGTCTGCCCTGCTGTTGCATGTTGGCATTTTATCTGCCTGGCAGCATCCTTTCGTGCGTCTCCAACTCTTCTATCCACCGTCCATTTACTTTCTATATGCATACATATATATATATATATAGACACATATATTGTATATGTGTGGGTGTGTGTCCTGTGATGAACGCTATTGATAATCTTTCCAGCGTATCGCTGTTGTTTTTACTGTTGTTGCTGCCTCTTTTACATCTCTTCTTTTTTTTTAATTTTTCTATTTTGTTGTGGCCCTCTTTTTATTGTTAGTTCCAGGGCTGCTGGCGCACTGCGACATGTAAAATGTGTGGTACCAGGGTTGAGGGCATCATAGCAATGCAGTCGCTGTGGCGCCGCTAAGCACATTATCAAAAACAGCTTTGGCTGAAGCGGGGAGGGTTAATGAAAAAAGCATTGCCCCGCTGCCTCGTGTCGCTGTATGGCAAATGATAAATTTAATGCGCATTTGTTGAGTGCACTTTAAATGCTAGTTCGCCTGGCTAACAACACCGTTGCACGCATCAGCACTCACTTCGGGCCATCTCCTTTTGGACGTATTTCAGTTACACAGCGCTTACTATTAAGCCACATAATATGCAGTCTGAAGCAGACGCAGAAACAGCAACAGCAGGAAAAGCAGTAGCTTTAGTATCTTTGCATCTAGTAGGTTCCCTTTTTTTTTCTTTTTTTTTTTTTTGCCTGCCGCCGGGCATCATCATTTTCCATTTTGTATTCCCCGGCGCTCGATTTGGTGCAGCAGAAGAAGTGGTAACAAAGAGCCAAGCGCTGTGTTAGCATAATTCGCTCGATCAAAGTGGATGCGAAAATATGCGGCTGCTATTGGACTGGAGCTCAGGGATGAGAGAGGGTATTGACTCGACCTACTGGCAATCTGTAAGACACCCACTCCTGCAGTCAGATCTGTGAAGTGATTTAAAATATATATATATATAAATATATAATATATATAATATATATATAATATATATATATATATATACATATGTATATGTATATGCGCTAACAGGCTTTACATTTGTGCCGGACATGTCCTGCTCCTTTTCTGGCTGCCGACGACATACAACATGGCAACATTTTAATTAAGCCAAGCAAAGATAACGGAAGCGAAGCACTACAGCAAATAGACACCCACTTCTGCCACGCCCACGCACCATCGAGCGCCCTTGTTCCGTAATTTGCTGGCTGCTCTACGTCAATTGGTCAATTTAAAAATCTCAATGCAAACGACAGCGATTCCAGGCAAACTTATTAAATTTTCGAATACCGCATTTTGTGGCAGCTCCCAACCGCTAAGTTCGACATTTGAATGTCCTTCAAACAAAATGTTGCCGAAATTGATGACGCAAACAGTAAACATAAACAACTCCAAATAAAGTGGCTTCAATAATAATAGAAATAAATCAACATTTTTGATTACGTTTTTTGGAAATACTCATTGTATTTTAAGATAATAATTGATATAAATATGTTGTCATTTAAAAGTATATTAAAACTATTTTAAAATTAACTGCCACAAATTGTTGCAGCTTGCCAAAAAAAAAAAAACAATTTAAAACCTTAAATCTATCTGGCTTTTGCTATCTGGCTTCTGCCTTATGCTTAAATTAATAAAGCAATTGCTTGTGGAAATCATGTTATTGTGTGGCTCGGGAAATATTGTGGCCGTATTGTTGCCACATTGTGGCATCATCTAAATATGTATTTCAAATGCGTAGTTTGCCGGCGGCAACATCAAGAACATTTCACGTTTGCGAGGTAAAAACCTTTTACGTTGAACTCCAATTGATATTTTTAGCAAACGAATTTTTGAATATTGTTGCCGTTGTTGTTGCTCCTGCTGCTGTTCTTGGTGCCCGTCATCAGCGAGTTCATTGACAACAACAGTAACAGCAACAACAACAACAACGTAAAAAGAGAAGAAGACCAACGCAGCAGCTGCCATTGCCACGTAATGCTTCAATGCCCAGCGGCGGCAGGCGCACCTGCAACGTTTTTCGATTGAATTTCGTTGAGCTGTGGCCGCTGGGTTCAGCAGCAGCAGGAAAAGGAGCTAGAGCAGGAGCAGGAGCAGCAACAGGAGCAGGAGCAGGAGCAGGAGGCAGTGGGTGACTGCGGCCATGTCGTTTGAGGACGTGCCGCGTAGCAGCAGCTGTGTCGCATTTTTTAATTTAAGCAGCCAAAGAAAGCGCACTCACACAACAACACACACACACACACAACCACAAACACAGACACACACACTCACACATACACCAAGAGAGAAGACGCACACTTAAAGAGTTTGTTTTAACTTGAATTCGCGAATCTACTTGTAACTCTTAAGCATCCCACTCGTTCCACTTTTCACTTACCTCTTCTCCTTTTATTTCACTGTCGTTGCAGGTAAATATGGTTGGCATTCACAAATATTTGAGATACATTTGCTTGCAACGGATGAGCTGGCTTTGCACGCTTTCAACTGTGAGTCATTTTCAGTTTTTGATGGTCTTCGATCGCATTATCAGTGACTATCAGTAAGGGTATTCATATGTATGTTGTTAGTCAGGCAGCATTAAGCTACTGATCTCAGGCGCAAGCAAAATTAAAGGGAAAACTGTGGCAAGAGCACAAGACAAGTGACTTGATGATGTTGCCACTGATTGCTTGCATTGCTTGCCCCTAGACATATGTGCAGTTAATGCATTCGCAAGTTGACATATGGGTTGCGCAAAAAAACACTCTACACGGCCAGCGCCTTCCTCCACATCCATTTGGCACTTTGGCGACTCTTCGATCAAACAGTTGGTGACCCATATCTAAACGTATACGCCTCGCTCGAGTGCATGGAAAGCCTGTAAATTGCACTGACAAATGGATTGAGTGTGAAAATGCAATATATATATGTATATATATATATATATATAAAAGTAAATGCAAGTAGACCAAATGCGGGGACCCGACTCGCGGTTAATGCTTTGGGTCTGGTAAACATGTGTTGCAGTTTGCCAAACATGTAAGTGTCAAATTCGATTGCAGTTTTTCTGCTGCTGCTGCTGTTGCTGTTGTTCTTGGCGAGCAGCTGGCTGCCAGGAAAGTTTCCTTTTGCGTTTTTGGCTGTTTCGGTGCCGAGCAAATAAAAGTTTGCAAGTGCCAACAAGAAACGCGACAGACGACATACGACAGACAACAGCAAGCAGCAGCTGCAACAGTGCCGCACCTGAGATCTCTCTCAGATTCTACCACATGACTTGCCGACACTTGGGAGACACTTGTTACGCAGCCAACAACAACAACAACAACAACAACAATAAGGCGTGTTAAACGCATTTGCTGCACTTGAAAGTTTCCTGCTGGCCCGTGACAGCATTTGGGACCGCAGCGAATTGCTTGCTCACCAAGTGCATGCGGGATTTGAACTTTGGCTCTGCGATGATGCGATGTGGTGATTGCAACTGTTGTAGTTGCAGATTAAGCTGCTGCTCTTATTGAGTTTGCGGACGACTAAGTGGCAAGGAACACAAAGACAAAGAGCTCCAAGCCGGGCGAAAGCAATAAGCTTCAGTTAAGCAGTCAACGTCAGATTCTACTGGCTGATGTACAAGTATTTGCTGCCTGCTTCCGGGCGCACACATTTTCCCACATATTCAACACATGTACACACACATGTACACACACATGTATACAGATGCGTATACGTATTAGTATACGCATACGTAACCACAAGCAAGCATTTCATATGAGCATAATAAAGTTACGCACAATAACACGAAAATTATCATAAACATTGCCCGAGGACAGAAAAACATACAACATATACGAG
The DNA here is from genome assembly GCA_035044025.1 of Drosophila paracracens. Classification (NCBI taxonomy): domain Eukaryota; kingdom Metazoa; phylum Arthropoda; class Insecta; order Diptera; family Drosophilidae; genus Drosophila; species Drosophila paracracens. The sequence continues at coordinate 5,058,361 of JAWNMN010000400.1, read as the reverse complement.
GAAAAAATAATAATAATAACACAAAAATAACAATTTGACGTTGTTGCAAGTGTATTCATGTTTTTCAGCTTTCTTTCTCGACCAAATCTGCTTTTCGCATGTGGGCATGCCACAATCACCATGCAACCCCATGTACTCCATGTTATTATGGCAATAATATCGATAATAGACTACGCCGATAAATTCGATTTTAATTTGTATATATATTGGTTTTGTGCAATGTCCGTCATGCTGTTTGTCCGTCCGTATGAAAACAACTCTCTTTCAACACCCATAAGGCAAGAGACTTGCAACGTGTAACTTATAGTTTGGGGCTGGGAAATCGATAAAAATCGATATTTATAGTAACAATAATTTCAAGTTAAGCATCACTTAACCGTTTTTTTTTTGCCAGAAATTTAAGCAGTGAGTTAAAAACTCATTATTTCACAATTCATTATATTTTAACGGCAACCTTCTAAAGTAAAAAAAATGAAAATATTTAATAAATATAACAAATAAATATTAAGAAAGAACGGCCATCTTAAGCATGCCAAAAACACACCTTTGTAGACCAAAATCAACCTGCCAACACCAACATTTTGGTCTGGAGCTTAAAATACTAAAATGTTTTTGTAGGTTTTATGCAAATTTTATTTATATTATTTATGTTTAACGAATGACTTCGAAGTAAATATTCCATTTTAATACTGAGGGAGCTCTGCTTATTGACAAACGAACTGAGCTACTGAATATCTATATATCAGAACATCTATGCACTGAGTCGTCGGAGGCGCCTCCTTCAATGAGTTAAGAACTTCATGACAACCAAGAGCACAAAAATAGCATGTAATTTTCTAGGTATTACTTACTAGTTCATTATTTTACAATTAGTAAACAATAATGCTTCTGAATGCAGTTCACAGTTCGGGGCTTTGAATTTATGAATGTTTCTATCAATGTGCAACTGAATGTGTAACTCGAAATGTTGCAACAATAATGCGTATACGTCGTGTGTGCTGTCAAAGGAGCAAAGTGAACAAAATTCCCAAAACTGCCTGCATTTTTATGGCTTGCTGCTAATATTTGTGCACTTTCCTTTATAAAACGTTTATTAATTAATTGCCGCGCATCGGTAAGGCAATTTAATTGTGCTAAATGCATTTTAACATTGCCGATTTTATTGGACCATGCCAAGCGGTGGGGGGTGGTAAATATATATATATATACATATATATTTATATATATTTATTTATATGTATATACCGTGCAAAATTCAGCAGCAGCGGTCAGGCCCACAGTCTGGTTCATTAAACTCGCTGGCCATGTGTCAGCAGTGACAGTGAACACTGGCAAACAGAAACTGAACAGTAAACAGCTAGCGCTAAAAGGGAGCAGAGAGTGGGGAGCAGGGAAGAATGAGGGCCAGTGAGCATTGAACAGTTAACCGCAACACAATTCGTGTGCCTTTGCGTATTAATGACAGCAAATATTGATTCTGGGCCATTGTTGCTGCCTTCCCTGTTGCTGTTGTTGTTGTTGTTGTTGTTGTTGCATGTTTGTTTGGAAAGATGCCGCGCTGCGTTCGCAGTTTGTTTGAGGTCTCGCATAAAAGACGCTCAAGTTTATACACTCAAAATTGGTATATTCACGTTAACCATACATGCATAAGCACACACACACACACACACACACACACACCATCACGCACACACATGCACACACATAGACATGCATGCAATTAGTTGCTTTCAAAAATCAGCAACAGAGAAAATGCTTCGTAATGCTGAGCATGGCTAAGTGGAGTTGGCCCCGTTTCCATATTGCACACACAAGATGAGGAACAACCTTAAGCAACTTTAATTGGAAATGTGATTTTTTGTCCGTCAGCGATGATGCCACAGTTCACGCATACGGTGCAGAAAACACATTTGATAAATCACACTCGGAGATGTAGGGCTATTTGTGCAATGAAGTCTAAACTAAAAATGATTATGGCAACGAGCATTAAACGGAATTCATATCAGTTGGAATTTAATTTGACTTATTTGGCATTGCTGTTGTTTTACTTCAAAAACCTTTACAGATATCACAATTGTATTCATTGATTCGTTTTTACAAAACGTATTTTCTGTTTTATACCCTTGTTGTATATTTTATAATGGTATCACATATTAATTTCAACTTTAGTCGTTAATCAGCAAACCACTTTACAGTGAATGCTGTCGTAATGCATTAAATCAAAAATGTTTTTCATGAAAAAAGGTACAATACAGTCAAATAAAAATGGGCAGTTAAGATGGGAGCGATAAAACTCTTACAAAAAAAAAATGTATAACGTAATTGGGTCGACTACCAAAAAAAAAAAAGAAACATTTTTCGCCAAAGTATCTTCTGGATACCATGTTATTAATGGTGTTTTAGGATAAGAAAATAAGTTCATCAATTTAAATATAATTTGAAAATAAAATAGCTATTTAGGCGGGACTGACTACAGCATTGAAGAGCTCAATGGGATCCCCAAATTATGAACACAATATGCACAAGTTGTCGGCTTGATATTTGATGTTTTGAGGCGCTTTTAATGCTCGCAGACATTTTCAAATATTTAGTTGGCTTGCAAATTGTCATCATTGTTGTTGTTGTTAATGTTTTTGGTGCTAAGGCGCCACTGACCAGGAAAGTGATTAAGCAATTTGATTAATTTTAAATCGCTGGCAAACCCAGATGCTGGTGCCCACTTTGGGGCCAGCTCTTAAAAACCAGCGGCCACTTCAAAACCCACCTCTGAAGTTAAATATTATTAAAATTTACGAGAGACTTTGCCAATGCCTTTCTTGCAAACTTTTTCTCTCATCGCAAACAGAGAGGTTCAAGAGCCAGAAGGCGAGAGCCAGACAAGCGGACCAGACATAAAAGGCTAAGAGAGGGAGTGGAAATGGCAGTGGGAGTGGGAGTGGGAGGAGCGTTTTGGCAGAGTGGTCCTCGAAACGCACCGTTTGCATTAATAGTGCAAAGTCGAAAAATAAAAGCCATTTTTGTCAGAAGAGGCGACGCCAGCTGCGATTCAAGTGCACTTTGAACCTGAAGGCAACCTGAAGCCACGCCTCGGCTCACCTCGACTCGCCTTGCTTCGCCTCGACTCGCTCTGCAGCCTGTGTCACTTTCTCTCTTCTTCATCTTCCCGCTCGCTGCCCATTGATGCAGGTGCTGGAAGGAACAAAAGGAAATTGTTAAATTAAGTGCTAGCCTCAAACAAATGGAGGCGGCCCTAGTCTGGTCTACTTTGCCAGGGTAAAGTTGAAGTGCAAGGCGTTACCGCAAAAGGTAGCGAGTGAAAGTTTTTAATTTACTATGGCACGCGTAGAAGAGAAACAGAGAGAGAGAGGGAGAGAGAGAGAGAGTTACACACACACACACTCACACACACAGTGACTAATCGCCATTGCAGCAACGACACAACAACTTTTGTCATTGCCTACTTTTTGGTACGCCACTACTTGTAATCAACGCGTGGCAAGACTTGCAACGAATTTGTGCCACTGCAGTTACCTCTAAAATGTAATGTTGCCCCCCCACTCTTCATCCAGCCTCTCCACTGTTTTCGATTTCGTTTTCGCCAGTGCACGACGCATTCGTGCGGAAAATTAAATTTACTGACTGTCTGGCTGCACTTGCTGCTGCCCGAGTCCTCAACACCCCCCAAACACAAATCCCCGAATAGCAAATAGCGACTAACGAATAGTGAATAGTGAACAGCGAATAGCGAATAGTGAATAGTGAATAGCGAATAGCGGATTGCGAACCTCGAAGCCGACCAGCCACCCAGCGTTGTAATTTTCTTCATTTTTTTCTATACATTTTTGTTATTGCAACGCCTTGTCGTCTACACGGTACAAAATAAAGGCAAACCCACAAAAATCACATATGATTTTAAGCCAGGATTGTTTGCAATTGTAAGTGGAGCGATTATTATTTCGAGTTGAATAATATTTAAATAATTAGAGAAACATATATTTAATATTTGATATGTTATTCAATTTTCTGACTGTGTATGCCACACAGTAAACTCAGTTGTAGTTGGAGTTGGAATTGGAATTGGAGTTAGAGTTGAAGCCGTGTGCTTTCATTCAATTTTTAGCAAGTGCTGCCTGCCACTTAATTTCCGCCGAAGTTGGTAATTTGCCGCTGAATGGCACAGCAAGTGACTTGCTGCAGGTGGAGGCAGGCAGGCAGGCAGGCAAAAGGCAGACAACGAGGTGTTCAGCTCAGCAAAAAGTTATTGTCGCCTGTGGATCGACTGGCAAACGAATCTTTTTCTCAGGCAAACGTGAAGCTGATGTGGCCAAATTGAGTTGTAATCGGTGTCGAACATACACACACACATACACACACAAACACACACTAATAGTAGTGTGCGGAAGCGGAAGCGGAAGTTTGTAAGAATACAGCATCGCGTAGGCATACCACAAAAGCAGCTCTTCCGGCATCAGACACAATTATTGACGATTCGTGTCGTAGCGTGTCGTGACGTGTCGCATCGTGTCGTATCGTGTCGTACCATACTGAGCCGAACGGAACCCAACTTAACTCAACTTATGTGAACGTAGCTGAGCTGAGCTGAGCCGCTCAGCGAGGCGCACAAAATCACTTCCGATGAGATTTCAATTTTGCGATTACCTAATTGACACTCAAAGTAATGGAAGCTGCCTGCCTGCCTGCCAGCCTGCCTGCCTGCCAGCCTGCCTGCCTGCCAGCCTGCCTGCTCGCCCGCCTCGCTGTCTATCTGTGTGCCTCAGACTGCGTCAGGCTCTTAATGAGAAGGCTCCAGTGGCAAGCCAAGGAGGGTGGCCTTTAGTTTAAGTTGCCCCCCCCCCCCCCCCCCCCCCCCGAGAAAGAAAAAGTCAGCTATCCGACTAATCGGAAGCTGCGAATCAAAATAAGCATGCAAATATACAAAATGTGCACATTTTGCTTACTTCACAAATTGAAGTTCATAGTGAACAAATCCAATCAAAATTTGACTTTAGCCCAAGCAAGGAATGGGGTTCTCTGAATGCGGTGAGTGTGCAGCTGATTGGATAAGCAAATCAAAAGTTTCTCTCAACAGCTTTTTAAAAACATTTCGCCGCGTTCACTTGCATCATAAATGGAAACTAATTTAAGCAATTCAGCGTAATAGCTTTTATGGTCCACTGAGAGCATAATCAATTTTATGAATTGCAATCAAGTTTTTAATAAACCAATTTCCGCATGTAGGCTTCAATTCAAATCATTTAATGTGAATCTTCATCAGTGAAATTCCTAATAAATTAACTTTTAGAAATAGCAATTTACCACAATAAACAACATTAAACGCAACAAGAATGAAAGGGCTTCAATGGAGCGTAGAGAAATATTGTTAATTAGCGAAAAGTCAATTAAAAAAGTTGCAAACGTAAGCAATGACAAAATCCTGCAAACTTTAAAATGATGTGGGCTTAATTAAATTACAAATCCAACTAAATGAAATACAACGATATGTAATAGAAAATGTAAATGCATCTGTGTGGGTGTGCGGGTCTGGCTCTGTTTTGTGTGCAATGCCTTTTTGCAACTGCAGCGAAAATGGCTAAAAATTAAATACTCATATCTGTTTTGCTGTTTGTTGCTGTTGTTTATTGTTATTGTTGTTGTTGTTGTTCGAGCAAGGCTATTTATGATTTTATGTAAATAAAAAGTACTCATAAAATGGTGTCAAGCTATAAAACTCAGCGGCGGCAGCAGTACAAGCAGCAGCAGGCAAAGGCAACTCAAAATTCCAGCCATAAAAAATGCTTATGACAATGCGCCAACCTTTTCAACCCTCCCCATCAGCAGCACCCACTTTTTTCCACCCATCCACCTGCGACTGGCTTAGCACAGCGCGTTTCGTTTCATTCAATATGAAAATTAAATTTTACGCTTAAATATATGCATAAAATGTATAGCAAAGAATCTATTAAGCAAAGAGCAAAGTGTCTGGGAAAGGACCATGCATATAAGCATGCTGAAAAAAAGTAGCTACAACTTTTGTGTGCCATGTCGCTCTCTGTGTGTGTGTGTGTATGTGTGTGTGGTGTGTGTGTGTGTGTGTGTGTGTTTGTAAAGTTTTGGGTTTGTGTGTGTCAGGTGAGTAAGGTGTTATCGACCCTGTCACATGGCCCTTTGCTAAATGGACTGTAAGATTTACAGGGAAATTTGTAACAACAGTGACAGCAGCCACATTGAACATAAAAAGGGAAGAAAAACAACAACATTAAAAAAGCAAATCCAAAAAAAAAACAACCAAACGAACCATAACTGAATAATAAAAACAATAATGTGTCGCAAATTGTGCGCGAATGAATAAAACAGAACGGAAGTGGGACCATAAAAACTGCGTTTAAACTCGCCAAAACTCTCTTGCACCAGATACGCACACAATCCCACAAATGTAGAGAAATATAATCACACACACACACACACACACACATGCAAGCACAGACGATGGGTAAACATGGGCGCTAGAGTGGTAGGCTGGATGCTGTCAAACTGACCAGGATGTATAGCATTTTATGGTACAACGGAAAACTCAGCGGCTTCCTTCCGGCACAGTTTCAACTTGTTGGTCAGCCATTCATTCAGCTACCAGCGAGGGCTGCTCATTAACATACCGTTTATTAAGCATAAAACACTTAAAGACTTATCATCCATCCACCTTACGGCAAATAGCTAGATTGTCACCTGAAAGTTGTACTTTGACGAGCGAACTTTAAAACTTTCAAATGCATAACCTCAGACTGCAAGTACTCTTGATAAGAACTACACTCAAAAAAAATAATAAAATCCTGATAAATATCCAGCATTGGCCAGATTTCTACAACGTTTGTTTACAAAACTCTTGCTCTTTAGTAGTGGCAACCCTCGCAACAAACATGTATAAAAGTTAAGATTTTGGTCCACATCAGATGAGTTCGTGTGTCTTTGTGTGTGTGCGTGTTTGTGTGTGTTTGTGTGTGCTATTCGTGTGTCACCTGAGCCAGTTCTGTGACCGGGTGCGCCTAATGTGCTGTAATTGATACGGCAGATAGTTGAAATTGTGCCGCTGATTGATGGGCTGACAATGATGGGCCATGACGGATTTTGGGATATCTTGACAAATGCGATTTCAAGTCACAATTATGTGGCTGCCTAGCGTTTATTATTCCGCAAATGACGTGTCAGGTTGGCAAAACCAGTGTGAGTTAGTAGTTACAAGTTAGTTGTGTAGAGGATGAAGGCTAGCCTTGCACTTATAAAATGACAATTTGATTGCTGCCTGTGGTGGCTGTAGCTGTAGCTGTATTTTTGGCTCGTTTTGGGCCAAATTGATGAAATTGTCAATTTATTCACACGTCGTTTATTTTCCACATTCGAAATTGTCATTGTGCAGAGGGTAAAGAGCAATTGAGCCAAAGGCAAAGTAAACAAAATGGCTACCGTTGCACTTGATAACGATAACGATAACAACATCAATGATGATGATGATGATGATGATGATGATGATGCTGTTGTTGCCGTTGACAGTGGCTTACAGATAGGCTAAAACAATGACAACAACAGCAACAGCATCCGTAGAACAGGGCAATAACAATAACGGAGCGTTTACCATTCAAACAGAATGAGACAATCTAGTAGCCAATTTAGACGTAATGGCAACAAAATGTCACTTGAGTCTCTCTCTGCTGCAACATTGCAAACAGCAGTAAGAGAGCTGAAAGGCCATAGGCAGCCACAAAAACAGAGACAAAGCTATACAGAGGTCAAGGGAGAGGGAGTGGGATAAATACAGTGTGTAAAGAGTGAGAGAGAGTGAGAGAGAGAGAGAGAGGAGGTAGCAATGAGCTTTGCTGGGCAATACAAACATTTTTTTCCAGCTCGTTGCCATTTCATTTTGTCCTTTCTGCTTGTGTGTGTCCAAGTTTTTTGTGACATGTTTTAGCTCTGATAGGAACAACAACATAAGAGCATAGGACACGTTGATGTGCGTGTTGACATAAAGTTGTCGCCTTTTATCGTCCTTGGCCCTTTCGCTTTTCCGTTTTCCCTGGCTAACTTTTGCTGCCATCGGCTGCCTGTCAACAAATTTCGCAATTGGCCCCCAAAATTTGGTCATTAACAGGCACGAAGTGATCCGAGAGTTAAATTCAGTTTTGGATTTAAAAACGATGCACAGCAAATACAGGCAAACTTCTCTAATTCGAATTGTAACTTGCGCCCAAAGAAATCGACTTGAGCGGTGCAAAGATATTTAAGCGCCACTGTCGAAACTTGTGGTAATTTACTCTAAATTAAATTAAGCAAGCACCTCAAATTGCTTTAAATTTAATTTTAAATAATTTGTATACGTATTTGCAATATTTGTTGGAGTTACAGAAGAGTGACCTTAGTTGGACTGTTGTAGTTGTGTAGCAGCTGTTTGCGTAGTTCCCGAGACTTAGGTTGCACACACAAAATGTCAGAAAATCGTATGGCCCATTGAAGCAACTACAACAACAATAGCCAAAACAATATCAACTAAAACGGCCACGCCAACAGCAGCAATAGCAATAACAACAAAAATATGGCTAAAGCGTCCAAAATAAAATAAAAAAAATTTGAAAAATGTTTGCAATGCGGTCCGCCACAAAAAATGAGGTTAAAGCCAAAACAATTTTCAACCACTTTCAGGCTTGTAAAGCAATCTGTTATTGTTGTTGTTGCTGCTGTTACTGCTGCTACTGCTGCTGGTGCTGGTGCTCCTGTTTGTGTGCCACGATGCGTATGAATAATGACAATTGCCAGTCGAAATGGCATTCAACAATTTTAGACACCATTTCAACACCAGGACTAACTGGTAAGGGTGCCCGTACTTGTGCACGGTAACCTCTATACGGTTACGAGCTCCGGATTGAGAGTACCTGGAACTCAACTTTTGTGTCGAAACGCGCTTCATTCCACATCTGAATAGCTGCAGATATTGGCATGACCAGGGGCTGAATCTTTCGTGTTGCCCTCGCTGCTCTGGTGCTCTCTGCTGTACTGTTTATGTTCATATCCGGTAAACTTGCAAATGTCAGCAGTTAAGCATGCCATTATTTAGCCTTAAGGCAAAGATACTCTAATAAAAAGCATGATAATAAATTGAAAATCATATTTGCCACACAAAAGTTATTACAATGGCTAATGGTATTTTGAATATGTGTATGCATTAACTTTGAAGTGTTAGCTTTCAATTAAAATGCCACTTGCTGTTCATTTGATAGAGCAGAGCAGAGAGGCGTAACTCACACGCTAAGTCAGTAGTCGTCATATGGTCACATGGTCATATGGTCATATTTTGATATCTGGCTGTTTGTCAGCTTTTTGGTCCTTTTCTACTCGTACAATTGTGATGGGTGCATGTGTTGATGATGGCGTTGATACAACAATGCAATGTCACGCTCATGTCAACTGTCAGATTGTTATTGCACCCACACGCAAAAGCATGCAGCAAGCCAATTGTACTAAAGAGCGACGGACATAGACAGACGGACAGGCAGACAAACAGACAGACAGACGGACAGACAGACGGGCATAAGTACTGAGCAATGTGCACAGTCGAAAACTTGTAATCATGCGGCAGTTATGTGGCAAATTCGAATTTCAGCTATTCATCTCAAATGACATTTTTCCTTTAACAAGTTCCAAAAATCGCTTAACTTATTATAGAACGAGTATCTGTGGCAAGCTTGGAAGCCAGTTAATCTGCTTGACATTGATAATATTTTGTTTTGATATGATCTGGTGCACATGAATATCAAGCCGGAGAACATATTCTCCACAATGAATCCGACGGCGCATAAGCTATACCCCAATCCACAGCAGCAGCCCGTCAACAAGGACGACGATGGCATGGACAGCGTCTACGAGGAGTTGCAACGCTCCGAAAATCTCGTCACGTATAAAATTGGTGTGTTTGGGACATGTGACGTCCGTAAAGGAGCCGCATGTGGAGGAGGGCGACCGTCGCTATCTGCCCAAAGAGATGCTGCATGAGGACGACAACAATCTATTCAAGGCCGACATCTTCTCACTGGGCGTAACGCTGTTCGAGGCAGCTGGAGGCGGACCACTGCCAATCAACGGGCCCGAATGGCACAAGTTGCTTACCGGTGAGGCGCCCAAGATTCCAATGCTTAGCAAAGATTTCAAGGAGCTTATTGCACAAATGATGCATCCGGAGCCAAATAAAAGACCCCGCTCCATGCCCATATATAATCATCCCATTTTGAGCGCTGTGGACTCCAAAAGAAAATTGCAGCTTGGCCTGGAGCTGACCGTCGAGAAGCGAAAGAATGAGATACTGATGAACAAGTTGAGGGAAGCAAACTGCTCGAACAGCGAGCTTCTGTACTGGCCACCAGCTCGGATCCATCGGACGGCCAACGTTGCCTGCGATCCTATAGCTATATTAAAACGTCTAAAGATGCCGATAATATTACAAAACCTTCTACAATGGCATAACAATTTGGTATTGACTTTGCTCTTCTAAAATTTGTAAGAAAAAAAATGCAGGAATGCAATTATGCAATAATTTGATATTGATTACTTATGCAATCAATTAATATTGAGAGTTTTGCGCGATTGTTTTGAAATGTCTACTTAATTGAATACCGTTTAAATTGAATTGAATGCTTAAATGCTTTGGAATGCTATGCAATTATATACATGTATCTTTCAGCATTTCAACGAACTATATATTGCTGAAGGTTTGCATCAGACTTCAAGATTAGAGGGAGAAATCAAATTGCTGAAAGATCTATGATGGCAACACATTTTCTGCTTAGACGTTAGAGCAGACGGCCCACTCATCAATTGGCCACTTGATCCAGCTGTCTGTCAGGTGCACAACTATGGCAAAAAATTGACTAGCTTTCGAGCAAGGTGCTGTCCGTGACAATGCCAAGAATTTGCTATCACAACAACGTAAAATCAGCACAATGCCAATCCAAACTAAACCAAACCAAACCAAACCAACCCAAACAATACGAAATCAACACGCAGCGCAGTGGGAAATGGGGCTCAAACACCTAAGGTTAGCATGGTAGGCAGATTGACTGGGAGTAAGAGTCGGAGTTCAGATTCAGAGTCAGAGTCAGAGTCAGAGTGAGAGCTAGTTGACGTGAATAACGACTTGCACCAGTAGCCGTAGCCGTGTCCGTAGCGATAAATATTGGCAATGGTGAGGTTGTTCGGCTTAGCCCCACACCGAAACATGCTAAAACATTGGTAAACTGCCGCACACTCAACAGTCAATGGCCAGACGACCACAAGCACAACAATAACAACTAAAATACTAAAAACAAGTGAGAACGTTGCAATTGGCCGTAATCGTAACCGACTACGGCATACTCTGCTACCACTATTATTCCAGCTGCAGCAGGGACGACTGTGGGTGGGTGTGCCTCCAACCATTGCCTCCAAATGGAAAGAATTTAGATTTTAAGCGGATTTGACTTAGGACTTATTTGACTTTAGCCTAGAAATGTACCTTCCAAGCTCTAGCTCTCTGAAATTAATTATTATTCGATTTTCTGACTTTATGTTGTTTAGGCCTTTCGTAGCTGCTCAAATGTCTCAAATCGTCGAGCTGGACGACACAGGTTGCTCCACATGTTCTCTATAGGATACAGGTTGTGTGATCTTGCTGGCGTCTCTAAAAGCTTAAAATCCATAGTCCGAAACCAAGCCCTCGAAACATGTATTGAAGCATTACTCTGCGAGTTCACATCGAGGTCCTGTTGTGATGTCTGAATGCAGCCAAGATCATGAGCGAACCAGCACCATAGCTTCGAGAGGGGAAAATGTGTCGGATTTATAATAATTTCAGCTGTCTGGACAATCGGGATTACATTGAAAAGTGTTGCTGCTCTCATACGGACGGATAGATATTACTCAAAACCAATATACTCTTCTAGCTTCGGTGGCAAGGTATAATAAATATAAAAAAAAAAGTAGCGTGCGACCAAAATGGCTTTTATAGCTGGCAGTTGCAAGTAGTAAATTCAATACAGATGGCAACTGAAGCAGCAGTGAAAACTGCGCAACGAGCGAGAAATGAAACTATGAAATTTATTGTGCAACGCTGACCATTTGGCGCGTTTCATGTTGCTGCTGCTGCTGCAGTTGCTGCTGCACTATTTCAAATCTCAAATTTGTATGCCTCCCAGGCAGAAGCGGCAACAGCAGCAACAGCAGGAGCAGCAGGAGCAACAGCAACGATTGACATTATTGACAAGCGGCTAACGGCGTCGACCAACTTTTTGTACTCATCAATGTTGGGAAATGCCCACCCAAAAACGCAGATCTCGTTTATCCCCCGTCCCACAGACAGACACACAGCCCCACAACTCCGCTCGCCTTTGACAGTAAATTTCAAATTGAATTTATGGCTTTTGGGGGTTGGTGGCCTGGCCCAGATGAGCCGCTCAACATGGAAGCACCAACCCAGACTCTCCACGCCACCCTTCGCCTGGCTTTATGTATTTATGTTTATTTTCATTTTATGATATGCACTGGCGTCTTTTTTTATGAACCGCACGTGGTTCATTGAACCAACGGCACAGGAAGCGCCAGCTGTACCGCTCCCTGTTGGGGAGTCGCACTTGGTGGCCTTGATTAGCGCCCAACTTGATTACCGGCCTTAGTTTTTAGTGTCGGGTTAGGCTCAAAATTAGTTTGGCGTGGCCTTTTTAGCTCTTCCAAATACCCATCGCCTATTGGAAACCCTAATACCGCAGCGTTAAATTATGCAATTTTCCTCTCATCTTTTGCTTATGGCATTTGGAATCGTTTTTAAAAATTCCACAAAAACAAACAAAATCAAACATGGGCCGGCTGCATAGCCTTCGGCCATAATAATCTAACAAATAAATAATAAACAATTTAGTCAATATGAAATTCAAGGTATTATTGTGCTTTGCAAAAATAGTTGAAGTTGAAAAATTAACTTAAATTATACTATAGCTAACATACAACTATCATGTTTCAATTTACAATAAAACTTTAACATTAATAAAAACCAAAAATTTATATTAAGTATCTATCCACACTATGAACTAAACTACTAAGAACTCTGATACTTTTTTTTACTATATTATTTGATAATAATGCAATTTCGAAAGTATTTTCTACATGTGTAGTGCTGCTGCATTGATCTTATCATTGAAACTAACGTTGAGCTTCTAATTTGATTCTCGTTGCAGGTAAATATTAACTACGCAAGTGGACAATGACTACGGCTAGGAGACTGTAACTAAGGCTCAGTCAGAAACTGGGGCCGGGCGTGGTCATGGGCCTAAGCCTGCGCCTAAATAAGCCATTTGTCAGGCTTACGCGTTGTACTGTTATCTGCCAGTGTTGCCGCTCTTTAGCAGGGTTTGTTAATTACACAGGCAGGCACACAATTTCAGCCATCTCCACTTGAGTTCACTAGTCCGCCAGGCACATGCATTGCCATGTCCCTGGTTGCAATGCCAAAAAAAAAAAAACAAAAAAGAAGTGCAAAGAGAAAAAAACAAAAACAAAATGAAAAAAATCAGAGCCTTTAACACGACAAACATTCATTTCAATTGCCCCAAGTGCCCCCAAACACCGGACCGCCAGCCCCTCCTTGCACCAACTGCCTCCTTCGACACATTGGCTGCCCTTGCTACGAAGCGTGCCTCGCAGCCCGAAAAATGAAATTGTAAAATATTTCACAACATATTTTTGTTGGCGCGGCGTCGCCACTTTAAACAATCCGCATGACCATAAATCCACGCCACTGTGCTCGTAAAAGCCAAAACCCCAAGCACCCCACGCCATATTCTGCCCCAGGGCCCTCGGGCTATCGCGCCGGTCGCTTATGCTATACATTTTTTTTTTTGCAGCGACTGCCCCCTTTTTTCTCCCTTCTGTCCATATTATGTTTTTTATTTTTATTTTTGTTTTTTTTTTTTGTGTGTGTACTTTTATGATGCGTCGCACAACTTTTGACCACTTGGCCAACCGCGACAATTTAATATCCATAGTCACAGCTATACTCATATGGCCAGTCAGGCAGCCAGGCAGTCAGCCAGTCAGCCAGCTGCTTGGTGCGGCATTTGCCGCATTTTTTTGAACGCCTAAAAATATGCGCAGCACTTGCGAGATTTTGCACAGTGCATAACTAGCAACACGTTCAGTAGGACGCCAGATAGAAGTTCATTTGTACATGTATGTAACTACAAACTATAAATATGTTGAAGTTGAAAATGTTTACGGCAATAAATTCTGCTACATTTTAAAAATCTTAAAAATAGAAAAACAAATAATGTACACGCATTCCGTTAAAAAACTTCCATTCGAAAATCTTGTAGTTTCATCTGCATTTTCACCTATTCGAGGAAAACTACTTTTATGACTAAAAACTTGCATTCAGTATCAGCATCAAAATCAGAGTTGCCAGATGCAATATTGTCAAATTGAACTAGCTTTTAGATAATATGTGCATTTGCTCACTTATATCCTGGCCAAAAGACAGATTAGAAATTCTCGACTAGCGAACTTTACATTAAACTGAAGTGAGTAAATTTTCTTTATCTTTATCAATGTTAAGGGATTTAAAATAGTGTTTGTACAATTGCAAAACAATCTGGATTCCATATGTTATTTTGATGTAGTATTGTGTTGATATTCAGTAAGCAAATCCGTCATAATTTGTGGATAGTACAGTAATATTCTGTAGTGGGGCACATAAACTTTTTTAATTACACACTATAATAGATACCTAATGCTCATAGAGAGCTTAGAGCATTAAAGCAACGACTTAGAGGCGTCCTGCAAGCAACATTATTTATCCAAAATGAGCTAGTATTCGAAAAATGAATATTTATCGCAATGCCAAACTATGAATTATACAGTGAGTGCAGTTGGTATTGGAAGGGGTATGGGGCAAGCAGGCTGGTGAAGGAAGTCACCGAACGTTAACCAGTCGATAGACAAGACGGCCGTTAAAGCTTTATCTATGCCGATAATTTCTAAAAAGAAAAAATAATAAAAAAAATGTGGTATGAATTATTTGTTGCTGTGGCTGCCACACTTTATTGAACAATGTTGCAGACAACGCGAGCTGCAGGCCATGCTGCAAAAATATGCAAATCGAGAAATATGCGAGCCCATATATCAGCTGCTATCCGCTCCAACAAAGCCTCAATGCAATAATGGCTAACTTTGCGACCATATTGCTTTGTTACATGTTGCACGACCGAAAGAACGCCTCGAGCTATGCAACCAAAATGTCGCAATGCCTTAACAATTTAGTTGTGCGAGCTGACATTAAATGTTTACAGTTTTCGCTTATGTTAGCCTAGAATTTGTGCTTTTTTGCATCTGGCATAAAGTTGGAAATACAGCCAGTACGAAATAATAATAATAAAAAGTAATCAAAAAAAAAAAAATCGGAGATATATATGTCATATATAAGAAAACATGCTTAGTATATTATATATCTTACATATTATATACAAATAATATACATTTTTACATCGATTCAGATTTTGAAATTTACATCCAAGCAAGATAGGTGTGTGTTCGTCAAGGGTATCTCCTAGTCGAGCTCTTTCAGCTGGAGCATTCTTACTTATTACTGGGATGTGAGAGCGTAAGCAAGTATATAAATTAATGTTTCAAAATAAAATATAACAGCGACTACAATTTGTATACAAAAAAGGATTTTAGTAATTTGAAAATGATTTCAATTCGCTGCGATTGCAATTGCTAATTTTGGTGATGCGACCAAAATGCGCGTTCATCATAATTTCAATTTGACAGATTTTATGGGCAATTTGGCATGCAGCGAAATTGAATTATGGACGCAGTGGCTGCGACTGGGCTGAGATGGGTTTTTGGGGTTAAGCTGGGTTGCTTTGTAGCTGGCTGCCCAATGCTTCGATCGATGTTTATTTGCATTTAATTAATGTGACACTTTAAATGAACTGCCCTGCCAATGCTTTCCGATGCGTGAGGGCGTTTCTGTCTTGCACAATTTTGATATGCGACACATTAACGCCAGGGTCGTGAACATCGACATCGACATCGACATCGGCATTGTGACCGCTCGACATATTTGTGGAGGCATTTGTATTCAATTGCACCTGTCAGCAGCACAAAAGAGTCGTATGTCAGTCAAAAGCTCCGTGGTTAGTAACCACAACCGCCATTCGCAATCCGCGCTCGAATTGTCGTTGCCACATGTTTAATAAACTTAAACACACACTGTCAGTGTGTGTGTGTGTGTGTCATGGCGAGACAAAGTAAACTTCGCTGTGCAGACACGCGTAATTAAACGCAACAACAGCAACGAGGACAGCTCCACAGCCCACAGACTCCAATTCACACACACTCTTATTTGGTACAAATCGTTGCAACATGAATGCAACTGCCAACCAAGCGAACGAACCAAGTGGCGACCCCAGCGCAAAGGCACCCACTTACACTCATACTCGCACTCACACTCACACTCACACTCGCATACTCACACCTCCACCCAATGGGCAGCCACACGCCTAATGCGCTTTTGTCGTGCATTGTTAACATGGGCCACACAGCTTCATCGTTCTTGTTGTCGTTGTTGTAGTTGTTGTTGGCGAGGTCCTCATCATCATCAACGCTGTCAACACGTTGACAGGCGGCAGGTGAGGGCACAGCCTGCCCGGTCTGCTCCTCCGATTCGTGCCCCGGCTCCAACTCCGACTGCGACTTCTCCTGGGTCTCTGGTCACACAGCTGTCTCCAGCGACATTGACAAAGTTGTTAGCCAAGGCAGCTGGCGATGATGCTGGCACACTGCAAGAAATCAGCACCATGAAATAAAGTACACTGAAAACAAAACAGTGCTTAGCTTAGCTCTGATTTTCCATTACTAAAGTGTTTATTATTATTATTATTTCATTTCATATTTAAGGACTTCATTTTTTGTAGACTGTTTTCTTTTTCGCCTGTGTTACCAAAATGGAAATACTTGTCACAAAGAGATTATAGTAAGACATTTGAATGGCATTCTCTCTCTCTCTCTCTCTCTGATTGGTCGACATGCTCAGTTTTGGCTCAGTGTAAGCTGCGCTGCGCTGCTTTCCTTAGCCCGACTCGGCTGCTCCTTCTGTTGGGTGCCTTTTGTCGCAAATGTGTTGCTTCCGTCAATTTGCAACATATCTGCGTACTCTTCTTACCAGACAGAGAGCCAGCGAGTTGGCAGCATTCAAGCCGCCGCCGCCCATAACCAATTCTCTTGTCATTCACACACACACATGCACACACACACACACACGTACACACGTACCACGCATGTGCGTTCTCGTGTCGACGCATTCGTGTCGGGGTTTTGCACAATTTCATGTTTAATTTCCATAATTTATTTATGTGTGTGCGCTGCTACCAAGCAATAAGCTTAATCACAGCCAGCAGCACCAGGAGAGAGACAGAGCCAGAGCTATGGACAGAGAGCGAGGGGAGAGAGAGAGAGAGTGAAGTAATGGGAATCGGTCTCTAGCCAGTAATTGGCACTCACGTAACAGTGATTGGGCGATTTGTTAAAAGCTCATAACCTAAAATTTACCAAAAATCAAAGCTAGGCAAGCAGCACAAGTCCTTTATAAGAACAGTGAACACTCTGACGAGTGCACACTTGCTGTTAGCTGTACTTTCTATCTAAACTTTCTATATTTAACATATCTTTGATATATAACCAATTAATGCATTTTCAATTTACCTTCAAATACCCAACAATATTAATCGCAGAAATGATCCTGCTTTCTATTCACAATTGATGTATGATTGATTGCCAAGTGTGCTTTTCAGCTGCTGGTGTTGCGGGTTGACAGTATATTCCCGAAATAACTTTAGTGCCACGGAGGAGCAGTCTTTGTAATAATAAAAGCCCAAGAAATGTTTACATTTGTAATTCTAATAAGCTTGCACAGTACTTAAAAAAAAGGAGATCATTATTCTTATCCGTTTGCAAAGTATTCACTGTTACTGCACACACACACTGTGTGTATGTGGCAGCTGTATTCCACTCCGCAGCTAAAAGTGTGTTTTGGATTCCGTTTGAAGTGCTTGGAGATTCCGAAATGCGATTGTTCGTTAATTATGACAGCTGATGAGAGCTGTTAACGAAATTCTTGACAGCATTAGGTGCAAATTAAATAAAATGCTGGCAAATGTGATCAGCGGCAACAGCAGCAGGAGCAGAAACAGAAGCAGCTGTTGCTGCTTTTAAGTGCTTTTTTTTTTTTTTTTGGTTTCATTTTGCTTTTGCATTGCTTTGTTGTGGCCTTAATTTGCATGCATAAATATTTCAAAAGGGCGCTCAATCTGCTGTCTGACATACGCAGGAGACTCAGAATCAACACTCTGCTGCTAGGACATGACCCAGCCGAGCACCACCTGTGCCCCAAAATGGCGAGAACAGGTGCTGTTTTGAAAGCCAACACGTTCCACAGTGCCAGCAGATACTATGAGGCGGGTCGAGGCGCCAAATGCCAGCAAATAAAATGTAATGAAAGCCTCAGCCAAATGAAATTTTAACACACAGCCGCACACACACACACACACACACAGATAACACACGCGAACACGCAGCTGGTTGGCGTGTGTGCTATTGTGCAGCTTTTCAATTACACGGCAATGCAAAGGCTAAAATCACACGACGAGCACGGCATGCTGGTAGGGCAGGTGTAGGGCACGTAGGGTTGGTGGGGGATACGACTGGGGCGCCTAGCTACGCTGAACACTCCTGCAGCCGTGTTGAAGCAGTCAGGTGCAACCGTAACCGTAAATGTAAATTGGCTCTTGTGTTAGGCTTAGAATCACAGTTAAGCAACATTCTGTCCGTCACATTGATTGGACATCAGCCCAACTAGCCCAGTCCGTTTTGAAACTAATACATACAATGGAAAACAGAATCCACTATTGAGCTAACTAACATTTAGATATCAAACATTAACTTAAAAATCCAATTGCACTTTATAATTACATAAAATAATGATGTTAATAAGTCTTAGAACATTTGGGTTTGAGTCAGATAGATAATAATAAATATTGACAATAATAGTTAAATAACAAAATAAATTAAGAAAATTCATTCCAAATGTTCATAGATATAGATCCGAGCAGAAATACTTTACACACACAATCTTGCTTGAATTTTATTTACATTTGCATTTATGAATTCTTCAATTTACAAATGCAAATTCACCGATTTTGCATCTTGCCAATGCACACACAATAAAATGAAAACCAAAAATTGTTTCATTTAATTAGAGGAAAAATGGCAGAGAATTGATTAAATTCGTTTGAATAAGAGTATCCAATAACCAAAAACAATTGCTTTAACAAATTTGGCATTAGCAGATACTCGGTGTTTAAGGAACAGCCAAAGTACGCTTTAATTTTCGTGTGTAAGTGTAATCAGTGAATTGAGGTTTATGTGTTTACTAAATGATTTTGCATAATGAGTCAGCCCTTACACATAACATGTAAACATATACATATATGTATGTATGTATAAATATATGTATGTGTGCATAAATTGTATGGTTGCATGCATATCATTACTATATATGTACATACAAAGATGAAAGCACCTCCGATTACAAATTATGTAATACATATGTTTGGTTGTGGCACGTATGTACGTTCTTGTTCGTTATTTAAGTTTAATTTCTGATTTGAAATGGCTCAGTTTTTAACACCGTCTACTATTTGCATATCCAGGAAAAACAACAACATACTGCCACTTAATATGGCGGCTGCCTGGAGCTTCTGTAGGAGGCAGTCCTCAAAAGCCAAATAGGCATTTAGCCCCGGAGGGGGGCAACAAGTTTGGGGAGTAGTGGGCTCGTTGCTTTAAGTGTTGCCTAAATGCGTGCATATCCTGTGGGTAGCACTCCTTTAGGTGCAAGAGTGTATGCTTCTTCAACATGCGAGAACTGTGGGCTGGTTATTTACAAGCAGCATGCGAGTTGCCTGAAAGCATACTTTGGAAAATTCCAACGCTCGACGGACTTGGCGTCAAAAAATGCGCTATTTGCGACACTATTTAATGCACAGCAGGAACAGCAAACAGCAACAAGAACAACAACAACAACAACAACAACAACAACAACAACAGCAGCAACAAGAATAGCAAAAGAAACAATGCTTTCTGCCCCATTCCCATGCACAAAAATTGAATTCAATTTTTAGGTTTTTATGTTTTTCGCTTAATGCGTTCGGTGTTGGGAACTGTGCTATTAACTTTGCTTTCTCTTCTCCATCTCCTTCTCCTTCTTGTTGCTGCTATAGTTCAGCGTGACATAAAATAACAGAAACAAAAACAACAGCAATAACAACAATAACAACAACAACAACAGTAACAACAGCAACAACAGCAACAACGGTAACAGCAAGAAACTCATTTGGTTCGCACACTTCACACGGATTGGGGCGGGGAAGGGGAGAAGCGTTGACTGAACGCAGCTCCCTCAGCATTTGGCTTGCAATTTTCAGCAACGACCGTTGCATGCAGTCTATGTCAAGGATCTGGCTGCTCCAATTTTTGTGTGTCTCTCTCCTTTCTCAACACCCCCCCCCCCCCCCCAGCAGACGGTTCCCCCCTTTCCACCGCACTTCCGCTCAACCTGTCCCCTTGCTATTTGCTATATACTCGTTTGAATTTAAAGTAAAAGTCGCTACATTCATTTTGCTGTTTTTCTGTAAATAGAGGAACCAACAACAATAATAGCAGCTGAGCACTAAAATTTAACAGTGCCGCCCACAGTCGCGTCTAGCAATATTGTGTATGGCCACCCTTGCTCGAACTACTCCTCTACACCCAGAGAAAATAAGTATAATAATATAATGTGCGCCGCGCTCTATATTTTTTGATAAAAGAATTTTTTAAGAAAATGTTTGAACATAGTTTCTTGTGATAAAATGTCACCTTTCCAGAAATATATTTTTCAAAAATAAATTTTGGATTATCGATTAAGTGCAGATTAGATTGAATTAGTTGCTAATACTTTGACAATTTGCTCGGAGGTCATATTTATTTTTTAAGTGTACTACTTCTGTTTTTCGCAGCACATGCAGCAAGGCAGTCGCTTGCCACATTGGGGCATAAATATGCATAAAAATGTCGCCTCATTCAAGCTTTTATTGCATTTTACTTTTGGGGTCACTGCCTGTGTACGCTCTATCTCTATCTCTATCTCTAGCTCTATCTCACTCTCTCCCCGCCACTCCAGGGTGAGAATGTTTCTACATGTATGTGTGTGTGTGTGTGTGTGTGTGTGCGTTTGATATTTGCACCACACTTTGCTGCCACTCTGTGAACCATATTTTTATTGTTGCTTCCCTTGAGGTATCAGCGACCCATTTGGCATGCGTGCGATGGTCTTTGCTAATGTTCTATTTAGCTTCACAGTTTGTGGGCATTGCATTTCCCAGATAGGATGGCATCGGCACGATATTATGATATCATGGCATTATGTATAGCAAATGAAGATATACTCACTCAAGGTATTGTCGTTTAAAGCGCCACTTGCAGCACAAAGTGCCGCAGGGGCAGCAGCTGAAGCATGGAACTGCTGTTTGCATCTGCAGCTGGGGTTGCAGGTCGAGTTGGGGAGCACCTCGAGCGTTGCATGACAAACGTGGCCACAGACAGCAGACACACATAAGAAAAGTAGCTGCTACACTTGAAACAAAAATCTTTTGAAATTCACCCAGAAATGCAGAATAATCTCCTAGAATCGTTAATCGCAAAACTATTTGATTTTCACCCATTTTTCAGAACTACTCCCCAATTTTTGAGAACCGTATTTCTCTTAGAATAGTTAAGAAATTCTATTTTTTTTTTTTAAATTTGTCTGTTTCCCAAAATTCACTTGGTGAAAAGGCAAGAGATTTTTGTCTATGTGTAGACATAGTTGTGGTTTAATGCAACCGTATGGTAAAGAGTATTTGCTGAAGAAGAAGTGCAGTTGGGGGAGGGGCAACAATAACTACTGGAGCACCTTTGCATGCCAACAAAACATTTTAGCTGGCAGTGCAGGATGGTTGGGATGGGTGAAGGTTGGCTGTGGGGTTTGGGGGCAAAACTTTGAAGTACCAACGAATGCGACGCTGCTTGGCTCAAGTGCATTAGTTTGTAGTTTACTTTGCAGTTTATGAACTGCCTCAGGTTGGGGTAATGTGCATTATTTTGGTGCAGCCAGTGTGACCAAGCCATAAATACGTACTACAATATCGATTTTAGCAAAAACGCAGAGACAATAACTTAAGTTTCTAACAAAAGAAACAACAACAACAAAGCAACCCAAATGACTTGTTTGTGGTCCCAGCGCGCCTATTTCCATAACAACAATCTTGACTAAGTAGCTTTCATATAATAGCTCTCTATATATCAAAGTTTCTGTTAATGTGTTAACGAAAGTGTTAACTGAAATGAAACAACGACTGCAATATGAAATGCTCAACTCTGAGCACTCTTTGACTGCTCAATTCAGTTCTCATACCCATATGTGTTTTGGTCTGGCAATTTCAAGTGTTCTAGCTCAAAAATCAGCTTTTTGCAATCTGTATTTTCTATTCTATATGTATTTACTGCTGTTGTTGTTGTTGTTGTTGCTGTTGTCGGTTATTGCCATTGCCACCGGAATTCCTTGATCGTTTTGCATATTTCATAAACCGAAAAGTGTTCGCTTAGAGCAACACAAAAACAATTGTCATTGTCATTTTCATTGTGTAGCAGAACCCAATCTTAATCCCTTATCCCTCCGGCTGGCCGTCGTTGCCATTTTATTGTGCATCACAAAATATTCATAACAATAATTTGGTTTTAATTAAAATTGTCCCGGACTTTTGTTATTTATTTATTTGGGTCAACGCAATTGACAATTTTACAGTTTCAGGCAAAAGCAAAGACTTGCTAACAGTGCCTTTTGTTAAACCAAATATGCACACACACTCACACACACACACACACACATAGCATACATAGCTTTATGCACACACACACAGACACACACGCACACACACATACTCATCAACTAACATTCAACACGTATTTATAAGTAAACGAACATCCTCTGCTCATATTTATACGTACACGCACATTTATAAATAAACATATATACATATATATACATATATATATATAGATATATGTATATTTATATATATTCACATATTATATACATGCTTATACATAGTTACTAGTTCTGTTGGAAAGGCTCAGAACAATTTAATTAATTTTCCTGTTTGCCAGTCAACTCACCCGCCCCTTCAAGGTAAAACATTAATAACCGCAAATACTTATGTGCCCCAGGGGCTGGCGACATATTGCTGCCTCACAGACACTCACTGAAACACTGGCGCCCTATTCGAATAATCTGGTGACCGGTGGGAGCATAAATGGCTACTTTTATTGTTAAAACTCATAACTCTTTCGTTGTATTATCGTCGCAATGAGCATTTGAAGACATGCCAAACTTTTTGTAATTAAATTTAAAATGAATATATTTGAATGACACGAATCTGTTTGACAAGTCATGAACGAATTTTGGTCAAATTTCAAATCAGTTCAAGCATCTTCTACTTAAAACTGGACAACTGGTGATAATACGATTTAGACCAAAACTGAAAACAAAATTGTTGACCAAAATCAACAACAAATTGCAGCAAAAATATGAAATGTTTTCGCATTTGTAGCACTAGGAACATTTCGGTTGAGGTGATGAGAAATGCAGTTGAAACTGTATGATTTGAGTTCGTGCCTCAGGCATAAATGTCTTAGGTTTGTAGCTGATCGAGTGAACAGGGCTCAAATTACCGACGCCGTTGAATCGGAAGTGAAAAATAACACTTTTGTGTGCCAAAGTGTCGAATTTAATATTTCCGGGCCACTGACCACGCCCAGCGATGGTCACATCGCCACTGCACTGCCCCAGGGTGACCACTGGCCATCATCATCATTATCGTTGTTTTTGTTGTTGTTGGTGTTGCTTTCGATATTGGCGCCAATGTCGCTCTACCACTTTCTCCCCATCCGCCCCCCAGCTGACCTCCTTGCCGAGAATCGGTTGTGTTCACATACCCTTGCCGCATAAGCACAAACGTCCTGGCTCAATGTTACCTCCTCTTCGTCACGCTACTAGATCCTTCAATATTAACATCATCTGGTATAACTTTCGATTTCTTTTATTCTCAATTTTATGGAAACATAGTAATTAACTGATCCGAATACGATTCAAATGTGGACTAGGCTGGTTGCTCCAATTGAGCTCTAATTAAAAATATGCGCTGAAGCATTTCAACTATTCTTGCACCATCTATTATAAATGGCAACACATCAATTTGGCTTGTGCTAACTTTGCAACGCACACCTTCGGCTACTGTTGAAGGGGAAGGGCATCAGTGGTGCGTTGTATTCCGTGTGCTCCTTTGTGATTGCTGCACTGGCTGCTGTTGCTTATTGCTGATTGTTGGTTATTCTTTCCAATGCAGCAGCTCGGCGCGATTTACATTTTGCGGCCGAGTGCTGGAAATTTGGCCGTGTGCTGACCCTAAATCACTGGCCACTATTGTTGTCGAATGGTGGGTCGATTGGTTTGTTGTTCTTTTGGTGGCGCGGTCTGTTGGTCGCTCGACTGAGACTGCAACAGTTGCCCCACGGCAACTGCAGCCATCGATTATTAACACCAGAGCACAGGAACACTGGGCGCGCGGACAAAGGATACAACAGGCAGCAGTGAATGGAAGGGGACGTTAACGGGTTGTGCGGGGGGTGTCGGGGGAAGGGGGGGTGCCGTGATTTACACGGTGCAGAGTATCGTACAATGACGCACGAGGGGGGCCCGCATTGCCATGGCGAAATTGGGGCTTAAAGCCATGACCAAAATGCATTTCATCAATTGCATGCAATTAAAACGCAGAATGCAGAAATTTCCAATAATGCGCAGCCGGCGAAGGAGCAGCATCCAATTTATTGCCACACCACCCCTTAAATGCAAAAAGTGGCCAAATCGTTTGCCAGCCTAATGCTAATTTTTGCGCCATCTGGCAACAAAGTCAGCAACAGCAGACCATGAATCGATTTGGCAGAGCATTGCCATTGCCCAGATGCCCAGCATAAATATAAATTCAAAGATTTCAATTAAGTTCACTTCAATGTAAAATCAACATATTCAACTAATTAGTTTTGCCTGTGCTGATGGTTTAATTCCAAACAGCGATTGAAAACCGTTCTAGCTAACATTTTGTATTAAAATTGTATTTATTGGAAAATTTGATTAAACATTTTAGAGTGTCCATTTCACATTGGTGTCTAATAACATTTTAAATACATTTAAAACTAGTCTTCAAATATTTTTCTGTGCATGAGTTCAATTACAATCAGATGAGAAAAGTGAGTTTGTTTGTTTTTTTTTTTTTGATTGATTATTCAGATTGTTTTGCATTTGTTTAAGCATTCCCAATGCACCAATATATATTTGTTACTATTTCCGGGCCATAGCTAGCTCAGAGCAGTCGTGATCTCGCTCCGAAATTTTAATTTCAAATGAATGGGACAAGTGTTGCGCCAAGTCGCTAACTTTACTAATTGATGCGGAAAGGAACAATACTGTGGCATTTATTTGGCATTTCATTTAAACGCAATTGGTCAATGTCAATGCACAACAACAACAACAACAACAAGCAGCAGACTCGAAGGAGCAGTCATAAAGTGGCAGCAGCAAAAGACGTTTTAAGAGAAGTCGTCTTCGTTTTTCCTGGCTGTGCAGCTGAACTTTGCAGTGTCGCGGTGGCTAATAGCACTGTCACACAACATACTCACACACACACACATAAACATACACACACACATGCACACAAGCATTCACACACATTGCACACATAGCATACGCTCTCACACATACACTGAACCAAAATAGAGAGAAATAAAGTTTGCATCTTTGAGTACAACTTCCATTTCTTCAGACAAACTTCAACTTGACCTTGACATAGCCGCGCAATGACAACAAAAGTTCAATTTTAATATTCCTCCCATCGTTTAAACATATTAGCAAACTGATTTGTTGTTCAGATATAATAATCAAATTTGCAGGCGAGAGTGCTTTTAGTTTTCTTACCTACATATTTCCAGATTATATATCAAGTGCGAGACATATTTAAAATTCGAAGAGCGACTCCACTAAAATATAAATGAAATTAAGTATCAAAAATGTATGTTTATCCTAGCCATTTTTTTTTCGTTTTTTCGTCATTTTTTCTTGCTGTGTACACATCGAGCACATGCTCCACAGAAAATGGCAGATGACGCGACCGGAAATGCTTAGCTTGGATTTCTCGCTGCGTCGAGCCAAAATACAGGCGCTGACAATGTCATTTGTTTCCGGCTACGTGCACTTTGCACGTGCTGGGTCAGCTCTTGCTGTTGTTGTTGGTGTTGTTGGTGTTGGTGTTGGCACTTTTTTTTTTTTTGTTAGCCACAGAACGCTTGCCACCTGCTGTGACTCGACTGCAACCCAATCTTGAATTAAGCATCATTTGTACAGTTTATAAGCGCCAGCAGCAAACAACAGTTGTTTTGCTGCCTGTGCCTACCTGCCTCTTTGTGTCTGACTCTGTCTGTCATTAATTTCAGCTTCCAGTTGCAGTTGTCGCACTCCCTGCCACACCCCTCTTACTTTGCCAGGAATCATCCGAAACTGGGCTTGTACAACTCCGTGTCTAATTATGCATCTAATTAGTGACTAGGGAAGCAAACACAATTCTCGCCAAATTAATGTTCCAACTCGTGACATAATAACGCCCCACCCACCAAATATGCACAAAGCCAACCAGAGCCAAGTGAGACAGACCCACACACAGACGAAGGTGTGCATAACACACCACTCGTTGTTCCATCCGCATTCAATTCACAATTTAACACGCATGAAATGCACCCGACCACACAGCGTATCCGTTTGAGACTAAGGAGCTCTGTTTGCACTCGTACTTAGATAGATGGATGTGCCTAGAATATTTGGATAAGTGTGTGTGTATAGCAAAATCAATTTAAATTTCGGCATTACGCCTGCTTCCATTTGTGTATAATATCTCATGACTTTAATTCTGTGTACATATAATAAATTCAAATTCGATGGCCAAACATGTCTCAGAAACAGTTTAATTTAAGTTTTATTCTCGACTTTAAAGTGTTCGATATCTAAATGCTTTTATTTTTTTTTGGTTTTAATTGCCTGCTGGCATTTCATTTCGGCCATAAGCATATCAATTACTGTTATCATATTTTGATTTATAAATATATTATTTTGAATACATTTAGCAGATCCTTAAAGTAGGCATTTGCAATGTAGCTAAAATCGGAATATGCGATAAGAATTAAAATATATATGTATGTACGTAAGTGATGAGTGACCGCCTCTAAGATGTGATTACAAATTTCGAAATGTGGCTGGAAGTTGGCCATTTGTTTAAAGTGTAATTTCGAAGCACACGCAAAATTGCCTTGGAAATTGGCATACAAAAATATATGTATTGAAAATGCCCATGGGAGATGCGCTTTACAGAAAGTTTGGACAGTGTGGCTGCTGGACAGATCGTTACCTTTTATGGGGCCAGACGACATAAAAAGAAGCTAGAGAATTTTGGTAACTTTTGCTGTTGTGCCATGACTTTGTTGCCTCATGTTGCAGGCAAAACTTTAAATAGTTGCGCCACTAACTACGGGGCCCATAAGAGTGTTCAGTTTCAAACTATTTGCAGGCCCGGGCTGCGTCGAGAATCTTTGATGCCATGATGGCCAAAAAGTTGCCACGACGACCCCAAGCCTCAACCCAATGTGGGAGTCATGAAATCAGGACGGAACCTTTATCGTTTACCGCTTACCCCTTGCACCCCCGCCACCTCCTACCCATGATCGCCGGCATTTCTCGCCACACAACATTATCAAAATGCACGTTATTAGGTATTATGTTGTTGTGTTTGACTTTGTGCTTGTTTTTTGTTGTTAGTGTTGTTGTCGTATGTTTTTGTTGTTTTTTTTATTGTTTTTGTTGTCGCTGTTGCTGCTTCTTCTATTTGTTTTTTTTTGTTTTTATTGTTATAGGGTAATGTTATGGTTGTTGTTCGTGCTGCTGCAGTATCAACGGTTTTAAAAGCTTACAAAATATTTGTAATTTTGTCACGTTTTAACTTTGGCGACGTCACTTAAAATAACATTTAAAAGCAAAAAAAAACGTACGAAATGAAAGCAAAAAATGATGTGAAGCACGTGAATAAAAATAAAGGAGCACAGGAAATAATGTTTGTCTGCGATTTTCGCTTTTTTTTTCCTCATTCACTTCTTTTTTTATTTATTTTTTTTTTTTGTTTTTTTGCTCGTCTTGCAAAAATCAAAAGTAGATGGATGAGTCGTCAGTCGGTTTTTGGCATCCTGCTCCTGTGTCTGTGTGACTCGTCCCTGACTGCTGAGCTGCTCACGTGCTGTGCTTTTTAGCAGGTTGCCAGCACTGGCACATCCCATCACAGCGCATAATGAATACCATGCTGGCCAGGCGATTGACAAACAAAGAGAGAAGAAGAGAAGAGCGGCTCTAAGGCCAAAGACAAATATAAATGCAAATACAAATACAAATACAAATACAAATACAATACGTGAAGTGCTCAGCATGTGACTGGAAATGCTTATGAGATATGCAAATCAGCTCATACTCATAAAACACGTATGCTAAATTCGCTAAATTTGCGAAATACATTTCCTCTATGACCCCCATCGACTGTAATTTCAGCAAAATAAAACATAATTTAGATAATGAATAAAATGAAATGAATAGAGTTTTAAGAAATTACAAGCCTGATGCTCACATAGACACCAAAATACTAGTGCATATTTTGGTCTGAGTGCAGAGCTCGGCACCGCACACTGCACATTCCCCCGCAGTCCTTTGCGATAGACCACTTAGCATTTGAGTGTTTCCTATCTAAAGCAAGTGGACACATTCCATTACAAAAAAAAACGCACTAAATATGCTTGGTCGTAAAGTTTTGCACGAATTTGTCATGTTTTTTGAACATCCACAAAAAAAAAAAATAGTTGCCGAGCGAACGCCCAACTAATCCTCTATGCTCGGCAAGACACACTGTCCGCTGTTCCAGACCATGTAAAAAAGAGAAATGGAAATGCAGATTATTTTGCAAGTATTGCATATACGACTCGTACATAAATCAGTGTTGGTGCACAGCAGCAACAGCAGCAGCAGCAACAGCAGCAGCAGCGGCAGCAGCAGCACAAATCGAAAAAATGAAAGAAAGCATACCAAAGCCGACAAAAAACGTGGTTCTCAGCTCCTAAGTATGCCATGAATAGATGGCAGCCCATACTGATTCCCATTACCGAATATAACTACCATAAAATCACTGATACTGTCAATGGCGCAATACCAAAATAGCAAGCAGGCAGCAACTGCCAACTGCCAACTGCAAAGTGGCAAGTCGCAAGTCGCAAGTGGCATGCAACTGCCTTGCATTTAAAGTTCTCACTTATTCTCTCTTTCTACCTCTCTCTCTCTCTCACTCACTCTCGCTCTCTCTGTCTCTGTCCCTTTTCGGCGTGTTTCAATTTCTATCGCTCTGTTTTGTACATTGCCGTCATGAATTTCCATTACTCAGGCAGTGGATCAGTGCACTGTAGAATAAAATGCCAAATTTTTTTGCCTTAATCTGCCAACTCAAGGATAGAGCATCGCTTTTTTGGGTCTAGTTGCGAATATTGTACGACATCTTTTTGTTAACTGGGGACCAGGCACAGCTCACTTTTAAATTGTAAACCAAACATTTAAATCTTACGATTATACTAGAGCAACAGTTAGTTAAGCAATCGAATATATTTGATAAGTGAAATATGCTGCATTAATGGTTAACTTAATTGTTTAGGATTAATAATTCAACAAAATGGAACAAAAAGGATCATGTCACTGAAAAAAAAACCACATTTCTAAAGATCTTTAAAAAATTAAATTTATTCGTACTTAATTGAATTGAACTTAACTCATTAAGTGCACATCATCATAAGTTAAAGAAAAAAAAAATCGTCAAATGTTAAGCACTAGATATCAGATATCAGTTTTTCTTCAAAATAATCATATTTTTAAATGAAAATTGAAATCTTCTCAAATTTACCAAGTATATAATTCAATTTCAGTGATGATTCTTTAAGTATTTTATTCAAATGTTGTGAAATAACTTGTGAAACACAAGGTGGCTGCTTAGGTACGTTTAAAAAATGCAATTTTTGTATGCAAAAGTGTAAGGTCCTTCCACAGTGCAACGTGATGGGGCAGGGCATTGTAGCATAGCCACAAATGTGAGATACGAAGCGCCATAACGCGGCGAGTTTCGAGATTCATCAATGAATTTATCAGTTTTTATAGGCAATTTATTATTTATTGATGGCTGCCCGCCGCAGCATGGTAACGTCTGCATAAGGTCTATCCATCTCTCTTGCCACATCCAGCATACTTTTTGGCATGCAATACGAGTGCGAGTGCGAGTGCTAGTGCGAGTGCGAGTAGCTGTCAAGCAGATCTCGGATGCTCTGCTCGTTTATGCCACTTCTCGTATGGCTTTTAGTGAACGATGTACCAAAAAAGTACGCAGCACACAGTCAACCATATATAAATGTGTGTCTGAGGATAAGGCGTCGTGGCAGGAAGCGAAAGAAATAGCGCAAGAAAACGTGCAGAAAACTACAAGTTTGAGTGAATAAGTGGTGGGCAAAACTTAAAATCGCACTTGGCTTCGCCAGAGTTATGCGAAAATAATGAAGCCGCACAGTTGCCATTTACCTCTTTCCGATATGATGTCTACGCCGCTTGGACAGTTGCCGCATGTTGAAAAACTTAAAGAATTTCGAGTACAAACCAAGCACGTTCAATATTTGGTAAATTTTCGAAGAAAAAAGTTTTGCAATCCCCAAATTGAACGCATCTTAAAACAATTGCACTTAAGTCGAAATATTTCTCAAAATCTAAAGATTGATTACAAAAAGACAATTAGATCTTATTACCAGTTCTTAGCTCAGAACTGATATTATCCTTAAAAGCTTCAAATCAACTTAAATTTAATTAATTAATTTTTTTAAAGTTTAAATTGTAATTAACTATTTTTTTGAGTGCATTTGCGCATAGTTCAAATGGCATATGTGTTTGTCAGCCTGATTTCGGACTGCCAACAATTTGTGTGGTTGAAATTAAGTTTAATCGCATGTAAACGACATTTGGCGTGTGGGCGTGCCCTATATTAATTATTTATAATGGCGCATTGATTATTGAAAAATGAGCCATGAATAACACATTTTGCGCCTGAGTCACTAAATCACAAATGACAAATGTTGCCACATAACGAAAAGTATTTAAAATAATAAATTACAAAGAAAAACTCGAAAACCAACAACAAGAAAACAAAAATAATAATAATAATAATAATAATGTAAATCACAAGTGTCTTAAAACTATACATATATTTGCACAACATACCAGATGCATAATAAAATATTACAAAATAAATAAATGGTCGAATATGTATTTATATTTATGTAATAGTGCAACCCAATGGGGCTATAAAAATGCAAACGAAAACAATAGCAAAAGCAACTGCAAAAACACATGATAAAAAAGAAGGCAAAAAGCAAATGAAGTAAAAAAAAGTGCAAAATTAATATGCAAAATTAAAGTAAACGCAGCGAGTCCAATGGCAAAAGTTAAACAAACAACAACACCAAAATACACACACAAGCACACAGACACACAGATACACATACGTGCGCAGAAAAAACCAGCAAAATGAAAAAAACGAAGTTAAGCATATAAATGCACCGCCAAAAAAAGACACAAAGCAGCTGACCCACAGGCGGGATTCTCGCTTGCCAAAGCTGACACGCTCGCTGTTCATTAAGCAACTCGAGCGCTCTGCTTCTACCCCTTCTGCCTTCAGCAAACAGGGCATATGCTTTCAATATGCAGATTACCTTATTTCGCAACTTATCAACGAATTGCTGCTGATTCTCCTATTTATAGCAGCTTAAACTTATTCAGAGTTGAGTGGAATATGAAACCGCAAACATCATTATTCGACTGCTTCTGCTTTAATCCTGCTTAACTATTCTCAAAATCAACAAATAAACAACTATTATTTGAAACATCTGTATTCAGAAAAATATGTGCATTGAAAATATAAAGTTACTCCGTAGTAACTTTATTGACAATTAGACAAAATACGGCATTATATAAATTATATTATTCCAAAGTACTTTGAATGGATAATGGCAATAGTGTAGCACTTATAATTAGTAAGTGAAAGTTTTGTAAATCAAATTGAATTGGGGTCTGTAACAATTGTGTGCGATTTTGCCGTCAGCAGTCAATTGTAGACAACAATTATTGTAAGCCTTTCACACAAATAGTTGCAACAAAAACGAAGAGTTCAGCAGACGTTGCGGCTCCACAGCGTGGCACAGACAACTGGCATAATTGCATGCTCACACACCAGGCAGGGGGCGGTCGCCAGGTAGGAAGGAGGCTGGCAAACAGGCTGGGCTGGCGGACAACTGGCTGCCAGACGGACGGGCCACTCCGTCCGGGGACTCATTAGTATGCACACAGGCGGCCTATTATTTTTAGCGCTGACGCGGGCGTCGACCGAATGGGCAACTGGGCAGCCGCACTGTGGGAAGCAACAATAGTTTTCAAATGGAAAAAATTAATAAAAAAAAAACAGAAAAGAAAAGAAAAATGATTATTTCGAGGTGTGCTTTAAGCAGTACATTTATGCTTATCATTCATATATTTAATTATATCTTAAGCCATCCGAATCTGTCAACATAAAAACGCTGGGAAAAGCATTCAACTTAAGAAAAAAGTTCATAAAATGCCTAACAAAAAAAAAATGTATAAGAAAACTTTGCATTTCTTTTCTTTCTTTTTTTTTTTGAAGGGTCACTTTAATAACATCTCAATTTAATTATTTAAATTTTCAAAACTGTTGATTTTATTTTGGTAACAATATCTAACAGAGTTAATAAGAAAACCAACTTTTTCGTTGACTGATATATGACAGAAAAAGTTGTACTTTTTCTCTAGTGAGCCGTCCTGGCCAGGATGACACTCGTCGCTATGTCCACACACACACACACCCACACACACCTACACAGTGCCCGCCATATATATATACATACATATATATATATATACTTTTTCTTTTTGAGCGTAATGCAAAATTTTTAAATGTATATTTGATGGCTTTGGGGTTCGACGAGCGCAGCGAGCAGAACAACCAGCTGGATCCGGGACGGGGACAGAGAGTGGATCTGCGTAAAACACCATTGCGTACTTCAAAGAGCCTTCGGCACTTATTAATAACAATGCTGGCAGCAGGCAGCAGGCAGAATGCTGCAAGCTGCATGTTGCCAGTTGCCAGTCGCCAGTTGCCGGTTGCATGTTGCGCAATGCGTGTACTCAAAAAAGGCTATAATTAATGGCAAAAAGCAATTTAAATGCAAATAATACACATGAGTGGCAGATTTACTCGCCACCTGACACACACACACACCAACACACACACAAACACATACAGTGAAACCTGCTAATTACACTGCAGTGACAACTACAGATACACATGTATTTGTATCTGCAAAGTGCATTTCTACAACTGCATCTACATCTTTCATGGCTGCCAAGTGCTAAACAATTGCTGCTTAATTTGTTTGTCAACGCTGACAAAATGGCAGCCCTTGGAGCAAATGAGACAGATCGAGATACACAAAATGTGTCGGGAACTGAAAGAGACTGACAAACAGAGAGAAACAGAGAGAGAGAGAGAGAGATAGGGAGAGAAAGACACATGGAGAGAAAAAAAACAAGTAAAGTCGCGACTTGGCTACGTGCTGCTGCATCCCAACTGGGAAGTGACTCCATAAACACGTCTAACAGCAACGACAACAACAATTACAACAGCAACAACAACAACAACAACAACAACAAGAGGCATAGCAACTGGGCTAGCGTTATGTGACACACGGGAGGAATTAATGCTGCCAAAATACGCCGGCTGCTCTCATTTTTGCTGTGTCGTTGCGACACGTTCCCCAAACAGTTACAACAACATTAACAACAAAAACAACAACAACAACAACAAGGAGACCTGGGCAGCAGCCCGGGCACAAAGTGCTTAAAAGAAGTTGCTGCCGAGATTTAGCCACAAACTTGCCAACTTTAATGCGAGCGAAACATGTTGTCTGTCTGCGGCATAGACAGCAGCATCCTCTATTCATATCCCACCCCTGCCGCCCCTCTCGCCCGATACGGTTTCTGGGTTTTGTCTTTTTAATTTTAAGAGAACGCAGCAGAAATATTTGCAGTGGAGGAGCTGTGTCCCACAAACCAGAATCAGAACCGAAACCAGCTCCAATCCCTTTCGCAATTCTAATAATAATAGCAATATGTAAGCCTTGGCAAAAACAAGTGCGACAATGTCACAGCAAGGTTCTTGGCCTCGAGCGTGGCATTAAGAAAATCCATATATATATATATACATATATATATATATATATATATATGTGTGTACGCACTTCATATGTCTGTTCGATTTTCTGTTAGTTCATGTAAATGTTTATTAGACTGTTCGATTCGAGCGAAATCTAAG
This sequence comes from Drosophila paracracens, assembly GCA_035044025.1. Classification (NCBI taxonomy): domain Eukaryota; kingdom Metazoa; phylum Arthropoda; class Insecta; order Diptera; family Drosophilidae; genus Drosophila; species Drosophila paracracens. Next base: position 5,023,619 of record JAWNMN010000400.1, on the reverse strand, counting down.
CTGAAACTTTTTTAATTATGTATTTCACTTTTATTGTGGCATGCAACTTATAATAAAATTCATATAGCATATATCTTTCAGAATCTACTCATGTTGTACAAAAATAGGAATTTCCAAAAAATGCTAGCCATAAAATTGCAAAATGACTTGCACAACTCTAAGGAAAAGCACTGCAAAAAAGTTTCGTAACAATACTTAATATGTCGATGAGTTTGAATTTATTTGTGACACGTGACAGCACAATTAAAAACAGATAAGAAAGATGTTGTTTCTGGAACATTGCAGGGTATCATGCAATCGTGTTGACATCTCTGCATTATTGAGTAACATCATTGCTTGCCTTTTGTTTGTTATTGTGGCCTAAAGCTTAAAGTTGGCACAGCAGCCTATAGAAAAGCTTTAGTAATAATAGTGGTGGGGATAGGGGGATGGAGGGAAAAGAGGGTTTATTACATTCAATGCTTGTTGTTGTGGCTTTTCTGTTTTTGGAGTTGTTGTTGTTGTCCGGAATAATACACAATGAGAAAGTCCGCAGGCGCCTAAAGTCGTTGAAAGAAGGATGCATTAAATCTACAACAGCGTTAAAGAGCCGCCAAGCAACCAGATTTGAATAAAAGAGCATATGTGTGTGTGTGTGTGTGAGGGAGGAGGGGCGGGGGTCTTTTGCTTCTCCTTATGATCTTATTGACTTAATATACTGTCACCTTGACTACTTCATTTCACATTTGTCGCTCCAACGTTCCAGTTCATTGGCTCCCAGATTAAGTTCTGGGCTTAAGTTAAGCGGGCAATTTATTAAGGGAATTTGAAATCCGATTATAAATCTGAATATGTTAATCAATTGGTTGGCATTTGCCGTTTGCCAGCACCAGCCAGCAATTGGGCAGATCAATAGGTGACAAATCAGGGTGCAACAATGCTCTTGCGACTGCAATTTGATTTGTGATTTGTGATTTGCCACCATTAGCCCATACGCAGTGCAATCTAACACAAGCGTCCGGCTCCCAGGATGCGCCACTTAATCCCTGTCCAAATTTCACGCCCTCTTTTTCTCTCTCTCCATCTCTGTCTCTGTCTCATCTCTCGGTTTTCTCTGTCTTGCAGGTGTGCGACTTGGCGAGGGCGCCGGCAGCAGCTCGATAGCCGCATCGAATGTGCCATGCCCACCGGAAATGTTTCGCTGCAACAACGGTAAATGCATAACATCGCATTGGGTGTGCAATTATCAGAAGGACTGCGACGATGGCGAGGATGAGATGCAATCGTGTCGTAAGTATACATACCACACCCCCCCACCCATACACACACACACACACACACACACTTCCTGCCAATCCCAGCTAAACGCATCAATACCAATGTGAATCCATCCTTGATTGCAGCGCCGCCCGAATGCGAGACCCCCCAGCTGAACTGCGGCCAATATGTCTTCAATAAGACGTACTGCATCCCACCACATTATCGCTGCGATATGATCGACGACTGTCAGGACAAGTCAGACGAAGCGCAGTGCAGTAAGTATATCCACATTTTAAACCAAACCATCGCACTCAGCAAATAAAAGTGATGCCAAAGATTTGGCCAAATCCTCGAATTCCTTTTTTTCTAATTTTGAAAAACTTCCTTTGTATAAATCGGAAACATTTTTAAATCTCCAAACGCGAAACTTAGATTTTGTATTTATATATTTATTTTCTTCATTATTTCAAATTGACGGAAATAAGTTGACAAGTTTTGAAAAGTTTTTGGCAACAGATCGATGATTTTCTTGGACATACATCGAATTTTTCTAAGTGTGTTCATCCTTGTCAAGTTTTTTTATCTGCGCTTGATTTCAATGCAAATTTGTTGACTCAGCAAATATGTACGTGTGAGTATTTCTTGCAGTGTAGCAGCAGCATCGTCTGTCACACCCACTACGAGTACATTCAATTTCAGCTCCTCCACCTCCTCATCCGCAACCTTCACTAAATTCTCAGTTCATTCCCAGTTTGGCTTGGTTCAGTTCTGGCTTGAGTATGTGAGCCAACAATTTGCTTAGCAAAATGTTTACATTTTATTATACCAATTTTATTTATGCAAATTTTGCCAAATTCACACACACACACACATACATACGCTCACAGACAGACCACATTTTGATGGTTGTTGGCATTTGGCAATCGGAGAATACCCACTCGCCCCTCCTGGGAGCTGGGATAGCCAGGCAAAGTGAGTGTGTAACCAAAGGTGCGCAGAGCAAAGCTAAAATCATTTTGGCCATGCTTATGAGAAGGAGGTAAATACGCCAGGGGCAGCTCACAAGTGCGGAAAGGAGTATGTAAAAAATGGGTGAGAGATTGGAGGATTGTGGGAATTAGTAAGTAGCCATTCCAGATGAATGCTCAACACAGAACAACCCACACAAAACAACCGATTTAAGCATTCCACTTAAACTAACCGTTCCTACAATGATTTTATCATTTTCGCCCAAACTAAACAAACTAAAGCAAATCAGAGCAATGCTCTGATATATTAGTTTTGTTAGCTGCCCAAATTCAAACATAATTAATGTACACAGGGTATTTGAACACAACATAGACGAAGACCAATTTCATATTCGATGAATTTGCATAAGACGAGCATGTAAATTTCTGTGTGTGTCTGGCTCTATGTGAAAGCCATTGCCGACATCAAATTCAATATCCTCTCTAACACTGAAAGATGCGTAAAAATCAGGTTGTCAACGTTTTAATAATCTATGCAATAAACGTTGTCGGGCAGTATTTAATGTTGAGACATCAAAGGCGCATCCAATTAGTAATTGCAAGAATATCAATATCTTTTGCTGAAAAGTGTACTCCATTTTGAAGGGTTGTCGGCATCAATGGGCCTTGTGTCGGTTGTGGGCTGTACCTTTTCACTTGGGTCTTGGCCACATCTCAGAAAACTTTAAAGTGGAAAGCAAAACTCAAGCTCGGCCGACTGTGTGCGGCATATTTTGATTAAAACTTTGGTCCACACAAGGAGACAGAGAGCGCTGCACGAGAGAGTCAGCAAGAGAGAGAGAGAAGTGGATGCAAAGGGCAGCTGCATTTATTGCTTGTTATTTAAGATTTATATATTTGAATATCTTTGAGCGACCAATTCCTAAGCACTCCGTTGCCTTTACAACTTTGCTTAAGCTTTGACTGGCGCTAGACAAACGCGCACAACTTTGTCCTCGATGTGCCGAGTGCTTGTCTCCTTGTCTGCAGCGGAGCCTGACAACGTCCTTAACTTCAAGCTCCTTGTTGCTGCTCCTGTTCTAGTTGTTGTTGCCAATGTTGTTGCTGCTGTTGTTGTTTTGTCTGCAGCAAGCTGGGCAATTTGTTGGAAAGCAGCACTTCTCTATTTGGCTGGCGCAAGATCAAGTTTCAAATTCATTTTAATTTAATAAGACCCAAGCAAAACTCTTCCTGTTAGCAGCTTTCTCTTTTCAATACCCTAAAGGCGGGTTGATGGGCAGCATCAATCCATGGAACATCGCCTCACATATTCGACATTTGAAGGATGCAAGCCTTATTCATGACAAATTATCGACAATATGTCATTTGATCTTCTGCTTCATTAAATTATCTTTTTTATATAAGAGTTGAGTTTCAAAAAAGTGAATCATTATTTTTCAACGTTTTATCATCATTGTATAGATAAGTTTACTAGTTTAAGATAGAAATATTTTGAATATTTTAAAGAATCAATTTATTTATTTATATTTATGAGTGTTGTGCAAATACCTCAGCACAAAGGTATTAAATCTTCGGCTAGGCTTACACCTTCATTGGCTGTCTGTCTCTCTTGCTCTCTCTTTCTCTCCCTTTCACTCTCTCTGTTTTTCTGTCTCTCTCTCTCTCTGTCTTCGCGTCTGTCTCTTTGCTCTTACAATAATTTATCGCGCTTAAATTGTGACAAAATGTTCGCTCTTATTGCGTCCCTAACAAATTTATTTTGCGTACGTGTCAACGCGTCGTCTCCGAACATCCTCTTGCTCCCCTTCAGCAAATTGTCTGCCCTCAATCTGTCTCTCTCTCTGTGTGTGTGTGTGTGTGTAGGTGGGTGTGTTTGTTTGTGTGCTGATGCGCGGGTGTCGCCTGCATCTCCATTGTCATCATCATTGCCATTTCCATTTCCATCTGCGTCTCCATTGCGTGCGCCTTTGTTTGTTTAATTTATGGCATATAAATATTAAAGCAAGCTTATTTCAACTATTTAATTACTTGAGGTGTGCGTTAAGTTGTTTGTTTCGCTTTCTGGGCGTACACCTGGAAATTAATGAGAGCTTTTCTCCGTGTCTGCTTTGCTTGCCACACACCACAGGCCAAACAGAGATGCCACTTGAGCCTGCCAACCACCACAACCTAAGCACTACAGGCAAACTAATAGTTTAACAACAGCACAAAAAATGGCTTGCTTGGAGGTCAAAGTGGGCTGCAGCTGCCGAGTTACAGCAATGAGTGTTTAATTAAATGTCCTTATGCACAAACCGCCCAAAGAAATGTCTGCCGTGTTGCGACTTGTCAGTGGCAAGTGAGGGGCTGGGCGGTTGGGTATTTTTGGGCTTAAGTAGTTACTCGACACGCAAGTGCTTTGCAGACTCGACGCTGCTGAGTCAATAAAGAAGAGCAGTTTAACAACTCAAAGTGCTTCAGCATCTTTGCATACCACTTTCCCCCCCCCACACCCCCTCCACCATTTATACTCCTCCTTAGAGAACCGTAAAGGTGGAGCGCATACACAGTAAAAAGCTTTGCTTTAAATTAAAAACGCTCAAAAATGAAATTCTAATCTAGATGAAAATTTAGATAAAACAAAAATGAGTGGCAAAAAATGATAGAGCTCCTTCGACTCAGCACTTGCTGCTTACTGAATTTATAATTTAATTATAAAGTAAGAATTCTTGTGCATTGGAATTTAATTATTCTTGTGCTTAGAAAATGTATTCAAATTGTGTAGAAAAATAAATAATAATTGGATTACTAATTGCGAGTTAAACTACACTTAAATCCAAGCTGCTTCTTGACTTCAATCTCAGCTAAGTGCAGCAAACATAAATATCCAATTAAATGTATTAGAAACGATCAATTTCTTGCTGTGCATATGAAGGATGTAAGGAGACATACGCTTTTCATTGCAAGCCTAGACACGGATGTAAGGGGTAAGGATGAGCAATTGCGGATGAGGAATTACCGGAACTAATGAGAGAGTTACCGAAAGTAAAAAGCGTAAAAAGAGCGTAAAAGAAACCCAAAAAGTGCGCAACAGAAATGATCAAGAAGATTGCAGTTGGTCATTACCTGACTGAGTAAGTGCGCCAGCAACGAGCTCCACTCCTGGCACTCGCAACTACACTTTCACTAAACGCTCTTACCTCGCTTCCGCCCGCTGCCCGCTGCCCGTTGTCCGTGGCCCGTTGCCCGTTGCCCGTGTTAATGCCAAACTGTCGTAAACTGTCGTTGAACCCGTAGGAAGTTGGCAACGACTGACGTTTATTTGACTGCAGCTGTCAGACCAGTTAGACGTGCAGAAAAGCTGTAAACTATGGCTCACGGACTCACGCTAGATGCTGGGCGCTGGACGCTGGACGCTGAATACGTGGGTGGTGGTGGTGGTGGGGGTGGTGTTGGTGGACTGCCTGAGTTGTTGCTTGGGTGGCTTCCACAACTTGTCGCGCGTAATTACACAAGCCAAGCCAACGCTCCAATATAAACACGCATAAAAGTCTCGAGTCTCAAGTCTCGCACTGCGAATCGTTGGCCTGCAATAAACGTTAACGCGCAGCAGCCCCTTACCCTTGGGCACGCCCACTTACCAATTAGAAAGTGGCACATGCCTTGATTACACTCAGAGAAAAACGCAATTCTCTATCCTACCCACACTTTTGAACTTTGAATTTCAACTATATTCCACTTTCACATATTCCTCAGCATGTACAAATGTCGATCTCTAAAAGTCATATAAATCACAATCCGAATTCTTAAATATCTGGCAACATTTTCTTGTTCTTAATATCATAACCTAAGTTCGTGATTCTAACTTTTTTAGGATCATATTCGTACTGATTTAGCAACTTGAAATATGTGCCAATTTCACAAGTTGTTTGAACGCAGCTGTTTTGAAATGGATTTGTTGATTGTACGATTTTGAGCACATAACTATAAACGGGTCGCTTTTTTTTTGAGTGGATGAGTTCAGAAGTGAGGCAAAAGCGAGAGCATTGTGCACTTCAAAATTCACCGCTGTCCGTTTGCCGTTGTGTTTATAAAAGTGGCAACAACAATGCGCCCTCGCAGCCCGTTAAAGTTTTGCGTCAAACTTTTGTGCGAACTGTAGAATGTGAAAAATGTAGCAGAAGTGTTGGGTCTGGAGCAGCTCAACACAGCCACGCAGCAGCGAGGAGGCAGCAGTCCCTCAGTCCACCAGTCAACATTCAAAATTTTTATGACCTTATACAAAAGTTGCAGCCAAGTGCTGCCACCCAACACAGCCACCCGCTCGTTTGTCATTATGATTTGTTTTTAATGTAATGCAACAGCAGCGCCAACGAATTTGCAACAAATTGTGCGCGTTAATCTTGTCAATGGCCAAACACCCAACTCCCAAATTCCCAGATGCACCAGCAGCAAATTGTGGTTCCACTGCTGCAGCTGCAGATCAACAAAAGCAAAAAGCTGCTCAAGCATTAAATTTCCCATCTTTAAGTGGAACCCAACTGAGTGACAATAACGGTAAAAAAGGCAACAAAATTCTACCCTATTTTTACTCCATACACTTGAATAAAAATCGCCTTTAATCTTACAAAGTTGCACTGAAATAAAAATCGAACAAAAAACTAGAAAACTTTCTGTTTTTTTTTAGAAAATTGTAGAAATTACAAAACAAAATTTTAGAAGAAAAAAAACTGTTTCTAAAACATTTATTTTAATTTTCTGGCTGAATGTTAATTTTAGAATTAATTAAGAAATAATTCAAATGCAATTTAAAAACTATCTAAAAGGTTTGTTTATGTGCAATTTTGAAATACTAAAGTTTTTGATATTGTAAGCAATAAAAATGCTAATGTGTCGAGTTGAAAAAACAAGCTGAATATTGAACATATTTTTTCAAAGTTTTGGCTAAATGTATCGGGGCAATGGCAACAAGGTTGCCACATTGCTTTGACTGCTTCCTGTTCGTTGAATGAATGAATGAATTTAATCATCTCCATATTATCTGTGAGAGTATTTACTCTTCGGACAACTGTTAAGGAACTTCTCTTACATCTTATGCTTACTAAGTGCAGCATCTAGGATGCTGAGCTTAAGCTCTCAGTGAAGTTGGACTAGGTGCTCGCATTATCAAAGGGGATATGCTAATAGGGGAATAGGGAGTCGGAAGTAGTGACAAGAGTCCTGGCTACCTGCACACATAAATACACAAACACATACACACACACACGCATACACAGACACATATTATTGTTGGTGCTATAAAAGTTTGTGATGCCGGGGAATATTTATACAGCTTGGCTTGTTTAACTTGCACTAATTAAGTTTGCTCTGCTACACTTGGCTGTCCCGGTGCGCCGTTAATGTGAAGCAGCATCTACAACAACAACAACAACAACAGCAGCAAAAAACGGGATAACAACAACAGGAACACAACATCGGCGGGGGCAGTAAAAAACCTTTGAAAAGTTTATTATGCCTATGCCAAAAGTAACTTGAAAGTGGCATAGATCATCATATCTCTGTCCCTCTCTTTGCATCTCCATCTCTATTCCTCTCTTTTTGCATTGTTTCGCTCCCACTTTTTAACAATTACTGTCTCTGACGGCAGTCCGCTTAATCGGAGAGCCCAGCAGCAAGCATATTTTGCATTATGTAGACATTGCTTTAAGCCAGAACTAGCAGTCTTAATCGAGCAGCTCTAATTTCTGGCCATTTAAAGTCCACAACTTTTGCCACCTCTTTGTTGTAGCTAGCTTGATGGACTGTGTGCCCCGCCTCGTCTCGACTCGACTCGACTCATTCTGCTTGTCCCGGAGCTGCAACCAACTACTCGATAATTTATAGCACTTTGCCTGCCAACATACAACTCAAGTGCACAATACGAGAGAGGCTGGGCGGTGGTGAGTTCTAGGTCGCCGGGGAGAGGGGAAGGGTGGACGTTTAGGGGGCAGACGCAGGGTGGTCGGCGGCAGCGGGACAAACGCAGACTGGACCGTGACAGCGAGACGGACTATCACGCCCGACATTTCTATAGCCCCTTGCATTATGTATACGCCATGCGTGCCCAAGAGTGAATTCCATATGTATACACTGAAAAAAAAACAATACAACAAGATTAAGAAATGGAATTGGAAGGAAGAAATTACTTCAAGACGTATATCAAGGTATACTTTTAAAAACTCCTCCAAGAATTAAATGTTTTTGTTCTTTTGCAATGAAAATCTATTTTAATTTCGCAGTGTAAGTGTGTATGCGAGAGTGTGTGAGTGTGTGGGTGTGTGCTTTTGACAGGGGTCGCTCTAGCTTGATGTTGCCAACTAGACATCGCCAGTGCCCCAATGTCTGGCATCAAAATTTAATGTCTTTGGCAGCAATAGTTGAGCGCATGTATTTTGCAGTCATTTTTAAATTGCCAGCAGCCCTGCGGTGAAATTGCAATCTAGTCTCTGGCGGCATTCACAGTCGACACACAGTCGACTCTGTGTGTGTGTGTGTGTGTGTGCGGATATTTGAACAACAGCTTTGAACGGACGCACAGGGTCACGGAGAGTTTTAAAATTTGCTCTAGGTCTATTGCAAATCGCCTGCTGTGCGTCAAAATATTCTTGGAGCTGTGTGCTGAAATATTGCCCCTAAAGGCGGCGGAACAAGCACGTCTTACGCTCAATCGGCAGGTTTGCCTTTGAAGTGGGAGAGCTATAGCAACTAGCAGCTTGCAACTGGCACTTGCCAGCGTGTTGACATAATGTAAATTTGATTAATTTGTCTTTGGTAGACTCCCACTGGCAGACTCTATCCTAATCAAGCACGAAACCATGCCGGTCCCAATAACAACAATCAGCGTCAATACATATCTCACCTCTGGGCATCTCTCTGTGTGTGTGCCTATCGGAGCTTCACATTGGCCAGTTGCTCTATAATTAAATGCAAAGACAGGGACACTACCCAATCCACCTAATCACCCCAAACCAGCCGGACAACCACCCAACCAAATCAGCACACAGGCATTTAATTTGTGTGACAGCTAGTGACTAAATAGTCAAAGACAATTATTACCAACGAAAACTGACGACACCATGGTCAAAATCGTGTTGTTTGTGTTAAATGTGGACGTGGACATACATATATTCTCGATCATCATTACTTATCCTCAGTTTAATAGACTCGACTGTTTCGGATCACTTTATCATGGAACTGTTTCAAACTGACGAATTGCGAGTTTGATTAGTCTTCTCACACTTTTTGAAATTACTAATATATTTGACTATTTGAAATTTAGCTTGATACTAAACATAAGTTTTCAGTGTAGCCCACAGTAAAAGCACGGAAGTGAATAGAGCAGAAGGGTTGCATTTGAACAGTTTGATTTGATTTAATTTGACTAATTGCAGGGAACTTTTGTGTCATGAATGTTATTGTGCACAGTAATTAAATTGGGAGCCCGAATTCGTTGCAGATCTGGATAGCGCCGCCATCACCGACATTGCTCTTGCTTTTTATTATATCATCAATTTGATGCAAAGGACTAACCTTTTATGTTATTTTTCTGTGTGTGTTTTCTTTTTTTGACAGCTTATCGCAAGTGCCAACACACGGACGTGTTTTGCAATGCTGCGAATGGTGCAGCTCCGGCTGAGGGCCGCCTGACTGGACCGTGTGTGCCCAAGGAGAAACGATGCGATGGCTACCTAGACTGCCGCACCGGTCGCGACGAGGATGGCTGCAATGGCGTCGCCTGCCGCCTGGATCAATTCCGTTGCGCCAACGGACACAAATGCATTGATGCGGCGCTGAAGTGCAACCATCGCAACGACTGCGGCGACAACTCGGACGAGCAGGGCTGCAGTGAGTAGTACAATAAGACATACAATTGTTCAAGCAAAAAGGTCGCCTAACATGTTCCACTTGCCGCTCCCCCACTGTAGACTTCCCCCCCTGCCATCATGCGCAGTTCCGCTGCACGAATGCGCTCTGCATTCCATACAATTTCCACTGCGACGGCTACCACGACTGTGCCGATGAGAGCGACGAGGCCAACTGCACGGCCATCGCCTGTCCCGATAACAAGTTCCTCTGCCCACGTGGCGGCGTCAATGGTGCACCCAAGTGCATCCTCAAATCGCAACTGTGCGACGGCAAGCGCGATTGTGAAGATGGCAGCGACGAGGAGACGGCATGTTGTAAGTATTCTCCTTCCAATCATCCTTCATCCTTCATCCTCCATTGATTTCAATTAAGGAAGTGGAATGCCACTAAATGTGGACTTAAATAAATTTAAAAGCGCTTAAGTTGTTGAGGCAAGCTTATTTTAGAATTGAGTAACATCAATTGAATTTATTTTTTATATATATTTTAATTTCTTTTTTGATTCGCAATTTAAAGTAAAGAAAACAATTAATTACAATATTTATTATTTATTATTATTTTAATATAAAATAATTATCGCAAGGAATTTTGAATAATATATTTGAATGTATGTAAATAAACTAAAAGCAAACATAAGGATTTTTTAAAATTTAATTTAATTGAATGACAAAATTATTTTAAAATTTAAATCACTAACATCTCAGGGATCGAATTCATTATAAGTCTTATTATGTAGATCATCATTTAATTATTCTTTCGTTAACTGCATCTACTTGCGCTCTCAATAATGATGATCTTAGAGAATTACCAAACAACTCTTAAGCAAATATATTAAAATCAGGGAATAATATTTATTTTTATGACCTGAGTTGTTCAGTAAAAATTAAAACGAAATTCCCAAAAATTAATAAATAAATCACAATTATTGATACGCAAATTGTATTCAAATTAAAAGACAACTGGTAGTCTATATATATACGCGTATATATATATATATACTTTTTTTTTTTAATTTGTTCTCCGTTTGAGCAATTATTTAAGGCAAATAATTTGTGAGCTCTTTAATTGTTTAATGTTGGCATTTGTTTATTTGCAGCCATCGCCTCCTGTCCAGCACTGAGCTGTGAGTTCAAGTGCGGTCCCTCACTGACTGGTGGCGTGTGCTATTGTCGACCCGGGCAGAGTCTGGCGCCGGACAATCGCACCTGCATCGATCTGGATGAGTGCGCCGAGTGGGGCCACTGTGATCAATTGTGCACAAATACGCCCGGCAGCTACACATGCCAGTGCGCCCAGGGCTATACGCTAATCAACGATTCCAAGTGCATTGCGCCCGATGCGAACAATCTGCAGCTGATCTTCGCCCATGATCGGGCTATCATGCGGATGTTTGCCCACGACAGCGATCCCAAGGTGCTGGCAAATGCCACCGCTGCCGCTGGCGTTGCCTTCCATTATGCCCGGAATACGCTCTATTGGTCAGACATTAAGACACGGAAGGTGCAATCGCTACCATTGGATGTGCTAAATAGCGCTGTGGCGCCGCTGGATCAAACGCTGCCCGGCACCTGGGCACCGGTTGCCTTGGCTGTCGACTGGGTTGGTGATAAGATCTATGTGGCTGATTTGGTGGGCCAGAAAATCGATGTGTTTGAGCTGAGTGGACATTGGCATGCCGTTGTTCTTGGCTCGAATCTGACCAGTCCCGCTGACTTGGCGCTGGATCCGACCGCTGGCTTAATGTTTGTCGCCGATGGCGGTCAAGTGTTGCGTGCCCATATGGATGGCACCCATGCCCGTTCCATTGTATCGGAGGCGGCATACAAGGCAAGCGGCGTCACTGTCGACATTATTGGGAAGCGTGTCTTCTGGTGCGACTCCCTGCTGGACTACATCGAATCCGTTGACTATGAGGGTGGTCACCGAGTGATGGTGCTGCGGGGTCAGCAGGTGCCGAGTCCATCGCGTCTGGCGCTGTTCGAGAATCGAATCTATTGGACGGATGCCACCAAGCAGGGCATTATGTCTGTCGACAAGTACGAGGGTCCCAGCTCCATTCAGGTGACCTACAAGGCCAAGGATATACGCGAACCGAAGGGCATCATAGCGGTGCATGCGCTCAGTCAGCCGCATGTTTCGAATCCTTGCGGCCATAACAACGGCGGCTGCAATCACATGTGCATTGTGACGGCCGTTAAGGGTGCACCGACGGGACTTGGGTTCCGTTGTGCCTGCCACACCGGCTATCAATTGCAGACGGATCTGAAGAACTGTAAACTTGTGCGGGAGTTTCTCATGTATTCGCAGCAGCGCTTCATCAAGGGCAAGGTCCTGGAACCGGTCATTGAGGGTTTCAGCGATGCAATCCTTCCCGTTGTCTCGCGCCGCGCTCGCTTTGTCGGCCTCGATTTTGATGCACGCGATGAGTTCATTTACTACTCGGATGTGCTGCAGGATGTTATCTATCGGGTGCATCGCAACGGTACCGGTCGCGAAATTGTTCTCGCCTCACAGAACGAAGGCGTCGAGGGTCTCGCTGTCGACTGGGCCTCGAAGAATCTGTACTATATCGACTCACGCAAGGGCACCCTGAATGTGCTTTCCACCCGCAATGTGACGCATCGTCGCACTCTGCTCAAGAATTTGAAGCGACCGCGCGCCATCGTTGTGCATCCGAATCGGGGATACATATTCTTCTCCGAATGGGATCGTCCGGCAAATATAACGCGTGCGAATACGGACGGCACTGGTCTTTTGGTATTCCGGAACGTGACTCTCGGCTGGCCCAATGGTCTCTCTATCGACTTCAAGGAGGATCGTGTGTACTGGTGCGATGCACTGCTAGATCATGTACAGCATGCCAATCTCGATGGCACCGACATCAAGACGGTTAACTCCCGCCTCGTCCGTCATCCGTTCTCCATTGTGATACACAACGATTGGATGTACATCACGGACTGGCGGCTCGATGCCATCATTCGGCTGCACAAGCTCACCGGCGAACAGGAGGAGATGATGGTGCGCGAACCCCAAACGAATCGATTGTACGGTGTCAAGGTCTACAGTCGCGATGTGCAACGGATAGCTGAAACACAGCCATGCCACCTCTACAATGGGGGCTGCCAGAAGATATGCTTTGCCATACCAATCCCACAGAATGCCAGTGAAATAACGACAACAACTGGCGCTGCGAGCCGTTTGCAATCGCGTTGCTCCTGTCCGTATGGCGAACGTTTGGCCGAGGATCAGATCAGCTGCATTCCCGATCCCAGCGCCGAGCCACCCGTCCAGCCCTGCCCCAATTTGTGGGACTTCACCTGCAACAATCAGCGTTGCATACCCAAGTCCTGGGTCTGTGACGGCGACGATGACTGTCTGGATAACAGCGATGAGGAGCAAAATTGCACAAGTAATTAACTCATATTTCACCTTTGTCTGTCTGCTTGTCTGTCCCATAATGAGCTGCAAATGATCCGACTATATATTAACATTCGTGGAGCACATTTATTGAAATTTTAATTTAATTCATAATTTAATTAACAATCAATTTGTTTATTGTTCTTTGATAGAACCGACCTGCGGCTCGAATGAGTTCCAATGCAAATCGGGTCGCTGCATTCCGCTAAACTTCCGGTGCGACCAGGAGAACGACTGCGGAGACAATTCGGATGAGGTGGACTGCGGCAATGTGACATGTGCCACTTCTCAGTTCGCCTGTGCGAACGGTCGCTGCATTCCCAGCATGTGGAAGTGCGACAGCGAGAACGATTGCGGCGACAGCAGCGATGAGGGCGACTTCTGTGCGGAGAAGACCTGTGCATATTTCCAGTTCACGTGCCCAAGGACGGGGCATTGTATACCACAGAGTTGGGTGTGCGACGGCGACGACGATTGCTTCGATAGGCAGGATGAGAAGGACTGTCCGCCGATCAGCTGCTTGGCCAATCAGTTTAAGTGCGCCGATCTGCGGCAGTGCGTCGAAGAGTCCTACAAATGCGATGGCATTCCCGATTGCAACGATGGCAGCGATGAGCTTGGCTGTCCCTCGATGGGTCCCAATCAGTGTAATTTGGAGAAGCATTTCCGATGCAAATCGACTGGTTACTGCATACCGATTGCTTGGCACTGTGATGGCTCCAATGACTGTTCGGATCACTCGGACGAGGAGGATTGCGGCCAGATCACCTGTGCCCAGAACTTCTTCAAGTGCAACAACACAAACTGTGTGTTCAAGGCGTACATCTGCGATGGCAAAGACGATTGCGGTGACAACTCCGACGAGGGCACCGAGCATGCCTGTGTGCCGCCTCCGTTCAAGTGTCCACATGGTCAGTGGCAGTGTCCGGGCGTTGCTGAACGCTGCGTGAACATAACCTCTGTTTGTGACGATACGGCTGACTGTCCCAATGGTGCCGATGAGGGCGAGGGCTGTGATCTGGCCGAGTGTCAACATCAGACGGGTCAGTGCTCCAGCTTTTGCCAGAAGACGCCGAACGGTGCGCTCTGTGTGTGTCCACCGGGCTCAGAGATTGGCCCAGATGGCTTCACTTGCGTGGATACCAATGAATGCGATCCACCCGGTCTCTGTTCGCAGGAGTGCACGAACACAAAGGGTTCCTATTTCTGCTCCTGCACTCCCGGCTATGTGCTCGGCCCCAATAAGCATACGTGCAAGGCTGTCAATCATACGGCTGCCTTCCTGATCATCTCGAACAGGCATTCAATACTGGTCGCCGATCTAAAGGAGCAGGGACTGGAGCGTGTGCCCATCATTGTCGAGAATGTGGTTGCGACCGCTTCGAATATGCACACGGGCACCATTTTCTGGAGCGACATGAAACTGAAGAAGATATCGCGTCTGGATCATGGCATGGAGCCACAGGAGATTATCAACACCGGCCTGGATCTGGTCGAGGGTCTGGCCTACGATTGGATTGCCCAGAATCTCTACTGGCTGGACAGCAAGCTGAACACGATCGAGGTGTCCGCTGAGAACGGTTCGAATCGTTTGGTGCTCGTCCGAGAGAATATAACACAACCGCGTGGCATGTGCATTGATCCCAGTCCCGAGGCACGCTTCATCTTCTGGACAGACTGGGGCGAGAATCCGCGCGTCGAAAGGATCGGCATGGATGGCACAATGCGCAAGACAATCATCAATACGAAGATCTACTGGCCCAATGGCCTCACATTGGATATTGCGACGAAGCGCGTCTACTTTGCCGACTCCAAGCTGGACTTTATTGACTTTTGCTACTACAACGGTACGGGGCGTCAGCAGGTGCTGGCCAGCAGTCACTATCTGCTGCATCCGCACTCGCTGTCCCTGTTCGAGGATACGCTCTACTGGACGGATCGTCAGCTGAACCGTGTACTGTCCGCAAATAAGTTCCGTGGCAAGAATCAAACCGTTGTTTCCCATCTAATTAGCCAGCCGCTGTCGATACACGTGCATCATGCCTCGCTGCAACCGATGTATCCTAATCCGTGTGCCCAGGCCCGCTGCCAGCATCTATGCCTGCTCAGTCCCAGTGCCAGCGAGGGCTACTCCTGCAAATGCAAGCCGGGCTATCGATTGCTCAGCGAGGGTCGATGCATCGAAGAGGAGAATCCCTATCTGATGGTTGTCAAGGGTACCCAAATTGTTGACCTACCGCTGAATGGCGGCGATGCCAGAGCCGGCTCCTTGGCGCCCGTCATTGGCATTGAGAGCAGCACTGGCCTGGACTTTGACCGGAAGGGTGAAACCTTGTATTGGGTGCAGGGACGTGAGGACGATGAAGAGAATTGCACCATCTTTACGACACCCTACGGCGGCGGCAATAAAACACTTTTCCTGGACATCGACACGGGCATTGTGGGAGCACCGTATACCATCGCGTTCGATTGGCTCGGCCGAAATCTGTACATCGGCAATCGGGTGGCCAGCAACATTGAGGCTGTCCGTGTGGATGGTAAGCAAAAGTATCGCACTGTTATACTAGCGAACGATGGCAGCGAGAATTCGGTGTCCAAGCCGAAGCAACTGGTGCTCGATCCGAGTGAGGGTAAGCTGTTTTGGATCGATGAGGGTGTGCTTGAGGTGCCGGTGAAAATTGCACGGGTCGATATGAATGGGCAGGATGCGCGTGTATTGCGCAAGGATCTCAAACATCCGGAGAGCATTGCGCTCGACATTGAGAAGAAGATGATCTACTACAGCACCAGCCACTCGGCATCGATCTGCTCGATGGACTACAATGGTGAAGATCACACGATCATACTCAATGAGGATCAGGCCATATCGCGTCCACGTAGCCTTGGTGTCCTGGACCATCGCCTCTACTACCTGGACCCGGTGTACGAGAAAATTGTGCGCGTCGATTTGCCGCGTGGTGATAATCCCAAGACAATTATTGACAACGAGCCCGATTTGCGCAGCATGATGATCTACAAGAAGCGGGCACTCATGCAGCATCCTTGCCAGACGGGCAACGGCGGCTGCAAGCAGCTCTGCATACCGGGAGCTGCTGCATCGCGGACATGCGCCTGCGGCATTGGCTACCACAAGGAGAACGAGATTAATTGTGTGGCGTACAAGACATTTGCCGTCGTCTCCCAACTGGACATGATACGCGGCTACAGTCTAACCGATAGCTCAGAAGCAATGGTACCCGTCAGCGGACAGGGTCATCATATACTACATGTGGACGTGATGTTCCGGGATCAGTGGATCTACTGGGCGGAATTCAATCGCGGCTACTGGAACGGCATCTTCCGCGCACGACCCAATGGAACAGATGTGCAGCATGTGGTCAAGGATGGCATCGGTAGCAATGGCATACGCGGCTTGACAATTGACTGGGTGGCTGGCAACATGTACTTCACGAACGTCTATCCGCATGAGAACTATGTGGAGGTCTGTTGGCTGGATGGGACCAATCGGAAGGTGCTCGTCAAGACGACCAACGATGCGCCGCGTGAGCTGGCCGTCAATCCGATCAAGCGACTCCTCTACTGGATCGACTACGGTCAGCATCCGCGCATTGGCAAAGCGATGCTCGATGGCAGCAAATGGCAGCCGTTGGTCACATCGGGCATATCGTTGCCACGTGACCTCACCATCGATATGCAGACGCACGATGTGTTCTGGGTTGACTCCAAGCTGGACACCATACAGAAAATCTCGTACAATGGTGTTAATCGCAAGGTGATCCGACGCGATCTTCCCAATCCGATGGGTATCGCCATTTTCCGCAACGATGTCTACTGGGTGGATCGAAATCTGATGACAGTGTTTAAGGCATCCAAGCTGTTTGGTAACGATACCGAGGTCACACGAGTGCGCACCAATCTGGAAAAGCTGCGCGACATTGCCATCTATGACATTAACAATCAGCCGACCGATGACAATAATCCGTGCGCTCAGCTGGGTAACGGCGGATGCGATCAGCTCTGCTTCAGTTTCCCGCCCGAACCCTCAACGGCGAAGAACTATCGTTGCGATTGCGCCACAGGAAAACTGGGCGCCGATAATCACACATGTGAGACGGTCAATGAGTATTTGGTGTTTGCGACCCGAACGGAGATTCGGGCGGTTAATTTGGATCCGCATTCAACGGAGGTGCCATTCACACCCCTTTCAAATCTGACCAATGTGGTAGGTGTTGACTTTGATTTCGCCGGCAATCGGATGCTGTATACCCAGATCCGGCCGTGGGCGAAAATTGCCTACACGCAGGCGAATAAGCCAAGCCACAGCGATATCACTGTGGTGCTCAATAAGGGCATCAATCCGGAAGGCATTGCGTACGACTGGACACAGAGCAAGATCTATTGGACGGACAGCTCGAATAACTCAATTTATGCGATGAATCTCGTTGGCACAGAACTGGTGATGATTGCACGGGTCGAACGACCACGTGCCATCGTCCTCGATCCGTGCAATG
The DNA here is from genome assembly GCA_035044025.1 of Drosophila paracracens. Lineage (NCBI taxonomy): Eukaryota > Metazoa > Arthropoda > Insecta > Diptera > Drosophilidae > Drosophila > Drosophila paracracens. Next base: position 5,005,600 of record JAWNMN010000400.1, on the reverse strand, counting down.
GCACACTGTTCTTTACCGACTGGGGTCGCTTCGGTACCTCCGGCAAGATCTTCCGCACTACCATGGCCGGCTCACTGAAGCGGGCCATTGTCGACAAGGAGCTGTCACAGCCCAGTGGTCTGGCCATTGACTATGACGAACGTAAGCTCTACTGGACGGATGCCGTGCGCGAGAAAATCGAACGAGCCGATTTGGATGGTCGCAATCGGGAACTGCTTGTGGCGGCTACCATTTATCCGTTTGCGATCACCGTGTTCCGCAACTATATCTACTGGACGGATGTCCAGCTACGTGGCGTCTATCGAGCCGAGAAGCATACGGGCGCCAATATGGTGGAGATGGTGAAGCGATTGGAGGACTCGCCACGCGATATACGCATCTTTAGCGCCGATCGCCAGAAGTGCAATGTGAATCCGTGCCGCATTAATAACGGGGGATGTGCCCAAAGCTGCCATCCGGCGCCGAACGGGAAGGCCGAATGCAAGTGCGATGAGAACTCCAAGGTCGTCAATGAGGGTCGCATGTGTGCGCCCCGAAATAATACGTGCGAGTCGAGCAAGTTCTATTGCCAGAATGGCAAGTGCATTTCACGGATGTGGTCATGCGATGGTGACGACGACTGCGGTGATAATTCCGATGAGGATCTCAACTATTGTGCCTATCATTCGTGCTCGCCAAATGAGTTCCGTTGCAATAACGGTCGGTGCATCTTCAAGTCGTGGAAATGCGATCACGAGAACGACTGCAAGGATGGCTCCGATGAGCTCAACTGCAGCTATCCGCCCTGTGTCGATGGGGAGTTCACCTGCGCAAATGGGCGCTGTATTCCGCAGGCGCAGGTCTGCAACGGTGTCAACGATTGCAAGGATAACGCCACCTCGGACGAAACGCACGAACGCTGCCCGATGAACACCACATGTCCACCCAACCATCTCAAGTGCGAGAAGACAAACATCTGCGTCGAACCCTATTGGCTGTGCGATGGCGATAACGATTGCGGCGATAACTCCGACGAGGATCCCCTGCACTGTGGTCAGCGCACATGTCCAACGAACAGCTTCCGCTGCCCGAACCATCGCTGCATTCCGGCCACCTGGTATTGCGATGGCGACGACGATTGCGGTGATGGTGCCGACGAGCCGCCAGATTACTGCAAATCGGAGGGTCGCACCTGTTTTGGCGATCTGTTCACCTGCGACAACGGCAATTGCATTCCACGCATCTACATCTGTGATGGCGACAACGATTGTCTGGATAACAGCGATGAGGACAATCGGCATCAGTGCAGTGAGTATTTTATTAAGTCATAACCAAAATCGATTTTAATCGATTTTATTCACTTTTTAGACGATCGGAAATGTGACGAGGAGACTGAGTTCACGTGCGTGGAGAACAAGTCGTGGCAGCGGGCCCAGTGCATACCCAAAAAGTGGATTTGCGATGGGGATCCGGATTGTGTTGATGGCGCCGATGAGAATACAACGCTGCACAATTGCGCCACTCAACAGCCATGCGGTGAGGATATGTTTACCTGCGGCAACGGTCGCTGCATCAACAAGGTAAGTGCTCAAAAGAAAAAAGGTCATCAAAGGTCATAATCTACTCTCGAATGTATCAGGGCTGGATTTGTGATCATGACAATGATTGCGGCGATGGCACCGATGAGGGCAAATTCTGCAATTCCAAATACAAGACGTGCTCCCCACTGGAGTTCACGTGCCAGAACTTCAAGTGTATCCGCAATCAGTATCGATGCGATGGCGAAGACGATTGCGGCGATCATTCCGATGAGGTCAACTGTAAGAAGGAGAATGTGACCTGTGCCCAAGGACAATTTGCGTGCACCAACGGACAGTGCATCGACTACAGTCTGGTCTGTAACAAGGTGGCCGACTGCACCGATGAATCCGACGAGCCAGCCCACTGCAATGTGGATGAGTGCGCCAAGGTCGAGATCAATCAATGTGGACACAAGTGTGTGGATACCCTAACCGGCTACTACTGTGACTGCAACGAGGGCTACAAGTAAGTAGTATTCCATCTATTCCCATTTAATATAGGTGATTGACGAACTGATTGACAAGCTGATTGACGAACTGATTGACGAACTCATTCGATTAGTGACCAGCCAGCAGCTACAATTTACACTGAAAGCGGAAAACTAGCGCAGTCTGAGGCTCCACTTACTTCTTTCCCAGTTTCCAATTGGAATCTCATCATCTCTCCCTCTCTATTTCGCTCCCTCTGCCTCTCTCTCTCGCAGGTTGTTGGCCGATGGCAAAGCATGTGCAGATGTGGATGAATGTTTGGAGCAGCCGGGCGCCTGTTCGCAGCACTGCTCGAATACGCCGGGCAGCTTCTACTGCAAGTGCGACGAGACCTACTATGAGAGGCAGAACGATGAGCACACCTGCAAGCGGAAGGACAGCATTCCGCCGTGGCTGATCTTCACCAACAAGTACTATGTGCGCAACATGTCCGTCGATGGCCGTCAATATAATCTGATGCATCAGGATCTGATGAATGTGGTGGCCCTCGACTTTGATATCAAGGACCAGTATATGTATTTCTGTGATGTCACTGCCAAGACGATATTCCGTGCCAAATACTCGGATGCCAGCGTTGATCTGCCAACGGAGCGTGAGGCTGTCATCCGGCATGATTCGCATGGCTTGGAGGGCATCGCGATTGATTGGGTCGGTCGCAAACTCTACTGGCTGGACAGGCACTCAAAGAATCTGGATGTCTCCGAATTGGATGGCACCAAGCGCAAAACACTGCGCAGTGGTGTCGTTGATCCGCGTGCGATTGTTGTCCATCCGGGCATTGGTTACTTGTACTTCACATCCTGGCATCTGCAGGCCTATATCGCCAAAATGGGCATGGATGGCTCGAATTTTACGCGCATTCTCAACTGGAATGACGGAATCGCTTGGCCAAATGCTTTATCCATTGATTATTTCACGGATCGCATTTATTGGGCCGATGCGCATTTGGATTACATTGCATACACGGATCTGGAGGGACGTCATCGTCACGTTGTCCTATCTGGCAACAGTGTGCCGCATGTTTTTGCCCTGAGCCTGTTCGATGACTTCATCTACTGGAGCGATTGGAATCTCAAGGCAATTGTGCGCGCCAATAAGTTCCATGGCGCCAATTACACGGTGCTCCGAAACACAACACATCGTCCATATGATCTGCACATTAATCATCCGCTGCGGCAGTTGCCCTACACGAATCCGTGCGGCACGAATAACGGCGGCTGTTCGCATCTGTGCCTGATAGCACCGCCGCCGGAGTCCACCTACCTGAACATCGAGGGCTACATTGAGGAGGGTGCCCCGATCTTCAAGTGCGCCTGCCCCAATCAGTTCTATCTGGCGCGCGACTCGAAGACGTGCATTGCCAATTGTACGGCCGGGCAGCACTTGTGCGGCGGCAGCGATGAGAAGTGTATACCCTGGTTCTGGAAATGCGACGGCGAGAAGGACTGCAAGGATGGCTCCGATGAGCCGAGCACCTGTACACCGCGCCACTGTCGCGCCGGCACCTTCCAATGCAAGAACACCAACTGCACCCCATCCGCCACCATCTGTGATGGCGTCGATGACTGCGGTGATGGCAGCGATGAGCAGAACTGCGAACTTCCCTGTCCGCTGTCCGACTTCAAGTGCAAGACAAGTGGACGCTGCATCCTCGACAGCTGGCGCTGCGATGGCGATGCCGATTGCAAGGATGGCAGCGATGAGGATCCCCTTGTCTGTCGTAAGTACTGATTCCAGCCCACTTTTGCATCCTCTGAACAAAATATGAGATACCATTTTCAAATTCTCTATTTCTGGCCGTGTAGACAAGCGCACCTGCGATCCGGACACGGAGTTTTCCTGCAAGAATGGACGCTGCATTCCGCAGCTGTGGATGTGCGACTTTGACAATGACTGTGGCGACGATTCAGATGAGCCAGCTTACATGTGCCGGCAGAGGAACTGCACCACCGGCTGGCAGCGCTGTCCGGGTCAATCGAACTATCGCTGCATACCCAAGTGGCTGTTCTGCGATGGCAAGGACGATTGCCGGGACAACAGTGACGAGCTGCCGGACAATTGCCCCAAGTGCTCAGCAGAGACGGACTTCAAGTGCGGCAACAATCGATGCATACCAAAGTAAATATGATTCACTCAATTCCAGAAGATTATCCTTAACGTATTCGCACTTTCTTGCACGGTTCACAGGCAATGGATGTGCGACTTTGCGGATGATTGTGGCGATGCCAGCGACGAGAACGATGCGATCTGCAAGGGTCGCTATCGGGAGTGCTCCGAATCGGAGTTTAGATGCGGCAACGGCAAATGCATCTCGTCCCGCTGGCAATGCGATCACGAGGATGACTGCGGCGACAACTCGGATGAGATGAACTGCGAGGGATATCAGTGCAAGAATGGCACATTCCAATGCGCCTCGGGCCACTGCATCGCCAGCTATTTCCGCTGCGATGGCGATCGCGATTGTCGCGATATGTCCGATGAGGTTGGCTGTCCGCCCCGATTCCCCGGCGGCCGCTTCTGTCCGGAATCACGATTCCAGTGCACAAACAATCTGTGCGTCTCCCTGACGGATCTGTGCGACGGCACCGATGACTGCGGTGATGGCAGCGACGAGGATCCCAAGGTCTGCAGCGATTTCAATTGTGACACCCTGCGTCGCTTCCAGTGCGCCAATCATCGTTGCGTTGCCCGCTACCAGATCTGCGATGGCATCGACAATTGCGGCGATGGCAGCGACGAGAACAACATGACCCTCTGCGCCAGCAAACAGAAGCCCTGCGATCTCTATACGCAATACCAGTGCGCCAACAAGCACTGCATCGAACGTGCCCAGGTCTGTGATTTCTCCGATGATTGCGGCGATGCCAGCGATGAGCTGGGCTGCCATCATACGAGCAGCTGCTCGGAACAGAATCGCGGCGGTTGTCAGCATCACTGTCACAATCTAACCGATGGCGGCTACATATGCACCTGTTATCCGGGCTACATCATTGCGCCGGACAACAAGAAGCGGTGCGCCGATGTCGATGAGTGTGCAACAAGGCAACACACATGCTCGCATCAGTGCCACAACATGAATGGCACATATTCGTGCAGCTGTCGCGAAGGTTTCCATCTATCCGATGGCAGCAGTGGCGTCTGTAAGGCCGAGAAGGAGGATGTCATCTTGGTGTTTGCCAATGGGCCAGAGATACGCGGCCTTGATCTACAGAAGAAGGAGGAGTTCGATGTGATTGCGGCTGAGAAACGCATCGAGGCCCTCGACTATGATGCACAACAGCAGATTGTATTCTGGGCGGATAGCTATGATAAGACAATCAAGCGCTCCTACATGGTGAACGCGGCAGATGGCCAGGCAAAGATCGGTTTCGCTCAGGACCTCAATATGAAGGGTGGCTCGAAGCCGACGGCCGTTGCCGTTGATTGGCTCGCCTCGAATCTCTACTGGACGGAGGTGGATCGCACTGGTTCGAAGCCGCGTGGTCGCGTCATGGTGGCCAAAACGGATGGACGATATCGCCGATCGATTGTAAATGCCGGGTTGGAGGTGCCGACCTCAATTGCTGTGAATCCACAGCTGGGACGCATCTATTGGGCCGATGCTGGCTCTGCGCCCAAAATCGAAGTCTCCTGGATGGATGGCTCCAAGCGACGTCCGCTTATTACCGAACAAATTCGTCATCCCGCCGGCCTCACCATTGACTACGCACAGGATCACATCATCTACTGGGTGGATACCAAGCTCAATGCCATCGAATCGATGCGAGCCGACGGCTCGCGACGCAAGGCCATCGTTAAGGGTGACCAACTGCGTCATCCCGTCTCGCTGGATCTGTTCGAGTCCAATATGTTCTGGGTGACACGCGACACGGGCGAGCTGCTGCGCCAGGATAAGTTTGGACGCGGTGTTCAGGTGGTGGTGCATCGCAACCTCGTCAATCCGTCCGGCCTGAAGGTCTACCACGAGAAGCGCTACAACACCTCGCTGCGGAATCCGTGCTACGAGTCGAGCTGCTCGCATCTGTGTCTCCTGGTGCCCGGCGGACATCGTTGCGCCTGTCCAGATACTTCCGGACCGTTGCCCTCGCATCGCAGCACAGCCGAGGTCATCTGCGATGCGGCAGCAGAACGTCCACGGCCCGCCCCACGCATCTGCCCGTGCCGCAACACCGGCCTCTGCAAGGAGAATGATCGCGGCGAGCTGTACTGCGACTGCCCGCCAGAGTTCACGGGCGATCACTGCGAGCGGAGCACAACGGGCGCCTTCGGGCATGGTGGCGCCAATGTCACAGCCGTCGTCGTGCCCATCATGGTCATACTCCTGGTCATGATGGCCGCCGCCGGCGCCTGGTATGTCATCCGCAAGCGTCCATTGTAAGTACACCGATTAAGAAATTTCCAACCAATTTCTAAATATATTCATATATATAAATATTTGAAATCAATTTTGTATCCTTATGATTCCCAACTGATTATTTTACTCTGTGTGTTATGCAGCGGCAAACTGGCGCGTATGCCAGCAATGACGTCATCCCAGAGCGTCACCTTCCGGCACGGCTCGAATGTGGAGTTCAGCGAGAGCGGCTTTCCGGGCGCCTCGGCACCCGGCGCCAACGACATGGCGCCCATCGAAGGCTACAACCTGCAGACGGTGAATGCGAACAAGGCTCGCGACTTTGCCAATCCCATGTACGATGCTGTACAATCGGGAACCAACACCGATCCGGGCATGAGCAATGGCTCAGGTAAGCAACAAGCAGACAAAACCAGCAAAGTCAAGACAGAACCGACTGCGAAATACTCTGATACCAATCAGCCATACCATCTGACAGCAGGTACCACAGGAGGTTTGCAGGAGGTTCCTAGTAATCTAACTTCCAAGTTTGATAGATATACGCTTTTGTCAGCTTTAAGGGCGGGAGTGGGCGTGATAAAAAAAAATGTTGGAGTTTCGTAGTAATCCTTCTTCCAAATTTGGTAACTGTAGCTCTTAAATTGTGGGAGTTGTGGGTTTTTGGGAATTTTGGGACGGGTGTGGGCATGGCCGGAAAACAATTTGAAGGATTAGTAGTCTGCCCTCCAAGTTTTATATCTATTGCTTTTTAAATGGGGTGGTAGTGGGCGTGGTCCAAAATTGCCGGATTTTGCGATTATCGATCTTATCGATTTGCTAGCCTCATAGTGTACGTAGCACTCCAATTTTTACGTTTGATATCAGAGAACATAATAATCTTAATTTAAACGAAAAAATCATCAGTAGAATAATGAAGATTGATTTTTATCTTGTCAGATGCAAGTCATTGTTATTATAGTTTTTTTTTTTTTCATTCAAATAATGGCCATAATCATATAAATTGTTTATTGTTTTATTTCCCATATTCTTTTGGGTTTCCTCAACGATTTTTGCTTTTATTGATTTTTATGCAAAAAAAAAGTATCAAAATTATAACATTGAGTTTTTTGTTTAAATAAAAAAAATATTATTTATATGGAATTATATTTGTAAGAATTGTATTTAGCAAATATATCTCAACTCTGCATTCTCTCTCCCCTCTCTCTCTCTCTGTTTGTCTCTGTCTCTGAACAGGCATCTACGATGTGCCACAGGACCCGTCCAAGTCAAAGGCCATGGGCCATTCTGGGTCGTTCACGGAGCCCGCCTCGGCCATAATAGCGCCCAGCAGCATTACGCACAAGTCATCGCCGCAGTTGCAGCTGCGCACCAGGGAGCTGGACCCATCGGCCGATACCGGCAAGGACACACAGTATCTGGTCGAGGAGGATAAGTCAGAGTGCTGATATCAAGCTTATCAGGCAGCGGTAACGCGATCGCTCAGCTGTCGACGTCAGCAGCGATCAAAGACACGCCCAAATAGTTATCCGCTGCACACATAGCATCGACTCATCCAACAACAGGAAAAACACAGGCAACAAGAACAGCAACAACAACAACAACAACAGCAGCAACACCAAGAACAACAGCAACAACAACACAGCAAGCATCACAAATCTTGGCATGCAGCCAGCAGCGAGGGCAACGCAAGACAAACCACTAAGGTCTAGAATTTATACATATATATATCTTGATATGTATATATATCAGTGACCCTCGCTGAAAGCAATCTTTAGCCCCCGCCCCCACTTGTACCCTACCCCCCGCATACACATATCCTTGGAGACGAATGAGGGGGCAAATGGAAGCGCCCCGATAAACTAACAAAAACAAAAAAAAAAAACAAGAACAAAGCAAACAAAAAACAAAAAAAAAAATCAACTGTTGCAATTATTATTATATAAATCTATATATAAATTTATATATATATACACTATATACCATATACTAAATACACATACATTTGCATATGTATGCACACTAAGTTAGGCGGCGCCAACTCGGTTCTAAGCTGAAGCGCCCCGAAGACGAGCGCCTTTTGAAAAGCCAGCGAATCTCTAAATGAAAGCGCCACAAAAATAACATTTTCGAGTCCAATTTTGAGGCGCGCATTCAACACACACAAACACACACACACACACACCCATACACAGCAACAACAAAAACAAAAAAAAAGAAAAGAAAACTTTGTAAAGCCAAAATGTTTTTTTTTTTTTTTTTAAAGCCATTTTTGCGCCTGATTGCAAAAACAGAAGGAAAAAGAAAAAAGAAAAACTAAAACAAAAAATGAATATGAATTGTAAAAAGGCATAGAGTATATATTTTTCTGAACGCTAAATGACAATATTAACTATATACTTATGTATCTAAATGTCTATGTATACAAGGCAAAAACCAACGCGACGATATCATATTACTATGTATGTATTTGTATTTGTTTAAACTTTCAAAAAGACAGACATCATTTATAAGCTAGGCGTCTTTTTTTAACGCATAAAAATATTTAAAAAAAAAAAAAAGACAAAAATAAACAAAGAAACAGGAAGCTAAAACTAAACCACATCAACAGCAATACAAAACCACAACAAATTTAAAAACAATCCAAGCGGAATTTCTATATTTTTTCTAAAAAAAAAAAAAAAAAATATTCATAAAAAAAGCATAAACTACGCAAAAAAAAAAAAGAAACAGATATTAAAACTAAACACAAGCTTAATAACAAAACATAAGAATAAGTGTGAACAAAAGAGAAACAAAAAAGTGGAAATACGAAAGAAGAAAGATAAAACACTTTTGTGCTTACAAGTTTAAACAAATGAGTATGTAGATTAATGCGTTTAATATAATTATTTATTTTATTACACACATTCAATTTTAAAGTAATTTTTGTCTGTGCTACATTTTGCATTTCTCTGTGGTTAAGTTTTACCAATGCGTTAACTTTCCAAGACATTCCATAGTGCGTGAGCCATGTTGAAGTTTGTCAGCCTCTTTTTCAAATTTTGGTATTTAAATTTACTTATTATTATATGCACACATGTATGTATGTGTACTATTATATATATAATTATATATACATATATATATATATATATATATATATGTATATATTTTGTTTGTTTGTAAAACAAAAGCGAAGCTTTGTTTGTGTGTGTAATTAACATGTAACATTTTTTATATATTTAAACTAATGTTTTAATCCTTTTATTGATTCTGTCATTTGTTTATTTTTTTTTTTTTGGTCATCGAAAGTTTTGTAACTCTTGCAAATCTGTGCTTCCTTTCAGTTAAGCGTGTTTTTAGCATAAATTTTAGTGAAAGATGAACTAAATACGTACGTTCGTATGTTTGACGTATTCCAACCAAGTTGACGGCATCCAGCCTAGAACACAACCTGGCTGGCAACCTTACATCTATATAAATAAATATCTATATATATATATATATATATATATATATATACTACGATGATAATGTGAAAAGATGTGGAGAGAGTTAATGTATGTATATTTAATGTCAAGTGAATGAAAAACTATTTGTTGAAAGAAATTAATTTTTTTTTATTATACAAAATGAAAAACTAAAGAAAAAACATAAAATAAAAAATAATAAAAGAAAAATGTAAAAAAAAAACAAAAACGAAACAAAAGAAACCAGCGAATCTTTTCAGCATTAACATTTCAGATTTATTTTCTTGTTTTTATTGTTTGTGCAAATAAATAAATTGACATATAAGTATTTGTGCTAAATGCTAGGACCTAGACATATATTTATATATATTAATTTTGGAGACAACACTTTCACAAATGGGGACGACAAAAAGTTGTGTGTGTGTGTGTGTATGTATATTCTAATTATATGTATTTAGGCTTGTGTATAATTACTTATGCTTAGACCTTTAGGTGAATTGCTTAAGTCTTGGTGAGGCAGATGATTATCGTCGTACTTATTAACAAATTAGCTTAGATCTTATAAAAAAAAATATATATATATATATATTATTTATAAATTTAAATCGACACACACACACACGCACGCACACACACTGACAGTCGCTTAGCTGATGATAGATGTGGTGTGAATCTGGCTGGGCTAATCGCTCGTCTTCAAGCGCTTCACCGGCCCATCGCTACCTTGCGAATTGGAGTCCTCCGAGAAGGGCATGCTCGACACAAAGTCTGCGCCCTGACTGTCGCTTACAACGGAGAAACCTGCCAGCCAAAAAGAGCGAAACAAAAGATTATTGACTAACAATGAGGCCGACACTCTGAGACTGAGACTCACATGTATTTGAATCGTCGGCGGTGAGGCCGGCATAGCTTGGCGTTATTTGGGGTGGAGTTGGCGTGCCCTTTTGGGAGTTCTCCTTGTCGCTGATCTTGTTGCTCAGCTGCAGCTGCTTTGTCTTCTTCTCGCTGTTCGAGGATATCGGCACCCATTTATAGATCTTCATAGTCGTGTCGCTGATGGTCACCCACTTCTTCTCCCAGTGTCGCACCTTGTCCACGGCCTGCATAACACGCTTGATATCATCCTTGGCCCGGCTCCGTGTCTCGGCGCGCACACTACGTGACATTTCTCTCTTTCTCAAAACGTGCCGATGTCGATGGCGTCTGCAAGGCGGCTAAAACTGACAATGCGGCCGACGGTTTGACGGGTGCGGCGCTGCTGCAACTTTTTTGAGCCAGTGCTCCTCGCCCTGATGTGTTGTGTTACGTTGCAATGTGTTGTATTGTGCGTTAAGCCTCTGTCTTGAGGGTTTTTTCGCGGAAATGCTTTTATTTTATTGCAAATCTCAATCAAGGCGAGAAGCGAGGATACATTTGTGAGCCAGTGGTGAAAAGCGTTGCATCGTTGATATCGGTACATCGATGTTTCGATATATTTGAATGGAATTACCTTACTTTTATTGAGGTACATTTCGATATACATCCCCTCTCTTTCAGCTTCTGGATCTCTGCTGCATCAATTAACACGAAAATATTATTTATTTTTTTTTATCAAATTACTGTTTTTTATTTATTGTATTTAAGCACAATGAAGCCCAATACGGCGAACATGTATTAGCAATAATATAGTCATAATAAATAAATATTAGGAAATATATCTATGAACAAATTTATAAATGATATATTCCCTTATATTTTATCAGCAGCATGTAGGCAGTATCGATACTTTCGCACCTACCCTTATTCTCGTGTCACAACTCTCACGTCTGAAATTTAAATTTTAATCGATACTTGCTAATTTAAATTGTTCTTATCAATATATGCTACCACTTTTCACAATTGGAAATCAGATTATCATCTAAAATAAGGCGTTTTTAATTGAGAAAACTTTTTATGTCCATGTCACGCATAATTTGCAACATAAAATACTATCGCGTACTAGTCACCGTGCTGTCAAATTTTCAAATCATCGATAGGCATTACAGTACGAATTCTGCTAACATGCTGTTGAAGAGCTCATGCCTTAACATCGCGTTTACAGAAACAAAAGTTTTTCGACAATCGAAGGGCGAGGAAATTATGCGCAGCGCGGTGTTGTGGTTATTTTTTTTATTTATTTTTACGTAAATACATACATATACATATATATCAAGTGCATAAATGCGATGAAGTGCAAATGTAAAGTGAACGTGTCGATTTAAGTGATGTCTGTGCATGCGGCTCTGCCCTCTGCATTGGCTTTCGATTGAAAGTTGACAGCGGACGAAATTGCAGGCAACGCCATCATCAACGTCGTTCGTTCAGGAGAGGAGTGGAGTGGTGGGGAGAGAGCGAGCGAGAGGGATAGAGGAGAGAAGCGGAACGACGGGTTCGAGGAGGAATATCGCAAAATAAATTGCAGGCAACAACAACGTGAGTGCGTGTGTGAAAAAAAAGAAAAAAAGCATTAAAAAGCCAGAATAAGAAGAAGCAGCAGCAGCGACTCGGGGAAAAAAGAAGCAAACGACTAGTCGAAAGAAAAAGAGCGCAAGGTGGGAAGCAAGAATAACAGGAGAAGGGCGACTTACAGCAGGCAAGAGAAACAAAAAGGCAAAAAAAAAATGTTTTAAAAAAACAGGAGTACGACGAAAACAGTACCAAAGGAAAGACTGCAACAGCCGCAACAACAAAAGCAGCGGCATCAACAGCAACAATAACAGCACCAACAACAGCAGCAACAACAACAGCAGCAGCAACAACAAAAGCAGCAGTAACAACAACAGAATATTAGCAAACAGCAAGAGCAAAAAACAATTCAAATAGTTTTCATTTGGATAAAGCGAAAACGCATTGTTGTCTGTGCATGTGTGTGTGTGAGTGTGTCTGTGCCTCAATCTCTATCTGGGTGTGCGTGGGTAGCTGTGTGTGTGTGTGTGACGATATGTTTTTATAACATCACCTACATAATTCGCAGCAAGCAGCAGCAGCAGCAACAACACGGTGAGAAGAAGAAGCTGGAGCTGGAAAATCAACTTGTGGCAAAAACAACAGCAACAACAACAACAAACGCTCGCTCGATCAGATTTCACGCATCGCCTAGCCGTCTCGTATGTTGTTTTCTGTCTCTGTCGCACTTGCAGTTGCACACGATCCGTCATCACTAGCTCATCGTTATCGTCATCGTCATCGTTATCATCATCGAGATATCGACTATTGCATCGACTTCATAAACAACAACAAAACGGAGACGCCAACTGACGTCGCCGCATCATCATCAGTAAACACAACAGCAACATAAACAACAACAAGAAACAACAACACAATGCCCAAATGCGATGTGAAAACCCGTTACATTCCGGCGACTTTCGCATGGATTGTGCTGCTACTGACCACATTTCTCTTCTTCTTCTATCCGTAAGTATTTACCATTTTTTGCCATACTTGTATGTATGCCTATGTGACCCAAGATGTAAGCATCTGGGTATGTGTGTGTGCATTCCCTATGGAACTCCTCGAAAAGAATGTTGCAGTTTCATCAGTCATCAAGTGTACAACGCATGGAAAGAAAGAAAAGAAAACATATATATATATATACATATATATTGCTATATATGTCAGGTTTTCTTTTATATATTAAAGTGAAGTCAGTATCAATGCAAAGGGTATTTTGTAGGCGGTGTGGGCGGTTTCCGAATTCAGATATTTTTTTGTTTTTTCGTCATTTGTCGTCAGTCAGTCGGTCGCTTTTCGACATTTACTTTGCGCTCATTTTCGTAGATTTTAACGGAGCTGCCTCAGGACGCTTATGGCCCACCTACCGCTTGCACTACCCCCTTACTATTAACTTGATAACATTTATATGGCAGGGTGGGTGGGGGGTATGTGAGTAAGACATGCAATAATGCATAATTGCATAATTAAAACTGACGTCACTAGGAAGGAGGGAAATAAAAGGCGAACAAATTGCATTAAATTGCAAACGCAATAGAAACAAACCGGGAGTGAAGGGCGGTGGAGTTGGGTGGGGCTTTGGTAAGAAACAATGGAAGTAACTGCCATGAGGACGACCAATTCTTACCCTAACCGTCCAAAAGGTCTTTGTTCTTTGTTCTCAGTTCTTGTCAGTTGTTTGTTGTTTATTGTTAAATGAATCAGCGAAGCTTTTTGGCGTCTGTCTGTCTATCTGTCTTACCGCACAGCTCATAGACTTGCCAAACCAGAGAGAGAGAAAGAGAGTAGTCACACTAAGGCCGTGAAGCATATGCATTATTTCGAACACTTTGTCACATATCAAAAGTTTGTCACAAAAAATATATTGATTTAATTTAAAATTATTTATAAAAGTATTATAAATTAGAAAATATGTTTTTTATTTATTTTTATATATGTAGAAAGTACCAATATAATAAAATTGTACCATCAATTTCTAGTTTCTTCCGTTTTCAATTTTAGAGCCCAAAATGCTTCCCAAAAATGTTTTTTTTTCGAATAGCTTCGACTATCTTTAATGCTCTTGAGACAATTTTAAATGTAATGTCAGAAAAAAATATAGAAATGGAAAAAATAAACTAATTAAGATCAAGATCACAACTCAAAAATTACAAGATTGACTCGAAAACTAGGAGACAAGTCTTAAATACACTCCACAAGGCTATTCAAAATCTCAGATAAATTTTTCCTCTCTTTGACTGCTTTACACGTGCCTTTGGTTGCTGGGAGAGGCGAGGAGGTGTCTGGCTCTAGAGGGGAGTTTCAAGAGTTGTACCAAATAAGCTTCATGCCACAGGTTGTGTGTGACCTCTGTCCCAAACAACACAAATAAGGCCACGATATGAACCAACTCCCCACGGCACCTCCTCCTCCCTCACACAAACACACACATTGACTTGGCAGAAACGGTGACGACGCGCCCCGAAAAATTGACGAAAATCAACAAAAGCGAAACCGCAAAGCATGCGAAATGACGATGAAAGCGAAAAGCAACAAGAACAATAAGAAGAAAAACAACAACAGCAAATTCAACGCCACAAATGCACAACAATATATGTGTGTATGCATGTGTGTGTGTGTGTGTGTGTAAATAAAATAAAGCTATGGTCAAACATCACATTCAGCTGAAATTGAATTAACAGCAACAAAATTAGATTTGTTAGTTCAAAATAAATAAATGTTATGCACATATTTAAAAAGAGTTTTTAGCTTAAACTTATTTATTTTGAGCTCAATGCAAGAAAATATAATGCTGAAAAACATGTGAAAGATAAGAGAATTCCACAAACGCATTTGTGACACCATAAAAAATTCATATTTTTTCTTTACAATTTTACAAACTTGCCCAAGTCAGTAAATTGAATTGAATATTTTTGAATAAGTTCCAAGAACACTTGTGAATAATACAACATAAGAAAAATATATAAAATGAAAATAAGGTTTTTTTTTTAAAGAAATCAGAGTGTATATATTAATTTCCTTTATCAAAATACTATCTTGACACATATTTTATAAATGCTTTATTTTTTAACTAGCTGAACAAAAATATTCAAGAGAATTTATCGCAATTTGAAATTTTAATATTAAATTCTGTATAATTTGATAGAGAAAAAAACATTCAAAAACAGTAAAAATGATTTATAAATATTTGTTTGCTCATTTGTTGACCACTGCTGTATACACATACATACATACATACATGTACACACACTCACATGCACAAACACATTCGCACACAAAAACGGTTTGTTAGATTTGGCAGTCAACTATAATAAAACGGTTAGCAGCAATAAGAACAATTCTACTGCGTCACTTTAACGCTCGACAATGTTAACATAAAACAGCTCACGCTCTCTCTCTCACTCACTCTCTCTCACTGTCCCCCTTTCCCCTCACCTCATCACCCACTCACTTACCTGCCCATCCCTTTCCGCCGGCTTTGTCACTCGGCAACCATTGAAATTTTATAAGCAAGTGTCGCATTTTCCACCAGTTGCCTCGCATACACACACAGATGCACACACACACACACTGTGTCGGTGTTTTATTTTGCTGTTATCTGTTTTATTTGATTCCATTCCAAGTTGACCACAACTCGATGCGAAAGAAAAACAAACCAGATTGCCTTGAACCTGAATTTCTCACTTATTAATTGGAAGAATTCTCGAACTCACCTAAACAAAATAATGCTCAATGCGTAAACAAGTGAGAAAAACAGTAAGAAGTCAAAAAACTTGTGAATTTTCACAATTACATTTAAATACATATATGTTCAAAATACAAGATATTATTATATGAATATGCACAACTCTTATCTTTTGCAAACAGAGTCAATAGAGAAATTAAAGTTTTCTTAATTTTATGCAGCAGAGACTTGAGATTTTTATCAACAAATATCGTCGCTATGCTTAGAAATTAATATATTGTATTTTGAAAACTTGTAACTTATTTTATTCACACATACTGTCCCAGTTGTGTATGTATGCAAAATGCGAATTAATTCTTGTTACTTGTATGACAAATAGTTTCCAAATCTTTGTTGTTATCAAATATGGAATATATGTCTTTTTATGCAAAATGCAACAAACTTTGGGATAACTAATATTTATATTTATTTAATGTTTGATAGGTAGTAACAGATTAGTTGCATACAACAATTTTAAATGGGTGAAGAAACACTTCGCGCCTCAGGAAATAGCTATGATCCTTGCTCACAAGGATCCAAAGTCCCAAATCCCACTACCTGACTTGAATCAATGCCATTGCTTTAATTCCAATTTTTAATAAATGTGAAGCTTATCCTCATAATAATTACATTACATACATATACAAATTTTCTATTACTGTTTGAAATTGAATTCTTTACTATTAAACGTGTATTAAAACCAGCAAACTATTATGGAACAATACAAATGTGTAACATTTTATTTTAAATATTATAAGGAAATCAGCAAGAGCCTTTATTCGAATGTCGCAGAGTGTATATCCTTGATATAGCCCACTCAGTCCAAATGTCTGGTTGGCTGAAATGTTTATTTAAAGTATCGATTCAAATAGATGGCAGTAAAAGTCATAACTTTTAACAAATAACTTTGTAATCGAGCACTTATATACCTTGATATGGCGATAATACATTATACGTGTGCACACACACACACATGCAAGTGTGTGTGGAACCAGCCCATCAAATTAATTGGACCTCAGTTTTGCTTCTGTTATAGCTGTGCTAACATGCCAATTAATATATATATAAGAGCACATATATATGTGAAATATATATATACATATATATATGTATGTAATATATAAGCTTCTGTTCTAAAGTTAAACATTATCAACTCAATTCTATTTGTCTTGTTATGTTTCAACATTAAAGCTCGCAAATATGAATGAATTTTTGTGGCTGTCCGTTGAGTTGAGGTATTTTCGATTTTCCTGCATTCTAATTTGATATTTGTTTTTGTTTAATGTTAGCAGGTGATTTAAATGGTCATAAATGGAATCTATTGCAATTTGTCTCTAATTAATTTGTCAAATTGAAATTTCAATTGGCAAGGAACTAAGTATATCGAAATATTGTTAAGTGCTGTAATTTGTGTTGAAAGTATTTCATGGATTTTATTTGATTTTTGGTTACCTTATTCTACGTCTTCGCTGTTATTGTTGCTATTTTTATTCTAATGGTTTTTATTTTGTTATGGGTGTTCAAATTACTTACTGCTAATACCTAATGGTGTGTGTGTGTGTGTGTGTGTAAGTACTTAAAGTGCTCCAAGCCCAAACCATTTCGACTAATTATATTAGGACAAACTTTGCTTATGGTTTCAGTGAGCCGTACGGTGAGGGGTGGCGGGTGACGAGAAAGCGCACTCTAATTCAACATAAATAAAAACAAAAACTCACTGAGAGAAAAGATGAAATTTCAAACTAAAATTAACTGCAAACCATTTCGAAATCCATGCCCGATCTTAAAGTCACAAACCAGAAAACGAAATCCCAAATTCAACTATATTTTCTGCAATCACAAAAATTCTGTATAAAATTCCGATTTGGTACAGATTTTCGCTGTGTGTATATCCTTATATATGTATGGGTGGATACGAATCTTGTCTCGAGAAATAAGACAATAACAGCTCGACGAATCCCACTCCAACTCCTTGACCTGCCTGTTTGTTGTTGCAATTGTCACAATGCTTTTCTCTTCATACCCTGTAAAAAGGATTCAAGGAACTTCAAGAAAGTCAAACGAGCAGATTGTGTACGATATGTTATATATAAATAGTTGGTTATAGGGTGTAGGTTAGTCGAGATCTCGCTCTGTCTCTCTCTCTCTCTATCTCTCCCTTTCTCTCTCTCTCTGTCGAGAATAGAGAACTTCCACCTGTTTCTATTGCTTATATGCGTGGTATATTTCATGACTATGCCAAGTTTCTGATTGAATTCCAAACTTGTAGCTGTCGTGTGTATGTGTGTGTATTTGTGTGTTTTTGTGTGTGTGTAGCTACACCTGTTCACGTTCACCCACATGCAGCGCATCAAGGTACAAAAATATAATAATGACAATGAGAAAAGACAGCAGCTACAGATAATATGCAGGTTGTGTTTTCGATCAATCGAAACTTAAACTTGTAGCGGGGCTATACAAAAATGCATACAAAATTCCAACAGGTGAACTTCTTGATTACAGAATGAAAAACTTGTTTACCTTTATTTTATATGATGATTGTTTAAAGTATTAACAGACACATGGCATATATATATATATATGCCAAACAAATCGAATATCTTGGTAAACAATAGTATCGCTGATCGGTTGTTGCTATGTGGAGCTATATGCTAAATGATATTGTTATTCGATACAAAATGTCAATATTAAAGAATGGCTGATTCAGTCAACAACATTCAATGGTTAGCTTGTTATATGTGTATATTATCTACATAGATATAAATATATATGTATATATATGCAGGCATAATATTCAATTATTCAGTTTGGGTAGTGGAACAGTTAACACCATGATTCACAATGGTTCGAATTACGTTTGGCAAATGCTTTGAATCATTCCAGTTCTTATCAGTTCCTAATAAAGCGAGCACTAAATCTAATCTATTAATTTTATTAAAGCAAGTCATACCTTAGCCAACTCATCTTTGCCTCGTTTGTCAAAATTGCTATTTTGTGTGTAGGAAATAAAAGATGCTCAAATCACTATTAGGTATTATTTTAATCTTGGGATGTCTTTGCCGCATTCACGGTGTCATGTTCTACTTGACACCGAACACACAAAAATGTCTTAAGGAAGATACACAGGCAAATCAATTAGTAATGGGCGAATTTGAGGTCTCGGATGTTCCCGGCCAAATAATAGACTATACTGCTCGCGATACGAAAGGACACATCCTGGCGCAGAAGGAACACATTACTAAAGGAAAGTTTAGCTTCACATCCGAAGTTTATGATGCGTACGAAATTTGTTTCATTTCAAAAGTACCACCACACCAACGTGGAATTAGTCAAGAAGTTTCTTTAGTGACTAAAAAGGGCGTTGAAACTAAAAACTACGAAGGCATTGGAGAGGCTTCTAAACTCAAACCGCTTGAAGTGGACCTTAAGCGCTTAGAAGATCTTTCCGATTCGATTGTACGCGACTTTGCTGTAATGCGCAAGCGAGAGGAGGAAATGCGGGATACTAATGAGAAAACTAATAGTAGAGTACTATTCTTTAGCATTTTCAGTATGTGCTGCTTGCTTGGTTTGGCAACTTGGCAAGTTCTATACCTACGCAGATATTTTAAGGCAAAAAAACTCATTGAATAGTGAAATACAAAGGCGACGCGCTGTTGAGTATGTTTCAAAGAGCCTAAGCTTCACAGCTGTACATCTCAATTCCTTTAGAAATAAAGTGTACCAAATCAAAAATAAAAAAAGTCAAATTATTTTATTTATTTTTGGTAACTTTCTTTTAAATTATTATTATTAGTATTACATTCGTTCATTGCCGTAACTCAAAGTTGAATATACCTTTTCAATTTTGCACATAATCGAACTCGTTCGTTCGTTTAATACTTTACTTCACCTCCCCCTCGTTGCCCTATTTAGCCCCCCTCTCTCCCACAGTCACCTTCTGGCCTTTTCCGAAGGTTTTGTCAACTTGTTAATGAATATAAATGTGTGACGCTGCCTGTGCGACATCAGTGCTGGCTCACATTGCTCAGCGAGCTCGCTGCTTGTGCTGATAATAATAATAATAATAATAATAATAATAATAATAACAATAAAAAAAAAAGCTATGTGAATGCTTTTGTTTATTTTCTGCCCTTGCTATTGCGTTGATAATATCCGCCGGTCATCGCGAGCCACAGCAACAACAACGACAACGAAAACAACAATAGCAACACAAAAAAAGCTCTGAAAATGAGTAACAAATAAATAAACAAAAACATAAAAAGTACAAACACGCACGCACAACATACATAAGTAAAAGGCAATCGAGCAACTACCCTGTAATTAGCTCAAAATGGAATATAAACCAAAATTAGCAAGAGCTTGTGTTGATTAGGGGATATATATATAGGATATATATCCTTGAAAAGAGTGAGATTGAAAATCAATATTTTTCGATTTTGGTGTAGATCCCAAATACATAATTTATAGCCAGTTTCCGCTATGCCCAACATTTCGTTCGTTTATTCACATTATTCACATTTCGCGATTTCTTTATGAGTCGTCTCCGTTGTCGATAACGAGTGAGTGGCAAAATTAGCTGCGGATTGCCAGAATTTTATTTGTCATTTCGGAATGAATAAGACAATTAATTAAAAAGTAAAGCAAATTAACAAATTAAATACTTTTTAATTGAAATTGGATTGACTTTTGCTCTTAATATTTTCTTGCATATTTATCAACAACAAATAAATAGAAATAAAAGATAATCAAAAATATATATATATAATCTATATAGAAAATGGATGGATGCTTCAAATATTCTAACATTGAATCTCCTGCAACGAAAAGCTGAAACCGCATCGAAAAATATTATTTTGCTATTTATTCACTTCAAATCTTTAATAACTTATATATGTTAACTCTTATGTCATAAAAAGGGTTTTACTAGTCAATGCAATATTGAAGCAAAATAACACTCATTTATATCTAGGCAATTACAAAAAATATATTCTATATATTCAGCGATAGATTTTTATAAAAAAAAACCCACATCGAACGTGTCTAAAAAAGAAAAAGAAAAATTTACGGTTTGTCTGCTGAACTTAAAATATGTTTCCCAAGAATGCAGCCATTTCGGCTGCTTTTTGGATTTCTTCTCAATCGGCAAATCCCGCCCTTGATTAAACGTAGCTTAGTTTTGACCTCTTAGTCTGTAAGAGTAAATTGCAATAAGAATTAATAACACAGAATTTAGTGTCAACTTTTGAAGAACGCCTTGAATGGGACTTAGTTATTTAAATTAAATGAAATTATTTATAGAAATAAAGAACTGTGAATTGATAACACGATATAGTAGGAAAAAAGAGTCGAGATTGACTTTAGTTATTTAACTACAAACATAACACAACGATTAGCTGGGGAGGACAGGTTAATTAGGTGAAGTCCATCGGTGTATGGTGTAATATACCCCTTATGTACGACTGAATGATTTGTTTCATTCGAAGATTAGTAGAATTGAAATTGGTCAACGGCAACCAGCCACCTTCAATTTGCACTTGGTTTTTCCATTTCGATGCCAATTAACATTCGCATCACTGCCGCCAAAAAGTGATTATGACGTTGACATTCTTGTTGTTATTTTTTAATGTTGTTGTTGTTTTTTTGTTGTTTTTTTTTTATCAATGCCAGTGACGTTGCTGTCGGGTAGCCACAAGACCAAAGCGGGGCTCAATGATTCTCGGAATTATGTCATGCATGGTTTCGATTTGAAATTTTGCCTTGTATTTGAACTTAGCAATTACTGGACACTTTTGCTTGTAAGCCATCTGTTTGTCCCGATTTTCGCACTGTTATCTCTGTTGCATGTTTTCAATTTGTGCATATTCAATTTCGACTGTTGTTCAGAATTGCATTGTATGCGTATGCAGGCAAAGCATTTGTATTTCAAAAGCAATTTCAAACTGCAATCATGGCCCAGTTATTTATAAATATATATATATACAATTATTTGAATGGCTGATGGCTTACTCTGTCTCATGCTCAGATTTTGAGTTGCTAAACTGGAGAAATCAATAAATTTTGCCGGGGGGGCTGTCTAAACTTTGTGTGTAGAATCTATCACGAAACTTTTAGGTTTGTTGTTTTTATTTTTTTTGGCTAGAAGAGAAACGACTTCCTGTTGCCGATGTCGCTGGCTGCTCTACTTCTTCTTCTTCTTCTTCTTCTACTACTACTTCTACTTCTTCTTACACTAAATAATTAGAGATTTTAATTAGCACTAAATCCACGCGTCAAATGCAAAAGAAATGGAAAGAAAAAACGTCGCCAGACGGCGGCAAAGTCGTCTCGGAGGCCAGGCAGAGCAGTGAGAGAGGGGGCACTTGCTGTCCCCCGATTAGGGGGTTCGGTTTGGGGTGAGGGTGAGGGTCCCTCCAACGTCCCCCTTGCCACGACGGCTTTACGTTGTTCGTCAGTTTGGCAAGAGCAAGAGCAAATGGAATTGGAAATGGAAATGAAAATGGAAAACTGTGTTTCATGTCTCGACGCTCGGCAACATTGAGCGAGATTATTTTTAGCGATAAACAAACATACACACACATACATATTCACATACGAATACACATACGAATACACATACACATACAAATACGCATAGTACGCATACGCCCCAGAGCACGTCACAGTGCTCTCCGAGTCACTCATCCGAAATTCAAAGCGGGGACAAAATTAATTTCGCCGGCTGTCATAACACATTAAAAAGCCTGGCGAACGAAATGTGTATGAAAAAAAGTGCTACTCTAACAGAGTCGTCTGCTTTTAGCCTCACAGTTTTTGGACACGTTTTGCCTAATGTACGGTGATAAATTATCGAAACTTTATTTGTACAAATTAGACAACTGTTTCTATAGCTTTTCACTGAGACAAAGTCAAATCTGGTCTGGGCAGCTTGAACAGACTGTATATTTAATTTTTACCTTTCTGCAGCAATCTATATACATATATATATACAATGTATAATAACATAAATCTAGATATTCTAACAAATTTTTATGTGAAATAAACTATTTGTGTATTTTTTTAGTGTAAATTGCAATTCTTTATTTATTTAAAGCAATGTTTACTAGTTAATATATACAGTGAGAGTCAGCTCAAGTCGATCAGTGTCAAAGAATTATTCATTATCTTTCAAAAATTCCAAAAACCGATGGTAGGTACATGTACTTACCACCAGTAGGAATGTATGACCCTAATAAACTGAGGTTTCCCCACCTACACCCAGGTGTCCACAATGTACCTGGTCCAAATAAGTTGCAGGCAATTATTTTTTTTCTTTGACACTGGTCGACTTGAGCTGTCTCTCACTGTATATATATATATAGGGGAATCTTAACTCAATCAATAATGGATGTGTATGAATATGGTTTCATAGTTTAATATAGACAAAAATAAGACTAAGTATTAGCAAAGCCTTCCAATTTGCAAACGATTGGAATGATCTGCTTTAGCATAAACAGCTGCTGTCAGCATCTCGATATGCAGATTATCGCTAAAACAACATGCAGACCAGGCTTACGCATCAATTTCCATATCTTTAATGTTCTCACTCAAAATCAATCAAAAATATGTAAAAAAAAATAAATAAAATGCGATGTGTGTGTATCTGCTGTATCTGCCTTCCTAGACGAGCACTCTCGACTCGTGCGCATTCCTACTTGTGGCATTGGACCTGTAACCCAAGCACACGCATGTATATATATATGTATATATATATATATATATATAAATATATATAAATTTATATATATGCACACACATACATACATACACAGACAAGCGGACAGACAGAGTTGTTCAACACTGACGCAATAGAAATAAACATGAAAATAAATTTGGGCTAGATGTGGCTGGAAGGAAAGATGTTTGCTATTTATTCGTTGTCTGTAGTTGTTTGTTAGGCACATTGCTGTGGCGGCTCTGGGTATGGTTGGTTAATCAACAAAGAACTCATTGTTGTGCTCAATTTACGCACACACATCCAAGCATAACCAAATTTGACACTTGAAAACTTCTCAACAAGAAAGACATTCATATTTCAGTCAATAAGCGGATTATGCAAAAGTTCGAGTTATTAAATCAATCCCTATTTCATCTTAAATTTCAAATGAAGACTTTAAATGCTTATATAAAATACTTAAAATACTTACTTATATATAATACTTAATACGTATGTAAAATTCGCTTCTTTTAACTGATTTAAAGTTGAAATTCTGTGTGGGATGTGGAATTAAATAAAGAGCGAAAATAAACTATGTGAAACTCTCAACGGAGAAAATGTATTGCATTAAATGAAAAATGATTTGAATAATAAATAAAATAAATACAAAGAAGCAGACAATAAGTGAGATATGCTGATGTGCTGGGGTTAAGGTGATATCAATGAAAACCTGGGTTTATCCTGTGAAAGGCTTTAAAGGCTATCAGGATCACTTCACGTTGCGTGCGAGCAGTGATTGTGTTATGCTATCAGCAATGGTATGGCGTGACTGATTAAAGCGGAAAATTAAATGTTTTTGTTATGGTTACCATGCAATGCAATCCATTTTTAAGGAAGGATTTCATAAAATCTCACTCAGAATAATAATAATTCGTGTGCACATACCAGATTCGTTTAAATTGATTTGATTGCTTTTCGCATGAAATTGTCTCTACATACATGTACAGCTTAAAGGAAATACCTTTACTTTTGAATGTTTCGGTTGACCTGAAAACGCAATGCGGCGAGTATGTATACATTTAAAATGTACGAAAGCTATGGCCACTTAAAGAATTTGATCTATTATTTGATGTTATTTTATGGGAAACTAAGCATTCTGATTGATTGGATTCGGAGAAGTTTGATGGAAAAATTAAAAAAAAAAAAAAGGAAATGTGAACAGAAATATATTAATTATATGATACTTCGTAAGAGCAGAAGCCCCGTAAATAGATGCCAACAGAAGCCGTATAATTTTCTACATCAGATCTAATAATGAGTGCATATTTCGGTTAAAGGAAGCTGACAAAGAATACTTAGGCTGTAAGCCAAGCAGAGTGTTCTTGCCTGTCTACACGATTCATCTTTTTTTGGAGCTTATATCAGGGCCAAACCAAGTAGGAAGTGCGAAATGCGAAATGCATTCACATTTTGATTTCATTGTTGCTGTTCACTACAAAATCGGATTTTCGTGTGCAACCTATTGTGCGGCAAAGACTTCACGAGGACAGAAGTACGCGTTGCAATGCCTGTGGAAAGGCAAGTCGGAAAAGCGTGACAGATTTGTCCGCAAACTCCAAGCGCCTTACGACTTAAAACCTCCCCAATTCAGTGACTGGGCGCTAAACTTTTTAGGTGTCAGTATTAGTTGGGCGATTTGATTAAAAGTTTTGTAATAATCAGCCGAAAGCTATTTAAGCAATAACAAAAATATTTGCTTACTGATATCAGTGTGGTTATTTTATTGGTTTGGAATAGATTGAAACATGTTGAGGAGAATTTAATGAAATTCTTAGGTGAGCTTCAAAATACTTATGTAGTAAAAAACGTATTCAAAAAATTCTAAGAACTTCAAAAAACTGAAGTACATCAACTCTAATGAGCCCATTAACTGAAAAAACCCAGAAAAAATTTCCCTTTAACCATTATACACATAAAACAATAAAGAATTGCTGTTTTCGAGAGTTATGCAAAAGTATTAGAAGTTTTATGGCAATACTAGGATGACAGTCCCACCGCAAATGAACAATGTGAAAAAGACGGAAGCATGCAACACCGCACATAGCTCAATCTTAATCAGCATTAATAAACGTGTCTGTCTATGCATATATATACATATATATATATATATATATATAGATTACACCGTATCAGCTTGAATATAACTTGCGAAAATCAAGTTAATTTGAAATGTTAAAGGTCCACCGACCATCCACAAATGACAAATAAATGGAAATATGGCCTTTTAGTGCTGTGCCCAGGCAAGCTAATGCCTTTCACTCTTGGGCATACGGAAAGTTTTCTTTCCATTATTTATTGTACGGAACAGTCAAAGCTGTCTGTCGAGGTGTATTTTTAAATTCGACCTAATACATCTATATAAACTGTTGCAGGCCACTTTTAATGGCACGTGCACCACGGGGTTGTGTAAATTGTAAAGTTTGTTCTGTACGTTATGTAATTTGTGCATTTTGAGATAATTCATTGCCTACAATGTGCCAATAAACCAAGAAGCCCACACAAAATGTTGTGACCTTGCATGGACATTGGCTTGAGATCATCCTTATGAGGTGGTTTTTCTGGTGGGGGGGTCGTATAAATAAATATTTGAGTTGAAATGGCACATGACAAAAACTGATGGAGGACACTTTACTCTGCCCCTTATAACATCATCATGATGATACACAGTGATTATCATAGTCATAAGTAAGAAACACTGAGTCATGACCGTTGCTGCCCTGCCCCCTGCTGTTTCCCTTCAGGAATTTCTTCTTTTAGTGTTTTCAGTGGGTTTTTTTTTGGTTTTCTTAAAATGTTGTATGATTTTGGGCACTAAATTTATATATTTACACCTGTCGGAAATTACCTCCAATGTGAGACAATCAAGAGAAAAAACATAGTGTGGCAACCCTGGCTATTGTATAAGCTGTAACCTTTGAAACTATTTCGAAAGTGATTCGTAACTGTTTGGATATAGGCGAAGAGTGATTGAAAGTGCTAGTTGAGAATATCATATTGATATATAATTATATAATATATATTGTT
The DNA here is from genome assembly GCA_035044025.1 of Drosophila paracracens. Taxonomy (NCBI): domain Eukaryota; kingdom Metazoa; phylum Arthropoda; class Insecta; order Diptera; family Drosophilidae; genus Drosophila; species Drosophila paracracens. The sequence goes on along the minus strand of JAWNMN010000400.1, from coordinate 4,978,776 downwards.
ATATATATATTATAATTCGAGTACATTTTCATTTATGATCAGAGCATGAAATGCCGCATATTTCATTGGAAAAAAGAAGAATAAAATGGGAGCCCTTCACATTCAGCTGCAGCTGTTTCTGGCGCTGATTAATAATTCGCTTAGCCAATAAAAGGCGCTTATCGTGCTATAATTAAAATTTATTTTGAAGGCCACAACAACAACAACAACAACATAAACATTAAATGCGGCAGCCTTACGGCTAAGACGCTAGTAAGGTGAACGAATTTCATTTGGAATTTCATTTCGATTATCGCCGCCGCTCTCCAAAGATAAAGATGCCTACTCGCTACCGCTCTGACCCACTGTCTCTGTTGCTAGCTGGATGACGGTGATTATGACGATGACGATGATGTTGATAATGATGTTGATGACTAATGCCAAAATGCTCGGCCATGCTGCGTTAGTGGATGATATTTTTGTATTCGTTGTTGTTCATGTATGTGTGTGTGTGTGTGTGTCGTACCGGATACCCACCCAAAAGTACTTGTAATACACATGTCATGTCAAAAAAAAATCAAATAATATCAACGACAGTTTCATATCTTGCAACGTTTCCGTTTGTGCGTGTTCTAAATGTAATCCATTTGTTAAATTTTGTTTTGTTTTTATTTTGGTGTCCACTGAGTTTAATTGACATAAAATAGAGAAATAATGAAATGAGCATATATCTAAATAAGTTAAGTACGGCAATATATTCTGCCAAGTTAGACGGGGTTTTTGGCTGCCCCACAATAAGTCACAGGAAAAGCGTTAACACACAAACAAAGATACAGATACAGAAACACAGCGTCATCCCTTTGCTATACAACGCAACTTCAAGCAAACTCCAACTGTTGATTGTTTATGAAGTGTGTGTGTGGGGTTGTGCGGGGTGTGGGTGGCTTTTGAACTTCTGACTGCCACACTCCCAGCACTCATTCGCTGCAATTAATTACATATTTCAATTTGAGAGGTTGTCGTAAATTGGCGCTCGAAATGATTGTTTAAGACAAGTGTAAGTAAGTGGGGTAAGTGGGGCAAGTGGGGCATAGGGCAACAGTGACTGTGATTGTTATGTCAACAAGTTGCAAGTACCAAAGAGACGACTGCTGCTGACAAGGCTCTCTGCTGCTATTTTGCTGTTCGTCTGTTCGTCTGTCTGTCAAAGCGTCGTATCTCGCATTACATGAAAATTCAATTTCCTGGACTTTCAGCTGAAATGCCATCGCCGCTCAACGTTCACGTAAATGCACCGGAAATGCTCTTGCCGATACCTCTCAGTATTCCGTTTACACAACTCACTTTGACTTGCCTGCCACCCACTGTGGAGGATTGTGGGTCTGTGTGTATGTGTGCCTGTGTGTGTCAAAAGTTATGTTCAAGATGAAATGTGAACGCTAGGAAGTGGTATCGACTATGTCCTTGCGAGCATGACGATAGCATATACATTTTCCGTCTGCCACAAGTCAAACGCTTTGAAGTCTTTTTATAACTAAATAAAATGTTGAAAGCGAAGCATATTTTACTATTCAATTGAAGCTGCTATCAAAGGTTTGAGGTGGCCCTATTTAATATTCAGTCTGAATTGTATTTTCTATAATTGAGTAACATCAATTGTCAGCCTCGAAATAATTATATATATTCAGCGCTGTTGCAAAGCTGCGATTTATTGCTATCATCAAATGTTACATCTTTGGGTTAATATCGACTTTTTGATTGGAAGAGCAAGATGCTTTCTTTAAGACATTGTTGTTGTTGTTGTTGAGACAAATCATCAGCTATGCTTAGATTGGCAGAGACTTGTTATAGCTCCGACTTCTTCTGATCACACCTATGACCTATTTACCCTGTAAGATAATGATGGTGACCTTTGGCACAGCTTTATTAAAATATAAAAATCATGCTTAAATATTTTGACAAATATACAGTCTCAAATTTTCACTGAAGCTTCGTTTTATGTCGAATTCTATTGGAGAAACTTCAAACTCAGATTAAGTTCAATTATCGATTGTGAAACATTTTTCAAAATTCAACCGTCCAGAGTAATACAGCATTTAACTTTTCAAAAGTTATACATTTTGAATAATACACTTTCAATTCAACGCTTTTAATGTGTTTCACTGTTTCGACCTCGTTCTCTTGCAACATTGCATGCAACTTGAGTTGGGTTTCTATAAATGGATTATTAAAGTGTTCTGCTGCTTCTGTCGCTGCTGATGTTGCCGCCGTTGTTGACATGTTCGCTGGCAAATTGTTTTGATTTGATAGCCAACACAAATTGACCTCTGTTGTGTGCCTGTCATGTTTCTTGTGTTGTCAGCTTGCTTATATCTTGCTGTTGTTGTTTTTATTGTTAATGCTAAAAGCCGTGGGCGTAAACCTGTGAGCACAAGCCCCAGTATTGCCGTGTAAAACCTTCATTTTTCGTGTTTTAACTCCAGGACATGCTGCTGCACACTCAGAAAAAAAATCTACCTAAATTTCAGTAAATCGGCCTAAAAAAAATATAAAGTTTTTTTTATTTTTAGAAATAATTTCTAAATAAAAGAAAAAAAAAATTATATTTTCCAATTATTTTTTTTAGAAATATTTTCTTTTATTAAATAATGCAAATGAATTCACACATGAAAATAAATATCCCGCTGAAAATTAAACATATTTTTTCGAATTTTTAGAAATATTCACACTGAAATTTAGAAATGCAAACCCTGTTTTAAAGAAAATCACAACTATAAATGTTAAGATGGACTTAGGGCGTTTTGTTTTTCTGAGTGTATGTTACATGTTTGTATGCATAAGCACACAGGCTCTCACTTTCCGGCTTGTTTGCTACACTTACACTGTGTAAAGCGTGTGCAAACGCATGCAAAATGAAATCCTTGGGCAAACACAGCCAGCAACCAATTTCATATCCTTTCTCTAGCCCTCTCCATCTCTCTCCCTCCCCCTCTCTCTCTCTCTCTCTCTCACTCTCTTTCTCTCTCTCACTCCCTGTCGGTGTACTGCTCCATTTCGGAATAGGGCTCATATCTCATATTTGCAAAAGCTTCGACTAAGCCTCTTGCTGCTGCTCCAGCTGGCCCCAGTGAATTGCATTTTACGTGTGCCAGCATATTCTGGCCTGGATTTGGATTTGGACCACAGTTGAGTCGCTAAGTCGTCTAATTATTCGAAATTAAAACTGTACATGTTCGCAAATTAAAAGTTTCTTATTTGATTTTATTAAATGCTCTTTCACTCTTCTCATAACTCAGTTTGAGCAAAACAATTAAATAACTGCTTAGAGAGTTTCCCCTTGAAATTTTCACTTGTTTGTCATAGTGAATTTTCCAAAATCCACAGACCCCAGCTAGAATGACAATTAAACATTTAGCAGTTATCCCGCACACTTTCCTTCACTTTTACAACTTTTCAAAGAAAGTTGAACTAGAAGTGTGAGAGCGAGAGAGAGAGAGAGAGATTTGGCGACAGAAACTTTACTGTCAGAACGAACTGAAGAAGCAGTCAATTTTAATTAAATAAGTCTAAAGAAACATGTTGAGAAAATTCACTCACAATTCCAGCAAGCTGCCAGTTAGCAGTTGCCGAAGGTCCCACGAGGACTATCTCAAGGAATACGTGCAACGTGCAACGTGCAACGTGCAACGAGCAGGTGCAGCAGCAGCTACATTGGCATTTTTAATTTGCATTGCATTATTTGTGGCAGCGCTAAACTAAGCGAAAGAATCGCACTTAAATTGCTGGAAGAGGTTACACAGACAAAAGTAGCATCAAATAATTGTTAAAAGTCATTAAAAAATGCAATTTAATCGTTGAGCAACATTTTTGTTGTGTCCATTCTCTGAAATGCTACAATCATTTAAGTGTTAAAAGTTATGATTGTGATTTATGAAGTGGGTTTTAATCATTGCCATCTTATGATTTGAACTCGATGCGATGTTTAAAGTTGCACAAATATTTGGCAAGCTGATCTTTAATTAATTGAATTTGATTAGTTTCAAAATAATTGCACTGATTCTCAGTGAACATTGGCCAAACCAAATTCAATTAGCAATGCTTATATATTTGCTGCATATCCAATGCACAAGGAAAGGTGTGTGCGGTTTCGGCTTATGTCAAACACATTAGGGTAGGGTAAACAGGAGCTACAAAGTAGGGGGTTGTTTATTTATGATATTTATGATATGAACACCTCCCCAGAGCATTGGTGTGTGTGTGTGTGCGTGATATACATATGTGTGTATCTGAATTGAGGCTTAGCTCGGCTCGTCAAATAGTTCCAGTTCAGTGGACTCCAAACTGATTGCTGGATATTGGAAATAGGGATGGGCTTGAATTGGTGACTGGAGGCGGCGGGGCAGGTGGCGTTTTGCAATCTGACCGCATAGCTGAGCTTTAGGCTATGATTATGCAGATTGCTGTTCGCTGATTAGTGGCCGGCATAATTTGTGTTGCTGGCCGTGGCTAATATCGGAATTTTTGCCAAATTGTTATTGATGAGTATGAGCGCTGTTGCCGAAAGAATCAGCTTTTGAATATCGAGTGCCTAGCTAAAATATGCTTGTAACTAAATGACTCACAGCACATCACTCATTTATTGCAGCTCAATCATTTTAGGCGAATTTTGTCATTTGGGAATTTTCAACTGAAATGGAATAATGCTGCTTATTAAAGATGTTTTTCTTCTTTTTTTCAATTCGTTTGCCTCTTTTGTTGCAGCTGCCAATACTATGTGAAGAGCCATCCATGGGTGCTGGCTTATCAGGGCGTCATCACGTTCTTTGTGTTGGCCAATTTCACGCTGGCGACGTTTATGGATCCGGGCATTATACCCAAAGGTATGTAGCGGGCTAAACGGTGCCCAGCGTCTCTCGCACAGCCTAAATTTGACTGAATTCTAGCATCGCCCGACGAAGACTGCGAGGAGGAGTTCCGTGCACCGCTCTACAAGAATGCCGAGATAAACGGCATTACCGTTAAAATGAAATGGTGCGTCACCTGCAAGTTCTATCGCCCTCCCCGCTGCTCCCATTGCTCCGTGTGCAATCACTGCATAGAGGTAGGCATATATTCTGGCTTATACATATAAACTGATCAAATCTAATCTATATGTCGATCTCTCTCTCTCTCTCTACATTTGCAGACCTTCGATCATCACTGTCCCTGGGTGAACAATTGCATTGGAAGGCGCAATTATAGGTTCTTCTTCTTTTTCCTCGTCTCACTCTCCATCCATATGCTGAGCATATTTTCGCTATGCCTATTCTACGTGCTCAAAATCATGCCCAACATCAAACAGACGGCACCAATTGTCGCGTATCCTTTTACAAATAACAACTAAATCGAATACTAATATTATTCTTGGAGTAATATTCATGCCTGTAAGCCAAATCAACCCCTTCCTTTGAATCAGATTCAAACTGAAGATTTAAAAGAATTATCGTAGTTTATATTTGGAGTGGAATAGTGGAACCACTAAGTGGGTCTATGATTTTTCCAATTTCAATTAATTATTAAGTAGAATTCAATAATGTGTTGAGAGGATTGTAAAATGTGTGCATTTAGTGTAAAGTCCTTCTAGATCGGAGTTAATCAGCTGATATTCGAAATTTTAATCTGGAGATCGAAATATTATGTATTTTTTGTATTTTTATGTTTTCTGTTTAACGACTGGCTGTGAACTGAACTATAAATGTCTATGTCTATCTCGATCTGCCCACTTAAATCTTTGTTCCGATTGTTCAGATGTCGAGTTTAGGCCATGTTTAAGCAAGATTTAGAGCTGACTAAGTGCAAGACGGATTTCCTTTAAGACGTCACATAAGATTTGATATTCAACGACTGAAGTTAAATTTAAAATTTGAAAATGTTGCACAGACAATTTTTGGGTTAAGTTCTTTCGTATCGTTTGCCAAATTGGTGTAGCTTAACTAACTGTAAACGCTGCCATAAAAATAGTATGATACTGATGGGCTTGGTCACCGTGCTGGCAATACCAATATTCGGTCTGACTGGCTTCCACATGGTGCTGGTGTCGCGCGGTCGCACCACCAACGAACAGGTGACTGGCAAGTTTAAGGGTGGCTACAATCCGTTCTCGCGCGGCTGTTGGCACAACTGCTGCTACACGCAGTTCGGGCCCCAGTATCCCAGGTAAAATAACGAACGAACGATTTGGGTTCGATTTGAATTCGATATTGATATGCTAATGCCTCTTGTTTCTTATTATATATTCATTGCAATGTGGTGCACTGCACGCACAGCCTGCTGAAGCCGAAGAAGTATGCGTCACGACGGTCGCAGACGCAAAATCAAGCCATAAGCACCATATGCAACGATCGGACCAACCAACAGACCAATGCCGGTAGCGGTACCGGAACCGGAGCCGGTGGCAATGGCAGCACCGGCAGCGGCGTTGTCGTTGGGAGTGGAATGCGCGGCACCTCGGTACAATATTCACCCCGCTCCTACTACGAGTCGAGTCGGGAGAAGCGTGGAATTCAGGTAAAGACTTATATGGCCGAGGGCAATGGTTATAATCAGCGGTCGGGCAGCACAACGCTTTATAGTAAGGTGGGTAACATTTTGCAAAACCAAAACGAAACATTGCAGAAATTGCTATGCAAAACGAATATAATCTCTATAACCAATCTATACTACTATAACCATGTATCTGTAACTGTATCTGTAACTGTATCTATATCTGTATCTGTATCTGTATCTGTATCCATGTATTTGTATATATATTTGTGTGCTCTATCTATCTTCTTGTTACTATGTATCCATGTATCTGTAATGTGGCGACTGCAATTAACAACTCTACTTTTGTCGCTACTTGTTGCTATTTGTATTCGCTTTAATCGTGATTGTCATTCAATTGGTTGTGTTTAATTTAGTTTTTCCTGTTTTTGTTTTCCTTTTGTGTTATTATTGTTTGTTTTATGCTGTAACTGCATTTTTAACTAATCAATTGCATTTTGTTGAAATTGTTTGTCAACAATCCCAAAACCCCCCATTTGCTGCTTAACATTCTGCTGTTTGAATTTGTGCGCTGCCAAATGCTTTTGCTTCAATCACTAGCTAACTAGTCAATCAGTTAGTCAGTTAATCACATCAGGTCCACTCCCCCAGAACTACTGTATATTTAACGCACAGTTTGTTAGCCCTGATTGTTGTCCTCGTAATGGCTAAAATGTAAAAACAACAGCAAGAAGAAAAAAGCTGCAACTTTTTATTTTCAGTTTGTACATTTTTTTCTTTCTTAAATATTCAATTTTCCATGACATGAGTTGTTCAAATATCCGATTGTACACTTGACACACACCACACACACACACACACATAATCAATTAATCAATCAGTCAATCGATTAATCGCACAGTTTAAAATGCAGGACTTATGCACATTCACTTCTATTATCCCCATCTATTTGGCGTTACAAATCTGTCTCTTTTCCTCCAACTATTTATTGTTTACTTAAAGCTTGGTATTATCCTGTATGCACTTGCGTAGAGGTAGAGTATTTGTAAGTTGGACACGTCCTTTGTTTTGAGGGATAGGAAGTAGAAGATATATACATATATATATGTATATATGCACAAGTGTTTCTTGTGAGCGATCTGATTAGTGTCTGAATTAACTACTGACAAGTTACAGGTAAACCAGCTATAAACACAAAATACAGTTAAAAGTCTGATTGCAAGATACTTCATAAGTGATAGTCGCCATAAAAATAATATGTATATATATATATATATATATATATAAATACAATATACAAATGTTTATACTGGCATTATTTCAATCAGAACTTATTATATTTATTAATAATATTTATGCAAATAGTTTACCAATTTACCTACTGTGTTCAAGCAAATGTTTCCCTTAAATGTATGTATTTTGACCTCAGTGTATAATAATATTAGCAATATATAGTCAAAGGGACATTGTATTTGCTAGTCATCTACTAATTATATATATTGATGTACGCTGTCTCCACCGCATTCACCTCTGTTGAGCCAGAGTATTAAGCCTTTGGTCAACCACAGACTACTTTAATTTATTTAATGACTTTTCCTTTTAGTTGTACCTGTTGCGCTGCTTACTTTCTTACCTTACCATCTCTGTAGGTGCGTAATGGACCCGTTTATAGTTTATTGTTTATAGTTTTTAGTTTGATTTCGTTTCATTTATCCTTTGCGTTTAATATTTGTTTTCCATGCATGCTGAATTCTTATGTTCTTTAGTTTAGTTCGTTGTGTTGCAATTTGAAGGCTTTTGCATAAGCTGCTCTGCTCTGATCTGCTCTGCTCTGGTGCCGCCTATATGCATATTAATTAATCGGCTTGTTTGTCTGGATTTGTGCTGTATATTTACTCGCAGACTGTTGTGCAATTGTTTTCAATATAGTCAGTAGCATACTTAGAAACATATGAAAATATGAATTGGTCAAAACAAAACTCTACACTTTCTGCAAGCACCGAAAAAGGTAAAAAAAAATCCAACAAAAACAAAGAACAAATATAAAAAATATATATTTATATATATATATATGTATACATATATATATATATATATATATGTATGTGTACTTTTATTATTTAATTATTTACTCATTTATACATATTGTTTGATTGAAAAGTGATTGACTTGAATTTTGTCACGTGACTATTGCTTCCTCCCCTCACCAAAAAATGTTATATTCAAAACTGAAATTCTTCTGGAACACTCTCCAAATACTTTGTATACATATACATATGTATCTTTTTAAAACTGAATAATCCTCTCTCTCTCTCTCTTTCTCTCTCTAACTATCCATATAAATGCATATATTTCTCTCGATCTTTCTGTCTCTTTCGATCTTTCTGTGTCTTTCCTGATTGCTCAGTATATTTCGTGAATATGTTCAACTTTCGTTAGACGATTTGTAGTTTTTGAGCTATTGAATACTTTTTACAGTGATTTTCCCTATTTTATTACATGATGTCTTGCAAAACCCAAAACCAAAAATCTCTCAACTTGAATTGCGGATATCATCTTACACACTGTGCGTTATATGTATGCAGGAGATGTTTAGTAGCATCGTTCTTTTCTTGCCAATATTCGGTATAAAGCAATCGACATTTGGCATCCCCAAACTCATTTGTGCAACAAACAAAAACATAAATAAAACACACACAAAGTTTCGTTTTCATTTGGTTGGTTTCCAGTGCATTCCAAAATCGATCAATCGCAACTACTCGTTTTATGTAGGCCTAAGGTTGTTTTTTTTTTTCTGTGTTGAGCACAATTTGGAATGCGGATCGAACTTGTTTTGACTAATGCGGCAATGCATTTTTTTTCTTTTCTTTCGAATTATCTCCACAACATATTCACAGTTGTCGCCGGGACGCGAGTGTTCCGATACGGATTTTGAGCCGCCGCCTGCCTCACAGAGTCAAGACTGCGAGCCGACGCCGCCGCTGCAGCGCCACAACTCGACCAACTTCTATCTGCCCCAGGTGGCCGACACTGCGCCGGGCATTAGTATGAGCAACATGAACAATGGCAACATTGCCACCGGCGCTGGCATTGCCAACAATGCATCACAAGGCGGCGGCGGCGGCGGTGGAGGTGGCGGTGGCGGAGATTCACCCCGCCACATTCGCATGTATCACCCACGTCACAGTCCGCATGCGCGAACCAGGTGAGTTGCAACTGATCGATTCTTCCCTATCCAATTGAATCCGTAATTTATATTTTGTCTTTGTTTAGGGGCCTGGATCCGCAGCGCGTCTATACGAGCGATGCACTCTCGCCGGATCATCCCGGCGCCGTTGGTGGTGGTGGTGGTGGTTATGTTGTCAATGGTCCGCCCCAGGTCATATCAGTAGCACAAGGACAGCGTGGTGGCGCCACAACGGCCACACCTACCATGCAACAACGAATTAAGCCGCTGGGCGTGGCCACACCACTTGTCATCGCCAGTCCAGTGAGAAGGTAAGTAAGTGGTTTGCTGATGCCACATACCAGCACCCACACCCACCGCTGTGGTGCAGCGGCAACAGCAACTGTTCGTCCGTCCAGCACTCGATTTGCCCGCTCCATTAGTTGGCTTGCTACCTTGCCTTGCCTTGCATCGATTGCTTAAGTGCTTCCAATTTGTTTATTTTATTATTATTATTATTACTATTATTATTATTATTGTTATTGTAAGCTGCTCAAATTTGTATTTTTGTGGCATATTGCAAAAACATGTTTGTAGAGGAGAGTCGTCAGCAAGTCATTCTTTTCTGTTGTTGTCCACTGTTCGTGCATTTGCTTTATTTGCCGCCTCATTCTGAACCATTCTCATGTAGTTAGTGCTTACTGTACTTCCTGGCGGGTGTATTGGCTTGCACGACTGCGACTGAGTTAGCAATAGGAAACAGTTCATTGAACCGAAGCTAGGTTTATCGATGTCTCCCTCTCTCTCTCTCTCATATATATATATATATATATCGCTATCGCTATCGCTCTCGGCCTCGATTTCTCTCTCTCTGTCTCTCTCTCTCTCTCTCTCTCTCTCACATTCACCAGCTCTGTAGATCTGTATTTCTATATTTTGTCTCCGTCATGTATGATCATCAACATAAATAAGTGTACATATATATATATATATATATATATATATATTGCACACAGCTTTTTCCCAAACAACTTAATTTGTTTAATACACACTTTGAAACTAATTATTTTTCAACTTTTCTTTTTTTCGTTTTCTTTGTTTGCTTTATTTTTCTTGATGTAGTCAACACTCAAACTCTGAGAACAGTACTAACTCCTAGGCTTAGCTTACCAAATGGACAAGTCTATAAAAATCAAAACGTAATAATAAAGCCAAAAAAACTTACAAACAAACAAAAAGTCCAGAGAAAATCGACAAAACATTAAATAGAAATTATAGATTAAGTGTAAAGGGAGACGATATGAGTCGCGATTACGTTGAATGATGATATTTGTAAGACGAATGTCGGCCAAAGAGGCACACAGCTGCTGACCTAAGCCTGAGCCATATCCTAAACCAAATCAGATAAAAAAAAAACAAAATTATCGGTCTTAATTTCTGCCTCTCGTTTTTTTTTTTTTTTTTTTTTCTTCTCTCTTTATTGATAAACTTTGGACGACAAACGTTTCTTAACGTTTTTGTTCACATTCACACATACTCTGGCACACACACACACACACACACTCTGACACACACACACACACTCTGGCACACTCCTTAGAAAATACAACCAATACCAATACTACAACTAGCGCCACCAAGAGCACGACCCACCTATGTGTACTACAAGCTCAGCTTTCATTTGATTGAAGGTGAGTGATTTCTTGATTTCTTGGTGACGTCTTTTTTTTCCTTTCGTTTCGTTTTCGCCACATTTGAAATCAAGGCAGGCTTTGCTCATTTCTCAGACACATTCGGCCTGTAACTTGGAACTGGTTAACAACAACTCATTCATATTCGAAAATCAAAGCTCGCATTCAGTCAAGAAACAAAATTTTTTTACTGCCTAAACGAAACGAAATTTCTGAACTCTCATTTTGTTATTACGCACAAAAAACAAACTAAAATTTTTTCAAATTGTAATTATTATTTCGGCACATCGTTGAAAAACCAACAACGCCAAAGAAAAAGGAAACTTTTCTAGAATGCATAAGTATAAACGCACAAACAGAGCGATGCAGTCCATTTCCGGTGACGAATGGAGAAATCTGCATATGCTGGACCAGCGGCACAGCGGAACGGTGCCACTGGTGGTGCTCTTTCGGCATCACTTCCCGCCGCTGGTTAGAGATGCGACACAGGAGCAACAGGATTACCACCAACTTGTCTATAATGATAATGATCATGTTCGAGCCGGTGCCGAGCATGCCCACGACAACAGCAACAAGGATCGATTTCAGCAATCCCACGATAACGCAACTTATCACAACAACAACAGCAATAGCAATATTAATCTGAATAACAACAACAATGCCAATAATGAGCGCAATCAGGATCAGGAGCCAAGGCAACCCACTGTTGACCCGCTCCGGGCGGCCTTTGTATTATGGACTGCCTTCCTGCTGTTCTACGTGTGCGGCGGTTTAGGCTGGCTGACGGCTCAGGTGCTGAGGATGCGCCAGCATTTCCTAGGCCGGGGCAATCTTTTTACGTTCTTCGACTTTGAAGACACCTCTCGCTACTCGAGGCAGACCAAGCTGTTATTGGCGCCCATCTTAATTGGCTTAAGCATACTCTATGTTATCCTTTACATGCTCCATTCGTTGATGAAAGAATTCGTTAGGCGCTTTCACAAAAATCATGTGCCATAGAAGTATTCAATTTTGATTATAAACCAATATTTACCAACGGTATCAGTTTGCTAACTGTTAATGAGTGGAAATGGAATTGGATCGAAATGTATATAATAATAAAGGACATCATTCAAATTAATTCCAACATCAACTGACAATTGTTCTTCACTGATTATTTCGTCTGACAATTCGCTGTGCAGCGGCTCTCTTCACTCTTACTCACACACTCTCTTTCTCTCTCTCTCTCTCTCTCTCTCTCTCTCTCTCGCGCTGTTCTCGCTCTCTGAAATTCCTGCACTTGTGTCTGTTGTGTTGTAACTGTTACTACTAAACTGGATATACTTAATACCCCCTTAACACTGACATTGTTGTGCAAGTTTAGTTGTAGCCTAACACATACATACATAAATCATGCACACACCCACACACACACACAAGCAAACAATCTGCATTCAGTTAACACTTTGTCAAGTCCATTAACATTAACAAGGAAACGCAGCCTTAATGTTAACCATTAACATAACTGGCTTTGTTTTCGTTTTGCTGCGTGCTTGCTATTCTTAACGCTATTATTCATACTCTCGTCTCGCATCCTTCTCATCCTTGGCAGATCGAATCCGGGTACGCCCACGCAGCCGCGACGTCCGGATTTCATAGGGCTCAACGCACAGGCAGCGGCGCAACAGCAGCAGCAGCAGCAACAGCAGCAGGCTGCAGCAGCGGCAGCTGCATACTATGAATACACAAGCGGGCTGCCGCCGCAGCATCCGCAGGCGGCAACAATTCAACAGCAGCAACAGCTGCTGCTGCAACAACAACGCGTTATGCTGCAACACCAGCAGCAACAACAACAGCAGCAGCAGCAACAACAGCAACAAGGTGGGTTGGTCAATGACGAAGCTAAGGAAGGTGTCAATACATATAGAACACATTTTGGCATGAATATTTTGATTTTATGCCAAAGTGAAGTGTAAATTGTAAATTAAATCGTTTTTTAATTACAGCGCTGCAGCAGCAGCAGCAACAATCGCTGGCTCAGGCTGCCTATGGGGGTAGTCCGCAGCGTCGCTTTCTCTCTGAGGGCGAGCTGGTGCGTCAGGGTGCCGGCGGTGGAGCTGAGCTCTCCTATGTGCGCTCCAATAACACGGTGGACAATATACGCGAGCTGGCTGGCAGTCCGCAGCGCGGTGTCTACATGTGGAAGGACACCTCGCCGGGCTTTAGCGGCGGTGGCGTCGGCGGTGTCGTCGGCCCGGCTACCGTTAGTATTGGCAGCAGTGCGGGCACACTGTCAAGCAGCAACAATACGGGCGGCGTCATGCAGCATGCCCAGTATATAACAGCCGGCGGTGGAGCCCATCCGCTTATCATGACACACTCACGCATCCAGGACTATGCCATCCAACAGCAGCAGCAGCAGCAGCAACAACAGCAGCAGCAGCAACAACAACATCAACAACAGGCAGCCCTTGCCTCCGCTGCAGCAGCCGCATCATATCATCGCTCCAATCCCACAAGTCCAACAACCCTACCACTAACATCCACGGCACAAACATACATTTTGCGTTGCAGCGGCGGCGGTGGCGGCATTGCTGGAACGGCTGCAGCGTCGGGCAGCAGCGGCAGCATTGGCAATCTACCAGCTAGCAGTAATGCCAGTGTCGGCACTGGGACTACTGCAACTGGTGGCTATCAACCACAGCTGCGCGGCGGCATACCTGTCTTTCCGCCAAATCCATTGGCAGGCATTTCTAGCAATGTGAGCAACGCGATTGGAGCGATGCAGCCACAACCGTCGCCGCAGATCAAGCGCAAACAGACGCCAACGCGTCCAATGAGCTTTGTGCGTGCTCTGGAAATGACCGATTCAATGGAGATGCAGACACTGGAACAACAGCAGCAGCAGCAGCAGGTGGCAGCGGCGGCGGCGGCAGCGGCGGCAGCAAATATGGCACGCAACAACGGCGGCCTGCCGAGCGGTGTGCCCACGAGTCTGGCCCAGCAGAATGCGGCAGCAGCAGCCGCTGCCGCAGCCGCAGCAGTCGGACGCAATGCAGCTGCAGCTGCTGCGGCGGCTGCTGCTGCTGCCAATGCTAGTGGCACACCAGATCGCGCCAGCATCTACGATATGAACTATGAGATATCTGTATAACCCGTGGTTGTGCCCGTCGTCGTAATGCCACCCGCCTCAGCAGCCAGCAGTGCGGTCGCCAACTCAACGGCAACCGCCTCCTCCTTCTATGCACAGCAGCAACAACAAGAAAAGCAACAGCAGCAACATCAGCAGAAGTTGCAGCAACGAAGCATATTAGTTAATGGCGCTGAGCCGGCAGCCTACGCTTCGGTGCCCATACCCATACCAATAGCCATGCCCGTCTCCGTCTCCGTGTCCGTGCTGGCCACCAACAAGCACCCCAACGGTAGCAACCATCACCACCAGCACCAAAGTCACCTCAACATCAGCAAGACGCCAAACAAGCGCAAGTTCTCCACGTTCTTTTAAATCAGTCTGATCAGTCATTCAGTCAGTCATCCAGTCACGCCCCAGTCTTGTATATAGTATCCGTGATTATGTTATTATTGAAGATGATGATGATGACTCAAAAAGGGATGCAGCAGCTAAATAGGAACATTTTTGGGTGCTGCTCGATATATATATATATATATATATATGTATATATGTATATATATATATATATATATATATATATTTATTTTTAAATATCTAACATTTTGTTTAATTTCGATTTGGATTTTTATTCTAGTTTTATTAATTTACATTTGAGCTTAAATATTGGTAACAAATTTCGAGTTGGCCCAAAAGAGTTTGAGCGCGATGTTAACTATTAATAGAGAACAATTTACGCGGTTTTTATTTACGCGCTTTTTGTCTTTGAATGCATCCAGCAAACGGGAAAACTCTTTGTGGTTCTATTATGTCAATACTATAAATATTTAATTAGTTTACGGCTCTTGGCACGCCCACAATCGAGCAAAATGCATATGTATGCGCATGTACATGTGGCTTATCAGATTGTACACGAAAGTATATCAAATATATGTATACACCCCACATGTATGTATATATATACATATATATATATGTATATATGGATTTGCATTGCAATCAACTTGAATATAGACAAAAGTCAGGTCAAAATAAAATGTCAAGCTCGGCTACGAGTACGAGTTTAAATAGATATCGGCTTATGTATTTCTATGTACTACTATTATTGCAACTTACACCTAATCGAAAGAAAAAAAAAGCCAAAATTTGTAAACGATTATAATCGATAATTATCGAAAATAACTAAAGTATGAGTGTATGTGCTTTGCGAGTGAGTGTTTGTGTACGTGCATACATTATATATATATACGCAGGTATATATATATATTGTCCTGCAATAGATAGATTATGTTATGTGTATGTGAGTAAATGTAGCCATATATATAATATATATGTGCGTGTTCTGCATGCGTATGTAGGGAATACTTATGTACATATATTCCTATATATACACACAAATATGTATGTGTATGTATGCCTATGCCCAAAAACTCCTCCATCAATATTATGCCGGCATGTCAAGTCAAATGGAAAAGACTTCTGTTGGCCGTGGCCTATATTTCCAAATATCGTCCACTACTATTTTTATATCATTTTCTTTTTGTTTTTATTTTATTTTTCGTCTTTTTGGTTTGTTTGTTTGTGCATAAGTGTGTATTTATGTATTTATGTATATGTATTATGTATTCTGTTAAGGGCAAAACTGTTACAGCCAAGCTGATTCTGATGATGTTGTGCCAGATGACAACGATTAGCTGTATATATATATATATATATATATATGTATATATGTATATAAATTGACGGCTGTAACAAATTTGGCCCGTGCTTTTACTATATTAAAAAATTTGTTGTTATGTTTTTAAGTTCAATTAGTGTTTATTTTTTGGTTCTCTGCCGCCTTGTTAATACATAGTAAGCAATATACAATTTTGAGTGACTCCAATCAAATGAAGACTCAAACACCAAGCGACCACATCTGAAGACTTGTCATTGCTGGTCTCCAGTCCCAGTAATAAACAGACGAAACACTAAACATTTAGCAAAATAGAATTGAATTGGAATCGATAGTACTTTAAAGTTTTTGCAAAGTTAACAGAACAAAATGCAACAAATGAATAGAATTAATGTTTTTGTAATAAAGCTAGCTATATACGTATTTAATTGAGTGTTCATACAGAAGGACCACATGGGAGACAACATACATATACATTTGTATATATAGAGCAGGGAGGGAGTGGCGATTGCCACCAGCTCTATAAATCCGAGGACGTGTTGATCACAGAAACAAAACAAAACAAGCAGCAAGCGAAACGAGTCAATCGTTGGCGAATGCGATGTATTCTAAGTGTTTTTTGCTAACAAATAAAATAATGGATTGAAGAAATTATTAATAAACTTATATATATATATATATATATGTATATATATATATATATATAATTGAAACTGCAAATAAGAAACATAAAAGGGAAAGAAAAGAAAAAACAAAAACAAGAAGCAACTGTAACAAACATTGTTTTAGATTTTTATACCAAATTTAATTAACGTCAAATCGTGTTGTTTAATCAATATACATATATTTATATATAAATAAATAACTTTTTTTTATGCCACACATTCAGTTGGGCAGTCAGAGCAGACTCAAAGAGTATCTGCCCCGAATGAAATGTTGACAGTCAGCCGATGATATTATACAATTGCAACTATCATCATCATCAAGCGACTATCACGTTCTTAATTGTTTTCGTTTGTTTGGATAAAAAAAATATTTTTTCTTTTGTATACTGTGTGTACTTTGTAAAATATACAACAAGAAATTTAATAGCAACATTAACAGCAAGGCAATTAATATATAATAAAGATAATAATAAAAAATAAAAGAAAAACATCATCTTTCACTGCAACTGGTCTTTTGATCTTTTCAGCACTCTTAGCTTCAGCAATGTTGCACATTTGCTTTTTTTTTCAATCTCAATCTTATTGGATTGCTTTCAAGGATTATCAGAACCCAAAAAGTTGAAAAAAAAAATAATGATAGATGTGTTGATGACTATTTCATGGAGCATTTTGTGCAACTTAGACATCTAAGAAGGAGTCCAGTACGGAACCGAACGGTAAGATTTTATTTTTGACTTAGGTCCCTATGCCATGACAAATTTTGGGCCAAAATTCTCAGTGCTGACAAATTTTTGTAAGATCACAAATCTGAGAGCCGCTTGACTTTCGGAGATGTCGGACTTTTCCATCAAGATTTTTCAAAATATCTTATAGGTAATTTTGGGTTCTTAAATTTCATCTTAGCTATGTAGGACGATTTATCTTTGCAATACTAATAAACTGATAGCCTCAGCTCTGCCTCTATTTTTCCCGGCAACAATTCCAGTTTTCCAAATAATTTGTAAAAAATTGTATTCTGATCGGAATTTTTCCAGAGTTTTTAGATTGCGTGTTTTTTTTTTTTGATTTTGATTTTTTTTTTTTTGGGAAAACAAAACGTGTCCGATTATAAAATCTGTAAATCTGTTATCTGTAATTTGCTCAGAAAATGTGCTAAAAGTGTGTAAATTTGCGTAAAATGTAAAAGTTTTCGTTTGTTATCGGTTTCTTAGGTAATTCTTTGAAATTACCTAGCACAATATATAAATATATATAAATAGCTATAATAATAACTGGTGAGATAAGTATTTGATTTGATGACTTTAAATCTCTGATGCGATGGTACCACAAATACCGATTTCAAACGGGGCGAGTAAATCCAGATATTATAAATGTAATTATGTTTCATCTGATATTTTTGCTAGATTGTTGGTTGATTCCATCAATGGCACAAATGCCAATTCACGTTACTAAATATTCGAAATAGTAAATGAAAAGTTTGCAACTTTTCATTCGTGTTTCTCATTTTGTTTTTCTGCAGCGACAATATCTGAATTATCTGAATATATTTAAGAATTTAAATAAATGGCATACGCTGATAATCAATGAATAAATGAAAGTTGCTGTCAACAGACACCCACACCCACCAACACACACACACACATGCATGCACATATGTGTATATATAGAGGAAAAATATCGCACTGCGGAGCGTAAGTTTCATTTGTTTTCATTTGCATTGACAGCACTAAAATGTGTCCCGTTGTTTAGAGCTTAGCAGAAATACACTATACAGCAAGGATCCGGTCGACAGGATCACAGACTGTTAAGCTATATATCCAACTGAGTCTGCTGAGTGCAGTCTTGGTTCTTTCTCTTTCATTATAGTCGATGTTGAAGGAGCTACAAACTAGATGTATATGTTGCCAATGGAAGCCTGTTTCTCTTCTTGTATTAAATTTTTTTAAATCATTTTTATAATAATTTTTTTAATCATTATAATAAAAATATATAATCCATTTCATATATTTTATAGAGACAAAGAAGTTGGGACAAAAACATTTTATTTCTTTTGTCGGGTATCTTTGAAATCATATACACGCTCCAGTGACGCAAATATGGTTGATGACTTGGCTAAGTCGAGCCCGAGCTATGCAAATTTGCAACATACTTTTAGATGCAGAGAAAACGGTCTTTAACTCGTCCAAAATATCATTGCATATTTTTGAAGGATGCTTCGAATCGCACGGATCCATTCCATCGAACTGCATTCAAGGATTGTGGCATAATTGGACAAATCTCTCGCATAGCAACTGGAAATGAGAGCGAAACTTCAAATTGAATACAACTGAGGCATTAAGACTCTTTTTGGATACTGGATTGAAATCCCAGTTGACAAGTGTACTTTTTGGTGGCTGAGTAGCTAACTCTTGACTCACTCCCCGGTCGGGGATAATTGGAGCCTATTTTTCTATAAGCATATATGTGTAACGGTTATTGGGGATTGTTGAAAGGGGAAATGGCGAAAGGTAATCCATAATAGATGGCTAACAAGATACAACGAGCTGAGCTTGGACAGCAAATCCATTCAATCTGACAGGAGCAGTAAGTAAACCGTTTGTAGCTTCAATTTGTTACAAAAAGGGTGTTTAATTTATCATTTAAAATTAGGCTGAGACTGTTGCAACACACATTCGCTCTATACACTCGCACACACGCATGGGCAGGGATTACACAACGCGCTTGACCTCAAAGAATCGCTTCAGATAATACACCTGGCCGACGGTCATCAATACGAGAACGAGTGCCTCAAATGTGGACCAGAGGACGACACGTGAGTTGGTGCTCTCATTAACCGAACGATGAATCTTGTCGCGCACCTGCAAAGAAATTGAGGGGCTTTAGCAATTGGACATTGCATGGACTCGTTGTCTTCACTTACATGCATGTATTCCTGTTCGTGCTTGACATTGGTCAGGGTGCCGGATAGCTCGCGAATCATGTCCTCCAGCTTGGTGTGACCGACTTCCTCCTCTCCGGGTGCGCCGGGCGCACGTTGCGGCGCATCGCCCTTCTCGATGGAGAACATGACCTGCTTAGGTGTCATGCTGCTGCGCTCGTTGTTGAAGCAGACAGTGTAGGTACCCTTTGCGGGCGCAACGAACGTATATTTCCCCGACGACTCCTTCTCGCTCTCGTGCATGACATGCTGGCCGGGGCCGGTGATTTTGATGTCCACATCGAGGAAGCCGCCCTCGATCACCTCGAATGTTACGCCTGCCAAATTAAATACGCAAAATTACTTTGCTTCCAATTGTCGAGCTATCTGCCCGGGGGAGCAGGTGGAGGAAGAGGAGGCAGTTACTCACCGAATTTGGTGCCACCTTCGATGTTCTCGAAGAAGCATTCCTCGTTATGCGCATCCACATTGACAATGAAGCCGTGGCCGGGTATCGTCAGTAGTAGTAGGAGGCCACATAATGTTAGCAGTAAACTGGTCACCGTCGTTTGCATTGTCGCGTGTTGCTTTTGGCTTATATTTTAACTTTTCAGCGGCAGCCACGTAGTTGCACTTGTGTCGACTGGCAATAGCGATAACGATGCCACCATAGATAGTCGTGTTATCGTTGTTGGCCTCTGCTAATTTAATACTGTGTGCGAAAAATACTAGAATCTCATTTAGTGCTTGCTACGGGCACACTCAAGTCTGGCAACATTCACTCAATTTCAAAATGAATTAATTTTACATTATGAACTTGAGTCGATTAGCTGATTAGCTTATGCCTGTGTGGGGGTTGTATTTTTATTTTCTATCTTGGAGAAATACTCTAATACCCTGAATGATGTTAAACTAATACAAAGTATTGCTAAAATATCAACTTCTCCGCTGCAATTGTTTATTTTCATTTAAATTAACAGAGTGCGCGCTTTCATAACGGACCCTGTAAAGCGGATTGTCACTGTTAAGTGCTGAGAATGTAGAAAAATACTAATACTATCGACACCAGCACGTAGTGGGACCAGACATATATAAATATTTTTGGTAATTTAGCAAGCGAAGTAGTCAAGTTAATTTTGAATCGGTTTAATAACAGTGAGCTGTAAACCCTTAAGCCAATCGGATGCTGCGTACGCAAGAAAAGTGGAACTGAACAAGTATAAAATACAAGAGTTAAGGACTACTAGATCACGTGCGTTGCTAGCATTTTTAATATTAGTTACATTCATTTTTTTTTTGTGGTCGTGCGAGTGCAGTGATAACAATTGTTCTGTTGTTGCGATCCGCTTAACTTAATCAAACTACAAACTGCAAACAAAAACAAAGCCTGGCCGACGCCATGGCTTTCGATTTGGACGCCACGTGCAGACGGCGTCGCCGCCTTTAGTTTATGCTCTGATAACAATAACAATAACAATAACAACAATAGCAAAATCAACAACAACAACAGCAGTTGTTGGCCATTGAGCTTATAAGCAGCATCTTAAAGTGTTTTGGTCACACAGCCATAAATCAAGTGACATGCCCCGCGAAAGAAGGCGCGCATAAACAAAACTCATTTGCACACGTTGTCATCCTTAGCGCCGTGCTCGTTTTGCCTTGTGCTTGTTGTCCACTGCCTCCCTTCCATTATCCGGGAGCAACCCATAGGCAAGGCAGCGCATAAATTTACCAACAGTTGGCAACACCCGCACACTGTCCACGAACCGTACAGAACGGAAGTGACCAAAAACTTTGGTAAGTTTATCTTTAACATCAGCAAAATATATTTACATATCTATTGCATACTTTCGTATACAAACAGTGGTTGGTCACAGTGATTGGACACAATTCGAATTTGATAGATACTTAATAGCACACTAATTGAGCCCCTTGTGTCTTATGCTTGAAAACATGCATACATACAAGAAAATCGCCAAAAAATACAGCATATCTGAAATTCAGATAAAATGCGCTCGCATTTTAAACCACTGTGCGTTCACATATTCAAAAAGGGATGGCCAACGACATCGCGCAGCTAATGAATGATAAGCTAAATAAAGAGTAAAGCGTAAGAAGAAGCAGCATAATAAGGCAACCGACTAACGGTTGATCGACTGAAAACGGGCAGAGTTCAATTCTCTTGCACACACATCCATAAGTACGAGCGTGTGTGTGTGTGTTTGTGTGCATGTCAGAAAGCTACTTATAAGCAAACCAAAGGGTAACGACGAAAACTGATCCCTGAAATCCAGCAAACCAGCATATTGTCTTTAGCTCTCGGACGCATAATAATTAAAGCAAGACCTGGACCAGCGCTGCTTGTAATTAACGATAATTAACGATGCCAAAGAGTAACGGTAATAACCATCAAGCAGCGCCACGCAAGCGAGAGAATAGCAGCAGTGCAGGTCTCTATCCCTTTCACTCTTTCATTGTTTCGCGCTGGCTGCCTTCAAATTTGTGTCGCTCTGCTTGCGGCGACTTAAAAACTTTTGCTAAAACAACAACAACGACAACATCGACAACGACAACTAAAAGCGGGCAACACTCTCCCCCTTCCGCCTTGGCCCTTTGCTATATCCTCTGCATTTCTGTCTGATTTATGCCAAAGGCAACATAGCAACAAGAACAACAACAAGAACAACAACAACAGGAAAATACATCGCAAAATTATGAAAAATTGCTACAAGTCGAAAATGTAAAGCTAAAGGAGAAATAAAAGTAAGAAGAAAAAAAATAATAAGCCAAGTAAACGAAATTGCCATGTTTTATCCATAAATTTTGTGCACATATTTTGCTTAGCATATTTGGCACCGTTCTTCCCTTGTAACAATTAACATATACAAATTTCCAAGCAACATGAACATAAATTCAGAAACATCGACTTCCAGACGCTAAGCGTAATCTTAGAAATTTAAACGATTTGCCTGTGTCTTGGCCATAGCGATCTATTCATGTGAAGAGAATGATAGAGACAAAGAGAGAGAGAGAGAAAGAGCGGGAGCGGTAGCGAGAGAAAAGGGACAAACTATAGGTGTGTCTGCGAATGGGTCAGGAAGAACAGCATAAAAAAAAAAGAATCGGCAAATGTGTTGCAGTTAAAAAGAGATATAAGAAGACAGAAGGGGAGTGTGGAAAAGAGAACGAGAGAAAATCGGAGTACAAATTTATATTAAAAAATGCAATTCTAAAAATATTCAACAAGTTATTAGCTTATTATTAGCTTATTACGCATAAGAGTAAGAGAGTGGCAGAGAGATAGAGAGAGAGAGAGAGACAGAGATAGAGAGAGAGAGATAATGCACAATAACTTAAAAATAAAAGAAAAAAAAATGGTTTTGGTCAAAAGAAAACATTTAATTTAATATATGTCTGACCAATAAGTAATGAGACTGATTTTGTAGCCGCGCTTGTGGTTACACTGCGAACCTGAAACTTCGGTCGGTTAATCTCCCATCCCTCCTCTATCGATACATGTGCTCGCGACTTTCGTACGTTGGATAGTTCTCCAGCTGTGTTGTGTTTTCGACAACGTGTTTGTAAGGCGAGTCACGAATATGGAACGACGTAATATTGAACTCGGCGATTCTGTTACGGAAACGTACGGTAAATTGGTCAAAGTGTTCGGTGATGAAACCCTGAGTCGTGCTCAGGTGTTTCGATGGCATAAAGATTTTGAAAATGGTCGTGAGAGCGTCGGGGATGAACCGCGAAGTGGGAGGCCGGTTGAAGCTCGAACTGACAACAATGTTTAGCGTGTGCGCACTCTCGTGCATCAAGATCGGCGGCTAACCATTCGAATGTTGGCTGATGAACTTAATTTGAAACGAGAAACCGCCAGAAAAATTTTAACTGATGATTTGTCCATGAAAAAGCTGTGTGCAAAGATGGTACCGAAGAACCATGCCATCGTGCCTTCAGTGTGTCGCAGTTTTTGACCGCTAAAAACATCGCAGTGTTGCTGCAAGCGCCCTATTCGCCGGATATGTCACCCTGTGACTTCTTCTTGTTCCCCCAAACAAAATTGGCCGTGAAAGGAACGCATTTTGAGTCCATAACTGACATCCAGACCGCCGTGACGAGGGTACTAAAGGACATTCCAGTCGAAGCCTTCCAGAAATGTTACGAAAGCTGGAAGAAACGTTGGAACCAGTGTGTAGTTGCGGGAGGGGAGTACTTTGAAGGGGATCACATCAATGTACCTTAATTTTTAAATATACGTATTTTATGGACTTAGTCTCATTACTTATTGGTCAGACCTCGTGATATTCTTGTCGTGATATGTGTATAACACCCATCAAGTATATATATTCTTGATAATTTTTTGCGAATTAGCAGAACCGCCCCTGTCTCAAGGACATCTTGTTGAAGCTCGGCACTTATTTTGGTTGCAGGCTCGGAGCCAGACCATATATATGTCATAGAAACAATCGGTCAAAATATGACTTAATTCAATGCCTATCTTGATCAAGAAAGATTATCTTGGTTTTCTAGGGCACGCAGAATATTACGTAGCCTTCTTGTAGACCGAAGTTAATCTATTGAAATTTGGTCAGAACTCGAAATATTATCCCTGAATAAAAGCCAGATCTCAAATTGGAATCGAAAGAAAAATACTTGTGAAAATCTAACATTTTTAATTATTCCGAAGAAAAAACAAATAATCGAGTCAAAAACAAGTCTACAAAGCGTCCCTTCTTGTTTTTATTTTGTTTCTTTCGAAATTTTAATTACTTTTGAACGAACAATTCTCGATAACTCCCGATTTTGTTAGCTTTTTCTGTTGTCAACGTTGCTGCTTGTCAACGAAATGTTAAAATTGTATGCAACTGCGTCAACGTCATGTCAAAAAGTTGGCTACACCTCATGACGAGTTGTCAGCACGCCAAATTAATTATTTTTCAATTGTCAATCCACAACCGTTTTTTCTTGTTGTTGTTTACACTTTTTTTTCGGAGTTCAGTTATTTGAAATTTTTGCAACCAATTTAATTTGGCCACTTTTGATAAAATAAAGTAAATTTGATCAGAACTCTAGCTTTATTTGATCCGGACTAACTATGGCCATATCGAGAATATATATATGTATGCATATATAAATATATATATATGGGGTCGGAGATCATTCTTTCTGCCTTTTACATACATTTGCATAAAATCATTAAACCCTTTGAACCAATTCGGTTCAGCGGTTAAATATGAAATATTTAAACTAGTTAGGAACCTCAGATTAAGGTTCAGATTTCAAGTGTTCGGGTTTGGCAACGGTCTTCTTCTATGCGGAGACTGTGTGAAGTGTGAGTTGAGCCTGAGCTTAATTCGTATATAGTTTGTTGGTTGGCTTAAATGCGTCATTTAAAATGCATAAAGGAATTCGTTTTACGCATTGCTCATTTGGACCAAAAGTTGACTTTGGTTTCGCTCATTAATATGAAATGGTCAACGAAAACCCGCAGTAGCAACAAACAGAAAGAGAGAGAGAGAGACGGAGAGACGGAGACACAGGCCCGCAGAGTTGTACCGCAAAAGTCAGGGGAGCTCAAAGTGGCCACCGCTTGACTGATTTAATGCATGTCAAAGTGTCAAAATGTGCAATGCACAAAGTGAAGGGCTCAAACGGCAGGGATGGGTGGGTGGTGTTGGGGTGGAGGATATCCAAAGTTGGTGACACACACAGAGCCAAACAATTATAAATGATAAATGTCAGCCAGAGAACTGGGAGAAATGGCTGCCATGAAAGAATGCGGGCATTCTTTCCCACTGTGTCGAGAAGGGGGGAGTGGCAATGGAATTCAGTCGTTTAACATTTAAACGCGCACATATATTAAGGTTAATTTGGCTCGGCTCATTAATAAAACAACACACACACACACACACACGGACACATCAACTGTAGTGGCTCAGTGCTATTCAAACTTTAAATTAAAACAAAAATGAAATTCGCCTGCATAATAAGGTGAGCAACTTATTAATGAAATACGCACTATAAATATAACACAACAAATCTGTGAATAACATCCCAGCAGTTAAAAGGCCCTATTATATACTTTCTAGGCGGCATAGCTTCAAATCCATATCAAATTGAAGCTTTTTTACGAACCTTTATGATTAGTCGTCAACGGAATACTGTATTGACTGCAGTTTCATTACACATCCAGATAAGGACAAAAATTTTGTATGTATATATTTTCGAAATGTAGTTATATATATATCTAAAAAGCTTGCTATATCTGAAATTTTATGACTTATTCTAGGATCTGAAATATAAACATATTATTCGATAGTCGATAAGAAAATAATATTTTGCGACGCGTCTGTTCAGGCTGAAGTAAGCAAAGTTGCGCAATCGTAATAATTAAAAGAGGTTGTAAAACGGATAAGAAACCAATACGTGTAAGAAATATGTAAGAAGACATTGTTGCACAGCTTTTACCATTCGCGAAGACAAGTTTTGTGCTTGACCTAGAAGCTGCAGCATGCAACTCAGCATGCAAAAGTATTACCAGGTAATGAATTACATTGTGTGCATGCAGGATGCATTAGGTAAAAAGCTGTTATTCATTGCTGGGTATACAAAGAGCAAAAGAGAGAGAGAGAGAGAGTGGGAGTGGGAGTGAGAGATACAGAGGGAGCTGCAAAACTTTTAACAAGTGCCTGCGAAACTGTTAGTCAAGTTGTTCTTTTTACTGCTGTTGCCGTTTTCGTTTTCGGCTTCGGCTTCGGTTTCATTTTCGTTTAGTGTCAAGTGGCAACACCAACACCAACAGCAACGTTTACAACTAACGGTAATAGCTGCACATGACAAGCGACTAAAACTGTTGGCATAATATCAGCAACAGCAACAACAACAACAACAACAACAAAAACACGAGCACCAACAGCAGCAATAACAACTTGTCAAAGCCAGCTGTTTGCCATACGCTCACATAGTGTATGAAAACTTTAGCAACACGTTTGTCACACATCCCATATCAAATATGCTGAAAGTACAAGAAGGAGATGAAGAAGAAGACAACCACTTGGAGACAAGCTAAATATGTTTTGCTTTTGCTTTTCCTTAAGCTCAACGAAGTATGCGATTTTTTTTTTTTTAACTAATGGTCAATATTGCTGGCATATCTAAAATCTGTCAAACTACATTAAAGTATTTAGAAATATTTTAAAATAATATGTTTGTTTTTTACATGTCACAACATTTTCTACATCAGCAATCAGCAGAAATTTTACATTATAATTTTGAGTTAAACTTTGCAAACAAAAACAAAAATAAAAATTATTCTAATTTAATTCCACATTTGCAAGCTGTCACATAAGTCAAAAGCTGTGTGGCAGTGCCGAGCTTAAGGTAAGTCCGGATTATGGCCGGAATCAGCTCATGTGAAGAGTATTAAAGCATTCGTTGCGTTACACATTCCATGCTACTCAAATTTATAGTTATTGTTTTTGCTGTTGTTGTTGCTGTGTGGCAGCGGCAGTGGAAGTGGCTGCAAGCTTAGCTAAGCGTTTCCCGTTGCTTTGCTGATTTATGCGTCTAAACAATGCACACACACACAGACGCAAACACGCACACACAGACGCAAACACACACACACATATACACATCAAGTAGTGCTGCTCAAACTGTAAGAAGTGCACTCATAAATTAAACCAAATCAACTCTCTCTGGGTCTCTCACATGAGGCGTTTTATATTTGCATGTGTGCATTTGTGTGTGTGCGTGTGTGTGTGTGTGTGTAGGTGATATGTTTTCTTAACCTTATTTTGGTGTGCACTACATAAACACACTCAGTAGAGACTGGCTGGCATCCACGTGAGCTTTGCCATTTAGACGACTTGCAACGCATTCTGCTCTCATCATGATAATGACCATTCTAGTGCTGATAATGATTATGATTATGATAATGGAGTTGCTGATAAAAGTAATACTTGAGGTAGCAAAGTAATTTTGTAAATTGCACAAACACGCTAACTTACACACACAAGCACACACAAACACAAACACACACACACACACTCACACACTCACACTCACAGTTCGTATGATTAATTTAAATGCAGTTCTATTAGCATATAGCAGCAAGGCACACGCAGCTGCAGCTGCAACATGAGATGCAAGTGCAAGCTCTTCCTCTTCCTTTTTTTCTTTCTTCACTTCTTTATTTTTTTTTGTTCAATTTTGTTCTTATTTGCTTTCTTTTGTTGCCAATGCTACCCATTGATATTTGCAGTTGCTTTCTTTCCATCTCTCTATACATCTATCACTCAATGTGTGTGTGTCTTTATGTTAATGTGTTTGTTCCTTGAAGCGTGCGCTGCATAACATTCAATACTGCTCACTCCCCTCCCCTTTACTTCCTCTATCCACTATAGTTTGCTGTCTTGGTTTGCTGCCACTATTTGTTTGTTTAAAGCGCTCGAAATCAATTAAATGCATAGTTTCGAGTTGCTCAAGAACCGTTTTTGCACTTTGCATCAACCTTCCACCACCCACCGCCCCTCTCTCCGCTCTTGCTCTGCCCTTCTCAGCGATTCCAGGGCCACGCACTCAAAAAAAATTAATGCATACTTTTGTGCGAATGCAAAAGCATTTTTGTATGCCATGCTTGAATTCATTAGCACGCAAATGTCAAGTTTCCTGCCGCTCTTCTCCGCGCTCTTCCCCGACCCCTTTTAATCTCTGCTGCCTTAGAGAAGAGGTAGGGGGTAAGGCACTTCTGTTCCTTAGCCCGCTGCCCCGCCCCCTTCCCACCACTTTTCGCCAGTTTAACTGTCGCTGCGCGTCTGTCTGCTTGAAGTGTTTAGCTTATTGAAAAGTTTTCATTTGGCGTCGGGCTCACGTTTAGCGTAAAGTTGCCAACTTTGAGGCTTGTGCGGGCATCCAAGGCAACTGGTGTATTCGTGGGCGGAGTCGGAGTCGGAGTCGGCGGCGGTGGTGCCGCAAATATCCAAATGACAAAGTGAACTTTACTGGCAGCAGCAGCAGCAGTAGCAACGTCGTGCTAATCAGCCGGCATATACAATTAATGTCTTCGTTCTACGAATGCAACTCAGACTCCAAGTCAAAGTCCAACTACACTTAGAAAAGCCACAAAAAATTAGGAAATCTAATATGAAAATTCGATTTTTTCTATTTTCTTTTTTATAGAATTGTGAATGTGAACCCAAAAAATGTTAAATAATATAACTTACAAAAACTCAATGAACACAAATAAAAAAAACAACACGCTGTAAATTATAAGTATATTTTTTTAATTTAAGAAAATGCCACCCTTATGTTTCGAACCCAAGTTCTTAGAAGTTCTGCCACATCAATAAATTTTAGATATTTACTTCCTGAACAACTAACCAAGTATGGCGATTTACTGAAATGTAGGGCAATTTTTTGTATGAGTGTACGACTTTGACTTCGACTTCGACTTCAACTTCGAATGGTGAATGCGAATGCGAATGCGAGTACGAGTGCAAAAGTTGAAAGCTGAATTATGTAGCGCGACAGTAATTAGAGGTAAACTTTGATGCTGAAATAGTTTCAGACGGCGTCGCGCCAAAGAAGTACGGGCAAAGACTCGTTTTGCGCTACGGTGCGTTAATACGATTTCTGTGTTCTTCTCAGTCAATTAATCAATCAGTTGTAAAGCTTCTAACGAAATATAATCAGCGTTAGGTCCTTGAAAAGTGACACGTAGAACAATTTGTTGACGGTTTTCCGATTCAAAACTAGCGCAGACTTAACTGTTTTTGAGCATTAAAATTTAAAAAAAAAAAATAATCCCAAATCGAAACTAAACGAATATGGTTTTAAGACATTTTGTCTAAAAATTTAATATGGCTTCGAAATAATATAAAAATAGCACAGTTTTTAAGAAATTAATGAACAAATAAAAATTAAATATTAATAAATATTCCAAACGGTAATATTTGCCTTTGTTGGCAATAAGTGCTGTATATCCTTGAATAATATGTTTTTTTTTAATTCAGCTTCATCACTCAATCACAATCCGAAGCTCTTTGTTGTGCATTAATTTGGCATCTGGCACTGATTTTTTAACGACATTGATACAGCGTAAATACTCAAACCACATCCGAGCTTTGTTGCTATGGGTAGTTTTCCTGTTAAAATACAGACAAAAAAGACGTTTTATTATTTGCGTAAGACAACAACGCATTTTCCACTTTTTTTAACGGAAATAAATGTATGTTGATCCATGAGTGTTTTTATTTTTATTCAATGTCTGTCTGCCCCATTCCACAATGAGAAAATCAAGGAAAATCAATTTGTTTTTCAAGGTATTTGGGGGATATGAGCACGATGGACTTGTCCAGTTCGCAAAACATTAAAGGGCATTATATAGATAATATACAAGTGATTCGTTAAACATTGAATTGATAAAGTGTTGCTTTGATTGCTCTTACTTTTGTTCCAGTATAATCGATTTATGCGTTAGTTTCGCTGATATCGATAGATTAAACATATAACACAGTTACATAGCATAGTAACATATAAAACATAGTTATGGACAAATATTTGTATAAGAAATATATAATAACACTTATTTGCATCGATATTAGCAGATTTTCAATATGATATTAAAGTAATCACTTCATAGCAGTCGATATTTGTATAATAATATGTCCATATTAAACAAACATAATGGATGTGTTCAGTTATCCAATAAATCTTTTACGATTATAGCACCCAAACTCAAACTACCTAAAATTGATAGATAGTATAGATAATATTACTCGCTTAAGGCATGTGATTTTGAATGTCAGTTTCAAATGCATGCATTAAAAATAATGTGAAACCTACCATGAGTGTGTGTGTGCGTGTGTGTGTGTGTGTGCGTGTGTGTGTGTGTTTGTTATCAACAAAGTGCAGTAATCGTTATCGTCACAACAACTGAAACTGATTTATGAACGTTCTGTTGTGTATTATTGTTGCTGTTGCTGCTGTTTTTGTTACTTTAACACAATGTGTTGCTCTTTAGCGCCACTCTTAACATTTCTGCACCCTAGACAGGCCACACACGCGCACACACACACACACACACACACACACACACTCGACCCTGGTTGTCAAAACCGACCCTAATAAACCTTAACGAACGAATCGGCAACGAGTTAGACACCGCTAAGCCATTAAAAATGCCATCAATACGAGTCGCCGAGAGCAAAGGCACAAACCCAAAAACCTCTAACTGCCAACAGGCAACTACTAACGGCCAACTGCCAACTGGCAACTGCCAACTGGCAACTGCGAACTGGGAACTGCTAACTGCCAACTGACTACTAGAGTCCACCCATCACAAAAACCAAACCAATCCAATCCCAAAAAAAAAAAAAAAAAAAAATCACAAATCCATTGTAAATACGGATGGGCAACGAAGCATATACAGGCGTATAGCATAATAATAGCCGCCAACTTGTCACCTCACCTCCGCCACGAAGTCAACCTTTATTATGGTTGTGCAGAGCAGTGGATAGCAGAGCAGAGCAGAGCAGAGCAGAGCAGTGGAGAGCAGTGGAGAGCAGTGGAGAGTGGGGGGGTCACAAACTCGTAAAAAGCATGTCGGAAGAAAAAAATTACGTGTATCCTTTTTATAATCGCTACTGCGTGCCACTTACTAAAGAGGGGGGAGGGGTGGTGCTGTGGAACGAAACGCAACGTAACGAACTACAACATTTATTTCCATTGTGAGGACACATTGGGGGCATGGGCGTGCCTCAAAAAGGTGTTGGCGGGGAGGTGGGTTGGTTTAGACTAGTGTCACTTTGCGGTTTAGTTCGTTGGCTTAGTTCATAAATGTTGCGGGCTTACAATGTTGCCCGACTGTCGAGCCTCAATCTAAATTCGAGTTTGAACCCTTCACTTTCCTTCCCCTCAGCAGACAGACAGACCCACACAGCCCCTGCAAGCCGCTCCCTATTCATTTGGACGCGCTGCGGTTTTTTGGTGTGCGCCGCATACAAAGTGATAACGAAATAAATAAAAAATAAATTTCATGTTTATTTCATCGCAACATTTCGCATGCTTTTTAGCTAGTTTCTTGCTCATAAATAAATAGCTGTCTCTTGCTGCGAGACAGCCAGACCACTGTGGTCCCCAGCCACGCCCACCCAACTCAGCGCCAGTCAACTCAACTCAACTCAACTCAACTCGACTCGAACGCCTGTCATGAAGTTTGTCGCCCCGTTAGCTGAATATGTGCAACCCATTGGCAATAATAATAATAGTGGCCCGTGCAGGGCAGGATGAGGATAGAAACCCTCTACTGTCTGACCGGCTTAAATTTAATAACGAAGCGAGTTCATAAATTCAGCGTGGGACATGGAATAGATGTGACCGTAACAAAAAAAAAAGCAAAGAAAACTAAAAATGAATACCCAAGTGATGCTTCAGCTGGGTTACTGAGTTATGTGTACCCGTAACTATCTCATAAAACTCACTGAAGTGCAGATCGGGAGTGTGGTGTGTAATGTTTGTTAACAACGAGCGTTCCACTTAAGGTCAAGTGAACAATGAGTACTCAGTGTGTGAACACAGCAGACAGTATTTTGAATACTGAGTGCATTCGTTACTCATATGAATATATTTTTTATGAGTCGCTCCACAGATAAATTAGAGTCCTCGCAACAAGATTTATACCACAAAATATATTTGAATTTAATGTTGGCAAGCTCGATCTTAAAATGTGTAGATAAACAGGCATCTAATGTAAATTTCACATTATGATTAATATTTGTATTAACATTTATTTGAGATGTTCTATTGATCGATTTCGATAACTTCATAATGATGAATGTGGATTTATTTATTATCCATTATATTATCGCATCGCTTCACGAGCTTAACTGACTCTCATTATACATAGGGAAAGTTTACATTTGTGTACACTATTTGTGTTATACGTATACATATTGTCCAGCTGGGCGAAGTCACGTTCGGACTTAGTCCCGTACGCCGCTGCTGACCCATTTGGCTAGCGAGACGACTTCTCACTGTCTGCGAGGCCAGCAACAATTAATCATAAGCAGCAGATACACTTTGAGAGTGCCCCTTACATGAGCAGCGCCCCTTTGGCATCAGCACCTGAGCTGCCAACGTGACAGATACAGATACAGAGCTAAAGCCGAGGTCAACGTGCAGCACTGGCATCTGGACTTTGTCAGGCAAACCCCAGAATACGATACGTACACACAGAACCTGCTCGGAGTTGGCCAAGCTGGGCCGAGCATGGATTGCACAACAGCGGATTAATTCGGTCTGCCACAAACTTGCTGCAAAATATTGCGTATGTGCGTGCCCCCCTTTTTTTCGCACATCTCTCCTGCGTGTGTGGCTGCCGCAATGCGTAACACGTGCTGCGAATGAAAGCTGATGCGAAAAGCTGGAAACGTAGCTTTTGCCCCATTCAAAAATGCCAAGCAATTTGCTTGCTTTCAGACAACGAATTTCTAAACATATGCCACAATCACAGATATTCCTACTTTCTATTCCATCTCTGAATACTCTGAAAAAAAAATACAATTCTCTCAGACGCAAACTGACGCTTTTTGTGCCCATTTGTTGGAGTTTTTCTTTCCAAACAAATGACTCGTTCTAAGATGTATCGTACGATAATTTAATTGACATCTCCTACACTGACAAATGTCATCGTTTTCCAATTATTTTTCGATATATTTTTTGTAGCTTTGTTTTCCTTATCTTCTTTTTTTCTTCATGATACTAGCCATATATTCGTCTTTTTATTGCTGGCACTCATGTATCGGAGCCAATCGGGTCGGATAACTATATCATATAGCTGTGATGGGAAAGCTCGGTCGAAAGAGAGTTCTTGTATGAAAAACCAAATTTACCCAATGTACGGTTTATTATGTTCCGCACAGATGGGCCAAAATCACTGATTCCATCGGACAACTGGATCATATAGCTCCCATAGCAACAATTGGTCAATAGAATAACTCTTTTGTATATCAAGATAACCAAACTTAACATTTGGACAACAAACTGTCAAAATTGGACAATCGGTCGGTTTTTAAACCTTATAGTGAAATTTAGAGATCGGCGAATTGATTCCAAGATAGAATTTTTTCTTGTTGTATTTGGAATTACAACTCTTATCTTGTGGTTTAGATGTGAAAGATGTTTAATTTTCTCCTTCATTTCTCATTATCCCTCGCTCCTCGTGTCGCTCTCGCCATATGCCTCAGTTTCTTTTCAAATTTCATTAGCTTATACTTTATAGAAGTGTCATAAAGTCTTTTCTTAATGTTATCATGGGTTTCGGGGTATGGCATTTCAATTACCACTTATCTTATCATTAGCCATTGGTATTTTTGTGTCAGTTGCAAGAATGGCTGCTGCCAAGTGTCTGCCATGTCATTTCGTTAAATATTTTACACAATACACCCAATTGGGATGAGCAGCACATGCCGACATATTTTAACTACAAAACTAAAGCGATTTCTTATGTTATGCTCTCTGCATATCGTAGAAGAGCCGTTCTCTCTCTCTCTCTCTGTCTATCTGTCTCTTTCTCTTTTTTTCTTTGTGTGTGTGGCAAAGTTCGTTGCATTTGCTTAGCGTGGCAAATGGGGCACCTGTCTGTGCGTCAACGCCGCTGCTTTGTTATAGCCATAATTTCTCAAACTGCCTGTCAGCACAACCCCCCCCCCCCCTCCACCACTCCCCTCACCCATCCCCCCTTCTGCTAGTGCGCAGACTGTTTTCTTTCACTCTGGGTGGTAATTTGCATTTAAATTTGCCAATGTTTTGCCTTTTTACTCGTTGGCAAAACAAAGGACACGATGCCACAGAGTGTGCGATAGCTGGCAGGAGGTGGGGGGATAGGGAGGAGGGGCCTGGTGGTATGGGGCGTGTTATCAGAGCAAGTTGACAACTTTGGAAATGCGCTCGCTTAGATTTGCTTAATATTAGCCCGCAGGATGCCAAGACGACTCACCCAACTCAAAAAAAGAACGAATAAAACCACCGTCCGCATCCACCCAACCCTGTTTGCCAAAATAGCCACGCCCAGACGGCTTTGATGTTTGTTATGAAGGCGAAAAAAAAAAAAAAACTGACAAACAGAAAAACCAAAAACAAAAGTGCCAAGTTGGCTAAGTTGTTAGTGAAATAAATGATAGAGGCAGGGGAGGAGATGGAGATGGAGGAGACAGGAGGAGCAGGAGCTGTTCCAAACTGTAGCCAAATATTAAATAACCTTTCGTTTATTGGTTCAGACATGACTCCTCTCCACGTGCTGCCTGCCACCCACTCCATACACTCTTGGCTTCAAACCATGTTCGCCCCTCCTAGCTCACAGTCCCCCCCCCTGGTTTCTTAAGTTACCATTCCATTTCATTCGGTTTCGTTTCGTTTTATTGCCACAAATTTCATTTGATAAGCCGGACAGCTTTTTACAGTTGACAATTTTGCTTGGTCGTACCAAGCAAACCCCACTCGACGTTAGCCGCCCGCATCAACCCGCTTTGCTGTTCAGTAAGGCAACCCAAAGTTTTGTCTCACAAAAAAGAGAAAAATTTGACGTAAAAGCTCATTAACGTGATATAAATTAGATTTTGGGTGTTAGTGCAGAAAATTTAGATACACTTTGCAACACTTGGCATAGTTAATGCCGTCCCCGGTCCCTGGGTCGGATGGGTCGTTTTGTTTGTTGGATGCCTCTATTCCAAGTATGTGTGTATGTGTGTGTGTGTGTCATACTCGTTAGGCATATTGTTGCCCACACTCCTCGCCCCTTTTAGGTTGCTACTTATGTAAGTCTGAGCCTCGCATGTTTGAACAGTCAACTCGGCGTTTCAGCTGAAAGTTTATCACACATTGGTCGACCCCAAAATGGCATGCAATTAGTTTGGCTTGGGTTTTTCGGGTCGTTATATATATAAGCATTATATTTTATTGCTTACTTTCTGCTGAGGCGATTTCGTCCGTTGAGTTGAAATTATTGTCGAGCCAGTATAAAACGAAAATGCCCGATCAGATCAAGTTTCATCTGTCAATAGTATACACTGGTCCAACGGTTTGTGCTCCTAAATTAATTGAATTGGAAAACCATTCTGGAATGACATTGAAACATCGAAATCCAATCGAAGTCGTTTACTCTTTGTAATATATGCACATATATGTATGTAATGTATGCACATATATTTATAGCCAAGATTGTAATTTAATAATGCAAGCTTTATGTTTTCCAATAATAAGGTTACTCATCTGCATTATTTCTTTAGCGTAGCACAGTCTTCCTATTACTATTGTTATTTGGTTATTTGTATGCTATTGTATGTTATACTTAAATACATTCCCAACTGGCTCGGTCCTTCATCCCCGGTCTCATGTTCTAAATTCGCCCACTTAGGAGGACACTAATTTACTGAGTTTTCCCCAGACAATTTATTATGAAATACCTGAACGTGGTGAATATTTGCATTGTGATTTATTGACTCATAGCCAAAGAGCCGTAATAATCCTAAGCAAATGCCATCATAATATAATATGGCAAATATTTCATTTGACAATATTAGCTTTGTGCAGCGCAATATGGTGAAATCTCAACAAATTGTTTCCAATCCAATACCTATAAGTAATCCCATTCTGAATGCCAAGTAATTTGACTCAATTCGAGTGGTTTGCCTTAGCCATTGCACATTCCACATTTCTGTTGTGATATCTGTATCTGGGTGCGGGGGCGGGGGCGTGGCCGAGGAATAAGGTGGCGTGCCCGCACAAATTGCAGCACATGCGTTCCACAGATTGTTCGCAGCTTGTTCTACGTTTTCACTTTCTTTTCATCTAACGTCCCATGCCCTCATCTACTCCTAACCCCACCCTCAACCAATACATCCCACTGGTTGTATTTTTTTATTGTGCTCCTTGCCAAAAATATGCGCCTGCTGCTGCTGCTATTGCTGCTGTTGCTACTGCCGCTGCTGCTACTGCTGCTTCTGCTGCTGCCGCCTTTTGGCAAGAGAGGCAAGCGGAAAACCTATGCAAACTGTGTAAGCCCCAGACTACTGTGTAGGTGCCCGTCGGGACGGCATGATGGGATCTGATGGGTTGGGATGTTTCTAGGGGAATTCCACATTTTGTGGAGGGTGTGGCGTTCCTTGGGTGAGTGAGCGATGATGTGAGTGCTGGCTCTCGTACTTGAGCGAACTTGTTATAGCCATCTAATAT
Organism: Drosophila paracracens; assembly: GCA_035044025.1. Classification (NCBI taxonomy): domain Eukaryota; kingdom Metazoa; phylum Arthropoda; class Insecta; order Diptera; family Drosophilidae; genus Drosophila; species Drosophila paracracens. The sequence continues at coordinate 4,941,814 of JAWNMN010000400.1, read as the reverse complement.
TGGATTTGTTATCGTTGCCTCTCTTTTCTCAGTGCCTTTTCTTTTTGTTTTCCATTTTTTATTTGTACATATATATATATATATATATATATATGTGTATTTTTTAGATTATATATATATATTATTATATATGCACAAACAATATTCATGCGAGTATAAAGCGTCGGTGGTTGGAGCCCAACCCAGAGCAGCCAAAAATTCTGTGGCTCGTGTCTGTTGTTTCAGGCGCCCAAAAAATTTTGTTATTTTCGGTTTGGCTATTGTTGTTGTTGTTGTTGTTGTAGTTGCTGTTGCTGTTGTCCTTCGACATCGCTGCTGGTACGGGCCTGTCCGCTGCTAAGCTCGAGATTTATGTACTGAAAGTACGTTGAAATGCAAAAAAAAAACAGTTAAATAAAAGACAAAAAAACGACACTTCTATGTGGAAATAAAATAAAATAAATTTTATTATTTATATTTGTCGTGACTTCGATTTATTATATGGCTATGGCCGCTACAAAGACACACACAATATGTACATAAATGCAGATACATGTGTGTCTCTGTGTCTGTGTGTGTGTGTGTGTGTGTGTGTGCAATTGCCATAGTTCAGTTAGATGAGCAGATAAACTCAGCTCGTGTTTTTGGGACTGCCAGACGAGTCGCATATGTCTATCTTTATGTATCGCTCCCCCTGGGTCTGGTGGCCCTTTCTATTTATGACACATATACATTCGGGGATTGACTATGAGTATGTGTGTGTGTGTGTGTGTGTGTGTATGTGTGTGTGTGTGTAATGGGTGTATTAGTTGTGTGTATGGCACTTTCTTTTCAATATGAGCCGTTTGTTTATAACCCGTTGTCATCGCTGGCTTTTGGTCCCTTTTTTGCCTAATGGCTTTTATTTCTCTGTCTGCTGTCGCTGTTCGTGATATGAAAGTGGGGACCCATTTTTCCCATCACTTGGCTTGTAGTTGAAGTAATTGTTCCATATTGATGTGCAATTGAGAAGGCATGTCGTTCGTTTCGATTCAGATTCAGAGCGTTTAAGGACTGCCATTTGTGGTTCCTGCCCTAACCAATAACAGCATTTACTTGACTGAGTTCTTATTTGACTCTGTGGAGTTTTCTAGTTTTCCCTTAGCCCAACATTGTTGAAACTTAATCAAGTGCAATTTGGAGATTGATTTGTCTTCCGGCTTGATTTGGTTTTCAATTTTTAACCACTTTGCTTTGAGATTTTTCCGAATTTCTCACTTACATAATTGAGCTTGATTAGTGTTCAAGTGCAAGTTTATAATTGAAAATAGAGTTTATTGTGGCCAATTTTGAAAGCTTAGAAACTTGAAATTAAATTGTCAAAACGTTGTCTTTAAGTACAAATATTATACCCTGCCTTTTGCAAGGGTATTATAATTTTGTGTTAGAGCTTATACCTTCTTAAAGAAGAAGCCTGAAAATGCTACGCTATCAGGAAATGAATGCTCTTTCGCTCTGCTCTGCTCTTTCATTTGCAAGAGCAGAAAAATTCCATTGTGCTCTATGTAGCTGTAGAAGTAGCAGAAAAAGCAAGAGCTCACTCTTATGCTCCGCTCAGCTGCTACAAGAGCTGCTATCAGAGCTGCCTACCTAAGCTGATATTCTAATTTCATTGTGTCATTTTTTATCAACTTTTTTATGGATGACTTTTATTTCAGTTGGAGCTTTTTTCTTTACTCTGTTAAAGTTGGTAGCAGTCGCAATAGATGCAATATTTATGTTGCTGTGTAGTAAATTCAAACACTGGACAAAATCGAACGGGTTTATTGTGCAATTTAAATACCGGCAGTTTGACTCCGTTTTTTCTCTTATGCCATTTTTAACACTCTTACGAAAAGTTAGCCGTCATTCGATTTTATGGACGTTTATTTAAATAATACATGTATGCATTTCCAAATGCCCAATAAATGTCATTTTATCTATTTTAAAATCCGAAACATTCAATTTTAATTTGTGATGCCAATGTCATTTTTGGCCAACAATCATCATTTGCAAGCCACTAAAGCGAGAGATAAAAATATAGAAACAAACTGCTCGTCTCTTCCCGCTGCCCGCTGTGCATTGGCCAAGTGTACAATTCAATTAGAATGGCCAAACTCATGTCGAAAACAATTATAATTACGTCCGGGCTTTCATTTCAATGCTAGTGGCATGCAACCAACCACCCAACCACTCAACCACCCATCCACCCAATCATCCAGTCATTCAACCATTCGACGCCCTCTGGCTTCCCTTTTTGGGGATTGCCGGCCTGCTGCCATTTCAGTATAAGCTCATTAGACCGTAAAACTTGGCCTAATGCGTAAAGCTGTTCAACTGCAGAGCTGACTTGCTAATCACAAGGGCAATAACAACAACAACAACAAAAATAACCAGAACAACAACAACAACAATAATACAAACAACAACAACAGATATATTATACAGATAGCAAACAGAAGAAATTCGAAGAAAAATGCCAAAAATCAAATTCAGCAAATCAACAAATTAGCGCTGTCAAATCCCAAATTTCACAGATGATGAAGTGTGTGTGGGTGTGTGTTAGTGGCTTTGACTGTGGCCATTGTGCGGTTCTTGGCCATAATGTAATTTGAAGTGACCCACAGTAAACAGCATGGCGGCATTAAACTCCATTCAATAAGTCAATATTTACGCATTTCATTCAGCCACTTTCAATTTATAACCATTAAAAGTAAGTAATTTCTGTTTTCAAGCTGCCCAATCGAGGGTAAGCATTGCCTGCTCCTGCTTCTGCTTCTGTTCCTGCTCTTTCTATTGCTCCCCCTATCCCTAAAAAGCCACCCCACGCCCCCACTCTCCCCCGCACTCTGGCCATAGCCGCAGTTTATCTTTGTCCTTATGCCGTCTACAGGCCCTCAATGGAAGCCACCCCTAAGCCGTCTCACTTGCTCATTTGCGCATTCGCCACTACAATTTTTTAGCGTTAATTTCACAGCTACTTATGCGACGAAGAAGACATTCGACAAGTTAACTCCCTTCTAGTCCCCCCCCAACTGCTCATTCACAGCTCCTTTGGGTAATACATCTAAGTAAATTCTGCGAAGGACATCTTCAATGGAATCAATTTACTTTGTCACAAAGTTAGCAGCTTAAGACGCCTCTGCGCCAGCAAATGTGTCATTTAAGTTTTATTTCATTTCAAACTATTTTTCTTTTTCTTTCGAATATAGGCATATCAAATCACCAAGTTCTGCAATCTCAAACAATAATGTGTGCTTTGATTATGTGCTATAAATTTGGGCAAGGGAAACCTATTCCCCATAGCCTTGAATGTGTCAGCAAGCACTTGTCTTCCTCTATTTTTTTTGTTTTTATATTCGAAGAATCAAGGACTTAATTATAATGAATGTGTCCGAGCGATCGCAAAATTCACAATAAAAACGTGCAACTTTTGCGTCTAATTGAAAAATATATATCTTTTAGCTTCTGAGCATAATGTGGCTAGTGAAACAGCTAAGCGACTAGCTGCAACAGTTGCAACGGAATTTCGAAGCAGAGAACTTAAATTGGATTTGCTGCAAGGAGTAGGGCATCGAGAGTTCGTTGTGCCTCAGTGCATTGAACTTATTCATTTCGTTTTGAAATTTCCGTTTTAGCTTTTGTGCTCTTGGCGGCGGCGGCATTTTTAATGGTTGCCATTTTGTTCCATTTTGTCGTCGTTGATCTGCACACAAGTTGTAAATTTGGTTAGTGGCGCCCCATCATCACACACCCACGCCACTCGTCACATGAACAGCAACAGCAAAAGCAAACCACACCAGCACCAGCAGCAGCACCACTCGCAGCCCAGTTCCACTTAATGCCAACGGCTGTTTCAATTGTTTTCCCTAGCCCATTGTCATTTAATTTTTTTTGTTCTTTCTACTGTTTTTTGTTGTTGCTGCTTTTAGGGACTCCTTCGCATATCTATTTAGTGTAAATGCTCTAGGCATTTTTGCCAAAAAGTTTTTGCTGGCGCTCAATTAACGCTTAGTTTTATGGCCAAGAATTGTTGTTTAAAAGACGCCGTCAAGCAGGCAACAATTTTTGGCATAACTTTGCGTCCACTCTTAACAATTAGGCAACAAATAATGCTCGCGGGCCGACCCCAACCAATCATCCAACAGCCCCATCTCTCTATCTCTCGTCTATCTCCTCTCTCTATCTCTCGCTCTCTTTTTCGCTCAGTTACCTACCTAAAATAGCTTAATGTTGACCAGGCAATAGCAACAAATTTCAGACGTTAGCCAGTTTCTAGTTGTTTCTTGGGTTTTGGCCAATCTTTACAGCGTCTCTGTACATATTCAACCCCCTCGACCAGCACAATCAACCTACCCAGCTCGCCCCTCCTTTCATTTGCCGTAGCTCTATCTGTTGCCATGTTTTCAATTTTTTTTATTTATTTTTTATTCTATAAAAGAACTCCCCAAGTCATAGAAAACTTTTCCACTTTACAGCGTTACAGCCGGGACTCAAGTGCCCAAACCCGTATTCCTACCACCCACCCAATCAGCAGTATAGACAGCCTGCCGCCCACAGAAATATAGTGAAAATCTATTTTCGAATGCCAGTCAGCAAAGCTGTACTTCTCTCCACTCCACTCCTCTCCTCTCCTCTCCGTTCCTCACCGCTCCTCTCCAATTTCTGTCTTTGTTATAAAACTCTGCGATTCTTCTTAGTTTGGAGCACTGTTTTGCGCATTTCAAAAAAACATTTTTCATTACATTTGACAACAATTCAACGCACAGACACAGACACAGACACCCAATCTCCCGCAACCCTAACTTCCTCCTGGCAGTTACCAGTTTTGTAAGTCCCGCTTCTGACCAATGTCGACTTAATTTATAATTACGATAATTTGCGCGTTACGTTTCCTTTTGTTGCTCTGCTTCGCCGTTTGCCACGCCTATCCCTCTCACTCGCCCTCCTGTATCACCATCGCCGTCTTGCCACAAACCTCTCATGCCGCCAAGCAAACTTTTGTTGGCTAGTTGGCAACTGACTTAGTTACTCGGGCGTTCGCGTCACTGATGTCGCCGGGGGCACTGATTGGTCACCACCACCAGCTCAGAGTTGGAGCTGGTCCGCTGCTGATGATGCGACACAACTTGGCAGCCCACGGCTGTGGCTGTCACCCGCTCCTGCTCCTCCTGCTGCTCCTCCTGCTGCTCCTCCCCCTGCTCCTCCGGCTGCTCCTATCACCCAGACTGCCTTGTACTTGTATTTTCTTCTCTGTTTTTTTTCTTCTCTTTTTTTCTTAGCCTGCTTCCTTTGCCGTTGTCCTTGCGGCTTATCAATAATGTTGATTTCACTCTGTGTCGCATAATTGAATTCTGAAGTTGTTAAGTCACAGCGCAGCCAAATTTACGCGCAGCGCATTCCCTAAACATCCTAATAGCCCCTCTGCCCCTCTGTCACGCTGCCCCTCTGACCCGATTTCGTTGCCGTTTTCCATTTTGGGCCCCGTTGCTGATTGAAAATTTGCCAATTAGAAATAATGAAGCGTGTGACATTAAATGCAAGACAAGCAGCAAATCGGTCGAAGGCCTCTCCAGCGTTGGGCGTGGCCGGGTGGGGGGTAGGGAAAGGGGGGTAGGTTTGGTTTTCCTAGATGGCTAGATGGCACCACTACTTGCACGTGATATATACTCTATATATGCATGTAGATTGCTTGGTAGCCTGTCGGTGCGATAACAAATTTTGCTTAGTCGGAAGTGGAAGCTCTTAAAATCTCATTGCCGCTTAAGCAGAGGTGCCTCTGTCCTCACCGCCCCTTACACCCATCCACCACTTTCCCTCCTTAGCAGTTGCCGGTAGTCGTTAGGCACGGATATCGAATATTTTCATGTCTTCCTTTAGTTTGTCTTAGTTCTCGCTTCTTGTGCAATGCAGTAGACACAGGAGCAGCACCAGCAGCACCAGCACCAGCACCAGCCATCATTAGGCCAGCAATACCCATATCCTCATAGTCAGCCCTGCACCAGTCCCCTCACCAGACTTTGGGGCCATCATTCAGCTTCCCATTCCGCTGGGCTGCCGGAAATTTATAGTCTTGAGACGGTGTCCATAGGTAAATGCGCATTAGCAGCGCTATGAGACGCAGCCCTCCTCCTCCCTTCGCACTCTGCCCTTCCCACCTCTCGTCATAAGGCACTTGCGCTCTGTGCCCCTTGGCATTTGCACGTGATGCATTTTTATACCCTACCCATTAAAAACTGCTTACAAAGGCGGATACCATAAAGCCTAAGGAAGGTGTACGTTAAGGTCCCGCACAGACATCTCCGTCTAGGATCAGGACGATAAGCGGAATCGTGTTGCACACGTTTTGATTTGATCTCAAAAAGCTTTGAAAACAAAAACACACAAATTTAAGATATTGATTCACTTTTTATAACCTTCCCCAATAATCGACATATACGAGTATATATTTATATGTATCGAGACGCAACACACTTTTTAAATAAATTCACTTTTTTGATTGCTGAGATATTAATTACTAATGTTGTTAGTGCATGTCTTCCAGTCGGTCATTCCATTCATTTGCCACTCTTGTTTGTTGTAGTCGGTGCCTGCAGTGAGCCAGCATTTCAGCGCTGTAAGCAGATTGGCTTGCTGCATGTGGCACACACGCGTACACATTTCTTTTGAGGAGCTCATTATTTTTGCCAGATAACTTCTAATATACATAAGCCAGCTACATGTGGCGTCAGGCTTATTAACTTGGCGCCAAGACTTGACATCTCCTTGAGCTGTTAGCCGTCAAGTCAACTTTGTACAGCGGGGCAACACTTGTAACACTTTGCCTTGATGAGCAGACATTGATAATAGATTCAATTTAATCTTTAAATGCCCGTCTCACAAATTTACCGTCCAGCCTTTAATCTTTGTCTAACGCTTCAAATTGCACCCTCTTAACCCAGACGAGTTTTTTTCCCAGGCAAAAGTCGAGGCTGGAATTAAATTAAAAGCAACTTGTCATCGTGCCATTCAACGGACTCTCAACCCAATATCTAACCCAACCCAACCCAGTCCGCATAGCAGTTTCATATATATATATATATATACATATATATATATATCCTCTTATATGTATATCTATTTATATATATATGTACTTCTCGAGCTCTTGCTCACCTAAAGCACATAATTACAATTCTGCTTTATATTTACATGTATTTATATTACATTTTCCTATAGACTCGACTCGTCGCAACGCGCTTCAGTTACCGTAAAACTGTCCAACTCTAGAACCCTGCAATCCTATAACCCTACAAAAGTTGCCAAACCGAAGCAGATGCTGAAGCCGAAGTTTTCCTACCCTTAAGGAAATCAATAATTTATTTAAATTTGATTTAAGATTTTATGTTTTTGTTTTTCTTTTGGCTACAACTGCTGCATATAGAATATATTACTTTTTAATAATATCAAAACAGATGGGTTTGTATTGGAAAGATTTAAGCAGTTGCGCTTCCACAGAAAAGTCATCTCATCATATCCACTTATAAATAAACTAACAATGAGTCTTTTGATGCATCAGTTCTTTCAAGACTTCATCGTTTAACTTTAATTGGAAATTACAAGTTATTGCAAAATGTTCAGAGATATATATGTATCCACATTATGTACATTATTTGGCCCAGGTTTATGACTATTTCCAAATTTCCTGATTATTAGTGGATATGTTTTTTCGCAACTTATCCCTACAAAATATGAGAACTGTCTCGACAGTCAGACTTCATTCATATCAATTACGACTATGTGTCACAAGCTTGATGACTGCGTTGTCCTACCTCTGATAAAAGCTTAACAGCATGCAAACCCCAACACACACACACTCACACACACTCACACAGACACACACACACACAGAAAGATACTAACTGGGCTCGTCGTCGTCACCGTCGACATATTTCACGTTGATGTATGGTTTAATTACATTTGCGTGGCAGCAATGCGTATGGGAATGAGTATGGAGATGGAAATGGGCATAAGGCAGAGGCTGAGGCTGAGGATGAGGATGAGGAGAAGGAGGGAGCGGGTTAACGCACACTCGCATATATCAGGCAAGAACGGGGCAAATTCTCGCATTGCCACTAGTCCCAATTTGGTCTGTTTATAATATCCGTAGCGCAACAAAGGGCATATCTTAAACAGAGATAGACATATAGTGAGAGAGAGAGAGAGTGAGAGAGAAAGAGAGAGGGGGAGAGAGTGAGAGAGAGGTGGATAAGATAAGTGGGGAGTCAAGTTTTTTGTCTGCTGTCTCAGATGTCTCTCAGCTCTTTCGCTTAGCTGTCGTCGTCGCCATTACCGAGTGATGTCTCAGCATCAACAGCAAGAAACGTCAAGAAGATGTGTGATTGCCTCGAGCTCATAATTATTAAGCGAGTGAGTCGCACCCTTTTGCTTCGCACCTACCCATCAACCCCATTGCCCCCCCCTCAGCGCCGCTACTTTCCCCGCACTCCGCAATTTTTCCACGTCTCCACGGAAAACTTTCGCTCGCTCGGTGGCTCTCGCCTCGCGGGGGACTGGCAAGTTTTGCTAGATATTTTGGCATGGTTATATCTGTGTTGTCGCCGGGCTTTCTGAGAGAGAGAGAGAGAGAGACGCATCTTTCTCCGTCACCGCTAGTTGTGGGTTAAGTGGGTATATTAGGTTTGTGGGTCTTTAATTGATGTTAAGCACAACTTGTGAGTTCTATTGCAACTTGTGAGTCTCTTCACAAATCCAACAACATACACATATATAATATATATATATGTATATCATCTCCTCTATCCCCTGGCCTACACCCAACTTTCCGCATCAACCACCTAAGATTGCGGTTTGCGTGGAGCATTTTTCATTACCAGCGAAACGATAAATTCAATTGCCGCAGCTCGCCTAAAACTTCGACTCATTAAAACGATGCCCGAAGGAGTCGTTGTTGTTGTTGTCGTTGGTTTGGCAAAGGTGCTCTGACGTTATTCGATAACATGTACATTTCTGAAGGCACAACAGCACACCTGAGACACATGCAAAAGGTGTCGATTTCCAGTCAAACTCTTTCGCTACTGTCGAAAATGTAATAATTATAATCGACTATCTGCCACACAAGAAGTTGAACGGCAATCGAGCAAGCGATGAGAACAAATCATAATTGCTGAAAGTCTAACGATGTAACGCGCTGACAGCGGTTGCGATTAGCGTCTCTAGTCACCAGAAAATTAAATTGTATTAAGTTGAGAATATTACACATTTCATTGTTATCAAGTATTTGCACTTTCTACTTACAACTGATTAAATACGATTAGACACAAAATTATTTAGTTGCCACAATTGCAGACACACGTAACAACAGACCATTTCAAAGTGTATGTAATTGAAGTGGAACCTTGACAGAAATATATGATAACTTGTCGAATTCTGTGAATGCTGCGTAATGTGTTAAGTTTGTCCTTATCCGACATACCTCGCCTAATTTGCTGTCAACATCTAATTTTGACTTTAAGTCAGCGTCTGCTTGAGTTTCTTGTGAATTTAGCCACACAGCCGCGCACCACAGCAATTACCTTCCATTCATTAAGGCTTACCTCAATTTGACCAGACTTTAATTTCAGCCAAGCATCGCACAAAATCACCACACACACACCACACACACACCACACACACACAGGTCTAGCTATAGCTAGAGCCTAGTGAAGCGCATGTCCTTTCTGAGTTCCCGATTTGGTGCGCGCTTTCATTACGCGCTTTGCTTACCTCATTAATGACCGCACCTCAACTCTTCCCCTTATCCTTATCCCCTTTCCCCTATCCCCCCTTCCCCTTATTCTTTCTACTTTTCTAGCCCCCCGTGTTTGCCTTTGCCTTGCCCAGTCTTTTGCCACTTTTCATTGATTGTTGCGGTCGTTGTTGTTGTGTTTGTTGCTGTTGCTCCTGTTGCGTTTACTTTTCAGCACATTTCATTTATTTATGAGAAACTTGACTTTAATTAATGTATTTATCGCTTCAACAAATTGCACATTAGTCCAGACAGCCCTTCCAATCAGGCCCTAGAGTAATTACACTCTTATTTTGGATGGTACAGTGGCTCAAAGTACAAATATTTGTTTATACATTATCTTAAATATTTGTGCAGTTGTGAAACCAATTTGTCATGTCTTATTGCTGCCCTCGGCATCCTTTAGTTAGTTACTCGTTAATCGACATCTCCGAACCCTTAAAGCAAATATATATTCTAGATCAACATTACTAGTCTGTTTGCCAGTTCATTTATCTTCATAAAACTTGGCAGCCATCTATCCTTTTGCTGCACACAGTACATATGTCCACATTACAATTTCATATAGCTCCCAATCGGTCAAAGGTGTGCTTATATGAACAACTTTTTTGTTCAACAAGATAGATTGAATCGAACAATAAGCGTTATATTATGCTCCATATATTTTGTCAAAAAAAAGTGCTTTCAAAGCAAAAGTTGGTTGGTTTTTCAAATTAATAGTAAAGTTGAGAAGACGACAATGGGACTCCGCTCCACAAGGGTATGAAATCTTCTATGTTACTATGACAGGCCTTCTGTATTGTTTTTCAACATGTTTTTACTTTATTCATTTGTTGCCTGCTAAATGCAATAACAGCCTCAAAACACACCCTCAAGGACACGTATACACCAGAAGAGAAAATATGTTGGGGCGTTGGTTCACTTTTGCTGCTGTATATGTGTGGATGTAGTCTGGTATGGCATGCAACGCACAACTTTTCTGAACTGTCTTGACTGTCCGTCCGTCTGTCTGTTTGTCTGTCAGTCTGTCAGTGCCTGTTGGTCATTCCCTTTTAAGTTCGGCTCATTAGAAAATCTTTGTAATTCCCGTTCGCAATTGTGTTGACGCGAATTTGTTGTGCCGTAAAACTTTAAGCCTGGCAGCTTCAGCTCCAGCTGTAGCTGCGTTTTCCAAATTATATTATTTGTTGGTGTCAGTTACTTTACCTTTCCTCTTGGTCCCTCATTTGCTGCCCCCTAGTCTTCGCGCCAACTCTCGACAATTCTTGGCGGCGGGCCTTATAGCCTCCGTACCCATGGAAGTGCCCCCAACCTACAGTCAATTAGGCACAGCGGATACCTGTCCAGCTTCCCAAGTACCTTAAGCTCTCCTCCCCCCCCCCCCCTTTCGTCGACATCGTCGCATCCCTGGAAAATTATGCGCACTTTACATTTTGTGGCTTTCGGAATTCAACAATTGTGGAGCGGACAAACTTTTGGATGATTATTTACTTAGTTCTCTGAACGTGAATTTAACGAAATCATTTTGTATCTTAAGCACAAATGAATTACTTAAGCAGAAAGACAACAGCAATAACAACAACTACAACAACAACAACAACAACTACAATAACAACAACTGAGACAGTGAAAACAAGCTAAGCTGAGATTGCCAGCATGGTCAGGTTGGTCGGAGTTGGTCTGTCGGAATTGTTTGTAGCCAGACTTGAAATTCCAGAAGTTGCCAACCAACAATTGAAACAATAACACAGATAACAAAAACAGCAGAAACAGCACCACGAATGGCAGAAGTGGCAGCAACAAGAGTAGGAGCAGAACTAAGAAGGGGCTAGACTTTGAGGTGTGCTGCTCTGTGGAAAGGGACATGCTTTTGGGGTGTAGGCTTGGCCCATAATATAAAACCGATAAGCGTTTTTGTTGCCTCAATTCCACGGAGAGCCATTCAAAAAGGTCACCTAGGCCACTGAGTAGGCAGCGTGCCAAAAGCACTAGGAGGAGTGTGGTGTAAAATTGAAGGTCAAGTTTAGATATAGAAATAAGTTAAAAAATCAAAAAAATATAAAAAGAAAAAGTCAAACCAAAAATTAGCAAAAAAAAAATTGCATATAAAGGAAACGGTAATGCTTCGCTAAACATACGGCTTGTGAAGAAGAATAGAAAGCTGGGCCGGATTTCGCCGTCGGGGAGGGCTGTGGAGGGCAAGTTTCTGACGAAGGAGCAGCGTTCACATTAATATGATTAAAGGCAGCACATAATAATTGTGGCTCAATACGTTGGAGCCAGCAGCAGCAAGTGAGAAAAGAGGATATACAGATTATGAGAGAGAGACAGAGAGAGAGAGAGAGAGAGAAAAGGAGAAAAGACAGATAGCTGGGACAGGACCTTGCTGAATTTTGGCCATTACAGGTTTTGCCGAGTGTGCGACGATGCGATAAGTGAGCAAAGGGAAAATGTCAGGTAGTGCCCATAATAGGTAATGGGATTGGGATTAAAAGAAGCTCGACCGAAGCGCAGGCACCGAAACAATAGAATAGACAATGGGGTTAATGAGAGGCTGATGAATAGACAATGAGTTCATATTACACCAAAAAGTCCGAATAACAAATGAAAGAAATTTCGAGGCACAAGTGAAATGCTAAAGAAAAATTCAAGCCAATCTAATGTGAGCAGAGAAGAGAACAGAAAAACGCAAACGGTGCGATTGTAGACAAATAGTGTAATATAACTAAGATTGACTCTGAGGAAGTTAACTTACTGCTTGGGAAGCATAGGCCATCAATAGAAACGCAAATTGCTTCAATGTAAGATTAATGAACACATTTCAGGACTGACAACTGAAAAATTGTAAACAGCGCAATAAGAAGATAATTTGAAATCGAGCACAGTTTAAAAACAAATAACACATTTTGGATGGATGATTTTTCCCTCTTTCCACATTTACAATCCCTATAAGTTTTAACTCTTTACGGCATATTATTGTTATTATGGTTATATTTCGCTTTCATACCCATAGATATTCTTATATTCCGGTCAATTCCAGTTTTCATCAAAGCTAGCAGAATGAAAACAAAAGTAAGTTTCCATAGTAAAAGGCTTGAATGCTGCTGAAATGTTAAGCTCTCCGCCATGGCCATTTGTGTGAGGGTCTCGCATGGCCATGGCTCGTTGCTGCTGCACTTTTGGGCGCTAACCAGCCGTACCAGTGTAGTCCATAAACCATTATCCATTATCCGTTATCCGTTATCCATTATCCGTTGGCCGCAATCCGTTACCCAAATTGACTGGCTACGCTCTGTTATGGAAGTTGCGCTTATTTCACTTTTCCATATGGCTGCCAGTGCACACAAACCAAATGCAACAGACAGAGAAAAAAAGAGGGAAACAGAGACACAGAGAGAGAGAGAGAGAGAGGGAGCGAAAGCGAGATAGAGTGAAAGAGAACGAGTACAAAAGCGCTTTGGCCAAGCCATTCAAAAATACCATCATTTAAGTTTATACGAATGAAATCCGGCGGACACAGAAACACACACACACAAGCGTGCGAGTCGCTCATTGTTGAATGATGTATGTGGCTTGTGGCGCCACACGGCTGCTTGCCTCGGCTTATACTGAACGGCCGCTACTGACGAGATGTAAATGTTTGGCCATCCAACAGGCAACAGAGGCCACCTCAGTAAACACTCACACACAAACACGCACAGTAGTAATATATTTTGAACAAGGCTCGATTAGTTGATTCTGGTCAGCGTCCAACCACGCCCATTGCCAAGCGGTTTCAAATAGTCGGAGGTTGTTGCATAGTAACGGATTTCACGTCTATTACGTTAAATTCCAGGTCGAATTGCGCAACTGGCTTTGTTTTTATCATCGGCTTATTACGAATATTGATGGGCTCCTGAGGTAGAATAGGACGAGGCACCAGGCACAGTTCAAATTTGTTATCGCCTTATATTGTGATAAGCATGGCTAAGTGTTATTTAAATACATATAGCCGAGTAGAGTGTAAATTTCAACTGGCTATCTGCTAGCCAAGAAGTTGGGCTCTTAACTCTACGTCATGCCTGCTTAGCCAGTAATTGTAACAGTTGGAGCTCGGAGGTAACTAAAATTCACAGCCTTTCTGAACAGCTCAAGTTGCAGGTTAACCCTGACGAGAGTTATTTGGGGGTATTCAAAGAGAAAAAGAAATAAATAAAAAAAGAGGCTGCTCGTTACGGCAAGGCGTATCAATTTCATCATGTGTATCCTTACCCCCCTATATATGTGTATAATATATGTAAATGTATGTGCATGTGTATGTGTGTGCTCAATGCCGCAAATTGAAATATGGTTTTCGATTCTGAGTTTATATGCAGTCATCTATAACACAACCGAATCGAGTCAAACAATTTCTAAGCATTTGTGAGTGTGTGTGTCTGTGTGTGTGCTTGTGTGTGTCTGTGTGTGTGTTTGTGTGTGTGTGTGGGTCTTTAATGTGTTTACTTTATAAAATTTGAAGCTGTTAATTTTTATACACGCCGCTCTTTCATGGCACTCACCGTGTATCCATCAGCGGTATATCGTGATCCTTCCCATCAATCAAAAGTCCAAGAATGATTGCAATTTCAATTAAATAAAATAGTGCAATATTCGGAATCTGTGTCACTATTCTTTTAAAGCATTTCTAAAGTATGCTTCCACTGCACAAATGTTTGTTTGTTTTTTTTTTTTTAATTTTTTGGGAATTTGTTAATTTTGATGAGGTTTTGAAGTGCGGCTTTGTAAATGTCGCAACAATTTCAAAGCTATATTGTTATTTGTTGGTCCATGGCTGTGTATAGTTGTGTGATTGAATAACGGGTTAGTAGTCAGCCCAGTAGTCAGAGTTTGAGCTTTATACAAACACACACCAACACACACACACACACCAACAGTCGCTGCACAGCAGCAAGCATATTGTCATATTAAATCATACAATTGGTCAGGCGCGCCCAAAAGTGGGCAACAAATTTGTGAAACCAAATCTCGACCTTCATACGCCCCGTGCACCGAGTGCTGACACATTTTGCCATTCACTTTTCACGCTCACATTCACAAAGCCGCACACCCAAGCATAACGATTTCTGTTTTGTGTACCAGCTGCGCGTGTGAATAAAGCAAAAATTTTGAATTTTTTCCTTTTTTTCTCTTTGTACTCTGTCGCCATGCAAATCGTGTATATATAGTTGTTCAGAATCAAGATGGATTCATATGTGAAAGTTGCGCAACCATCGATGATAAATGATAAATGAACGACATGCTTAAGTTGAACAGCGACTTTATTGTATTTTTCTAGTTTTAAGTTACAAAATTGATCATTTATCGAGTTTTTTTTTTTTTTTTTATTATTCATTTGTGGTCACAGGGTATTGCTTAGTGAAGCACTAAAACATGGCACATTTCTATTTTATTTTTTCCAACATATTTTTGTTTGAGTTTCATTTTCGAAAAGTTTACTTTTTTTCCCCCTCGGTTTTGTTGGCTGTTGAGTTGCTTTATAAACTTTTCGATTTCAGACCGTGGGCGTGTGGATCTGTGAGTGAGTGCAGCTGTTTGTCTATTTGTCGTACGATTCGGTTGTTAGTTGGTCGGCTTTTGCTGTTGCTGTTGCTCTTATTGTTGATTGTTTGTTATTGTTGTTGTTGGCAGCAATAGGCGGCTTAGCTAAATTTGCATTTATTGTTAAAATGTTTCATTTCATTTCATGTAGTATTTGCGACCCTCCCCAGAGCTTCCGGGTATACCAAAAAGAAACTCAAATCCATTACAACAAAAAAAAAACTGCTCACGTGCGTGCATGTGGAAATCATCGATTCGTTGACTCCGGTCGCTTTTCGCCAATCACATGTGGTTTTTCTTTTATTGTGCCTCTTTCGGTGCTGGGGTCTATTGGTCGATTGGTCTATTGGTCTATTGGTTTTTTGGCTTTGGATTATGACAAAGTTTCGGCAAGTGTGATGGTGACCAAAATGTTGGTGTTGGGCGGAGAGTGACGGGTTGGGATGATGTGGGCCAGCGTGTGAATAGAATCAGCTTAAAAATGAGGTTCGCGTTTTGTATTTTGTGTTTTGTGCTAGCAGATCAAGTTGCTGAAGTGTGCGACTCAGCATTGTCATAATGTAATCAGCTTATTTGCTTATATATTGTATAAGCAAAGTATTTATGAAATTCGATTTACTTATAAGTTATTACTGCACACTCTTCGCATTTTATTACTAGGCAGTTTTCCATTCAAACTCAACTAGATAACATATGAGGTTGGCAAAGGTTATTGCCTACATTTGGTATCCATATTGACTTATAATGAATGAAGAAAGTAGTTCGCAATAAAATGATATTAAACTCAATTGGAGAACTTTCACTCTATTTTTATTCATTTCACTTTCTATCTTTATAATGCTTGCGCTGGAAACAATGCCTGCTGTCAATTTGCTTTTCCTGCTGTTCGTATTTGCATCCTTCGGTTGGCCCTTCAATTATTTAACCTGCCAACGCCAGATATATATCCGGTTTGGGCCGAAAGGATTCGACCATATAACTTAATTTGGTTGTTAACAACTAACCGAAACAGAGCAATGCAGAAATAAACAGAGTCGGCTAAAAACGGCCACAATGTCAACATGTGACGTGGCCGACGTCGGTCTTTCCCTTCTCTCGTTTGCCCCATTGTGTGGCAAGTAACAATAGGGCGTTGCGCTTTGTGCCGAATTCGTTGCAAGCTTTTTGTGCAGCAGCGGATGGACGAACTGACGAGCTGGCAAATTGACGGCTGCCGACTAACGATGACTCTTTCGTATATGTGTGTGTTAGTGTGTGTGTGTGTGTGTGTGTGACTGGCAGGACATTTAAAAAAGCATCCCCATTGCATTTTCACTCATCGCTCGTAATTGTGGTGTAAAAACGATCTGAGTTGCTTTTCCTTTCCTTTTTTTTTCTCGGTTTCGGCAAAAGGCGAACGGCAAAAGCAAATGGCAATAACTGTCATTTGCTGTCGACCTTCTAAATTGTGGCATTGTGTGTGTGTGTGTGCGAGTGTGCGAATGTGTATGAGTGTAAGAACGCTATCGCTGAAATGAAAATTTGCCGACCTCTGCAAAACGAGCCTAAGGCTCCACAAATGAGACAAGCACACGTTACGTGCATGTTGAGGCGCCTCTTTGCCACATAAAAACACCCAAACACACATACAAACATACAAATACACACACACACACATACGCTCGTGTGTATATGTAGTAAGAGTTGGACGCGTGTCCTTTTTAAATGACCAAAAACACGACTCAAAATGGATTAACCCAGCTCAAAGCTCGAGCCACAGACACGAGCAGTACAAAATCAAATTGGTGTCTTATAGAAAATTAAGTCATTTTTAAGTCCTTAATACATATTCATTAATTTTGTCAGAAGAATAAGGACGGCAGGCCACTTGTGGTATAATCTAACTATATGAAACAATTTCTCAAATCTAAGCATGAAGGAAGGCGTGCGTGTAGTGAAATATCGCACACGCTCTCATCTCGATTTGTAACGTCCAAAGGCGAATTGAGATGCAGACCCATTGCATAATTCGTTATCTATATTCAGGTTGTGTGTCGAAACGGTTGGCAATGCTATACTGATTAAATTTACTCCTCGCACACACACACATAAAGAGGAGAAGGACATACTACTCTTGCATTGAAAATAAAATCCTCCAGCTCCTTTACACGTTTCGAGGCATGAATGAACGTGACGGCTACATATACATACACATACACATATACATGGAGAGCACTATGGGAGAACAACATATACGGGATATACTCTAACCCCTCAGAGTCGCCTCAGTTCCATTTGCAGCTCCATGCGCATTCGCATTCAGAAAACCCGTGCTCATTGCCATTGTCATTTCTTGGATTTGTCTGTGTAATTTCAAGTTGCCAGTCAGTCATTTTGTTTGTGTTTGTGTGTGTGTGTTGTTTATGCATTTGTAGCGCCGGCAAACGCAACAGTCGCCAGTGGCAGGATCGTCCTGGCCAGGACAGGACACGTACTTCATTCGCTTTCGATGATGCAAAAGATTACCAAGTTGCTGGCATGTGGTACACAAAACCATAACAACAACAGCAAAATAAAACAGGGCAAAACTTTTTTATACTTGTAGGTCATTATGCAGCAAAATCCCTCTTGCCACCGAGACGGTTCCGTTACGCTTCCGATAGCCTCTGGCACACAAACTGACAGCACCATAGACGCGTCAGTTATGGCTGTGTTTGGTGTGGTCTGGTTTGGTCTGTTTTGGTTTCGTTTGCATCCATGACGTCCCAAAAAGATTTATTTATTGCGGCTTTTAAGTTCACCGCTTGAGTTGGGTCTTTGATTTTTCAGCTGCTCAGTTGAGACCGGTTATTGTATCGGTTGGCCAATGCGGCGGCGCCTCCGGAGTCACGAACTCGATGAGTGATTTACTTAACTGATGCACGTCCAATGCCACGCATAATGAGTGTGCTCTGCAGACGTAATGTTCTTTATTCAGGGCACTGAGGAAACCGAAAAGAAAACTATATTAAATTCACTGAAGTACAGCGAGAAGAATATTTTCTTACTTATGCAACGAGTAGCGATTCTGTGATCTTACTATTTGCATTTACTTACAACTTCATGTAAATGTATTCCTGAGTATCTTATTCGGGATAAATATACATCGAGTTGCGTTTGAAGCAACGAGTGCTCTAATAACGAGTAAATTCCTAGCTACCATTCATGAGTAGCTTAATCAGGAGTAGCATTTAAAGTAACGAGTGCTCTGCTAACGAGTAAATTCCTAGCTACCATTCCGACTTGTATTGAGTAGCTTAATCAGGATAAGAATACATCGAGTAGCATTTAAAGTAACGAGTTCTCTGCTAACGACTAAACTCCTAGCTACCATTCCGACATGTAACGAGTAACTCGCATAGCATTTTTTTTAGCAAGTAATTTTTCTGATTCAATAGGCATGAGTGTCTTTGAGATTTTTGTTTTTTTGTTTTGTGTCTTGTCTTGTTTTGTAATAGTTGTCTTACAGCTTGTCGAGCAGCTTTTCATTCATACACGTACTACTTTAGCCAGCTATCTCAATGCCAAAACGGCCGATTGCTAATTGAAGGCACTTGGCCATTATCTGTGATACACATTCACATTCATTTCTGAACAGCACTTGAAAGTTGCGAGCTTGTTAGTAGGAAGACGCCTGAAATAGAAGCGAGCAGAGATGAGAATTGAGCACATCGTCATCGTCTTAGTCGTTGTGTGGCCTTGTGCCAATCAACGGCAGCGTTGCCTCAGCTTCAACGCCACTTGTGGCAGTGACCCAACCCCCCTCACTCCCCCTTTTTCGCAAAAACAGTCTGTGGCCAGTAACGTGCCCCATGTTGTGCTTCGTATCTTTATTGTGATAAACATGTATTTGTGTGTGTGTGTGTGTGTGTGTGCATGGATATGTGCGTGTGTACAAATGTGTAAGACGCAGGACGAATTGTTGCTGCATCAAAATTCGTGCCACAGCACTTTGAGCTGCAAGCTTGTTTTGCTGCCGCCTCAGTCCCAGTCGCTGCCTCTGTCTCTGACTCAGTATCTGTCTGCATATCGTTGCTTTCAAGTTTCCATTTCTTTTTCACTTAGTTTACCTTACATTTTTCATGATTTGTTCGCATGTGTCTGTGTCTGTGTGTTTGTGTGTGTGCCTGTGTACATTTTTTTCCGTTTGCTTTTCCTCCTACTTCTTGGTTGTTTTTTCCCCCGCTCTTATTTCGTTTTCCGTTTGGTTTTTTATGTTTTGCACAACAATTTTATGTTGGTTTGTTGCCTGGCCGCAATGCCAAGATATACGTTTAACCTTCCAACCAGCACGGCCCCTTCCCCGACCAACTGGCTCTGCTTTGTACGTGCAGCTGCTCTAGAAAAATGTCCAGGAAATTCTTCATTTGCTTTTGCCGTCAACGTAAGCGTTGGCATCGGCATCAACATCGGCATCAACATCGGCGTCGACTTCAGCATCGGCGCCATCCAAGCTGAGCCCAAGCTAAGAGTTTCAATTGAATTTAGAGCTGAGGCTTTGCATACACACGCGCGCACACACACAAACACACACACACATACACTCACACACAGACCACAGACGGACGTGTTGTGTTTGTGTTGGGGCATTCAATCATTGCAAGACTCGAAAATGATGAAGGGACTGCACTCTGGACTAGCCTGAGAACGAGAACGAAAGGACTCTCTCCTCCGCCCCTTCCCTCTACTCCCTGACTGATTTTCGTGCATATATTTCCCTCATCCTATTTATATACTGTGCTATTTTGAAACCCGAGCAGCAGTTTATTACAAACAATGTGTAACCCGCTGATAGAGTTGGTTGCAAGTCCATTAAGTATACAAATAAATTTTGTATCAAGGCAAACTGCTACAAATAAGATACTCGATAAACGTATCTTAATATCCTAACCAAACACATTATTATATAGTATAGCAATGATTTATATACTGCGTTCGATTATAATCAAAGTCTGCCACAATCGATGGAAAACTGTGTTCTACCATAAATAAATTGTTTGCTTTTCAATATTGAAATTATACATTTTATGTTATTACAGAAGTGATTGGTTGCTGTATTAAAAGTCTTTGTTTTTATCAAAATCAATAAACTACTCTTGAAATAAAAATTATTTTAAATTTGAAAATATTTTGGTTACTATTTGCCAAGTTCCCCATGATGACAATATAATTACTATAGAGTACTATGGGCACACACACCCACTGCTGTCCCACTCCCAACCCCACCGGCAGAAGTGGGTTATTTGCTGCTACCCATTATCAGCTGGTATTGCATTTCAGTGTGTCAGAGTATTTCACAGTCGGTTACGCCCGACTGCTGCAGCGTTCCCATTCGATTTTTATGCAACGTTTATTTTTGTTTTTCAATTTATTTGCTTGCCCCACAAAACCCGTAGCTAAACAACAACAACAACAAGACCCAAAACACAAAATTGAGAGAAGCTCGTTGTCAGACGTGACTGTTTTACAGTTTGCATTGAATTTTATTTTTATTTTTTCCATTTCCATTTGGCTTCTTTGCGTCTATTTGCAGCTAGCTAGCCCAGCGAATACCACATCTTTGAGGCACCACTTTGGCCGCACACTTCACTTTCACTTCAACCCCCGTTTCCAGCATGCTCCGCTTGCTCTGTTTGTATGCAATTTTTGGTGTGCGCCTGTGTCACGCCTCTAAAGTTACGCCCATTTGGAGCACTCTAATGGGTTAACTTGAGTTTGTTACTATCTAACTCAAGGGCCGCTCAAGTGGGCAAAGCCCTAGCATTTGTCTGACGACGCCCCAGGCTCAAGGCTCATGGCTCGGGCTCAAGTTCAACTTGTTGGCCAGCAAATTGTGAGGGCTTTCGAGTTATTGTTGACCAGTGCGGCGAGTGGTGCCCCTGCAGCTGGATAAGTGCATGCATAGCTTGTAGCTGGTGACAGCTTCTCAGTTGCCGGTATCATCTTTGATGCCATAATTTGTACACCAACCAGTCCAAATTTGACCCCAGTCCCTCCCCTACCCCCACACCTTTCATTTCCATCCATCTCTTGTGAACTACGAGTGTGTAAACTTTGCTTCATTACTGCACAAAACACACTCTTTCTCTCTGTCTCTCTCTCTCTATCTCACTCTTTATTGCTTTCTCGCCTTATTCCTTTTAGCAAACATCTCTAGGACTCGGCTTTCTTTCTGCTGTGTGTAAGTAATGAACCCTTTTACATCAAAATGTGACTTAGATCAACAACTTGTGAAAGCTTTTTTCTTTCTCTGTTGCATTAGCTGTATTCGTCGCTTGCACTTACTAAATTTGGCACAATTTGAGTTATTTCGTTTGCTTTGCTTTAGCGTTTATTTTTTTTATTATTGTTTCTAAACTTTCCAACAGGATGTTCCGACAAAACGTTCACTCCGGTCTGCAGGACTATTAATCCTCTGGGTTGCCTACCATAGCTGCTCGCTCTTCTGTTATAAGCGTATCTCTCGCATTGGACGTTATGTTGTTTGTAGATGATTTGCATCCGCTATTTTTTATACTTTTCACTTTGGGCACAGCTACTCCTCTCCACCTCATCCCTCTCGCTGTTATTAACCGACATCAATAGCCATGTTCCAATTGCAGTTGCGTTAGTGGCTCATCTGCTTAATCCGCATCAGCGTCGTCCGCAGCTGCAACTGCATCTGCATCTGCATCTATATCTATATCTATATCCGCATCAGGCAGCCAACTCTTTAGTCCTGAGGGCTTGTGAGCCTGGTTTTCGGCTTGGCTTGGTTTGCTTTGGTTTTGGTGGTTTGGCTTGGCTTTAGCTTTAGTTTCTGGCTAGCCTTTGGCAATGCTCCAGTTTTTCTGACATTTTGCAATTGCTTTTTGTGGGGCTGCTACCGCTCTTTGGTGGTTTTGTTGCCGTTTTTGTTACGGTTCCTTTTGCTGCTGCCGAATATTGGACGCCTTTTACCAAATCTGAGGCGTGATTTGCAGTTTAATTGTGCAGCAAGGTTGCCAAGAACGCACCCACCGCGAAATGGATGTTTCCTTGGGATTAAACTTACTGTACGCAAAATCCCCCCTCCCTCCCTCCTGCCATTTCCACCTGTTAATGCGCTTTTCTATCTGGCCTCTGATTTAAAGGCAAATGAATGTGTTTGTTTTTGGCACACGTTGCGTATGTATAACTTGGCCAGCTACTGACTCTCAAGGCAAAAGCAAGCAAACTAACAACGCAATGCAATTACTGAAATTGCCGCAGCTTCCACAATATATGTAGCCATAGCCACAGAGAGATGGAAAGTAAAAGAAGATGCTGTGAATAGTCGCTCCATTTGATTTGCCATGTGGGCCAAGTCAGTTGCAGCTTGCAATCAAAATTCCGTAAATACTTACTTATAAACACACATGTGCGTTCTGCTTAAGTAAGTTTCGGTTTCAATCAGGAATATTGCTATGCTTTCGGAATTCAGAGAGTGCCAGCATCAACGTCTGTCTTGACAAACGACTCACGACCTCACAAACATACAAACAAACAAACAAACAGACAGACAGACAGACAGAAAGACAGAGTGTAAGGACGGACTTAAGGAGCAGCTGCAATTGCTAAGAGGAATTTCGTTCCGAGTTCTTGGCTCTCTTGCATTTGATTAAGTGCTGGACGTAGTGTTTAGTGTAAAGAAAAGAATATGTGAACTTTTTCACCAGAGCTAATGATCCATGTAATCTGCCCGACTTTTTTTCGCTCTATTTCCACTCGCTCTCTCTCATTTGATTTCTCTCAGGACTTTCAGGACTTTCACGGCTGAGCTGTGAGGCAAAGGGAAATCGCCATACAGCTGGTAAAAGCTGCACATAATTGGCATAAGTTTGCACTTAAGTCAAAGGCACACACACACACAAACACACACATTGAGCATTCATGTGCTTTCTGCTGTGTGCTTACGGTAGATTTAACACACGGCGAACGTTCAATAAATGTCAGCAATTAAAAAGGTGCGATGAATGTGTATCGAGTGTCAGACCGAGCACTTTGTATGCATGAGGGAGGGAGACAAGGGGGGGAGCCGGCATTGAATTGGGCAATGGGCGTGATTAAGCAGCAGCCACTGACTGATGAGGGCAGCAGTTGCCGCCATATGGCCCACATGGCCAATTGCAAATACTCGAGCGACTTCGTATTTATTTGGGGCTCTAAGGCTGAGCCTCAGTTTGAGCTCTAAGCCGTGAGCCTGAGCCTGAGCGAATGTGAAATCGAAATGAAAATGTTCGCACGAAGGTGCTCATTTATAAAATCGATGGCATTTATCAGCACGTTCTCATTTCCAGTGCTACGCTTAGGATTATGCTAGACAAGCATTTTTATGACAGACAGGCAGCGAAGTGAAGCGATTTAACAGAAAGCAAAGAAAGTAAAGCATCAACAAAATTATGAGTGAATATGGCAGAGACAGTTTCTGGATGAGCGCATACGATTGACAGATGTGCTCGCATGTGCTAACCAAACTGGCAGGTCGCATCGACTCACAGTCAGTCACTCGAGCGAGTACTCGACGACATGTCCTGGGTATTAGAGGTTACTGCAGCTGCGCTGCTGTTTCGACTGTGAAGCAAAGTTAATACTTAAATATGTATACAATCACCAACATTTCGGTACATCTATTTCAACAAGTAAGAACGCTGTAGTCGAGTCAGCTCGACTTTGATATACCCTGAACCCAGGCGTTAGATATATTCTAGTCTTGCTGCCAAATTTACATTTAAAAATGTGGAATTGCTCTAGTGCTTAAAGCGCAGGTACTTATCTGATCTGGATGGAGTTTGTCCAGTTGATCAATAATAATGTAAATGTATATTATATTTCAATAAGAAGGCATTGCTTTTAAAATTCTTTATTTTATTGCTATCGGAAATCGAAATCTATCGATATTCAAAACATACATTTGTTATTCATTTTCAATGGATTCAGGAAATCCTGGGGAAATGTACCATATCATACTCTAACTGTTGTGGACTCTGTGCTCTTCATTTTGGTGTAGATCTTAAAGACTGGACTGTAAAACAGCTGCTGTTGAGCTCGCCTACATTTCCTGTTATTTAATCTTTGTCATTGAGCTATAGAGTTATAAAGTCTTGTTCAGTTCTATTTACATATTTCCATAATATCTTCATATGTTCAAGAAACTAATCATAATTCATAAATTATTGTGTGCGCAATTACATAGTTTAATTTTGATTTTTCCACTGTGATTTGATTTCTGTTAATTCGTTTGATTAATTTAAATTGTCTCGTTATAGCCATAATATCTTTCTATCTCTCTCTCTCTCTCTCCGTCTGTCTCAGTTTCTGTCTCATTTTCTGCTCATCTGATTGCGTCAGCTTTTGCAATAACCCGTTTAGTGAGTGTGCGATCGTGTGTGTGTGGATGTGTGTGCTTAGTTGTGTGGAAAACGTGACGTGATTATGCCTCAGGCTTTCGTAATTAGCATTGAGGCTTAGCCAGCAAAAATAAAAGTCATAACATAAGCAAAACAAATAACAACAAAATGTTAACTGGGTCCTAATTGAAGTCCCATTGAATAAATGAACATGACAGCACACGTGCTCAGCAACAAGAGCAACAATAGCAACAGCAACAAGAGCAACAACAGCAACATCAGCAACAATGGCAACAACAACATAAACTCCTTGTCAACTCTGCAACTCAACAACTTTTTGTGCTTGGCAATCTTTAATTTAAATGTTGGCCATCTTCACGTTTATCAGATTATGCGATAGCAACACCCACGGCACCCACACACACTCACACACCTACAGAATGATGCCCAAGCATTGGCAGGAACCAGCTGCTGTTGTTCTATACACACTCTCGCATTGGGCTGATACGCTATGAAAGTAGATTTGCCAGCACAGCGAATTAGGCGCTGACTTAATTGAATTAGACACTGAAGCTTAGAGTTAACTCTTATTTGTTGTTGTTCCACTAATTAATTGTAACAAATGTACCAAAATGCTGCACAAGGTGCACTTATTCAATAAAATGCAAGAAATCTCCAACTTGTACGCACTGCTTAACACAGAACTTAGTCTTAGTCGTAGGGTATTCAATGTATCGGCTTCGTATGCCAGCAGTTGAAATTACTTCCCCTTCTTGTTGGTAACTCAATTACGTAGCATTTGCCTTGAAATTTGTACACACCATGTGTGTGTGTGTGTGTGTGCGTTCCTGTGTATGCCCAGAATCGCAATTTGCATTTCCATTTCGCCAGTTTTTCACGAAAATATTTTGCATTTGCAGCATCCGGCGACAATTTGTGCCACACAGCCCGAAAACATTTCCGAGCATCATAAAAACAAAAACAACAAAAGCAACAACAACCAGAAGAGGAACATTTTCATTGCTGTCGACAACATTTTACGACGGTCACATAATAACGTGAATCGAGAAAGCAGTAAACGCTCAACGGAACAGAAGGCGGGGGATGCAAATTACGTGCCACATGACGCTCCAAAGCTTTTGATTTGATTGGAATACGCTGCTCATTCGATCATTTGCCCATTTGGTCATTTACTCATTTGGTCACTTGCGCATTTGCCACGCATTACCTGATTGATTGATTGAGTGTCTGCAGAAGCAACGGGAGCAGCTACTATATTGACCAACCAACAGATATACAATGAACAAAAAGGCATCAATGCCGCTGTCCTCCTTTCTCAGCAGTGACAACGGTGACATCAGCAACATCAGTAACATCAGTAACATCAGTAACATCAGCAACATCAGCAACTGCGCAACAACATCAACTGGCAACAACGTGGCCGGGAGCAGTTCACGTATTGGTCGCCAGAGCGGCTCAAGCATGTGCTTTGCAAGCGGCGCTACAAATGCCGCCCAGGGCGCCAGCAATTCATCCAGTGGAGTGGGCGGAAGTGGCACCACTTCATCCGCATCAAAGGCGGATAAACAGAGAGATGGCAATGACGGCGGCAACAGCATATTCAGCAGCATCCTCTGTGGCTGCCAAAGGGCGCCCAAATCGCATTGCATATCAGCGACAGGTGAGTGACTGTCGTAATTTGAGTGTCCGCTGCACTGCACCCAATTGCAAACTCGATAGATTCAATAACAGCCAGAAGTGCCAGCTCAATCGACAAGTGGCATGGTGGTGCCTTTGCAACTGCAACTGCATGACTAAAGTTGAAGTGTGTGGAAGATTGATGTGTGGTGGACCGGGCTTAAAGTTATTAAAGTGTGTCCTGTTTGGTTTCAGCTCACATCTTAGCAAGATTATTTCAGCACGAGATTAAGAAGTTTGGTGATATAACCAGAACACACTTTAGACCGACTTTCGCCCACATGCCATTACATATCACAGGGATTAAATTAAAACCATCCACCCACCTCAAGATTATAATTCAGAAATCTATCCACTACAAGCTTTATTTAATATCTGTACTATATATTCAAAACTGAAAACAAGACAAACCCAATAGCAACAAAGTACAACTATAAACAATATGTTCTTGCCAGTAACGATAGGTTTTGAATTAATAAAATATGTTCATCAGCGGATACCAAAGAAATCAAATGACAAATATTCAAATAATACAACTCTTTCAACTCTGCCACCCTCGCCTGCCAGGTGTACTGCTGTTGGTACTGCTGTACACGGCCATGGGCTCGATAATATTCGTAACGCTCGAGGGCGAGCTTGAAGATGTGACTGCACTGGAAACAGCTGTGGCTGCCTCCAAGCCATATCCACGCACCGAGCTGGCCAATGCAGAGATACGTTCCCGGTAAGTCGCCATCGACGAATCTTCATCGAAACATTCTGGAATTTCATTCATTTAATTATCGATTTCAGAACTGTTGATCGACTGTGGTCCATAACGGAGGATCTAAATATACTCTATAAGGAGAACTGGACACGTCTCGCCGCCCAGGAGGTGCAATTATTTCAGGTGCGTGTGTGTGTATGTATATATAATATAAAATGTGCATAGCAAATAGAAAATGGCGTATTGATTCCGTTCTTTTGTTGTCAATTGCTTCTTCAACTTTAATCTTGCAGGACACTCTGCTGCGTGCGGTGCGCCAATCGAAGGTTTATCAGCCCGGCGGGGTGCAAATGAATGCACCGACTCACAAATGGACCTACGCCTCGGCCTTTCTCTACTCCTTGACATTAATTACAACGATAGGTGAGTGTGGCACTCGGGAGCAATACATCCTTGCTCCCTTATCCATTGCTTTACCTCGTTCCACATTGAGTAAACATTGTGGTACAATTTATTAGCACTCGGCTGACGTTTTCCGTCTGCCAACTACAGAACTCTTTGCATCAGGATTCAGTCCAGCATAGCTCCTCTCTATATCCTGCCTTTGGACGTGAGACGGGCGGGTAGGCATAAGGGACTTGGTGTGTGCGTTTGAGACGTTGACTGAACACGCCTCACTGGACAGCTGACCGACTGACTGGCTGACTAGTTGACCGCTGTCTGCCCGCCTGCTGCTGGTTTTAATTAACAAACTGTCAACTGGCGGCAAGGGCCAAGCATCGTCTATTTGTTTGTTGTACTAGCTGTTTATTCTCCATGTCTCGTGCTCTTCCTGCTGTTGTTGTTTTTGGTTTGGTTTTTTTTTTTTTTTTTTTTTTGCCGATATCCGCCCACTTGACAACATTTTTCAATTTGCGAACGCGTTGATTTTGCAATTTCTCCCAATTGGCGACTGAACTGCAGGGCGGCGTTGGAGGCAATGAAGACGGTGGCGTGTGGTTTGGTTCTGGGCGTGGTGGTTGGTTGTAGGCCTGTGTCTGCTGCTGTCTGCTGCTGTCTGCTGTTTGCCGGCCCACATTCACGCGTCGCGATTTCAATAAATTATAAGCAGCTCGAGGGCTAAGCAATCTGGCTGACAGGCGCAGAGAGCGTCGACAGGCTCTTTAGGCCAGGCCAGACCAGACCAGGCCAGGCCAGGCCAATTGGCCTGAAGATGCGCCAACAAAAGCGAGAGAGACACGCAATTAAGATGTATGTAAAATGTCATTAATTTACCGCATTCGCTTCCTCGCTCCCTCGCACTCAATATTTTTGGTCTCTTTCTGGCATAAGTCTTCTGGATGCCGTTGTCAGTTTTTGGCATGTAAATTCTGTTGTAGGTCGTAAATGGCAAAAGATACTACAACATGAAACGAACTGTGCCACTGGCAGCCGACTTTTTTATGTCCATTGAAACAACTTTTTTTGTTTTTTTTTTTTTTTGTAAATTTGGCTTAATAATTTAAGATGATAAATCTTGTGGCGTTAGAAAATTTCTCTTGAAACTCATCTGTTCCAAGGAGTTCGTTTGAAAGGTTGATAAGTTGTGTGACTACTTCGTTCTTGCAGCTTCTTATGTCTCTTTGTACAATTTTCGTATATTTCGACAAATCGAATAATTTTATATATATTAGTATCATGAGAAACCACTTAAATTGTGCGTGTCTCACATAATTGTAATACTAATCTAGCCAAACCACTAAAATTATGAGATTATCCGTAAATATTCGGACGATGTGAATCAGTGAAAATGAATTGTGGCAAAGTTTCCTCGCTTTCCTTTTCACAAAACGCTTAAGGCATTATGGCTTTAACTGTTCATTAAAGCTGATTACATATTTTATTTATTTAACCCGATTGCCAGCAACGAGAGTGTGAAAATAGCCATGGGCAGTGGCTTCCAAATTGTTATCGATTAGTTTCCACCCCAATGGCTGCACAGATTGTAATTGAAAAAATAAGATAAACCAAAAGTTAAAAGCTCTGGAGACTTGCAAAATGAAATGCTCCACAGTTAAGTATATAATATGGCAGCTCGATCCAAATAGTGACGCGACTTTGTTCATTCTTCAAAATATGCAACTACTAATCCAATCCACCTGTTTGTCGACCCACAACTCGAATACGAAAAGGCTGATTCTGTCTGACAAGGCAAACGCTTCCTCCAAAATATTAATGTTCGTATCAAAATCAATCTGTGTGTGAGTGTGATGTCATGCAGTTATGATCAATTACACACACAAACACACACACACACACACACACACACACAAAAGCACTCATATTTACTTTCTATACTGTGCTGTGTTAAATCAATCGAATTGTCGACGTCGACATCAACATTTGGCGGCAGTGTCAACGGTCGCGCATCGCATTATGTGAAATTGGGTTTCAAATCAAAACTCAATTTCAGGCACGCTTCGCTAGCAAAAGGCTCAGGCTATCAAAAATCTGTCTAAATAACTCAACTTCGACCCTGACACTCCTGGCAACCAAACACCCCCTCCTCCACCCACCTTTTGTAACCAACACATTTGACTGTTGTTGTGTGGTCGTCATTGAAATTATTTTGACATCACACACAGCGAGCAGCAAATGTTCTGTGGTTGGCAGCTGGGCCAAAAAACCAGGACACAATCAGACAGACAGACACACACACATACACACGGTACCAACTGGCAGTTGCTCAGCAAGGGCCAAAAACCGAAACCCCAAAAACAATCAGCGCAGCGCCTAAGTTGCCCACATGTCCTTCCTAGACCCCCACCCCGCCGCCCTTCACATATAATGTATCTATATACCAGACTGATTGTATCTGTGGCCCCGTCGATCTATGTATGTGTGTGTGTGTGTGTGTGTGTGTTAGCTAGAGCACATCAATCAATTATGAAACAATTTAAGCAAAATGCGTTTCGGGGACACATTTTGTCGTGGGGATTTTGATTGTTTTTACAACTCCACCCTCCGATCGACTATCGCAACTGTAAAAGCGAGTTAATGTATTTTTTTATAAATATAATAAATAGCCAGCGTCTGGGGAATTGGTGATATGGACAGGCCACACACACACACAACTAAGTCGGGCTTGAGTTATTATTTGTTAGCGCCCTTGCTCTCCCTTCCAGGATGTGTTGCAAAAAGTTGCAGCTGAAAGCTTTGTTATTTGTTTACTTCGTTGGCTGGTTTTTGTTAATGCGCTTAGCGAGCATTAGGCCAGACCGCAAGGGGCTGCTGCCAAAGCAGCAAAATCGAGTCAAAACCAAGCCAGAAACCGAGGTAACCGAGGCTATTACAGAGAATTGGTTAACTCAAATCCAAATCGATTACGGTGCCATTGCCCATTATGCGCATTTGAGTTAAACTGCCGCCTGCTTGGATTTAGCCAGCTCTTGAGCTCTTTTTAATGGCTGCCAGCCTCTGGCAAGCGAACACTGCCTGAAGCCGGTCACGAGCTCTTTGGCCCGCCTTTCACCTTTCAATTAAATTGTTGGTATTGACAGTTGCCACAGTCACGCCCCCAACTATGCCAGCCTATTGTTTAATCAAATGAACAACTGACTCACTGTCTGCCTTGGCTGTCTTAGCTGTCTTGGCTAACTTGGCTATTTGCCTAATGGCCGCTGCGCTTGTCAGCAATTGCCACATAAAACAAATTTCATTGCCTGCTTTTTGGGGTGGTCGCGCATGAAGCATAAGTTATGGTCTAGCTAGGCGCCAAACAACTTAAGTGCAATGTCGCAGTTAACACAGACACACACACACACACACACACACGCACATAAACATACAAATGTATATTGTATTTTCTTTCGCAAATCCTTTGCCTGCTTCCATTCAACCGTTCAGAGATCATCCCCAGATCCATGGCGCAACTCTCAGGCGTTTTTGTGGCATTCACATCTAATGAGCCGCTTATGCTCTTTAAGAGCTTTCAGCTCTTTGATTGATTGCACCCTGGTGGCATTGCCGTAACAATGCGACAGCTGTGCTTTTGTAGCTGTAAATCAATTGAGCAGCAAAACAATTCAATTCAACGCACACTTTTTATTATAATTGTTATATTTTTACACAAAAGCCATAAGAGGAAATTGATTTTGTGCGAGATTCGTCTATTTCAAATATATATATTCGCTTGTGTTGAAATTGATTCGCTACGTACACAGAGGAGGGATTTAAGAAATTTATAAATTCTACAATATGTTTCTCATAATTCTCTTACACACTTTTGAACTAGGGCCACCAAATATTA
This sequence comes from Drosophila paracracens, assembly GCA_035044025.1. Taxonomy (NCBI): domain Eukaryota; kingdom Metazoa; phylum Arthropoda; class Insecta; order Diptera; family Drosophilidae; genus Drosophila; species Drosophila paracracens. Next base: position 4,910,396 of record JAWNMN010000400.1, on the reverse strand, counting down.
AGGATATATTAGCGATAAGTTCATTCAAAGCTAACTCTGCTAAGAATCGTCATTTTAGAGTTAGAGTTACCTAACTTGGAAGTTTGATTTCTAATTATAATGAAATGGAAATAGTAAATTAATTTCTTCCAAACTCCTTTAATTGTTCAAGTATGTAACAGGCAAAAGGAAGTAAGATTGCAAGGTTCTTAAGGGTATCTACCTTTTTTCATTAATTATGCTATTTTTATTTTATTATTATTTTGTTGTTTTTTTTTTACCAAATTGAACAAAAAATGCCATTTGGGGTTTTAATAATATTGGAGCAGCTTGAACTAATGAAATTGATGATGGGAGAGCGGCGGCATCTGAGACATAACCACGTTACGACATAATTCATGGGAGCACGTTGCAACAACGCCACAAAAAACAATTTCAATTTATTTGCGCTAATAAACGAGTCGCGATTATGGCAAATTAATATCAAGCATACGCCATGTAATCCATATATTCGCATACACTGTTTGTAAAGTAATAAAATTAACACATATGCGCATAAATATAAACATATACACGGCCACAGCCAGCAAATGCGCTCCTATTGAGTGCGCATCCACTCACCCACCCACCCACTCACCCACTCAAAGACCACACTCTATGCCTCCTTCCCCCATTCTCGCATCCTCACATCCGGCAATCCTGATCTCCAACGTGTTTTGATTTATGATTTTCACGATTTCTGACAGTCGTAGCCTCTGGCTATATGTGTATGTATGTGCGTGTGTGTGTGTGTGTGTGTGTGTGTGCACTGTTAACATAACGTAATTATGACTATGACAGCGGCAATTCACTTAGCGCGCCACTATTGCACTCTCAGCACCACCGCACTCCACTCGTGTCCACAATTTTGTTTGTCCTTCTCATGTTTGCCTGCTTATTATAAATTGATTAGAATTAATTTGCATCGCTTCACATTGCTTGCAGACCAATTATCTCGGGTCAATTTGTTGCGAATTTCAAATCATTTAATTTAAAATTGCATTATTAACATGCATATGTTTATATACATATGTATGTATGTTTATCATCCACATATTCATCTCTCAATACAACTGCAACTGTATTTGCTGACCAACTAAATTGTGATCAACGCACAACCCAAACACATATCTTACGTAGTGGTACGATTATATATATGAGTTGCATTGAGTTAGTTCTCCATAATGGAAAGCGAGTGGAAAATGATCAATTTCAAACATGTGTTTACACAATTTATTAAGTTATTTTTTCGTAAATCGAGTTATAAAACAAATATGTGGCTCAACACTAATGTATGTATGGCATTTTTACCCAATTCTGCCTTTCCAATATTTAATCGGTGACTTACATTTATTTTCATTTGAGTAAGTACTCAATTTTTCCACTCAACATTCATGCATGGGTACACATTAAGCACCTGGCCCACAAATACACACACACACGCACACAAGAACATTTATCTGTCTGTCTGTCTGTGTGTGTTTGTCTGAGCTTTCATATGTGACTCAGACCTTTGACTGACCGTTGACCGCTTTAAGGTCATGTACTCATGCCTGAGGTCCATCGGTCTTATTGTGTTTCGCCCGTTTCGAAATCATATTAAAGACAGAAACGCAAAGTTTAGCCACGCTTAGCCACGCTAAGAAGGCTTGCGCCGCTATTTAATCTGCTTAAATTTGAACAGAAGAAATAATATTAACAAAAAAGATTCTTTACTCTTGGAATTATCAGTGGATGCGTTGCGCCTCAGATAATGTTTGCTTTGCACCCACTTAAACATTTATTTTCCTTCTGGGGAGTTTTGAGTAATCACATTTTTCGTATTCTCTATGTAGCCCCATAATTCCCTTTCGCTGTCCCTTTCTTTTGCCCTTTTTCATCTTAGTCCACTCTTGTCGCGTTTTGTCTGTCTTAATCGACATTCCCCAAATCCGTTTGGTGCCCGCTGCCATTTCTCTGTCTCGATCTCCTCGACTTTGTTTTCTTAACTTTTAGTGCATCCTTTTTTTTTGCTTGCTATGCTTGCTCTCTCTCTCTCTCTCTCTCTCTTGTTTCCCATCTTAATTTTTCAATTATAAATCTCTCTTTCTCTTGCGAATTAACCATAATTAACTCATCTCCTTTCGCGTATGTGAGTATGTATTATGCAAACCGTTTGTGGCTTTTGTCCGCAAACATATTTGCATGCCTGTTGCTGTTGCTGTTGCTATTTGATATTGACAACTTTATGAACCATTTCGGTGCTGGCCATTATTTGATACGATTGCCGCAATCGAGTGGCAGCTGCTGCTCGCATCTCATTCCCACACCCATTTCAATACTCAATACTCATTCGTATTCGCATTCTCATTCTCATTATCATTCACATTTCTCATCAATGCGATGTTTCCTTTCGCTGTCTCCCCTGTGACCCCGATCCCGGAAACCAAACCTGAACTGTGAAAGCCGTCACGTTTTGTTGCATGTTATATGTAATATTATTATTACACAATTTGTATGCGCTGACTTTTGTTGTTGCTGTTCCTGTCGATGCTGTTGTTGTTGTTGTTGTTATTGTTGCTGTTTGACTGGCAACTATAATTTGCGACACGTGCCGCCAAAATCTATGGCCGGTCACTTGGGTGTTGGCTCCCATTGGAATAGCTTGGCTCCATTTGGGTGTTGCGGCTTGTTGTTCTCATTGTTCTTTGCGTTGTTATTCTGCTTATTGTTGTTGTTGCTGTTGTTGTTGCTGTTGGTGTTGGTTGTTATGCGTGCAAAAGCGCGGCAGTTTATTTTATTTTATTGCAATCCGCCGCTCGCCGTTCGACATACGACATTGGCACTCATTTTTATGGCTTGAACGTTGCGTGGGTGCCTATTGTGTGTGTGTGTGTGTGTGTGTGTATGCGTGGGCGTGTGGGGGGCGTGCATGGTGTCAAATATAAAACAAATAATGCCAAAAGCTAACAGCGAAAGCGAAAGCAACACGCCAACATAGCCAAGAAACAACAATCACAGATAAGTCAGCATTTTGCTGATGCCAAGGATTTTGCAGGACCCGCGACAAGTACAATGCCTACACGCCATATTATATAACAGCTACCAGCCACTCACACACACACACACACATATACAGCAGACAATCGCGTAACGAACCACTCAACACTTTATGTCCTGCTGATGCCCTCCATTCCCCTCCTCCCCCCATCCCATACTTTTTCCAATGTTTTGCCGTTGAACAACTACAGCAAAAACAGCGATGAGGAGCAGGAGGAGCAGCAGCAGCAGCAAGCCCAATATGTGTCACACTTACATGCCAACCAGCCAGGACTTACCAGATCCCTCCTTAACCTCATGGCCCGCAGCCCGTTTGTCTTTGTCTTTGGTTCGGACTCTGCAGTTTTTCATCTACAACGAAGGCAGCAGCAGCAGCAGCATCATCAGCATCATCAGCAGCAGCAGCTGCTGCTTTAGATTACTGCAACGGCCCATCAATCTCTTAAGCCGAGCCAGTGCCAGTTTGCAGTTGCGTATACACTACATACACTGTGACAATTTTTGCCAATCAAGAGCAGCAGCCGCTTGTGTCAGCAACTCAGCAACTCGCTTTCAAAATAGCTGCATATCAATGCTTTATCGAGTCGACATATCCACTAAAGGCACGTGTGCCCCAAAAGCAGCGCCAGAATGAAACAACAACTGCTGCGTCAATGAATGCCCCATTTTTTTTTCTTGTTCTTTTTTTTTTTGTTTTTTTTTTTTTTGCGTGAGGCATTTGGCCTTTGGTGGTGCATGTTGTATGCGTTGCCAGCGCGTTGACAGTGGCAGTTTTGGGCGGCCACTCTGCCACCTAGCTGTCACAATCTCCGTCTCTCTTGCTCTTGCTTTATCTTCCTCTCTCTCTCTCTCTCTCTCTCTCTCTCTCTCTCTCCCTCTTGTACCTCCTGTTAACACTCCACGTTCTGACAAATTGTTTGAAGCTGTTACAACGTGCTTTAAGTGTGAGTTTCGGCATTTAAAACAGTGCTGAAAGCAACGTGCTGTACACAAAAGCGTTTGCTCATTAATACAAAACGAGTAAGCTGTGAATTCCTCGAGAAAATTAAATTTAATTAATTAAAATACGACATTAGCCGCTGTCAGGATAATTTGGACTATTATAAAATGACGAATTATTTCACAAACTGTTCGACATTAGACTGTCTGTTATTCAAATTATCTTAACATTTTACAAATTATTATGCAAATTGAAACTCGAAACAGTTTGACTCGTTAACGTCAGCGATGGGCCGGGCCTGATTTGGGTTTAGAGCAGCTATAGCTTTCGCTGCTATGTTTCACAGTTAGCTGCACGCATCCTCTTCGTCATTTTGATTTTGCAATTGTTCTCGACGGTTTCAGCATTAAAAATGATTTGCAATGATGATTTCGATGACGCATTTTCCTCTTACTCCCCCTCTCTCTCTCTCTCTCTCACTCCGTCTCTCTCTCTCTCTCTCTTTCTTCTTTCGCTGCTCGCATTTGTTTGTCGAACATATTTGGACATGCTCTCTCTCGTTTTTATTTATGTTTTGACATGTTTGTCAGCCGCTTGCGTCAGTTCGCAATTCCATAAGCGCATTCATCGTTTTACGAGCGCTGCCACGCCCCCACCCATGCCCGGCCACTGACGCAGGCAGGCGCTGAATGATTGCTGCAGCACTGTCTGCCAATTTCTGTGTCTGTGTCTGTGTGTGTGTGTGTGTGTGAGTGTGTGTGTATGCGTTTTCTGTGTACGCTTCAATTTTATTTTCATTTTTAGCGCTTTTGCTGGCCACTTAAATGGCCTTTTGGCGTCGGCGTCGGCTTCGCCGCGTCTCGATAACAATTTTAATAGGCCATTTAATTTTTAATTAATTCCTCAAGCGTTTGGCATTTGGCAAGTCATAAAAATGTTTGCTGTCATGTTGTTGCCGTTGCCATTGTTGTTTATGAGATGGGGGCGTTTAATGACATGTTCGCTGTTGCCTTTTGTTGCTGCATATCATTATGATGATTGTATGTAATTTTAATGACATTTACATAATTCTCCCTCCAACTACATACATTGTAATGCTCTCCCCCTCTCTCTCCATCCTTATCACTATCTCTTTTTGGTTGCATCTCTTTTTGGTTATCTGTGCTCTTCGACTCACATTGTTTATTGCACGCTTGTAACAATTTCATTACTTAAACTTGCTGTCACACACACACACACACATGCATACATTCTCACACACACACACACACGCTTACAGTCTGAAGTCTGGCTTAAAGCTAATGTTGATATCAAGGAACCAACACAAAGAGAAATTTCGATTTGAATCGATATTCGCAAAATGTATGTTATTATCGATAAGATAACATAACTGTGAAAGTGTCTGCTATACGGGAACATAATGGGGCTCCAGCTCTTATAATCTCAGAGGAGGATCGACTTGTATATGTGTTCGAAGATGCCTTATTATGCTGCCTCTTACAAGATACTTGCGCACAAATTAATTTGAAACATTTTTAATGGGTTCTGGTTCCAACTAGTCTCGAGTGGGATGGAGAGGGGGGGCAAGGAGAGAGACCTTACTGCAGCTGTGTCTCATTGTGATTTTACCCCGTGGAGCATAGAAGTCTGGTTGGCTTCAACGGCAACTCCTTGCCACGCCCACATCCTTAAGTCATCAAGTGTAGCTAAATTTTTGTTGGTGCCAAACGCCCTTCCCCACACTTATGGCCATTGCTTGGTTTTATATTGGAGCCATTTTTGTGACTCCTAATGGTATTTTGTGAAAATTAATTTCTTAGCTATTAGAGATGCTCGGTCTGGTTACTGGGATGCTGGACTGCTGGGCTGCTGGACTGCTGGGCTGCTGGGCTGCTGGACTGCTGGGCTGCTGGACTGCTGGGCAACCAAACCCAAGCCGCAAGGGCTTGCTAGCCACTGCCCACTCTTCGCTGTGTATGTTCTTTGTGTGGGTGTGTGTGTGTATTTTGTAATTACTTTATGCCCTAAAATTGCCGTAGTAAAATATTTTGTTCGTTGATGGCTTGGGTTGTGCACCCGCCCGCAACCAACCGTCCACCCGCTCTCCCAACTCCAGCTTCCATTCCTTTGAACCTCGAGGTCATGCCTTCGAGTGCGGATGTTGGACGCAGCTTGTTTTGCACTTATTTTTTTTAGTGTTGTCGCTGCTGCTGCTGCGACTGTTGCGATTGCTGTACAGCGCACATCAATGGTCTCCAATCGAATCAATCGAGTTTGCGAATTCTTGGGCTAAAACGGAACCGGCCAACTTTGACATGAACCGGAAAATCAAAGTGCCAAAAACGAAATAGTCCACTTGCCACTTGCCACACCAATTGCCTCTATCCACTTTGATGACAACCAAAAAACGTGCCCAATCAGCAACAGGGCGCCGAGTTTACGCATTGCAAATTATGTGATTGATTTTTATACATAACTAGAAATAAAGAACTCCATTCGAAATTCACAAACATACGTATTGTGGTAGGACATCTCTTTACACTTCAAGGACACGACTGCTCATATCGGTCGCCACAGAAAGAAACAATATACGATCTGAAGCAATCTGTATCCCTCTTTGTTGCTCTTGCCACTTCTATCATTTCCCTGTGAATAATATTAATGCCGTATTCATTTACACTTACTTCTGTTAATATCTTTGACCATTTGATATGTATGTAGCCAAAAGAGCCTGAAGAGGTGATCGCCTTTTACACTCACAATTTGGGCAACTCGTAAGCGATTAACTCTCCAACTGAGCAACGTATCTTTAGGGTACCCTCATTGTGACCTTGTGCTCCAGCTGAGAGATGCTTAAGATATCATTCATCTGTCATGTATCTAAGATGTACATAAATAAATAGGCTAATTCTCTTTTCAAAGAATAGAGTCCCAAGAGAGGCAACGACAAATCAAAATATGCTTTAATATTTTTCTCGCTTCTCGTTAAGCTTAAGTAGAAATTTTACCCTTTTTTTGTATTAACTTTATTAAATTTATACTGCATGCGGAAAGCATGATTCAGCCATCCAAACGGAAAACATTCCCATTTTTAACCTTTTGTCAAACCAAATTTCTCGTCAAATATTCGGCTTTAATCTGCATGTCATGTGGCTGCTACGACATGCACGAAGGTTAAGAGTTTCCCCAATAATCAACGAAACATATGCCACATAGCAACAAAAACAACAACCATGCAAGAAATCGTCTGAAAAACAATATTTTAAATAATTTTACTGTCGAATACTAGAAAATTCTACTCATAATTGGCAGTTTTTGCAGCAGGGCCTGTGGCCATTTCAAATCTTCAGGAGTTGATGGGTCCCAGCAATTCCAATGCCAAAGGGAGGATGCTGGAAGGGGGGGAGGGTGTATGGAAGCAACATCCCGACAACATGTGCGCCCTGTTATTTAGTTATAACCACATTCAATTTTATGCAGACCATATTGTAAATGTTATAATTTTCACTAACACTTTTGCCAAGTGCTTACTGTGGGTGCAAATTTATGCTGGACTCTGGATGCTGGACGCTGGATGCTGGACGCTGGTTGCTGCATACTGATATGCTTGAAGTTGGCTGCTGACCATAGGGCGGCGGAGCCAGCTTTGTTGACCTTTCGGCGTGGGTATTCAGTGCGGGTGCGGGTGGTGCTTTGGCATGGATAATAATAATTTTTAGTAACTTATTTGTAGCGAGCGCACAGATCAAACTCCTTTCTCTCTCTCTCTCTCTCTCTCTCTCTCTCTATCTCTGTCTCTCTCTATATGTCTCTCTTTCGCTGTACTTTTCATCCGTACCCCTTTCGCTCTAGCGTACTTATTCTGTCATGTATGTACTTAAACGTGCTTTGGGTTTTAAAATTTCATTTTATTACGGGTGCAGCCCAAAGCATTTGCTGTTAATATGTGAGTAACTAAGTGTGTTGGCTTTTATTTATCTAATTTTGTATACCCTGTAAGTGCATGGTGAAAATTGTATAAGCAGTCAACTCTGCGATTCGTGGCCTTTTCAAATACGCCTTTTCTAATATGCCATCAAGTTAGCAAATTGATTGATCACCTTTTAATATCTCGTAAGATTAATATATGTATATGTGTGAATTGCAGCTATGGTTTTAATTTAAGCAGTGAGACACTTAAAGTAAGACCTGCCCAACTCTGGGCTAGTTCAGATTGCTTGCGTGGCATTTTATATTCGGAGCGTCGATCCCTTGTTTGTTTTCCCCAGATATTTTATTCTGGCTTTTTATCTTTAAAATAATAAAATTCAATACATGCCTGCTACACATAGTCGCCATACACACACACACACTCACACACACACACAGGCATACTTATTTACACACATATATGTACACGCACATTTTACTCAATTATAAAAGTTTCCACATTAAAAGTTCATTGCCAAAGCAGCCGAAGCGAGAGATGTCGCTGCGGGTCCTAGAATCTTTTGGGTGGGATTGTCGTGTTGGGTTAGGTCGTGCCCGGCAGCTAATGGCGCCCTCCCTCTTCCTGATGGCTTGCTGGCTGGCTGCATGGCCGACAACATCAAAGCCGCCATAGTCAAAGCAAAACGTCTGGCCGTAAAAGTTGTTGCTGTTTTTTTTTTGTGGCCAACACAGGAAAAATTAAAAATATTGTATTTGTTGGTAGCCCAACAGCAGCTACAACTTACAGCTTACAGCTTACAGCCAGCTGTAGTTACAGCTTCAAATACAAGAGTGCCTTTTCATATGCCATGAGAGAAGTTATATTAATTATATTACATCGTTGTACAACTATTATACTGTTGTACTGCCACATAACTAATATACCGCCTTATAAGATTTATTTTTATTTTTTTTTGTATATTGTCTAATGAAAACCGGCAAACAAGAATTGTGCAGTTTTTGTCTACTATCGTATATTGTCCTGACTATATACTTAAACAAACATATTTATTTGACATCCTTATTAATACCTATAGCAAAAAATAGTTCGTGTATAACCATATTAATTTCCTTAACCCCATTTCAAATCCATTTCCGTGTGGTAAATTATCTCCCAAGGCATCATTTTACGCACTCTCTTCATCTGCCTCTTTGCATCCTAATCATTAACTGACAAGAGACTCACCGAACTCCCTGCGCCATGGAGCATTGGTTCACGAGATGAAACATTGACATTAAGACGCCAAAGTCCTTCCATGTCTCATTTGCCTTCAGGAGTATTTAGGTTAACATGAAACTCCGCAAAGTGAACTCTGTTTGCCGAGACATAACTCCAACCTAGGCCTTTAAGTGTGTCTGCCCATAAAGTATACAGTTATGTAGGCATTATAATATATATTTTATTTTATTATCATAAGGGATGGCTAGATACCTTTGTGCTTAAGGATATTTGCGTTTGATGCACTGTGCTTCAAGCGTATGTCTTCCAGCACTGGCTGCAATCGACTGATGTTCGATGGTCCTCCCATATCGATACTCTACTCTGTCCATTCCAGCCCCAGAAAGTACCATAACTTCATAGCTAAAATGCTTTTTGTTTTTCTTGTCTAAATATTATTAGGTATATATTTCAAAATTTGCTCTTTCTCAACTTCAGGACAATCTTAATCACTTAAATTATTATAAATTATTAAAAAATATAATTATGCTGCGATAAAGTTCAGCTAATGCATTACAAGTATTATGCACTGACTATTTAGACTACATCGTTATACTGTCAAGGGAAGTGAGTTTCTCTATTGGTTATAAGTAAATTGAAAAAGTATTTAAAATGATTAATATAATTTTCTCTCCAATTGTTCTCAACATTTTTAACTAGATTCATCAGTTAAACATGTTACAGATGTACATAATTCTGTGGTTAGGCACTAAAACATTTATGCTAAAATTTACATTTCTCTGTTCTGTCGTACTAATTAAATTCACACATACACACACACACACACGCACACACACACATTATTTTCATTATCATTACAGGTTATGGCGGCGTTTCGCCACGCACGCAATGGGGGCGGGTGGCTGCCCTCGTGTACGCTTTGCTTGGCATACCGATTGTGCTGCTCTATTTGTCCGCCATGGGCGAGGCGCTGTCCGCTGGAATGCGTTGCCTGTTTCGACGTCAGCGCGTGAAGGGCAGCGTTGCTAGCGGCCCCTCAACCGGATCGAGCGGCAGCCGCAAATCGGACAAGGCCAAGGGGCAACAGTACAATCAGCATTCGGGTGCCAAGGTGCATCAATATGGAGTCCCAACCTCTGTATATCAGCAACAGCAACAGCAGCAGCAGCAACAACAGCAACAGCAGCAACAGCAACAACAACAGCAGCAACAACAGCAGCAAAAGAAGACCAAAAAGTCGTCGTCCAGTGTGCCCATCTCGATTTGTGTGTGCGTGCTCGTCTGCTATGTGACCAGTGGTGCAATACTCTTCCACAAGCTGCAGAACTGGAGCGTGTTGGAGTCTCTCTACTTCTGCTTTACGTCGCTGGGCACCATTGGCTTTGGCGAGCTGTCGCCCAGCGGCACAGTTGCATTGTATTCCGCCTCCGCTTACATCATGGTGGGCATGGCCGTGGTAGCAATGTGCTTCAACCTAATCCAGACGGAGATTGTCATGTGGCTGCGTCGCTTCAGCGTTCAGGATCACGTCACGCCCAAGGCCGAGGAGGTGGCCCTTGTCACGGTGCCTGTGACGCCCAAGCCCTCCTGACAACGACCCAGCGCCGAGATGTTAGGCGGCGTCACCACAGCCGCAACAATTGGCCCGGGCATGCAGTCGGCCAATAATCTTGGCCACCATCAGACCATGTTCTTTGGACCGGCTCACACTCTAACCCAGTACAGTTCGTTGCCGCGACGCAGTCACATTCATGGATCGGTTGGTGGCGGTGCAGGCGGAGGCGCTGCCTTTCAGCGGAATACGCCGATACGCCGCTCCACGGGCATACCGGAGCACCACATGGAGTACTTTGTGCCGCGCAGCATTAGCGAGTTCAATTTGTCCGGCGTCGGTGATTTGGCGCTGCCACCGCCGCGCCGCTTCTCGCCCAATGTGGGCGGCATGGGCATGCCCATGGGCATGAGTATGGGCGTCAACATGGGCATGGGCATGGGCATGGGAATGCCGCATGGCCTCCAATTGGGACCGCCTCAGACGCTGATCTGTGGCGCAACGCCGGCAGCGCCACCGCCTGCCCAGCTCCAAATCGTGACACTGAAACCACGCAGTGAGAAAATGGTCACCTTTGAGGATGAGTCCAAGTCAGCATCAACAGCAGCAGCTGCAGCACTTGCAACACATTGTCCACATGGCGTCCCGACTACCCCGCGTAAATCTAGTGGTGGCCACTCTGCGGACATCTTTATGTGACCAGGCAGCAGCCGACCAGCAGCAGAAGCGGATCAGCCACGCGACGAGGATGCTGACCTAAATGCAGCGCTTCGACTGCGCGACAGCATTGACGATGCACTGTGCCCCAAGCCGGCTCCAGGCGAGATAATACGCGTCTAAATATCGGTTGCGTGTGGCAGTTGCAAATTAAGAGTAACTCACACTGTAAGTATATGCACACACTTACACACACACAAGTACACACACACACACACACAAGTACACACACATAGACAGATGAGTATTATTCCGATGAGGAGTGTTGGCAATAAACTTCCAGCCTTGGCATGTTAATTAGGTGAACAACAATTACAGTAAAAACAACATTAAGAACACCAACAACAATAGCGACAAAAATAGCATCACACATTTGAATGGTGTTATCAAAATGATTTAATTTAAGTGAATACATTTCAGAATAATAAACGTGAAAACAGCAAAAAAAAAAAAAATAAAAAAATAAATGAAACAAACATAAATTAAACAAATGACGCCTGCTGTAAATATATATAGACAAAATAACCATATACAAATAAAAACATACATGCAAATATACACACACAAATATATATATATATATATTCAAATCTGTGTGGCAGAAGTAAAAATACAAAAATATACGAATTAAAGGAAAAAAGAAAAATGAAAGAAAAAATTTGAAATTTAAATTCATAATGCAAAATGCAAAGTGCGAATTGCATAAATAATTTAAATGAGCTGGCCGCGCCATGCCAAAAGTGAAAACAGAAATTAATAAATATATACGACACACTACTAACGATGAATAACAAATAACTGCAAATCTAAATATGCAAAAGCGAATGATGGTTAGGGGTTGGTGGGCTGTGGAGGGTTGGTAATGGTAGAAGTGCAAGGCAAATAAAATGCAAATTGCAAATGAAAAATGATAAATTGTACGTAGCCAAAACGGACAAAGTTTATTTAAGCGATTTGTTAGTTAGCTAGTTTGTTTTCCTCTTTACTGTTCTTTTTTGGCCCAGTGTCTCTATAACCCATGGACAGGAGCATTCTGATGTTTGCAACGCTCGTTTAAAATACATAACATACATTTCTCTTCACTTATCCGAGAATTAAGCGCAATTGACTTAACAATCGGTTTGTACTGCACATGTATTAGTTGTAAAACTGATATTTAGTAAGAAAGTTTTTAAAAGCTTTAATAGATGGAATGCTACTCAATTGTTGTACAATCCAACTGTCCGTCGTTAAAACTCGAAATTTATTGGCTTTTGTAAAAGCAAATAAATAAATATGTCTTAATTAACCGAATTGACCAAATCGCAGCTAATTTAAAACTAAGCCCATTACAAACCGAAACTACAAGTCCCATCAATAACCATCGCGAACAAATGGTACATAGCAATTAAAAATCATTTGTGCGCTATTAGTAGCTATCCATTTCGATAGTTTTTTATATTAAAGATTCTGTTTTGCGTTTTAATCTGTTTTACGCTGTTGCAGCCTTGCTCTTCAGCAAATTAGGATTAAATGTTTTTTAAATGCATTTTGATTGTAGGCAATTGAGTGGCTCAAATGTCGTTTTTTATCCGGCTTGGTAATTGGAAGTTGCAAATTCGCTTTACTGCCGATCGCCGCATAATTCAATGCTGTCAACTAAATGAGTCACTTGATTTTTCTGTTTAATTGAAAATAAATGAAATTTTACTGCTCGAGCGTGTGTGTTTGTGTGTGTGTGTGTGAGTAACTGCCTGTAGGTGGGAATGTGCGAATGTATATATGTGTACTAATTTTTTTCCATATTTAATTGTGGCATTTAAGTAAAATAATCAAATAAATGCAAAAAGGGATACGAGTTGAAACATAAAATATACGCTTTGAATTTATGGGTTGTGGCACAAAATGAAGGATTAAGCAAAAAAAAAAAAAAAAAAAAGAAAAAATAATTGAAAAAAAAGAAAACAGTAATAACAAATAAAACAGTAATAAACCAAAAAGAGAATCAGCTAAAAATGCAAACATAAATATTGTAATTGTGTCATACTGTCATACTCACTTACATTCCTATTAACAAACAATGCAAACTGGCAGCATAAACAAATATTTAACGTAAGCTCATATAATTACCATTAAGCCCCACTTAAAACACACAATCTTTAATAATACTATATCAGCAAGCAAAGACAGAATAAAACCAAAAAATCAAAATAAGAACTAACAAATAAATAAGAAAAAAATACACTAAATAGTATTAAAAAATCAAACTAAATATTGGAAACATATTTTTTTTTTATTCTTAGCATCGTAAGATTAACTTTAAAATTTAGGTCAACAGCGTCAACTAAATATTGTGTATGAAACGACTTTTAGTCAACATATACGAATAAATGTTAATAAATTACAGTTAAGCACATCTATGTAAAACATACGTAATACAATACGCGATATTCAAAGCATATACGATATATAGATATGTATCTATTTGTGTATGTCCAACGTTCTTATTATTGGTGTGTTACAAAACATAAAACTAACTGAGTGTAAAACGAAACATAAAAGAGCAAATGAATAACAGCAAAATACCGCAGTTCGCATTATATATATACTATATGTGTAAAAATAAATACATCATGAAAATTTAGTCAAACATCTTAAATTCAAGCTGTGTTTTATTTCAAATTGGTTGGTTGGTTATCTCACCGAGTCGTAATGAATCAAAATTCAATTCCCATACCGCATCGAAAGCGTTTAGGTTCGTTTCGAGCATTTTGCGATTTCTGCTACCTTTGTATGCCTCCATGGTCCTCATGATTCTAATATGATTTTAACGCATCATGCCTCTTGACATAGACACACAAATAGACAGTATTCATCCAACCATAAGTGGAATTGGCGAATGTTCAATATGTAAGTTATGTTACGCATTGAAAGCATTTTTTTGCTGAATAGAGTTATTTTCTGATAAACAAAAATTGCACAAATTAAATTCTTTAAACACAAAAATTATGTAGTGGTTTTTTTTCGATATTCTTGTGTCTATTAATGTATAAACAAACATTTGTTGAAAGCAGTATTTTCAGATTGGATTTGTGAATAAAAACATGCGCTGCATTCGCCTTTGCCTACCCATCACTATGTGCAAGGCTATTTCAAGGAAAATTTGTCAATTAAGCTAAATGAATATTTTTAACAGCAGCGTTCAGGGTATCTCGTAGTCGAGCTCACTTGCCTGCGGCATTCTTACTTGTCTTTGAAAATCAATTAGCGACATCGAATTGTGGTTGGCCAAAAAAAAGAAAGAAAAGAATCTCTCAAAGGTACGCCGTTTGTTGGAAAGGGTGCAGGCTTAGTGATTAAAGCAATGGGCCCATGACTATTAAGAATACGAGAAGTTTTTGATAGGTATTATATTCATATACACGTTTATTAAGACCTTTGATTTCGGACGGCGCGGCTGCCTTTACTCAATATAATGGAACGACTAATTATGCTAATCATTGTTATTACGCGCGAATAATGCAAGAGAGCTAAGAGACACTCATACAGAAGTTTGTTGTTGTGTCTCTATGTGCGTTATGCATACAAAACTATACAATAAACATTGTTGCTTTAATTTACCATCCTATTCGCGATAATAACATCAAAGTACATCTGCAAAAGCTATTTGTGTAGCTTCGAGTGTGCTGAGCCATAGGAAGTGCTTGCAAGTAATTACTAGACATGCATGGATGTGGGATTTCGCTTCCAAATCAAATATATGTATATGCAATCATATCATTTGCATAGACAGCTCATTCTATTGAGACACCCACACTATATGAATGTGCTTACAGATACCATTTAAATTTCATATGCTTAAAGCCTGTATGTGAGATACCTACATATGGATATCAATCAGCGCAAAACCAATTGACGCTTAATTGGCAAGCACAGATAAAAAAAGATTGGCAAAAATTTCTGTGAACATCATTAGCATTAATCTGACAGCATCAAAATTGGCATTCTCTGTTTCGTTTTGGCCTTGACTATTTTTATCTTTTCATTTATTTTTTGCATTCCTTATCAAACCATTTTCATTTGATTTATTTAAATCACATTTCTACATTTTTATGTTACATTTATGTTTTTATACCTTGACACCGAAGGTGTCATAGTATATTGATTTTGTGCAATGTCCGTCATGCTGCCTCTCCGTTTGTAACAACAAAATTGTGAAAATTGGAGTGCTACGTCCACTAGGGGGCTAGGAAATCGATAAAATCGATAATTGCAAATCGATAAAGCCACATATCTCACACAATTTGAAAGCTAGAGTCACCAAATTTGAAAGGTACATTGCTGGACCACGCCCAATCCCACCTTCAAAAACGAGAATAGGCTATATCTCCCGCAATTTAAGAGCTATAGTTAAAAGACTTGGAAGGTAGATTACTAAAACCGTCCTCCACGCCCTCTCCTGCCACCGAAATTCCCAAAAGCGTAAATCTCCTGTACTTTATGAGCTACAGTTACCAAACTTGAAAGGAAGGTTAGTAGGAAAGTCTTTCATCAATTTTTTTCGGCAACCCCTCCCCCACCCGCACCACCCAAAAAAATGCACAAAATCCTTTATCTACCGCAATTTGAAAGGCAAACTTGGACGGTATTTCTTGGCTACACCCACCCTGTTCTTTGCTATGTGTTATCAGCTGGTATCAAAGTATTTCGCAGTTGGTTACGCAACGTTCCCTCTTGTTTTTTTCGATGAAAGTTTTATGACATTTTTCATTAGATATTTGTGGTTTTTCAGCGGAAGTCCAATGCACATAATTGGGGTTAGTAAGGGTGTGTGTGTGTGTGTGTGTGTGTGTGTGTGCTGAGCATTCAGCTTGTTCCTTTTGGTAACTCAATTATATTTGTTTTTGAAAATTTTGCTGTTTGCGTTTTGTGTGTTTTATCTGAGCGAAGGCCAATAACAATTTTTGCAAATGCCAAAATGTGAATGGCTGCCATATACATAGAAGGATCTTTGTAAATTAAGTAAGACCAGAATAAATAAGATGTATTTATAAATAAAATTTTACTGAACATATTCCAATAATGTCGCACATCAAAAATGTTTGCCATTTTAAGCAGATGTTTGCACATGAATTGAAATTGCCAAACGTGCCACACTTGTCGACAGTCGAATTGAAATCAGATAAATATTTTTGATTTTTTGCTTCACAAATGCATGACTTAAGAGCCAATTAGACAAACTCATGCGAAAAAGAGAAACCAGTTTTTGACAACTTGCAAGTGGAGTCTTGGATAATTGCAGTTTTGGATACATTATTTAAATTATCTTGTCAAATACTTTTAGAATTAAAGTATCTTACTGTAAATGTAAATGTGCAAAACATTATCAGCTGAGAGTAGTTAACAAAAAACTGGCTGATCGTGAGCTCGACATTCCAGTAATTTACTTTCCAACATTAGTAACTTTTGGCCTTTAATTGCGGGGAATATAAGTATTTGAGATTTTTGGAGATTATCGGTTTTGAGTGACGAAGCGGGCGTGGCTATAAGATATTAACCGGTAAACCAATTTCAAGGTTTGGTGACTCTAGCTTAAAGGTTGTGTATGAAATGAGCATTTCAGAAGTGAGTGGCCAATGCCGATCTTTGAAGGACTGCAACCTTGAAGTTGTGGGAGATATGTGGTTTTATCAATTTGCACCCCAATTTTAACACAAGAATAAGTTTGAAGTCTAGACTAAAAGGTGACGAAAAAAGTTGCATTCATACGAACGAACAAACTGATAGACGGACAGACAACATAACGGACATATCATAAAACAAAATACACTTGTACCTTCGGTATCGGATTTATCGTTGAGTTTATTTAAGAAACTTACTCAATCTTTAAATAGCGTGTATCAAAAACAATTAACCAAACTGTGATTATGGAAAAACATTGCGATACTTTAAGACTAAATTTAGAAAAGTCAACTGAATTTTCATATAATTTGTAAAATTCTTTGAGAGCAGCTGATATTTTTAAGGAGTTACATGGAATCCGCAATAGCCAATATGCCAAAATAAGAAGTCAATTTATGGGCCAACAGACGAGTTCGACGTTATTCATATTTTTCGACTGAAGTAACATAACAAAAAATGATAGAAAAAAAAAACGAAAAACCTCATCGAGGCAATAAATTCACTTAAATGTTCTTTGTTTGAGTCATTAAAATCGCATTTGGAGCTCAGTTAACTGACTCGCCTGATAATGGCAATAATGATGTTAAGTTTGCTCATCATCTTGATGATGCTGTCGCAGCCGCAGTCGCTGCCACAGCTGACGTCGTTGTCGCGCTGACATTAACGTTGAATGTTATTCGTTGTCAACACACTTGACATATAATTTGATTACGCAT
This sequence comes from Drosophila paracracens, assembly GCA_035044025.1. Taxonomy (NCBI): domain Eukaryota; kingdom Metazoa; phylum Arthropoda; class Insecta; order Diptera; family Drosophilidae; genus Drosophila; species Drosophila paracracens. The sequence continues at coordinate 4,892,604 of JAWNMN010000400.1, read as the reverse complement.
ACGCATTTTATTAACTCATTTTTAGCGTGTGAGCGGATAACGACAGCAGCAACCATTGCGGTTGCTCCGCCGAGCCTCTCCTGCTTTCTGTTTTCCTGCCTTCCAACAGGCTGCGACCCCTTCGTGGCATGCTGCTCATTACATCTGGCTTGATGTGTATATGATATACTCTCTCACTTTCCCGATGAGGAAGCCGGTGGAGCCAGTGGCAAGCACTTCACATTAACTGTTACGTCTCTGCCGTGCATGTGTGCGTGTGTGTGTGTGTGCGGTTTTTGAGTAGCATGCCTAATACTCCCTGATCCTCCTGATCTGGCCAACAAGAGGCCCCAAAGACAGTTAAGGCTCGAGGCAGCCAACAACTAATTTCTTTTTACAACTGTGTAGCAGTTCTTAAGCTTTATAGGAAAACGGTAAATACGCATATGACTGTGCGTGTGTGTGTGTGTGTATGTTTGTGTTTAAATAGCAGCACAGCTGGCGCGCAGCATAGTCAAGCCGAGGCTGAATCAAGTCAAACCAATATTCCAAAGAGCCCCGAGAACACACGCATAGCAACAACAATAACAAGAATAACTGTGTTTGCTTGGCACAACCATTTCTTACACACACACACACACACTCAAAGCGAGTGTTACAGCCGAGCCCAAAACTTATGCCTTGCCTGCCGCTGGAACCATTGAAAAGTCGTTAGCAAACCGTCAGACAACAGCAAACAAGAGCAGCAAGAAGGGCCCTTTATGGGACTCATTCTCGGTCTCGGTCTCGGTCTGTGTTTGGGTTTGGGTTTGGATTCTTGGTGCTGTTGGCTGAATCTGCGTCTAAGCTATGTTCGGTTTGGGTCGCTGTACCTGCTGCTGTTGTTTTCTCCCCGTGCCGCCAAACAGGAGCACAACTTATTGATGGTGAAAACTATTTGAGTCGCTTAGTAAGCCCAAACTGATTAACAATTGCTTGAGAGAGCAGTGATGCCAGATGTCCCTATTGCTGCAAAGTAAACAAAATTACACAAAATCAGAGCAACACTATTGTTACACTTCGATTTCCTAATTGAATATGTAGTTGAGCTTTAAGATAAATTATCTCACTACTTGCTTTTATCGATATTCACAGATCAATGAAAATAATCAGATATATCCACCCGCTTGTACTAGACACTAAACTGATAAGTAACTCATGGCTCAGCCGTATGTAAATTTATCAATAACCCATAAGGCAATGCATATGCTGGCCAGCGCCACAAGCTTTAAAGCCATTTTGCAGCTAGCCTAAGTCATTAAGAAGTGAGAGAGAGAGAGAGAGAGAGAGAGAGAGAGAGAGAGAGAGAGAGTGAAAGAGCCATCCTTATGGGTAGATCTGTTGGCCAAATCCGTATTGGAATGCTATTAGCACAGTCTAATGTAGCCACCGCTTTTTGGCTCCCCTGCAAGCCCCCTTACCATCTTATCGCACTGAGCCAAACAAATGGGTTGTTACTCGCTGAAACCGAATTAAAAGTCCTTGCTGCTGTCCAGTTGCAGCCCCTAGGGACAACTCCCTTTCCCCCCTTTCACCCACTCCCTCAGAGTCCCTTGATAGTCAAACTGTCTCCAGTACTGTTTCCGTTTCCGTTGCCATTTCCGTTCGCGAGGACCAAAGCAAAGTGCAGCCATTTTGCGTACGCCCATAAATCTATTAAGACAATTTGGCAATGGAAAAAGGCGCAGAGTTTGCGACTTTCGGCAAACTGTTTTTGGATAACACAAACCGCACAGATTTTAAACGCAGCAACCGACAAACAGCGCCAAAAATTGTTGAGCCAAGGCACAAGAAACACACACACAACACGGACTGTCCTATAACTGAGAGGCTGGCAAGCAAAAGTCAACTTTTTATCCATGTTTTTTAAGTACTGTCAAGGGTGGCGCTATCTATCTATAGTCATGCATGCACACCACATACATACACAATTTATCCGAGTGGATGTGTGGTTGTGTGGGTGATTATATGACAAGGTACTGGATGGCGCTGGAGAGATGCTGATGCACATGAATCGCTGGAAAAGGCATCGACTGATGGCAAACACGCAGCATATGCTTCGCGTCTGAGTTTCGTCTCAGTATGCTCTGCTTCATAGGTCTGTCTCTCTCACTACCTCATACGGCTGGATATTTTATTTCAGTTATCTCTTGGTCTCTTCGACCCAACCCACCCAAGCATAGCCCACTCTTCGTACGTCAGCGTCAACTTGGCTCTGTTGCTTGTGCGCCTTGAAGATACTGTCACATTCTCGCTTCTCGAGCCGCATTCTGTAATAATCTTTCAAAAATTGTACGCAAACAAAATGTGATTTGGCGCAGGCTAGAATATGCCCAAGCGATTCCAAGAGCTGCTCCCCCACCCTCCCCCCCTTCCCCTACGCCTACACCCGCCTGCCACACTGCGCCACTGTCTGCGTGATGGTTGTTGGTTGGGCGGCATCGGTGGCACATTTGCTGCTCTGCATAAATTTTCTTTCGGCTTTCGCATTTAACAATTGCAAGGGAAATATTTGCATCGACGCAATTTGTTTGCCAAAAGGGGCGACAAGGGGGAAGGGGAGACGGTTGCAATCACAGCAGAAATGCAACTAGTTGACTTTATTATCAGCGGACTCGAAAAAAAAACGCGATCAAGAGGCATCGTGCATACTGACATATTGACTTAGTAATAATCTCACTGGGCTATTACAGTTGGATACAGGCTATGAACTGGCTCTTGGGGTCAGCAGATGAGGAACAATATTATTTGCCATATAAGCTAGTTTTGAAACGCTTTTCTCTCGACTTGATCAGCCTTACTTGTTCGATTTATGTCACTGTGTGGGACACTCCACATTCGTTTTCAATTCCACATCCATTTTTGATCTAAAATTGGTTATATACGAGTTGGTTGATTTGTCTTTTGCATTCAATTCATGTTCTATATACAATCTGTTTCTGAATTACTTTTCAAATCGTTTTTGTTTCAAAGTTTGTCTTTTGCCCTGTTATTTTGTGTGCAGCTGCCGTTGTGTTCTCTCCTCCTCCTTTGCCCGCTCACAGCCCCACTCTATCTGTTCCTGTTCCATTTCGAAAGCCCTTCTATTCTCGCGCTCTCCTCTACTGTCGCAATCTGTCACTCAATCTCCCAAGAGCCAAGAACCAGTTCAACGGCTCTTCTTGTGAATCACCATTTTCAAGAGCGACAAAGTTGAAACCCAACCAGATATTTGATTTATACCCCACTTGCACAACCTAGCCCACATACACACACACACACACACATCTCCTATGCTCTCCTCCGCCCTTGGCTGAGTCCCTCAGCTAACTCTTTGTCTGGTGTAGTTTTGCCTATCTTATCGGCTGCTCCATATATTTGCAGCGCTTTATGCCTTTGCTCATATTCTGTGGGCGTGGTTGGTAACTAAAAAGTGTCCTTGGCCTGGCAACTTTCCTTACACACAACTCGAATCGAATTGTCGCGACTCAGCTTATACAGCAGACAGACCGACTGAAAAGCAAGCAAGCAAGCAAACAGTCAAACAGCCAAGCAACCAAGCAACCAAATAACAAAACAGCAGTAACAACAACTGAACCAGAAATTGCAAACAGCATCGCGATGGATTGCAACTGCATCCAGCAATTGGCAAAGCCAAAAGACATGCATCTCCGAAAGACAGCCAAGCACAGGAAGAGCGGGCTGTATTCGACATCAGAAATATCCTCTAGAATTGTCTAGCATATTATTACTGTTATTTTTAATTCATTAAACGCTGTCAAACTGAATCAACATTTGTCTTCAAAACAGATAAATAATTTCTTTCGCATTGCATTCAAAAAGCTATAAATTGAAGTGAATTTTAATTTTCTTCGACAAATATGGTAAACTTGAACACTCATTGAATATATTTGCTTTGATGGACTATTTAGCTTTGTAGTATTTGTGTAAGTATTAAAATGCATTAAAGACTCCTGTTCACAAAATAAAAAAGGCTTTTGGGCAAACCCGCTGCTGGGCTCAACAAAGCATTGCCAAATCGAAGAAAGAGTAAAATGTTTCTCGAATTACCTAAACAAGACGAACGAATGATGAAACAAAGGGAAATTGCAATTTGTGGTTTAGTTGCATAGACGTTCGAACTTCAAGGCTGACCGCCGAATCCGGTAAACATTTGCCATTACTTCGGTTGCACACCTACCACGACACGCCCCCACCACGGGTGACCAAATCCTATAGAAATTGCATTTGCGTCTGCAATTTGAATTGCAATTGCAGTTGTTGCACACTGTGCCAGCTCAACCACATGCCAAGGTCCTCCCACCCCTCCCCGACCACGAAGTTACTGTAGTCCTTGAGTGCCAACCATTTGGCATTTGGTATTCCTTTTTTTAAAGTTTTCTCATCGTCGCTGACTCAACTCCGACTTTTTGCATTGGCCTGGCATTTCGATTTATACCCATGGCTAGGAGAAAACAGAAGGAACAGAGCCAGAGTCGAATGCAGCCGAAAGAGACAGAGCGAGAGAGAAAGGGAAAGAGAAAGAGAGAGATTTACTTGCTGGCCAGAAGCGAACTTGTGCTCGTTTATCAAAGCGAACGCTTTGAGTTTCTGAAATGTCCTTTCCGTCGCTGAATGGCACGATGCGAGAACTTAGACAGAGACTGACCGACTCTGCGAAGGTTTTCGGTTACTGTTTCGGGTGCCCGGAAATGTAGAGCAGCAAATTACGTTGGCGTTGTCATTGTCGTTGTCGCTTGCGTTTTTCCCGATCCAAGCGAACAAGACAAATAGATTAGGCTAGTCCACAGACAGCAATTGCAGTCAGCTTTTGCAACAGCAGCGCCAGCGGCAGCGGTGGCAGGTGGGAAGTTGTGCGACAGTACGTTTAATGATGACGCTTCAGCTGTAATTAGTTGGGCGGAGGAGGCGAGAAATTGAAACTGTTGCTGGCCTTGCGGTTTTCATCCCGCACACATTTTTCTTTTTTGTTTTGCTCGATTTGCTGCGTTTGCACTACAAAATGTCAAACACATGAAATATTTCGCAACAGGGTAAGGACAGCAACCACAAAAAAGTAAAAGACAAAAAAAAAAACAAAAAAAAAAACGACTGCAACAATGGCAGCAGCTACACCAAATCTAGTAGCAAGCATCAACAGCAACACAGTTAGCCACACGTGTAAATAATAAAATGTCGCTACACGAAAATAAAAAAAACAACAAAAATAATAATAAAAAAATATACTAAACAAAGGCATACAAATAATAACAATTTCCGTAACCCCGCGCACCCTCCATGTGTGTGTATATTTTAAGTGTCCTGTGCAATTCCACTTTAGCACGCATGTTGACTTGGATCCATTGTGAAAATATAGAAGCATTTTCATTTTTAGCGTTGTTATATTTATGTATACGCCAGCTTTGAAAAATTATTCAATAAGTAAATATATTTTTAAAGTATATATTTCACTTTACACTAGAACCAACCGACTAGATTTTACGCGGTCTTTTACAATTTTGCTTTTTATTGAAATAGCTGGTTTTATGCACTATATAGTTTATATAAATATTAAAACATATCATTGTTATGTAAATATTATTCATACATCTATATGTGGCAAATTCAAGAATTTATTTAAATCGTGTAGATTCGTTGAGATATACTTCTTTCGATGTACCATATTTGGTTTTGCACAGCATTTTGGCCCTGATCCATTAGTCTTCGATGACCAGCAGTGTGCAGAATCGATAGAGAGCGAGAAATGAGGAAAGTAAGGAACCGCTCTCGGAGCGCTTCAAATTGATGGGCAGAATTCACTTTCGCATGTGCTTACACATTAATACATACTTGGCCTCGAGTGGCCCCCCAGTAATAGTAATGCAACAACTATCTAATTACAAGCTTGGAATTTATTGCACTAATTGCATATTAATAAGCCAAGCAGTTATCTCGCTAGAGCAAGATTAAGTTTTAGTCTAAAATACAGTAAAATAGTTGTTAGTTAAAGTAAATTATTGAAATGTTTCCAGAAGTATTCAGTAAACAAATAAATGGTTAACGCGTTTGTCTTACTTATGTTTACTGACATTGGCTATCCCGCTAAAGTTTCTTCTATAAAATCAAACTTCAGATAAACTTTTAACCACGGTGCTGATGAGAGTGCGATACTTTTCGGATATATATTTTCTGTCCCATCAAGTATCGTATTTTTTTAAACTCATTATAAGAATGTCGGCCGCCTGCTGCTTCGCACAGTGCTCAGTGCACCTTGCTCGGGAAACATCAAATACACGCAGCACATTCACAGCCACATTCACACAGGGATTCGCACTCACATCGAGATTCAAGGATTCAGCCACATGGAAAAACAAGACAAATACAATTTATAAATAGTTTTTGGCTGGAGACGAGAGAAAATTGAAAAAAGCGAAGAAATGAAAAAGCAGCTCCAGCGCCAAGGAGCTGGCATAACAAAACAAAAAAAAAAGAAGGGAATAAAATAAAAAAGATAAAAAAAAGAAACGTTGCAAAAGGCAGAAATAATAAAATAGAAAAACTTTTAGCGGCGCATTAGGTAAACCGAAAAACTGTGACTCTGCGGTTGTCCTTGAAGCTGCTCCTGCTGCTGGGGTCGAGAGGCTGGCAGAAGAGGAGAGGGACGGCGTGCGCTGGAAGGGTGCGTGGCAGTGTGAAAATGTGTTGCTAACTTAAATTTATGCGACACCTCGTTCCCCCCTCTCGATACCAAGCAGCACAAATACCCCCGATCAGACCCCATTTCTCCGCCACTCCGAAACAAGGCGCAGTACGCAAAAGAAAAGAAAATATCTGAGTACGGGACAAACTCGCATAAAATTCAAACGCAAGCGAAAAGTTTTTGTCAAGCTTAACTGAAACTCAACTGACAGTCAACCTTAAAAACTAAAGTGCTCCCTTTGCTCCCAACATCCCCGCAGAACTGAAACACAGCTCATAGACTCCCATTGGCACTGGACTGGACAACGCCCATATGTATCCACCCAATAGACCAATAACAATGAGCACTCAGCCACATGTGAGTGCACAAACAGGTCCAGGTTGCAGCACAACAAAATTAGCGACACTATGATTAAATTAAAAACCCATTTTGGACATGGGGCATAGTGAGCCTGACTGATGGTGTACATGGAAAGTAGCTTAATTAAGGCACACGCGGCTATTGTTGGCGAGGACAAGCCTGGCATAGATCAATCAAATGCTGCTAAATTAAGTTGCTTTCATTAGATGCTCAAATTGGATTTATGCATTAGCTTTGAACATAGTACGGTATTGTTTTATTTTGTGCCCTGCTATTCTAAACATTCTCAAATGGAGTTCACAAAAGGATTGCAGTTCGGCTTCAAATATGCGTCAATCAAAGCTTACAAAGCAGTTATCAAATTGCACCCTATTGAGTGAATTTGTATCAAAGCCGGAATTTAATATGATTATGACAACACCGAGCAGTCAACCACACAAAGGAAAACGACTGACACGACAGCTGAACAATGACAATGATTCAATGACTATTCAACATTGACAGAATGATAAGGTATTCAACTTAAAGTGATTGTTGCAGTAAATTAACATTAACATCCTATCAGTGGCAGCCAGCCACGTTCGGCAATTACTGATGCAATCTACATGGTGTGTCTACATATAAAGTAAACACTAAAATATAAATATTTTTTGTGCTAACTAACTAATTATGATAGCGTAGATCAAAAGGCAGCCTTATCCGTAAAAATCTTTTGAGCTTATTATTGACTACAAATAGTTAAAGTGTTGGGGAACAACTTTATATAACTGATTCTCAACTTTTCGCCAAGATGCAAATAAATAAATAAATTTTCTAAAATTATTTCTTAAGTTCTAATCTATTGAAAATGTTTGACTGCACTTGTTCCTCATTTAATTAGTAAGTAGAATAACATAAAATCTGCTTGGTTGCAATTTCCTCACAATTTGTAGTTCCCTGAACCGTACCTACTATGGCACTAAACCATTTATTTACTATTTTTTGCAGCTGCTCTTGTTGGTGTTCCTCTGCAGGTCAAGGGGTCGAAGGACAAATGGTGTGTGTCGAGCTTGTACGCTTGGCTCACTCATTTGGCTTTCCGTTTGAATTTCCTTTTCACTCAATGAAATTTCAGCTTGATTTCTGTCCAGCGTTTGTTACTCTTATTTTGAGCTCAACACCATTCTACACACACGCATATATACACACACACACCCGTATGCACAGACGAGAGAGAGAGAGAGCTGACATCTGGTGACTTGGTTGGAAAATGCACACGTATTTGTGCATTTCTTTGGTTGTTTATTTGGCTTAATAGTCATATAGCAGGTATATCAGCTATAGCAGCTTGTGGGAGAGCCTTGGTACAAAACATAAAATAAGAGAAGTCCACACTTATCCACATTCACATATGTATGTATGTATGTTTGTATATAAACGAAACATATAGCCAATTTTGTGAATCCGCTTAAGTGCGACATTGATTTCCGTCAACGATTCTTGACACTGGGCCAGCCAGTGAGCCACAGCAGCCACGGAGCCACTCAGCCAATGCCACAATCAGACCCACCTCCACAGACCTGCAGCCCTTGCTGGTGCGAAACTAAAGTTCAATCTATTTTGGAATAGCAGCTAAAAGGCATACACACACATACACACACACATACGATATTAGTTACGCATTTCGACACTCACACACATAAGCACCAGCGAATGGACGAAGTGGAGCTTTAGGTGTGCCAACAAGGATGCCCCGCATCCTACCATCTACATCCGGATTCACACGTTGCTGTTGTTGCTCTTGCTGATGTTGTCGCTACGACTGCCTGGCGCCTGTGGCACTTTGCAAATCTATGACTTTGTATGGCTGCTTGCGATATATACTGCACACACAAACACACACGCTTGTATATCTATAAAATATTGCTGGCAAACGATTTTTACATACCTCACAATTCGTGTGCGTCTTATACGTTTCAGATTTTCAAGTATACTGCGCCTGCGAGTGTGTGTGTGCGTGTGTGTGTGCGTGTGTGCGTGTGTGTAGGTGTTAGATTAAATTCAACTAGGTCAACATACAACAATCTGTTGGATAGGGGTGAGTGAGGGGAGAGCAACAAACGACTTGTCATTAATAACTGAGCAATCGTATTGGAGCCGACTGCTGATTTGTGGCCTCCCCTCCACCCACTACACCGCAACGTGCCGCTGCTCATATGAGGGTTGGCAGCCAAGAGTGGCCTAAAGGCTGAAGCTCAAAAAGGCTTATGGCTTCTTTGCAACTAACACCACCCTGAATGACTGAGCATAATATTACTCGAGTCACAATCCGAGTCAGAGCCTGTATTAAAAGCAGGATTCGACCAGAAGACAAAACCAACTTGATTTCAGTTTCAAGACAAAGAAAAGCTTAATAATACAACACCATAGGACTGTAACTAAAAATGAGCAACTGGGCGCTACCATTTAACCCTCATCCCTACAAAATGAAATATCTACAAAATATATTCAAGCATGAGGTTCTCTCAAAAATCTTCAGTAATGCATACGTACTCATCTGCTTATAGCCAAGCTTTTCAACTTGGGCAATTGATTTCATAAATAATTTCATAGTCTGACAGCACGTCGAATATTTAAGCTGCAAGTCAGTTCCACATTTCACAATTCAAAAAAAATATACTCATAAGTTTTGCTTAAATGTAATATCTGTCTTTGGTTTCGATAGCTGTCAAGTGCAGAATGTTTGTTAAATGCATCCTGGACAATACTTTGCAATACTTTTATACAAATAGCAAAAAGTTATCAAATAAAATTCGCTGGTAATTTGCTGTCACACATTATTTTGCTTGCATTCACACGAGGGAGTAGAAACTCAAACATTGACGGTTACAAAATATCTGACAAGGTTTCTCACTTCACAGTAAACAAATAGTTGTGAAATATTTGTTATTTACAAAATTTCAAGTATCCAGAATTTGTGTGTACATCTTTGTAACCATGTGAATATATCAAAGGACCAGCAACTTGTCTGAAACTTGTGAATTGCGAGCGACTTAAGTGTACTTTGTGGTGCTTGCCTTAAATAAACAAGAAGCCAAGAATTTTAAAAGTCGCCAGCTCTTGAGCTAAGAAACCCATTATAAAATGAGTCAAATTAACGCAGTAGATTTGAGAGCCAAACATACTAATATCCAATCCATAATCCATCAATCTCAACGCTTGAGGCAATGACCTTAATCCAAACAGTGGCCCTGAATATGTATTGTCATGTGTATGTGTATCAAATAAAATATGATGCCAAAAGGCAAATACGTTGGCCTATCGTTGAAAATGCAACTAAATCAAAAAGGCACAAGATTAAACTAGCCGAGGAGTGTAAATAGAGGCAAGGACAATTCTCAAGGGCAAGGGCAAAACGACTGGCCTGAAGTCCAATCAGCTGCCACATTTATCTTAAAAGTCGGTTCTCGCATGGCATCTGCAATCCCTGTCCTGATTCTACCCCTCCCATGTCGCATTCCTTGGCGTGTGGCAAACTAACGTCAATGGTACACTGAAATTCTGGAAGACGCATTCAATCAGCTCCGCCCGTTGCTCATCCGGTCATCCGGTCATCCGCTCCGTTGATGATTAATTGTCGGCGCATGCATTTTCGGAACGTTAATTTGTCATATAAGCCACGTTTCATTCGCTTGTCCGCAAAAACAACTAAAAGTACAAAGTACAAGAAAAACACACTTACTGCAAAGAGAGAGAAAGAGGGCGTGGGAGAGGGAGGCATGAAGTAAGAACATATAACAAGAGAAATCAAATTAAAAATGTATAATCGCCGGATACAGCGAGACATGGTCCTGGCTGTGGATTGGTGGGCGAGAGGACGAAGAACTGATTGCAGGGGATGGGTTATGATGGCATTCTCAAAATGGGGAGACAGCAATCAAGTTATTTATTCATATTATGAGAACGCTGAGGAAATGTTGCGCCAAATTTGGATTTCAAGCGAAGTTGTGTTCGAGCTGCTTGGGCACCGTGGCGCCAAAACAAATGTAAATTTTCAATGACAACGGTAAGTGCATGTAAATGCAGACAGAGCAGACAGCAGACATCAATAACAACAGCAGCAACAGCAGCAGCAGCTGCAAAGAAGTATATCAGCAACAGAAAACAGACAGAAAACAGACAACAAACAACAGCTGGAGCAGTCTCAGCGCCAACGAGGAGAGCGCTGGATGGACAAAACGATTACAAAATACAACAAGAAGCAGGCCACATACACACACACAAACACACATACACACATACGAGCGCGCACTTGCTGCAAACTACAATTCAAATAAATTTTCATCAATTTTAGTTTTGGGTTATAGTGCCCTTTCCGGTTTCCCCTCTCCACATCCCTGTTGGCCCTCTGCAGCACTTACCGCTTTAGCTGTATTTAAATACTTGTACGATTTCCGGTTGTTAGCGCTGTTAAGTTTCAAAATGGCTGTCACGCACACACACACACACACACACACAGTGGGTAAAAGGCAGCCAACAAAATTGCATAACCTACATTCGACAGCAAAATTGTTTTGTTGTTGTAAGTGTTTATATTTGTTGCTATTGTTGATTTCTAGAATGTGCAACTGCAAATATGTGAAGCCATTAGACGGACAGCAACAGCAGCAGCAGCAGCAGCTGAAATTGAAATGAATGCTCTAATGGGCGACACAGGCAACCAAACCTCTTGGTCCAACCGCACCACATCGGGGTTAACAAGCAGACCCCAATCAATAGCAACTGTTATTTTTATGATGAATGGCGTCCGAAGGCCGCAGCATAATGTACGCAATTGCAGCTTGACCTTTTCAACCCAATACGCTAACTCAAGCAACGATCATGCATTGGGTGGGACCTGTACACACAAACAGCCATTTGATATTCTAAAAAAATGATACGAATAAAATCATTAATCCGATTAAGATACTATAAAATGGAATGTAATTTCGGTAAATTTGAGTAAATATTCGTAGAAGTTCATTCACATCGATTAAGAGCAGCATGAGCATGAATTTTCTGTATTTATGTACACAAATAGGCACAAACATAAACATACACAGAAGGCGTTTGCACATTTATTAATGTGTTTGACCGATAATATCTAAGACGTGTGTGGGTTCAGAGTATCTGCTAGTTGTGCTATCTCAACATTTTCAGCATTCTTACTGTTTACACTGAACCATTTGGGAAAACGCTTATATTTAGCTAAGAATCACAGCAAAACACAATGCTAAATGCCCCAGCAGCCCGAAGCTTGCCCCTCAGCCAATCTATTAACACTTGAGGCGCTGCCTTTGCTTTCACCTACCATTTTACAACTTCACCCGCACAAGTGTTTTCCACTGCTGGCCCCATTGTATTCTCATTTCGTTCTTGTAGTTGCTTGGCTCACTTTATTATTTTCATCCGCTGCTGTTGATATTTTGTGTAAGAGTAAGCAAAAACAAACAGGCAAGAAAAGCACTACATAATAAATATATTTTCCATATATTATATTATACTCGTAGCTTCTTTCCTAACTTAATTCTTGTAAAGCATAATTTGTGTAAATATTTTATTCAACGTTAACAAACTGAGTCCGATTACCAATATCTATAAATCTAGTCAGTATTTGCAAGTTCAACAATCCCCTTTTCTGACACATTTCTCTGCTCGATTTTACATCCAGTGGCGGAAGTTCGCTCAAAGAATTTCGCATGGAATTTCAGATTTGCTGTTACTGCCATGCTTTGTGCTCTGTGCTATGTGACATGTGCTACGCCCACATAGCCACCTCGTGGCGATATGTGCCGGATTGGCTGAATGACGTAATGAATGAGGGAATGAATTTATGAATTGACTGATTTATAATGATTAATACGACCAAGTTATGCATATACATGTCCACCAGCTGTATCGACATCAACAACAACAACTGATTAAATATGGCAGCCAACTGCTGCCTGGGCGACATGAACGGGAAAGACAGCCAGCTGGTTAGCGAATTGGTCGCCACACCTTGACAGACCTCGATTGAGGTCAGCTGCCAGTTAATCAGTTAGAAGACATGGTCCCAGCTTGTTGTTGATTTGATGCGCCACCTGGCGCTGCACTTGGCTGATAACTGGGAGCAGAATTTTAAGCCGCTTACTGCTGTATGCTCACCGACCACCGGTCAATCTCAGTGGAAGCTGCTTAGGCAGCCTAATGAGAATGCCAATGCCAATATGTGTAAGGTGTGCATGAGGGTGTGAATGGGCTTTCAAAATGGGAACAGGGAACGAAGAACGGTGATGGCTCCGACATTCGTGCGTCTTTCAATTTCAATTTCAGTTTCAGTCCCGTTGCTAGGTATCATAAAATATAATTAAGTACTTTTGCCCACTCGCCAAAGTGAAAAATAAACTGTCAATTTTGTTGGCGACCGGCTAACAATAACCAGAGCCACACCAATAATGAGCAGAAAATAAGCTATTTGTTAAACAGCTGCAAGTCAGCAAAAAAAAAGAAGAGAAATAAGTGAGGTTATCAACAGCACACCGACGCTTCACATACACTGGCTTTTGGATTATATATCTATATCTATGCGGCAATATGTGAAAACAAGTCGACGACAATAATATCAATGCACTTTAAAAGATTTTGTTAAGTTTTTGTAAAGCAGCAACACTATTTTTATTTCTTCATAAACTAAACTGATTGCTTGAGCACTTATCCGTCGCACATAAAAGTAATTTAATATCAACTAAAAAGTATGAATGTGTTTTATACAACTACCAAAATGAGCCATTTGTCTTACACAATCAAAGCGGCTCACAGATAGAGTATTCGAAATAAAATGGGAAAGGGAAACAGCAAACTCAGTCGAAAAGAAAGAAAAATGACTGGTCCTTGGCTAGCTGCGCTTGTTGTTGCTTGTTGTTGCCGTTGTTTTGGCTGCGGCCCTTTGCTGCTGGGGCGGAAACTGAAACCGCATTTATGCCACGCGCTTATACATATAGATTTGTAGGTGTGCCACACTCATATATATGTATGTATGTGCACATGTATTGGTACTTACATAAAAATGTATGAGTGGGTCGCTATTTGCCTTAACCGCTGCTGGGCCAACGATTTTTACCAGGATTCTTACCTATGGGCCTCGAGTGTTGCGAGCGTTGAATTCATTTAAAATGACCTAACCATTGCTATGAGTTTGTTGTTATTGTTGCTGTTGTTGTTGCTTATGCTGCTGCTGCATGTTGAAGGAACAGCGACAGCAAAAACAACAACCAAAGCGGAGTCACAGTGACGGCAGCGGCAATATTAAAATTCATTAAAAATGATTTGCGTAAAACGTAATTTTATTTTTTTACATAAAAAAAAGCAAAAACACGAAAACAAAAAACAAATAAAATTAAAGCAACAACGAAAAAGAGATGAAAAATCGGCGAAGTAAAATGGAACGGGAAGAAAAGTATTCGTTATATACTACAAAATAAAATAAATAAGCAAGTCCAGGCCTCAACGTTTGCTCTACTTCTTCTGGTCCTCCTGCTGCTGGCCAGTTTAGTTATAGATAGAGAATTTGAGTTTTTATTGTTATTACGAAAGCTGAACCGATTTCCAATAGAAATATATTTTTAGTATAGGTCCATCTTTTAGATGGACTTAAATATCCAATTTGTAATTGTAAGTGATCTTTATGCTTCATCACATTCGATTTATTATAGCCCATTTTATTTGAACATTTTATTGCCGTTTATTGTGAATTTAATTAATACATGGATATTCGTAGAATATTATGGAATATTGCGTTTTTTTTCTCTCACATCATTTGCTTATTATATTTTTTGTTAATATTTTGTTGTGCGAATTCCTCGCTTTATTCAGTCGTGCAATCAATTAAGTGCTCTGTTCTCTGTTCTTTGGTCCACTCAACAAAAAGTCGTCCTGACCTATTTGTTGAAACTGGTGGCGCTTTGGCCGCATCAAGCGAATAATCTCCTTGTTCTCCGCGTGCCCTCTGGCCAATGTGGATGGACTCTGTCTCTGTACAGTCAGTGAACACTAAAATATTAATGAAAAAAATTGGCACACACACACACACACTCACACTTGCACAAACACAAAAACGCCCATAACACACAGAAACATGTTTGTACATATAAAATTAAACAATTTATTACTTTCGCTGATAGGTATCCAGGCCATTGGTTGCCCAGCTCCCACTGCCTACAGCAAGTAAATTGCAGAAAAATAATAAAACAAAAACAACAACATGAGGGCATAAAACAGTTGAAAATGTAAAAGATATTTATATCACATACATTTTTAACAGTCCATGCATTTCATATGACGCGCCACGCAGATCTCCGCCCACAGGGTTTGGCACATGTTGTAATTTACATGTAGACAACAATATGAATTAAAGTACCAACAACAACGACTTTCACCTTGTCACATTTTCAATTTTCATTTCCATTTGTCATTTGCAATTTTGTTGTTTTTTTTTTGTACTTTTTATTCGACTTTCAAAGATTTTACCGACTGTGCTTTGGGCTTTATCAGTCGATAGAAAGTGTGCCATGCTGAGTTGCTGGGGGCGAGGGGAAGGGCTGCGAATCGGGCATAAAGATTGCGTTTGTCGTTATTCTTGCACAATTTTGAGGCTCATTAAATTTGACAAAGATTTGCGCCAAAGTTTTGCTACTGCTCTTAACTTTTTTCGACTTGACTTTTTATGAGTTTCCTTTCCATGTCTGGTATCAAATTGATTGCTTAGACGTATGTGTGAGTGAGTCCTTCAGTGTGTGCATATGCAAGTGTGCGTGTATGCGTTTGTGTGTGTGTGTACTTGGGTGTCTGTGAGTTTCTAAGTTGGATATGCTTTGTAAGAAGTCACTCATGTCTACTTACGCCCAATTAGTCCAAAAGGTAACAAAATGGGCTGGCCAAATAACTGTCATAAAGCTACCTCCCAGCGGGCAACAGTCAATCTGCCACTGCTACGCCCACATAGGGCACAATTGCAAGACCGGATCAACAACAGTTCTGGACCAATTGACGCTGCAAGCAAACAGCTTGAGCCTTGCCAAACAACCACAAACAACAAAAGATGATAACTGAAAATCGGCCAGCAGCAAATGCTTTCCTGCCCAATGGTTAGTCGTAATAGCTGTGATTATTTTGAATTGAATCTGAATCTGAATTGAATTGGAACAATAAGCGAGCTCAGATCATATCTATATATATATAAATAAATACATCTACGTAATTTGCTATAATTTGGTAGCTCCAAAGCTGTTTGAGCTTCTAAATCAAATTGGTTTTGCATGGAAAATATTGAACAAAAATAATGTGGGGCTTGAGTATAGACGCAATTTACAAGTACACAAAAGTACATATACATACTACATACATACATACATACAACAACATACAACATATTTCAGTAGACTTAACCTTAGAGCTCTACTGTGTTCTCTGTAGATTGGACATGGTCAGCCCAGAGGGGACCTGCTCAGAGCAGGGCCAACAAGATTTGCCCAAAAGCAAATATGCAAAGCTACATACGCAAATGCAAACACACTCAAATGCTCACCCACTCAGCCACGCTCTAGGTAATAAGCGGGCTGTGTGTTGTTTTTTGTAGCGCCATATAAATGAAAAAAATGTTTGGCATTGCTTTAGTTGTTGCTGTTGCTGCTGAGGTTCGCACAGGTATGCATAAAAGGCCAGGCATGGCCAGAGGGATGCGTTGTGTTAAAAGCAGCGTAAAAAAATGCTTAAGCTAAAATGGGATTAGAAAGAACAGCGGCTGGACCCAAAAAGGGATGAAAACGAAAAATGGCGCAGGACGCGCAGCATGAAAAGCACGCGGCTCGGGAATGGCAACAGATCTGGGCTGAACTGGCTACTGGGTACGCAAAATTGTTGCTCACGCTAGCAATGTGGGCGGCCGTCGCAAAATGCAAAATTTGTTGTTATTTGAGTGGTCGCACAGCTGGTAGGCAAACAAGAAAACATAAGCAACAACAACAACAAAGTCGCAAATCCAAACAAATAGCAACAACAAAGCAAACGCACTTTAAAAGCGAGGCTCCATATTATTACCACACTCACCTTGGGGCAGAAAGAGAGCGAGAGAGCAAGAGAGAGCAAGAGAGAGACAGAGAGAGCAAAAGAGAGTTATGCGACTGAAAAAGGTAAAGTTTGCCACTAATTGGAGTATACCCACACTGATTAAATCTACATTTGGTCTGCCGTATCAAATATTTCAATTTGGTTTTTGGCTTTTGGAAAAAATAATACAATAATCTTAATAAAATCACAAAAGACTAGAATAAAATCTTGTTCCCCTCACGCTGATTGAAAATTCAATTTGAAAATTGTTATGTTTTTGACATTAATTTATTCATTAAACTTCAGCAACAGCTGTATAATTACTTCGAACACTTAAGGATTTCATATAAATTTTGTAGAAAATTTTAATGTCGACATAACATTATGTTTTTTCTTTCGGGCAGCAACTAAAATTATTTAGCACACCCACGTGACTATGCCAGGTCCATTTCCAGGCGCCTCAGCGGAGCAGAATGATATCAAACTGCTGTTACGCGTTGCAACTTCATCGGGCTAAGTTTCTGTGTGTTGCTATGCCGCTGATGGACAAACAAGGGGTTGCGGTGGGTAAGTTGCTGAAAGCTGTCTGGAGCCCGCATGGCACGCTGTGTGGCGCATAAAAAACGCATTAAGTCCAAAGCAAAAGTCGTCAAGTTCACAAATAAACAAATAACAATGCTGCAGTCGAAAAGGCTCGACTAGAAGATACCCTAAGCACAAGTCATAGATATTCAATACTGCGTCTATGCTTGTACATACTGTGATATTTGTCCATTGTCTATATACGATTTTGGCCCGTGTTTCTTCAGTTGTAGAGTTGAATTTATTTCTGCCAAGGTTTTATTTGAAATAAGAAATCTTGAAAAATTCTTGCCATTGGTAATTGGTAATGATCGATATTTGCAAAACGGGGTGAATTATAATCAAAATTAAAAAATCTTAATCTGCGTGAGGGATATTTACGAGTCCACTCGGCTGATGATGTTGATCAAGAATATAATACTTTATCGGATCAAATATGGGCTTCCTTATTCTTCTCACATAGCATTGGATAACTTTTTTATACCCTGTTCATCAAATACTAATGGGTGCAGGGTATATGCAAATACAAAATTCGTGTTCGCCTCACATCGCGCAGTACATGGTGAGTATGAATGTGCGAAAGAAACGGAAATAGGCAGCGAGAGTAAAAAAGGGAGAGAAAGAGGCGAAGCGCAAGCCTCAAGTGAAAGAAGGCCTTATCTTTTCGTGTTGTCTTTCTTGTTTTGTATGTGCGTGTGTATGTGTGCGTACGTGTGGTGTGTGTGTGTGTATGTGTGTGCTTATACGCTTGCTTTACATTTACCTTTTCGGCGAGTCGCCTTTTGATGTGGGCTTATCAGGTATCAAAGCGCATAACTGATAATGTGGGAAATGGAGGACAAGCAACAAGCATGCACAACAACAGGTGGTTAGCGACTTACTCCCTGTCCAGTTATCTTCGGTTATTCGCTGTTTCGACCTCGTCTCTCTCTCCCTCTCTCTTTCTCTCTCTCTATTTCTATGGCATTTCCTTAGCAATGCCGCCCATTTACAGTCAAGCAGGCGGCCTCCTGGAGACGCTTCTTGTTATTTGCGTTTGCTTTTTCACATAAGATTATCTTGATTGGACCAAACTTGGACTTAACCTGCCGCAGCCGGAACAGTCGGGCATAACCGACTGTGCAATACTCTAATACTAGTGCATTTCCAACTGAATACAGGTAGGAGCATCTCGACCATTGAATAATCTTTGATATGCCTTTTAAATTTGGAAACTCTAGCTTCTACTGAAGATATAGGGTTTCCCGACGCCAAAAGCATTCTTATCAAATTTTTGATAACTGTAACCTTAAAATTGTGGGAGATATGTGGTTTCATCGATTTCTGATAATAAATTTGATCGATTTTCAAATCAGCAGCTTTAAACAATAACTAAAACATTAATCTGAGACACAGTAGTATATTCTGCTAAATCGTTTAAAAAGACTTGTCAGTAACTCCATCTCCATAAAATAATGCGTTTGGCTTAGGCGAGTCTACATATAAAATTTTTTCCTTATATCCATCCCAATGAATGAAGATCTAAGAGTTCGAATCCATATACAAAGAAGAAGAAAATCAGATGAATTTCAAGCAATCTGCTGCAAATCTCTTTGTTACAGGGTATGCATCCTATGCCGCTACACGCTTATCACCAGCTCTGCTCTGCTCAGCTCAGTCCTGCTCTCCACGTATCTTTGTCTACAGTTTACTCGGCCTGTGTATTTTGGCCATTACATTTAGTCAGATTCTATTGTGATTTCAAGCATTTGATTTGTTTATGTTCATAATGATTACAATGTTTTCGTTGTCGCTGCCTGACTGGGCAGAAGCCATTGCCGGCCCTTGGGCTATGTAGACCGAACGACCCTTTATGTCCGGTCACCGCCCTCGTACTACCACAGTCAACTGGCATATCGGGCATGCAGTGTGCCTTGTGCCACGTACTCTGCCTCGTGCCACATGCCACATGCCAGACACTCATTATCGCGGCCATCTTTCAAACGTTGCCAGCATATGTTAGTTTTGCGTAAACTTGAAACGCTGCTTTACATTGTAAGGGGCGGTGGCTCCAAGGGGGCAGCGGAGCGAAGGTAGCATAGGGGATTACATACATATATGCACACACATATGTGCACACTCTCACACAAACACAAGCATGAGCGGTCCGACTTGCACAATCGGATTTCACCTCGACAACGGCAGCGCCAGCAAAAGTGTGGCCTACTTTTTGGGGCAGCGGCAACAGCGCCTTATTCATATGCAGAAACACACACACACACAAGCAAGTGAAGACACATACCACTGCATAAAATCTACTAAAACGTTACCACAGCGCCAACACACAGCCAAAGACACACACACAATCTGCGAGCATATTTATGCGCCTTGCTGAGCCTCGACACAGTCTCCACACCTTGTGGCATTTAATATTTGTGTCGGTGGCAGCAGCAACAGCAGCAGCAGCAGGACGATGCCAGTGGCGTTAAGTAGGCGACTAACGTAAAATGTTTTCCATTGCACTTTTACAACCCCTGCGAAAAAAACACCCTCCACATTCTTTCCTTCTCTCTCGGCTCTCGCACAGTGAAAACAAAAAGAAAACCCAAAGGCTTTTCGGGCGAATTTGATAACGTCAGCGCGTCGACTTGTTTACGCTTTGTGCAGGCTTTCCCGTAGACAATTTATGATTGAACACATGTCCTGACAACCTGAGCTTGCGTTGTATACCACTGTGCGAACCACCGAGGTAAGCCACACACAACATTCGCAACACGCTGAGAAGTGGGCAATTAAAAAAGTCCGTCAAAAATAAAAGCCCGCCCATGAGCAGGTAATATGATTATTGGGTATTTAGCAAATTGGCAACACATAAATTAATTAAGTTAATTAATTTTACAAAAAGCGCTTACCTTTTTTGAAATATTAGCTGTGTGTGTCATGAAAAAGAAAACCGCTTTTCCATTTTCCTTTTCTTTCGTCCTCTGCATATTTTGTATTACAATGCTAAGGTTATCTTACATTAAAAAATATCATACAGAATATCATATATCTCCGAGTTGAGCACTGTTGACTAGAGCACTACCATTTGCTTCTTACATTTTAGTATTTAGTCTATTCACTGAAAATATTACAAACATGTTTACGAAGAGTAGCAGCCAAGTTAATGTTATTGTTCATATGCGTGTGTGATTTTGTATTGATGGAGTTTGTTTAGCAAGCAATAACAATTCATTTTACAGCTATTATTGTATTGACAGCGCGGCAGTGCAGCAAGTGTGGCTGCAAGAAAAATCTGTCTTTGTCACGCCATAAATATGTATATACAATGAATGTTTTTAATGATGCGTTTGTATAATAGTTAAGCCCTTGTTAAGGGTATTGCAATGTTGTCGTACAGCTTGTAATGCATTGAAGGGCTTAATTCCGATTCCTAAAGTACATTTATTCATTTGTCCCCCATTTGGCCATTATATGACATAGGAAGGCGAATTTTAAGTTACAGCTACACAAATTTTAAATATTCAGTTCATAGCCAAAAAAAAAAAAGCAAACAAGAAAAAATTGGTGCGGTCTAAAAGCGTATATTATATTCGTTGTTTCTGTTGTATTTATACAATCAGCTGTTTGCTTAAACTAATTTAATAATCAATATAATTGATTAGCTTGCAAATGCAATTGACTACAGAGTCGCATCTCCCATGCAAACAACCTCTCCTCTATATTCGCCTGAGGCAATTGATTTCCCTTTCCTAAACATTATTTTCAATTTCGGCAACTGCATTTTGAAGCCACATACAATATAAATCAAATTGCTTGCCAATAAGGCAGCAGTGTGTGTATGAATGTTGGTGTCTTTTACATACACACACACACAGACAGATATAAAGGGTGGCAGATTTTGTCGCCTGCTGGTTTTTATGGGGCCAGAGAGCAGCATCTGGCCACTCTGGTCTTGGCTTGGCGCAGCAGTAACAAGCAAGCTTGAAAAACATCGAAAAATAAAAACAGTCCTGAGCTTGACCAGATATTACAGTAGGTATATATATATGTGTAGAGGGTTGCATTTGTGATCAAAAACAAAGAAAATATGTATAACTACTTACATACATACATTCGTATAAAAGCGCAGCGGGACAGTGCCATCACAGCAGCAGGCAAGGTGTGAGAGTGTGAGAGGCAAGGAGCCTCGAATGGCATTCAGCATTTCCCAGACAATGTGCAAACATATCGGATATCAGATATCCCAAAGAACAAACTACACACACAGAGAGAGGGAATTACTCACACATACCAGAATATGAAGTTGCATTGCGATTTGCTTGCATTGTAAAAGGATTTTACACTTTGTGCTCGCCGTTGTCAAGACAACCATAATCTGAAAGTCCTTTCAAGCAGGTACTCGAATACCTTAACCTATTCAGTTTATTTATTCATATAATATATTTATTTGGTAATGCATATTACATAGTTGTAAGCCAAATTTCATTTGAATTTACTTACAACTTATGAGAACTTACTGAATCGAGTAATCAAGTCTACAAAGCTAATGCACAGTCGTATCTGATCTGATCTTCTCCAATCGGTTTTCACTCGATGGGTTAATATAGTTAGAGATCAGAAAATTGTTAGCAGCAAAAGTGAGGCTCATAATATTAATAAAAATTATAATATTATTAGACAAACAGTTGAAATGCAAATCACACTTAAATAAGTACGGTCATTTATATTAGAGGTTTCTGAGTGATTTAAATAGTAGGGTGCGGCATTTGAGATACTGCATGGCAAGATATATGGTTCTGTTAGAAGAGTGAGCAATGGACTGAGTGCGCGGCGGGTCATCTATCTGCTTTCTGAGGCAGATGCAAAAATATGTGTGTGTGTGTGTGTGTGTGTGTGCATTTGCATGCGAGCAGAGATTGGGAGGAAATGGATGCCATCCATACTTATATTTGTATATATACTCGTATGTATATATCTATGACAGTGTCAGCAGTAGGCGGACCATCCCTCTAGCAGTATTCAAAAGCCACATAACTTTCGCCGTGTAAATCGGCTATACAAGACAAACTGCTAACAGGGAAAGCGATATTGTTGACTGCCATATTAGATATATCTTTTAGATGACCTCTCCCACACGCATGCACACACACCCGCACACACACACACACACTCAAACACACGCATGCGTGAATAAGTCAGGCAACAACATAGAATGACTCATGCTTGGCCAGGCCAAGAGCAGCAGCAGCAGTAATATATTGATAAACATGGACAACAGACGCCGCCTTCAAGGATACTGCACACTAGCAAGGACATGCGACGGACAGCTCAAAATACAGATATATGTATATGGAAATGGAAATACAACTGCAGCTGGAGTTGTAGTTGCTTGCACATGCCGGAATGTTGATGCCACACAGCTGTTGCTGTCGGCCATGTTGTGCATTGTTTCATTGTTTGTTAAGCGGCTTAACGGCCACATAGTTTAGCAAATTTAATTTATAATATTTAACTTAATTTGGTCGTGTGCTTACAGTTAACAAATACTCTCTCGAAGCCCCTTGATTGATTCGCATGCAATTGCGTTAAGTGCGCAGCCACTTTGCGGCTTCCCTGATTGCACTGCCCAAAGTGCCCTTAACAAAACACACATGTGTGTGTGTGTACACACACATGTATGTATGTTTGTATGCATATATGTATAAAATACTTGATTGTAAATCTGATTTACAGTGATGGCTATTTAAATACTTAATTAGTGCAGGCATCAAGTCACATCAATCTGGTTCAAGAGACCTTTTGAATAGCTGTCAAAATCATAAACATAACTTAAACAAGCTTAGCTCTGTCTCTGCTCAAATACATTCGAGTAATTAGTGATACAAATAGTGCATAACAATGGGATTAATATATTAAACCTGAAGTGATTTTGCACACTGGACTTTAATTGAATATTTACAAATAAAATGTATATGCAGTATCTGAGCAGCTATTTGATATAATTATAATGGTCCAACCCAGCCCAGCTGCTGGCACCTCTGCCACATTGCATCATGATAGCTTCATAATTGAGGGAGTAGTGTGCATGGAAAAAGACAGGCTGAAGGACATCGTAATGTAGACCTGGCTATTACAAAATATAATAATATTAAGTGCAGACCAAGCTAGATATGCATGTATTTCCTAAATTCTAGAAGAAAATAGATATTATTACATGAGCTTAGCAAATGCTATCCACTTTCCATTCTCAACTACAACTGAACTTTTGATTCTCTTGATTGTCTATTCAAAGTGCACTTGCCGCAAGAAAACGCTTCAGTTAGCAAGCAGTTGAGCTGCAACAACTTAATGAATATCTAATCATTATATGTGACAACTGCCATGTCCCCAGTCCAGTATTGTGTGTGTGTGTGTGGGTGTGTGTGCCTGCTTATCTGTCTGGACTGCAGTTGCGTAGCAGCTGAAAGTGCTCCGAAAACTGTGTGTCTTAAGCTGATACCACATTTTCAAATGAAAACTTTCTGGTAATATTCATCTGTGGTATTTGTGTTGCTAATTTAAAGCTTTGCAGTGTCCAATGGCGACTTCAGCTTACCTACGATGCGGGTGTGTGTTTGTCTGTGTCTGTGTGTATGTGTGTGTATGCGGTAAATAGTCGAATGCAAACTATTTGCCACACATTGAACAACAGTAGCATAACTAAGTGTTGCAAAGCGAGCAAACTGACCGCCTAGACACAGACCGGACACTGTGCAGGAACAGGGGTCATGTTCGAAGGACAGAGGGACAGAAAGCAACCTTCGTTGCTCCCACAGAGAATGCAACTTTAATTGTGTCACACGCACACACACATACACGGACAAGGATAGCGATGGAAAGATAGAGTCTCAACAGAGCCATGGAGCAGTCGAGTGGCACTCCATTAAACATATAAGTACACCTATTAATGGTCAAAAAGGAAAGCAAGCGGAAGAAGCAGGAGGAGACGCAAAGCAGCAGGACGGTTTTGGGGTTGGGGTTTGGATTGGGGTTGAAATTGGGGCTGGCATGACCAAATAGCAACGAACGAATGCGAAATCAAAAGCGCAATTTTATACTTTATACTTTTGCCACGTTACAAAATGAAATTTCCCGCACAGAGACAATTGCAAAGTGCTCAAAAGAATGGGAGATAAAGAAAGAGAGAGAGGGAGAGAGGAATAGAACGATGGAAAGAGAGAGAGAGAGAGAGAGAGACTGGGAGAGGGGGCGAATGAGATAGCAAGATACTTGGCCATTTAATGTAACTCATCTTAAGCACATTAAGCGTGCTGAACCCAAACCCAAAGCCAACGCCAAAGCCAAAGCCAAACCCATAACCATAGTCATAGCCGCTGACAGAACAGGACAACGGGCGGCCAAAAATGATGATGATGATGATGGTGATGGTGATGGTGATGATGATGACGATGATGACGGCGATGACAATGACGATGATGATGATGATGATGGGCTGCATGAATGGCGGCCACAAGAGTTCAGCTTCTGCGGTTCGCCTCTCATCTTATGACATAATACTTGTGTATATATATATATATATATATATATATGTGTGTATATGTATTTGTATATATATATATGTTTATATGTGCGGGCGTATGGATTAAAAGTCCATCAAAATGTACATAAAAGTCATTGACTTAACAGGCAAGCAAGCAGCGTTGGCAAACTTGGTAACCAAGTTATGAGACACCTGAGCAAATCTTGAGGCACCATTTGCCATTTGCATGCGGAGAGGTGTGCGTGTGTGTGTGTGTACGTGTGTGCTTGTGTGTGTATGCTTAAGCGTGTGTGTGTGTGTGTGTGGCCGTATCGGCTGGCTGATTTCACATGCCGCACGACAACACTGGCGCTCGCGTGTGAAATTAAATTGTTTGTTGGTTCGCGGAAAATGAAAATATAGTCCTAGCCATGTTGCTGTACTTGTTGTTGCCCTGGGCATGCCGCCTTGCCACAATGACAGTGACAGTGACAGCGTCAACGACAGCAACAGCCACAGCCACAGCAAAACCTTCAGCCGCCCCTACGTGCGCCACTCGAGTGATGAAAAGCCGCCGAGCGGTTGTCACCTTGTGGCTGCTGTCGTCTGGTTTTCAGTGAGGTTTTCGCGTGAGCCGAGCAAATATTTGGACTACGTTTGTTTTTTATTTTTTTGGGGGACGCTCGGCGATCAACATATTCCAGCTAGTTGAGTTAGTATGCTTAGAGTTGTGAGCTCATCTCATCTAGATTATGTCATAAAGCTGAACAAGCTTCGATTAGGTTAAGTTCACAACTTAAATATAGCAGCGATCGCATTGACTAACCAATAGATTTAGTTTGAGATTGCACACATTCATATGTATATATATTTATATATATATATATTTATCGGATAAGTATGTGTGGCTCCTCATCTCCTTGTACTCTGATACCAAAGGTATAATGCACCACTAAAACTAGAACCTTGACATTTTGAGCATAAAGTCAAAGACAAACTGCTAAAATTTTTATACTACGTCCAATGGAGGCAAGCTAGTCATTAAAATCGATAATTGCAAATCGATAAAGCTTGACATGTAGATTTCTGATGACGTCTTTCGTTCGCAAATGCTTTTATCATTCACATATTTAGATCTAAAATTGTAATTTTAAATGACAATTTCTTAAAACTCCTTTTCCAAATTCCACGTGTCAGCAGATTAGCTCCCGGTCTCAAGGGAATACAATCTTTAAAGTGCCTAAGATAACAATTCTTTCTCGTTTTCAAATCAATTCGATTTATCATATACTTAATTTTACATTTCTTCGCTAATGATATGAATTAGGGAACAATAATAAAACAAAACAAATTCATCGTTTTACTTAACTATACTTATTATCAGGACTCGCAATCATAAGATACAGTATTAAATGCATTTCACTCACCAGGTTGTTCAATATCACGGGTTATAATAGCAAGCAATTGATCAAGAAAAAAGAAATGTTTTTTTAATTACTCGAATTAAATCGAAGTAAGTAAATGTTATAAAATGACTATGTATGTACATTGAAAACCAGTTGTCTAATATAAACCCCACTCCCCAGGCCTTAGTCAGCACCTGTGCTAATCTAGCGCCCAAATTCAGTTCCGTGTTGGCGGCCATGAGAAGTGCTTTTGAAATGAGATGAGCATGATTTCGGTTCATTTTTCCTGATACCCTGATCTTGCTGAAAATGGGTAAACGGGTATAGTAAATTTTTGCACGCAGTATATATATTCAATCCGCCTGTATGAACAAGTCGATCTTTATGACTAGAAGAGCTCGAGTCTTCGAATCTAGAATGTGCTCAGATGCATAACTTTGAAAGTCAAAAGTGCAGATTAAGCCTTTCAATTGAGTTTAGCTTGACATATTATTGTATATTTGCGTAGCAGAAATATTAACACAGGTTTTATCCAGCGCCTATGATCTGCGAATATATGCACAACATTTTTTGGACTGTGAATACAAAAACCAACTGCCTTCGATTTTTTTTGTTACCTTTCCTTTGCAGGCCAAAGAAAAAATGAGATCGCTTACTACCTGCTTACTTTCGAGTGTACAAAGCACAATAATTTAAAATTTGACAAACTTGATCTGTATTTTATTCGATTTATTATTAATTTCCACGGTTGAGTACATGGTATCTCCTAGTCGAGCTCTATTGACTACAGCATTTCAAGTTGTTTTATTTTGTTATGCACATATTTTGTGCTAGTCATTCAATATGCCCTAGCAGCTCTTTGCTCCGACATTCTCAAAATTACCAGCTTTCCAAATAAATGCTGTGTTTTCTCGTTATGCTCTACTGGCTTCCAACTCATATTTCATAGTGCACACGCATTTGAGAAACATTTTACCAACTTTATTGGCAAATGTTTGATCTACTTCTATAACATGAGGTGCGCTCCGTTCATATCCAAAAATCACCATACCTGACCGCATGAGCATCGTTACCAAAACCGCAAATTCCCATTTGCCTATTGCGCATGCAGTGTTCAAATACAAAATCTGTTTTCACTGCATGCAAATGTGTGTGTGTGTGTGTGTGTGTGCTCGTATCTGAAAGCTCTTGAAGTGCCAGCGGTATGATTCGATGTGGATTTGCGAGTGTTCACTGAACTGCATTACATTCGCAAAAAAAATATTTATTTATTAAATATCTTCCTTTTGTTTAAATATTATTTTATATCATAGTATATTGGTTTGGTAAACTACAACTTGTGAATACGATCACCCTGAAAAAGTCGGTTCGATCGTTATACGTAGTAACTATCATTGAAGTGTATCTAATGCATCAAGCTAAAATATTTGTTGACCTCAAATTTTGTGCGAGGTTATTTCAAAATAGCAAATATTCATCAATCAATTATGCATTTTGGCCGCATAGCCTAAGAGTGGAAGCGAAATTTAATGACATCATTTTGAATCTATGCCTGTAGTTGTAGTGCACATAGTGTTTGTGATCGACAACTCAAATACATATGAAAATATGTACAATGAAGCCAACTAATTTCAACCAGTTCAACATCGAATCCCCATTCTGCGGACCACAACCCACAGACTCCTGCCCGGGTGTCCAATAATTGCTTGGCATCTGTGGCGCTTACATAATTACTTACAACGTAACCACAACTTTTGTTTAATACACCCAATCACAAATGTCCTCTACACAACTGCTTACCCCACTCACTCTCTCTCTCTCGCTCTGTCTGTCTGCCTCCTTGTTTTCATGCGTACATATGAGAGTTGACTAGGATGTGACAGCGGCTGCCATATATAAATATATGTATATATATTATATACACACGCACACACATACACACGCACACTACTCACACACTGTTAACTCAAGTTTCATTCAATTATTGTTAAGCACCTCAAGTTTTCTTAGCCACACAACGCAATACGCCCACAGCCACGCATAGTCAAATCAAAGCCACTTGCTGTCAATGGCAACCCGGGAGCGCCAGCTCACGGTTTTCGCCGCCAACAAGCTACACAAACAGGCAACACCAACACAAAGGCAATATTCTGACCCAAGGCCTGTATGCCACAGCAGCTGTATGTTGTTATTGTTGTTATACGCCGAAGCCAAGAAAATAATGGGTAAAAAGGGTATCATCAAGTTGAGTAAAAGTATGCCAAATATGTCGATACAAATATAGGGACTATAATAAATTGGAATAAAATTGGAACATATTTGGAATAAACCATTTGCTTTCATTTTACTGATTTGACTTCCACTACCGATATATAGAAAAAATCAATTAGCCATGATGCATGATGTATGATATATGATGTATGATGTATGATGTATGATGTATGATGTATGGTGCATGATGCATGATGCATGATGCATGCATGTGATTTTTGTGATTTTGATTTTAAGTTTGATTTTGAGTTTGAGCTTGATCAACTTATTTTAGAAAGCGATGGCTTTTTAATCAAAGTTTTGGCTGTAGATCAATTGTACATTTAAGGTTAAAAGCGTGATTTTAGGTCGGAAGACAAGTAAAAATACTGGCCTAAAAATAGGCATTTGGGCATAGAACGAAACTTAAAAATGTCATAACTTCGTCAAAACTCAACTTAGATTAAAAAGATAGGGCTTTTTAAACATTGTTGAAGCGCGCGTTGACGCGTTAATTCCCAGAAGCCTATATCTCACGCAGATTAAAAAGGGACACTTACTTACACAAACTTGGAAGGAAGATTATCATGAATCTTTCATATTCCCATATCTTCCATAATTTAGGAGCTACAGTTACCAAACTTCAAAGAAAGGTAACCAGCTTATGTCTACATCAATTTGAAAGGCAAACTTTTACAGTATTTCTTGGCTACACCCACCCTGATCTTTGCTACCTGTTATCAGCTGGCATAACGTATGGTATCAAAGTATTTCGCAGTCGGTTACGCCCTGACTGCAACGTTCTCTCTTGTTTTTTTGTTGCTGCTGCTGCTAATGTCTGTTTGGTTTTGCAGTTTGGCAAAAATGTTGGCGCACAAATTTCATGTTGGTCAAATGACGTTTCAATGTCTACAGGAATACGCACACAAGCACGATTGTGTGAGGTGAAGTGAGAAGCGAGAAGAGGAGAGGAGAGGGGGAGAAAAATGTGTGCGCCGAGCTTAGCCTATGGTGCATAGGCGGCGAGGCCGGACGAACTTAACACCAATACCAATGCGTGCGATTAACATTTGCAACGGCATTTTCCGGCGACTGAAATGGGAACGAGCACTGTAAGCTGCGAACCTCTGCAATTGAAAATTGAGGGTTGGAGGTTGGGGGTTGTGGATTGAGGACAGATGAAGACGAGGGCAAAGTCTGCTGACAATGAGCACGGACACGTCTGGGTACATGAACAGAACACGACTGCGACACGGTCAAAAACAGACCGAGTCACATACCTATAATGGAAGCCGCTTGTTCACATACACTAACACACACATGCGAACACGCACACACACTCACGCAGACAAACAGAGTTGCATATGTTGTTATAAGTTGGCACAGCAAAAATGTGCGATAAACTGCTTGGCACTTGGCTAAAGGTTTACCGTTTGCTGAGGAGTGGTGTGGAGAGAAGGGGCAGCAGTGGGTCAAGGAGTCTCCCACGACATGACCCAAAATGGCGGCACAGCCCGTTATACAGTGCCACGTAGTGGATGTCTGTGTCTGTGCAACAAATCAGGTCTGAAAAAGAAATGGGGGAAGAAAAAAAAAATAGCGTCGGGTGCTGGAATGAAGTGGATTAAGCAAAGTGAGAGAAATAGTTGAAAGCTTAAAGGGGGTTTGGGCAAAGTTTTAAGCGCAGCTGCAATCGAATTACGTAAATGATTCGAAATTTCACTAATTTCACTTCCCAAATGCCGCAGCAAAGACAAGTTCATGTCGAACCGGCTTTAACTCACGTGGTTTCAAGTTCTCAGCAAGTCGGCAGTCCCAAAAAATCAGCCACGTAACTCGCATAACTTCACTACAATTTACGCCTATTTCGCATAAGCCACACCCCCTAACCCAAAGACAGAAACGGCTGCTAGCTGAATGGGGGGGCGGTTTTGAAGGTATGCGTAATGAGATGAGGACACCACCTTGGCAGTGTGTGGGTGCATGTGTGTGATTGGAGGGTGCAGGACGCCAGGACGCGTCTTGAGCGGAGTTTGTTTTGAGTGTGGTTTGATTTTATGCAAATGATTTTGCGGCGAGTCGCATGCAAAGGGAATGTAAACAATGGTGAATGCTCAACCGATGGCAACTTGCTACAACTTTCCAAATCAATTCATGCTTGCTCAAGTGACAAAACTTCATACACACAAACACACAACACACACACACACAGAAACACTTAGAGACTAACAGGAGCCAAACAAATATAAAAACGAATGGCGAGCAAAATGCGAGGCTAGGCGACGTACTTGCAATTTGTGCGCGACGCTTGCCACAAAAATAAAGAAAAAATCAAAAAAAAAAAAAAAAAAAAAGGAAAACATTGCCAACTACAAGAGCAACAACAACAACAACAACTGAGACAATGACGAGCATAGTGTAAATGCCAAATGGTCGTTGAATGGAATGAAATTGAACAATGCAGGATATGCAAATAGTCAAATGACGGTTCGTTGGCGAACTTGACCTTTTGCTTGAGCTGAAGCTGAAGCTGGAGTTGGGGTTGGTGTTGGTGTTGACTCTGGGGAATTTGACATTTCAAATGGTCGATAAGAACATTTGACCTTATAATTGAGAACATTACCATTAAATTAACTGAGAATGGCCATTCTGAGAATGGAAATTGATCAACCAATTAAACAAAGTTGCACATAAAATGTTAATGAAATTTGTTTATTAATATTCCAAATATACACAGATTACAGACTAATCCGATTATAGCAAAAACTTAAAATGAACTCTGCATGTTTGAAAAAAAAAACAAAAAAAAAACAAGGCAATAATGAATAGGAAACCATTTAGGTTGGATAATTATTTCACTTCATAACATTTGCTGTTATTTTTGTGGAAAAATCTAAATTGCTCAACAAAAAAAAACTCAACTAAATATTTCTAATTAAAATCTTTTGGCAAGCCAAGAGAAGACCGGTAAAATTCAATTTTAGGAAAACTAAAATCGTATATCAAATAACTTTGCAGACGGCTTGCATTTCTGCACACAGCAAAATATTTATTTTAATTTTGCTGAAAGTGTTCAACTGGCAAAAATATATTATCGGAGCACTTATGTATATAATTTTAAGTGCGGTGTGGACCTAAACTAATGTTAGGTAATGTGCAGCCAGTATGTAGACTATTGTTGTAACTGATGTGGTTTTATTTTTCTTTTATTGGTCTGAATACGTGCGGCGGGTTTATTTGAGGTTAAAAATGCGTAAACTATTCACCACTCACACATACATATATATATATATATATACATATATATATATATGCATATATATATAAGAGGACAGATCACGTTTTTCCTTAGTTATTAATATTTAAACTTGAAATTTAAATGCAATGCATGAAACGCAAATGATCGAAGGCAAGGACGAAAGTTACAGTTGCCGCTTTATCTCTGGCTGGCTGCCAACCCCCCCACCCCCTTTGCCTATCATTTCCACACGGTTAACGGTTCTTATGCTCAGTGTAAATAGTTTTTTGTTGCTGTGTGTGTTTTGCGTATTTGTTTGTATGACCTTATTGTTGTTGTTGTTGTTGTAGCAATATATTAAAATTCAATTTAATACGATTTCAATTGTTTGTGCGTGCAAATGCAATTGCCAGAGTGAAGCGGAGAATAAAACCGATTGAGGAGAGATATAGAGGATATATGTATTTGTGTATCTATGTACATATATGTAAAAGATATCCAAAGAGCGCAGTCCCCAAAATGGCAAAGGTGTTGATATATCGGTATGCGTGTATGTGTGTGTGTGTGTGTGTCTGTGTGCGTCTGTGTGTGTGCTTGTGCGAATGTGTGTGTTGCGAGTGTGTGTTTGTGTTTTTTTGCTGCGCTTTGCATGCAAAACATGCGAATTGCTTTGCTATTGTTATTGTTGTTGCTTTGGTTGTTGTTGTTGTTGCTGCTGCTGATGCTGTTGTCGTTATTTATGCAACGCAAGCGTCCCTTTGCTGACATTTGCATGCAACGTTGCCAGTTCTTGCCAGTTGCTGCTGTTGCTGTTGATGTTGCTGTTGTCAGTCGCTTAATGATGAGCACCAACCTGAGTCCGATGCAAAAGTCGAGGTCATTTCGTGTCATGTTGCTGCCACTTCTTGTTGCAATTTGCATTTAATTTTTGCCATTGTCAACGTGTTATTACAAAATTAAAGATCCAGCCAAAAATCAAATTTCACAAAGTCCACAAAAAGCAGTTTTTGATGTTATTGCATTTGTGGTTCTTGCTGCCAAATTGTAAAACATTTTGAATTCTTAATTTAAAGCAGCAGTCTGGCAATGTCCACATTTAGAGGCACACACACGCACACACATACATAAATATATGTATATGTATATCTAAATATTTGTACAGCCTACGCCCGACGATGTGTGTGTGTGTGTGTGTGTCTGTATGTAGTTGTGTGACCGCTGACAAAAGATTTTTACCAAATTTTCAGTCCATGCAAATGAATTATTTTTGTGTTGCACTATTTCAGAGTCAGTTGGAGTCGTTTGGTTATCGGAGACACAAAGAGAAACAAACAAAAAAAGGTACAAAGACTTTAATTGATGAACTGTGCCATCAAAGAGAAAGTTTTTTAAATGACTTCTCATAAGCTAAATGAATGCAAGTTTTAACTGACTTAGAAATAGGTTTGTTTCGCTTGGATTTTTCATGTGGAAATAAACAAACAATCTTTTCTGGAATCTAAAATTTGTTAAGTTATTTTTGTATTAGAATATGCGTGCCATTTTGCTATGTTATTTTGAATTATTCTCTGAAGTGTTATAGAATGCACAAAAAATGGCTGAAAATAAAAAACATATTGTAAATTTAATCAGCAAATTGTACACAGTTATAACAATAATAAAAAAAAAAACTGGAGTATGCATTATTAATCGTAATTTGTCATTTACAGTTTTTCTGAAAATGAATTTTATGCAAGTGTCATAAATTATAAAAGAAATGTTTATCAAAATATTTGAATGAATATTTGTAAATGTGATTCAATTGTGGAATTTTTTAAATGGTATCCCTCATGTCTACCTGTAAACTAAACCCCTTCGTTGAGATATTTCATTTGGTATTATTGTGAGAGACGCAAATCTGCACGGACTGGAAATCGAATTGAATTTCAATTAGAATGGTCTCACACTAACACTTTAAGGGCGATCAACTCACAGACTAGTTAACGTCCTGGTAAACAGCAATGCTCGGCCCCCCATGTGGCTACATTGGGAATCTGGACGTGTAATTCATGGCCCACCATTGGGTAGGAACAAGGCAATCAAGATTAATTCTGTGCTGGCCTTTTGTTGGCTCAACAACAGCAGTCGGGGCAAGGGAATGACTCAAGCTGCATTCTGAGCCCTAGCTTCAGCAATGTGGCACGCATCGTTCAATTAGTTCAATTGTGGCACCAATCAAATGTTGCTGCCACTGCAGTGGGTCAAGCTGTAAATTCGCTTTTAAAATTGCAACGTTCCATTTGCGTCAATATTTACACTCTTACTTCTAACACGCAATTGCTAAAAGCGGGGCAAGGCAGGGGGCAACACACAAATGGACAACCTGGGAACTTGCCAGAACACCAACAATACCAGCTTTGAGCTCGTAATGGGGGGGGGACTCAGAGTGGGGCAAGCAGTTGACCATCGTCTCATCATTGCCGCAGTTTCAGGCTCGTGACTATAATTTACTATTCAGAAAACATTCAAAACTGCTGCACAACTGACACTCAAAAGTTGTTTCGCAGTCCCAGTCACAGAAGCCCAGTAAGTCCCTCTACCCCCTCTTGCTCATCGATTGACTACACAGCAGAGCAACATCATTATTAGCATTAGCATTATCACTATTTGTCATCATCGTCATTATCGTATGCCAAGTGACACATTTATTTTGTTGCTGTCAACTTTACGAAAGAGTAGCACAACCGTAAGGTAAAATTTGTTTCCTAATGTAGCTTCTCTCGGTTAACAATAGTTGTATTAGCTCCACATTAGATTTATCTAATATGCAATAGCTTGAGCCCCTCTGAAAGTATATTTCAACTTGTATTATAGTTTAAAACTCTAGTAGATGAAGCTTAAGAATATTAATAATAAAAGTATGCTTCTATTTTTAATTAAATCTGAGCAGTTTTCATAATTGTAAAGAAATTCCACCTATATTGTATTCGAAATTGAGGTTCTTTTGAATTATTCTGATGCCCAACTACTTTGTTTTGGTCAAGCTTTATTGCTCGACTCCATGCACATTAGGTTAGCAAACCACATTTTGGGTTTAACCTGAAATTAATAATGCCTTTTGTTAACTGAGAGTCCATTGTTTAATTTACGAAAATTGTCTAGCTAAAATATAATTTAGACTATTTTTGTGTTTGTTAGCTGTAATATGAATAATATTTGGAGAATGCCAAGTTACCTTAAATGTCGTTTATGCTTTAGCCCTTTCTGCCCCAGCCATTCTCCGTCTCTTTCTATATGACTCTTCTGCGTCCTGGTTGTCGAGTGCTGCATGCACTCACCAAAGTCTTTGGCATGTGGTCCCGAAAATTTAATTAGTCAAATACATACACAAGAAAGCACTTTGTTCCACTCTTTGTATGACTATCAATTAAGCAGAGAGAACTCTATAAGTTGAATTTCGATCAGAATTACGCAACCAACTCCAACTGTTTTAAATAGAAATGCCCAAAGACAAGTTTCCGGAAATGGCATCTGCACGAATGGAGAGAAGAAAAGGTGCCGATAAAGATAATCAGCTTTGTCTTGTTAGGAACTCAAAGCAAAATTGAGAGCACAAGCTTTACACAGCTGCTGCAATTCACTTCAATCTCAGCTGCAACCAGTTAAAAAGTTTCCGTCAAAAAGGCACGGCTACTCGTTACTCTATTTGCTGTATTTATTTTTCGCAATATATATATTATATATTTAGTTCGATAATTAAACGAAATCGTACAAAATATTGATTTGTCTTAATCGGATATTTATACATCTAATTTTTTGGAAATAGCATTAAATTTTTAGGTTGTGTATGATTTTGGACTTTATCCATTTAATTACTTCTACCAACTAATGATCGCTCTGTACGAGTGAGGTCCTCTGCCAATATACACTATACCAGCTTGAGTACAGGATATGCAATAAGACAAAAGCTGTGCAAACTTTTGGCGGTTGAACTATTTGCCATCGTACCGATAGTCTCCATAAGTACAGTAAGTACTCACAGAACACCAACTTGCAGCGTCATAAAGTCAAGACACTCAAAAAATGAAAAACAAGTATGAGTGAGCTCG
Organism: Drosophila paracracens; assembly: GCA_035044025.1. Taxonomy (NCBI): domain Eukaryota; kingdom Metazoa; phylum Arthropoda; class Insecta; order Diptera; family Drosophilidae; genus Drosophila; species Drosophila paracracens. The sequence continues at coordinate 4,856,378 of JAWNMN010000400.1, read as the reverse complement.
ACTACGATATACCCTGAGCCCAGCTGTTAAATACATTACAGTTCTATTGGCAAATTTCACTTTAAAAAGTTTTGCCCGGTCCGAACTTACCCAAACTGATCCGAACTGATTCTAACTGGCTGGCGTGCATATATGTACATACATACATACATATATACATACATACGTACAGGCAATCGTAGGTAACGGGTCCCTGCAGAAAACACATAAAAACATATTGACGCTCGCGTCGATTATCATGCCATCTCTTTTTCACACATGCGCTTGCATATTTGTATGCATACAGCAAATGCTTGCGGCCGCTGATAGATAGGAGTTCAATATGAGATTATATTTTCGTCCTTGGGTGTTTCTTATTCTATCTTGATGAAATTTAGGTAGTTAATCCATAATATGCATATGCATATTGTGTATTGATTGGAATAATCAGCTTTTATAAATTGTAGATTTTAAATTATACAGTGCCTCGAAATGTGTCGAGGCAATAATCGATCGAAAATTGGAATCCTTCAGCTCTGAGGTTCACGTGTTCACACAAAAGGAAGGACGGACGGACATGGTAATATCGACTCGGCTTGATCCCTATCAAGAATATATATCTACTTTATGGTGTCGGAGATGCTTCCTTCTGTCTGTTACATACATTCGCACAAAACCATTATACCCGTTTCACCTATTTTTAGTGGGTTGAGGGCACAACAAGAAAAAGAAAAAAAATATACAAAATAAAGAAGCAGCATAAAGCAATTACAAACTACTCAGGCAACAGCTGCGGATGCTGCAGGTGCGCAACGGACGTCGTTCATCAGCGGCACCTGATGCAATACCCTGCCCCCCATCCAGCAACCCCCTTGCTCCAATGCATATGTTTATGATGCTGCGCAAATAAAAATTTTTTTTACGACTTGCGTGCTACACTTTTGCCAAATCTGCAACACTCGTCAAGCCCAACCTCCTCCAACTTAACCCCCCCCCCCCCCCCTCCCACCTCCCGGTTTACTCGACGTATTAGAAAAACTGTAAGTTTATGGCCGCTGCCTGTGGCATGCGATTCTTAGTAGTGCCCTCCTTGCGTATGCTTGATATGCAGGTTTTAGTTGCAGCTACTTATCAGAACGTGAAGGATTGCAAGTGGGATGGGAAGGGAAGGTAGCTGCCACTGAGTCGGATGATATGCCACAACCTGTACGCTGTGCGCCCGTTCACCATCGTCAGCGGTAAGTTAATACGAGTTTGCAACACACACACTCACACACATACACACACACACACGTACTCACATATAGAGAGATCGCATGGCGTTGGTGCCCAAAGAGCTCTTCGCCATAAAGTGCATGGATATGTAATGCAATATTTATCGTCCTTTGAGCGCACCTCAAGCTAAGTGAGAAACAAAAAAAAAAAAAACAAAAAAAAAACACTATCGCCAGATGCAGCAGCAGCAGCAGCAGCTAAGCGACTGACAATGTGCAAGTTGCGACTTGCCTGCGTCTCGTTTGTGTGATGGCATCCTGCTTGGTTATCCCGCTGCAGATCCTCAAGTTGCTATCTGCTTTCTATGTGCAACTCGACACATATCAAGTTGCAACTTGCAACAAATATTAAATCAGTAAAATGTCCTTTAGGGTGCACTCAAATGTAATTGTTGTTGGTGCTACCGCTCCTGCTGCTGGTGCTGCTCCTGCTGCTGATGTCGCTTCTTCATCTTCAGTTACGAAATGCTTCAAAATTGCTGCCTGCCCGCGGATGTTTATGACACAGCAAGAAAAAACCCCTGACTTTGGCTGTCTTTCTCCCCGGTGGCATAGTGGCACAAAACATTGGAAAAGTGTGCAATCAAAGCTTAGAAAATGCTTAAGCCATGCTGCTGCACTTTTCCATGTTCACAATTTGAAACACAAAAATATATTTCAGCCTAAAAACGATTGGCTGGCAACTGTTAGGATGCGGCTAAAACAGTAACGAATGACTGGAATGACTGAATCACGCCAAGGATTACAGGATGCAGATCAGAGTCCACATGCTGACATCTAAGTTTTATTTTAAATTTTAAATTGTTTAAATATTATGCTTTTTTTTTTATTTATATGTTTTGTGTTGCATGTCTTGCAGCGAACTCCATATTCAGTTATATATAGATTTGAGCAGAAGATTTTAGCGCTTAGTTGATGGAATAAGCTTCTTGAAATATTTTTAAAATTTTATTAAATTATTTGATTCAAACTTCTGTAATTTGCACCACAATGCGCATTTTACGGTCACTGATTTTTTTGTTACGTGATGAAACATTGTTGGGCGCGTGTAACTGATAGATACCGCTGCTTAGTGAGAAGTAGCCGAAAGATTGTGCAAGTGCAAGTGCTTTCACAGCATATGAAATTACGGCCAAGCAGCGGTCCAATAGACACAGAGTAACTCGACCAAACTGCAACCAGAAACAAGTGCTGTGCCACTTAGTGTTGCTGGATTGCGCAGGATGTGACTGAAGTTGAAATTGGGCCTGGGTATGGGACAGAGACGGTCAGGACTGCAACCAAGGTGCTAATGCAGAAGCAGAGGCTAACACTGAATCTGCCAGTTGGACCCGTTGTAATTTGATGTTGCGGTTCACGTACAGCTGTGTGCCTGGGCAGCCTTCTGCGGTCAGCTGTGGCATGCAATGTATTTTGCAGGTTTACTAGCAGATATTAGCGTTTCAGGCAGAGCAATTTCCTGCACAAGACAAGCTCTGCCACCTGAGTGCAGCTACTCACACACACACACGCACACATACATCTGCATGTCATATGCAAGGACTCTTATTTGCGCAGTTATTTATTGTTGTAGCTACTGGGTTATTATAAGTATGTGCGCACAAATATGCATCGGAAATTTATTAAATTTTATGTTGGAATGTTGGAATGCACAGAAGTCGACAACACTCGCAGTGCAGCAACTAATGCTTCCCTCTCTCTCTCTCTCACACACACACACACACACACACACAGATCTATATATTTCCTGTCTGTACTTAAGTCTTTCTATATTTTTGCTGTTCTACGTGCAAGGCTATAAGCAAGTTTCGTCAGCTCTAAGGAGCTAACGAGGCCATACAATAACTAGACTAAGCCAAGCAGCAGACAGTCAGCTGTGAGTGATCCACTACTGGATACGCTGCACAAAATGTGCTTTTATTTCAAAATGTACAATACAATACATTTTTGCAGTTTATCCATTACCACTCTATAAAATTAGAAGAAGAAGAATGTGAAATTTACAGGATATGTTTAGAGTAACACTTCCCATTACCACCCCATTACATACATTACAACTACTTTATTACACCTTTTTATTATTTTTTTGGTTGGATATAAAAACCCATAGACAAATGTCAAGGCAGCGCATTAGGCACGTGTTCAGGGTGCAGGGGGGGCAGGGATCAAGGGTAGTCAAATTGTGTTGGATTCTGTCATATGGGCGTGGCACTGTCGCCGCTTTGCGCATTTGACGCGCACTTTCCTTTAACGAGCCAAATTGTGTGCTGCAAAGATTGAGGTTTTTTTCTCGCATTCAAACTACTCTTGACGATATATTTGTGTGATTTTCTCTTTCCGAGGAAGGCAAAGGGAGACCGTTGGCAAAGTTGAAACCGCTAAGTGATTGATGGCTCGATATAGCCTAGGCATGAGCCAAAATAATAGTTGACTCGCTGCCAAAGCTATCAGCCACATGATGTCTGCAAAATGCCATTGCGTAAATGGATTGTGTTAACTTAACTCTTTACGATCCGTGGAACTATATCCGAGTCAATTATTGAGGCATTTCATATTTTTATTTTTTATTTTTGCTTCAATGTGTTTGATAAATTCGATATATGGAAAATTAGAATAGTTGTCTGTCATGTTTAGCTCAAATTTAAATCAAATTGGCTCAGAGCGAATCTGATTTTAGTTTCCACCCATGAATCTGGCCCCTTATGAGCCATTTACAATCTTTCATCTATGTGCTGACGTATTCCTTTACACTGCTCATCAAGTAGACACCAAGGGAGCCTTCAATCCAGTTCCGTTTGGCGCACCGCCTGAAATTTGCAGTGTTGACAAGCTGTCCCATCAGCCAAGCCCGACCCAACCGGCGTCAGAGTCCCTTAACTCCGGCCCCTCAGCAGTAGAACAACTTAATTTGCACTATTCAGTGTCGTTGTCGCCGTCGCCGTCGCCATTCCCCCTTCTACATGGCTGTCATTCTTTTTTTTATTATAGCTCGCTCTGCCAAATTGTATCCAAGCCATTGTCGTAAAACTTGCGAAGAAATTCGAACCTCAGTGCGTATGTGTGATATTTGCAACCATTTTTAGCATGTGTCAGGGCTGCAAAGCGAGTATTTGTTGAATTAAATGTGACTGTCTTTTAGCTTGACCATATAACTTTTATTTTATTTAGCACTACTTAAGAATGCAGCTACGACTTACTGCACTTTTCGTTTCAGTGTGCTCTTATCCAGAACATCAACTTTTTATTAGGCGCATCTTACTTGAATGCTCATAGTGTGAACTGAACTTACTCTTTCTTGCTTCCCTGCGATCATCTTCTCATATTCTCATATTTTCATTCTCATCCACATTCAATTTGATTCTATTGTTAAGCTAGTGAGCTTAGCCAGCCCTGATTGCTTCAGCTACTGTTGTTGTTCTAGTTATTTATATATATATGTATATAGCTTATGCTGCTGCTGCTGCCATTTTTGATTTGACTTTCTTTCTGTGGCTGCAGCCGCCAGTCTCTGCTCTTTCCTCTTGCACCGTCTTACCAACCAATCCGTCTCTTGACTGGCGCAAATCGTCACACACACACACACACACATACACGAACAGCCATATCTCTACATTTTGCGATCGCCCACTCTCCACTCCCAAGACAAGTCAGCTGCAGCAGCCATTAGAGTCCCTATACTCTAATGGAAGAGTATATTGGTTCACTGCAATGTTCGTCATATTGTGCGTCCGCCCCGAGACATCGTCTCTGCCTCCTCTTGACTATGGCCAGCGCCACAGAAACCTATATCTCTCACAACAAAAAACCATGCAAGATGGTATTTGTTAACAGCTGGTGTTACACTGGTATCAGAGTATTCCGCAGTCAGTTCCGCCCGATTGAAACGTTCTCACTTGTTTTTATCCTTTCTTATTATGATTATATTTTTGTTCCCCATCGCGTGGAGACTGTCATAGTTTTAGTGTGTAAAGTGCAAACAATCAACGCAAGCGACTTCATGCAACTGCCGCACGATGGAGTTGCCAAGCAAACCCGCTGCTGTCACATGACACTCGTCGCTACATACCGCTCTTATACTCGCCACATTACTCATGCCACACAAGTTTGTCTCTTTCACTCCTATTGCACTTGTAACTGTTGTTGCGTCTTACTTAGTTTCTGGAGCTTGTCAGACGCTTGCAGCATTTTTGCAGCTTGTTCCTGACTCTATTATATTCCATATTTCTATGCCATATCCTTTGTCCCTTCCATCTCTTCCTTAAACTTCCATATGATTGCGACTGGACTGCGAATTTTTTTTTTCGTATCCTCCAGCTGCTTCTGGTGCTGCTGCTGCTGTTGCTGCTGCTGCTGTTGCTGCGTTTCTTGCATCGCTTGCTTACACTTATTTGTTTGCTTTTACTTCGCATTAAGCTTTTCGTGAACTTTCATCCATTTCTAAACTGTCTCGCCGCATTCTACTGTTCTTAGCCAAACACCTAGCTACCTGTTTGCAGCTGACAACCACATGATTTGTGTGGCATGTGAACGAGAAGTGAAAGGATTTCACCAATAGATCAGGCAAATTGTGTGTATTGTCTGAGCTTACACCAGCTTTATCCTGTCTATTCTGTCTACTATAGCCTGGTCAGAGAGGCGTTGCCAGAAACCTGCATAAACAACTATGATGTTTAGCCAGAAATTGCATTACATAATTGTATTGTTCCATTGTACTGATTTTGCTTAAGATCTAATTATAAATAAATTGTCACGACTATTATGTGGTATATATGTTTGAATGTATATATATTTATATGCTTTTGATATGTCTTCATCATGCACTGTACGTTCTGGCAATGCCAAACAAAGAACTTTTATGCTCACCCGACGACTGTCTTTCTGCTATACTTCATTAAGGACCCCAGTCGGTGGCATTTAAAGTTTTAAGCTCTCATCGTATTGTGTGTGCTCCTATTTTGTTGCCCGCTCTCTCTCCTTCTCTCTGGCTCTCTGTGTTTCTTAAAATGTCAGATTTATACGGTATGCACAGGGCAAGTAAAAAAGTACATAAAACAACAAAAACAACATGGGCAATAACAACTCCCCAGCCAGTTGGTGTGCACATTGTTTTTGAGTGAGTGATAGCATGATGTCCAGCAGCAGTGCTCAACTTCAGCGGTAGTCCAAAAGTCCAGTGCAGTCGCATGTGAAACAGTAAAACAGTCAACACCGAAGCCAACCCAGTTGCCATCCAATCCAATCCGCAGTTGTTCACTGCTGTCATAAACGTACAGCAGCCAGCATCACCAGCATCAACGAAAGTAGCAAGAGAACTGAGGAGTAGCTAGGTGGGCTTGGTGGGTAGTGGAGCTTAAGTAAGAGTTGCCTCCCAGGGATAGTCGTAATCCCAAAACATATACTTGCAAGTGCGCTTAAGCCAAACCAGGCAGACAAACAAACAAACAAACAAATAATAAGCAGGAAGCAAGACAAAAAAAAAAGTACAAAAGAAAAAAAGAAAAAAAGGCGTGGTAGGGGACTACCCTCTGTTTATTTGGGGGAGGGACAAAGGGACGCTGAACAGACTGTATGTGTAGCAAAAACTGACTAAAAATAATTAAGCTGCTGCTGACGCACTTTTTCGGCACGCCAAGCACGTGACAGGAGTGAAGGTGTGTAGGGATTGAGTGAACGGGGTAGTGGGTGAATGTGAAATGGAGCAGGGGGAATGGAGGAGTGTTGGAATGGGGGCAGTAGCCAGATAAGACAATGGGTTATAGCTGCGACACGTAATGCCATCAAGAAAGGTGGCCATTAAGCATGAACTGAAGAGCAGCTGCTTGAAGCTAAATAGCGCCCGTAACATTGCCACACCTTTAGCGCAAGTTAAATGCGCAGAGATCAGCCTTTGCCCAAAGTATTTTTAATTTCCCATTTTAGTCGTATAAACATTTCTTTCGTTATTAGAATTTACCTAAAATTTCGTTTTATTTCATGCCATACAAACGAGATATAAAAGAATCTAAAGTGCTGCAGTTTTTCTTAGCCGCTTATACGCTTTTTTATGTTAAGCCCTAAAAAACTGGAATATTGCAGCAGCAGGCCACATGGCATATTCGAGTTGCTTGGCTCAAATATTTCATTAGATAATTTAAGTCTTATCGACATTCTTTAACCCATTCGCTCAACCCCACCTATATACTTGGAAAATTATTTATATATTTATTGAGCAATCTCAATCGAATATTATAATTAAGCATTCCCTTTACATAAAGTACATCTAATCCTGATGAAGAATAATTAAATCCCTTTTTTAAGATCCATCCGTTAATTAAATTTCCATCAGAAAAAGTAACATTTGATTCCTTCTCTCTCTCTCTCTCTCTCTCTCTCTCTCTCCGTTGTTTTTCCATACACTTGTAATCTTGCTCACCCTAATTATACAGTCAGCCAAGGGAGTTCACCCATTTTCAAGGGTTTCACAAAAGAAAAAACCCGCTTAACCTACTTTGACCCTAACTAACTAACTAAGCCAAGAGCGACGATGACGTTGAATGTCATCTCAGTTGAACGCTTCAAACTATTTGTTGTATATACCCTGTACAAATGTAATGGAAATGGTATAATTAAAATAAAATTAAATTTTAAAATATTCTCACTTCCCTACAGCTATCAGGACACAAAATTGTTCAACGATTTGTCGAATTTTTGAATAACATTTGGTTTGCAAATCTATTGTCAGGCATTAAGAGACGTGTGTAGATGCTAGAGTCGCACAGAAGTATAAACATACAGATACAGATTTTAAAGATAATCTGCTAGTCAAGCACTCTTCAGAATTACATTTCTACTTGTAAGTTTCTGGTTATTGTTTTTGTTGCTTTGCGTCGCCTCTAATGAATATGAAGATATGAATAATGCAGCAGACAGCTAAAAAGGACAACACTGACAAGGACAATGGCGCAAGCAGACTTCAATTGCATTAAATGACATGCGTTTTGAGGTTTTATGGTTTTAGTCGAGCACAGTCCGGTCCCCCAAAACTAGCGTCCCTATTTCTCTCATTTCTACACAGCATCCACAGCAATGGAAAAGAAACGAAAATAAAATAGCGTCAAGTGTAAATGTAACAATGACAAATGACAGTGAAATGTGTCAAAAATGTACAGCTGACAAAACAAGTTTTTGCATAATTGTTAAATTCGTGTAATTTTAGGTTGACGTATAGATGTATTTTTAGATTGTACCATGTGGCGTATGCGCAATGCTGTATGTCAAATTTACCGAAAGGTATGCAAAATGAACTGATTAAAGTTACAACACAGGTGGCCCACAAAGTCACAGACTGAGCACCAGGCACGCACAGTGTTTCAATAAATAAATAAATGCACAAGTCAGTTGCCAGTTGACGGGTGACACACCATTTCCGCGCTCTTGAAATACATTGCAAGTTTTTTGGGCAACCGCATGTCATTCGCCAGCATAGCTGAAAGTGAAGGAAGTTGAAAGGAGCAAAGTTAAGCAGAAGGTGCACATTTGTCAGCGCAAAATGTTTGACGCCTTGACAGCTGCGGCAGCGACGTCAATGCTGCCAAAAATCAAACGGGCCAACAATAAAAAAAAATAAACCGAAATGCCCCAGTCGAGTCGATTCGACGCTTTGAGCGCAAGCACGCAAAACGTCCCATTCATTGGAATATTTTGAGTTTGACAGGCTCCATCACTGGCGACATTTCCCAATGACGGCAACGACATCATGGCCATCATGGCCATCATCATGATGCCAAAAGTTGGTGTTTAGTTGCGGAGCAGAGGTGCAAGGGAGTCACCTTTTGTTGGGCTAGCGTAAAACATGTCGCGGCTGCTGCTCAACTGGCTTAGGACAAGCAGTTGTCAACTTCCGGCCAAAAGGTTTTCGGTGGGAAGTGATAAATGTATGTATGTTTGTGTGTGTGTGTGGGTGAAGATTAGATGGAGACAGTTGCCTAACCAATGCCACAAATATATTTCACTGCACGTTCTCCTGCACTTACGAACGCTTTTCGGTTATTTTTAATATGAATACGTGACTTTCTTTTAACAAAGTGTATTCGCCTTCCGACGTCTTTTTGCGTGCCAACTGCGCGCCGCTTGAATTGGCTAGGGCTGCCGCACAGCTCAGCCCAGTTTGTATCCGGCAAAATCGCAACTATGAAAAACTGAATAGCTGATTTGTCTAGGAAACTGCCAACACCTTTCACTGCTTACCTGGCAAAAGGCAAAAGCTTATAAATGTTGACAAGCATGGCCTTCTTAGTTGCAAAAAAAATCTAATTGTGCGGTTCAAACTGATCAAATCATGGGAAAGCTTAAAAAGCACAATTTATACTTACCTTGGGATCTTAGGCAAGGCAATGGGTTTTAAGAGTGCTTCAAATATGTTCAAATTTATAGTCTGATCAAAAGTAATGCACAGCAATTTAGAAAATTTCGCATAAAGGTACACTTTTGAAGCTACACATACTCAAACACACTCACACACCATCACACATAGACACACGCAAATGTCAACTGATTAAATTCCATTCACTCATCATTGGCAATGTGTAATTTGTTCGACATACGGCTTAGCGTAATGTTGTCGTAGCCCTGGTCAGTCAGCTCATCGGCGAACAGGCAGTGCGCAAATATTTGCGAAAATAACAGTGCCTGCAGTAAAGCGGCGAACCCATACATAAAGTACAAATGTACCAAATAATATCATAGGGGCAATAGCGAGGTTTGAACACTGCTGCCCAATTTCATTTGCATCTACAACTCATGTGTGTATGCGTGTGTGTGTGTGTAGCCGGATGATACCCATCTACCAGGTGTGCACTTTTTAATGTGCGTGTGTGTGCGTGTGTGTGCATTCCTTGAATGCTCATTTGGCTGTGCTCTCAATGCGCTTATGTCTGCCTGCATACCTGTCCATCTGTCTGAAACGCCCATACGCCACAAGATGGGGCAAGCGTGTGCAGAGCTAAATATACATATACATATATATATATATACATATATATATTTTTATTTACCCCCTCTGTGGCATTTGGTATTGGCTGGCGCGTTGATGCGATTTTATATATATCCATGATGCGCTTATTCGACTCGGGCATTATATGACCAGCCCGCAGAGCTTTCCATGCATACAAATTGCTAAATTATTTAAGCAGAACACCACCAACACCAACAAGAACAACAGCAACAACACCGAGACTCCGAATACGAATTCGAACGCGAACAACAACTACAACAACAGCACAGTCACAGCGCTGCTGGCCGCCTGCTGCTATTAGTTCAACTTGTGCCAAATCCTGTTCGGTGACTCGCCAATGTCCAACGGCAGCTTAAGGTCAGACCGCACAGCACGAACACCAAAATGTGCAAATGTGCGTGCCCCCTGTGTCTGTGTGTCTCTCTCTCTCTCTCTCTCTTTCTCTCTGTGTGTGAGTATGTGTGTGGCAAGCCAATAATAAATAAGTGGCCAAAAAGTGTAGCATACTTTCGTGCGCCATTCAACTTTTTTGTGGAAACTCTACATTTAACGTGAACAGCGCTACTCGGGCAGACATATCCCACCCTTCCCCAGCCACACAGCCCCCCACTCTACCACACGCACACGCACACACACACACACACAAAACACATAGACGCATCGTCGGCTGCTTACATGCGCGCACACATTAAATTCAATTTAAAATTCATAGCATTAACTTTAACTTCAACTTAAGTCCACCGCATGCAGCTTGTTAAAATCCCAGTTGCTCGTATGTGATGTGCGTGTGTGTGTGTTAGTGTGTGTAGCAGTTGAATCCATAGCGTGTGTGTGTTTTTTTTGGTATATTAAGTAAGTTATCTTAAATCTGGCCAGTTGCCACGGCAGCGCTTTTAACTTAATTTGCTTTCTGCAGGGCCTCTACCGCCCCTCCCCATCCCTCCACCAAACCGCCCCCGCATTCCCCACCCCTCCCCTCTATCCCGCTATCTCCAAATAAATGGGTATCTCTCTGTCTGCATGTCTCTGTGTGTGCTAAAGCGCATTTCATGAGACCGGCAACATTTTTGCAATTTTATAATTTGATTGCACACTTTTGGGACACACATTAACACATTGCGTGACTGAGTGTTGGGTCCGGAGTGTGTGTGTGCGTGTGTGTCATTTGCTGTATTTATGCACATTTGTGTTTATGTGTATATAAATATATATATGTACATATACATATGAAGCTGGGGTAAATGCTGCACAAACCCAACTTCTGCATCCAGCAGACGCAGCACAGTCAGTTTAAAAACTAAAAAAAAATGTAACAACAATAATTAAAGAGCTCAAATTAATTCTAACTAACCAACCAACTAAATGTGTGGCTTCCAATTGTGTTATGCACATGTTGCAAGTGAGCTATGAAAATAACAGCTGAATAGACAATGCTTCATGTGTTGGAATTTAAATTATTCGAGCGATGCATGGACGCCCTGATGCGGTTGCCATTAACGCCAATTAGCTAATCATTTTTCATCATAATTGCAAAGTTACAGGCTTCGCAAGTTACTCAGCTGCAGCTTGGTATATTAAGGACTAAGCACTTTATGGTCGGATACCGAAGCGCATATTGGATTTGTGCACTGTCCGCCATTCTGCCCGTCCGTCTGTTCGTCGGTATAAAATAAATTATTTTCAACGCCTGTGAAGCAAGAGACTTGAGACTAGGAATAAATATTCGTCGCTGCCCGAGTTGAACAAAGTGTTAATTGGGGTTCCACACCATCTTGGGGGCTTGGAAATCGATAATTGCAAATCGGAAAAGCCATAAGTGCCTCTAAAGTTTTACGAGAAATCAATTTTGGGGTGCAGACAGTTGGTGGCATCCTTCAGAGATCTATAAAGCTATTTACATTTTATGGCCATAATATTTTTAACTGATAACTTCCAAAGATTAGAGCACAGCTCTGTAAGAAGTTTCTGATATTTATGTTTCTGTTTGTCAGCTGATATTTGACTGTAATATTCTCACTTGTTTTAAGTGGTTATTTGAATGGCTTTATTATTATACTACAAACACAAAACTTTCAAAACGTGGGTAGTTAAATGATGTTATTTTTATTACGGAATTGTAAATTGATTAAGAACGTATACAATAAAAAAGTAACGAACTAAGGTAGGAACCTCAGCCTGCATTCATGGATGTATAAAACCAGGCTAGTAATCCCAGATAAAAGCTTGACGAACTTCCAAGAACTGCAAAGCCAACAGATCAACACTAAAGTTAAAGAATAATCCTTAAGCTGAAGTGGCAAATGTGACAAATGCATTCACCTTGCTTCACGTTCAGTTGCTGTTGTGTATTGTTAAAAAAAAAAAAACAACAACAACATATAGGAAGATAACGTTGTCAATGAGAGTTGGCTTGCTTCTTGAATACTTTTTGCACGCAGCCATTTTGCGGAAGCAGAAAATGCATTTATAATATTACCGCATATAAAACAAACTTTCATTCGCTTAGCTTCCTGTCTTCTAAAGCCCACTTCTCCCTCTCTCTGTCTCTGTGCATAGCACTTACGTATATGTGGTATCCCCATGGTTGCAATCAAGATTATCTATGGAACACAACTTTAGCGCTCTTCGGTTACTACTTTGATGCGCAGCTTGGAGCGCTTGAGCCAGCCTTCCACATACGATGTATGTGTGTGCTCTGCAACTTCAAAGAACTTGAAGCTGAAAACACTTTGGTTTATTATTTCCCAGCTCTCTGATATAACTATGTAGGCAGAGCACAGCCTGGCCAAAGCATTGACGTTTATTGAATCAACATCGTTTCAGCCTTGCGCTCCTTTGCTCCGTTTCTTGTTACTTGTTTCCATACCCAACCCACGCCTCTCTCTCTCACACCGCTTTCAGTTGCATTGTAGTCGGCTGAATGTGTGCAAAAATCCGCGCAAACTCACAAAAAAGCGATAAAAAAATAAAATTAAACAAAAAAAAAAAAAATAGCGAAAACAAAAGAGATTTCCCCACGGAGCGTGTGCGGCAACTGCCGAGCTTTAGCATAGAACTCCAACTCCAAGTCCAACAGCAGTAAGAGCACCACCCGCAAGCCGCTCTAAACCCACCCCCACCCCCCCCCCCCCCACGCACCCGCTCCCTTTCGCCATCAAGCACGCGACGCTGGAGCACAAACATTTTAAGCCGCCGGGTCATGATTCAAGCACTCAGTCAGCTGTATTTTATTGAATTAGGGCGCGGCGAAAGCCAAAGCGGCGAACGGAGTACAACAAATGCGACTCTAGGGGGCGGGTGGTGGTGCTGGTGCTGCTGGCGACTCTCTCGTATGAGTATGTATGGATAGAAATGCACTCACAGCAGCACACACACACATACATAGTCAATAACTTCATAAATCAAAGCGTTTGCTCAGTCATTTTTCGAATTTGTTTGCTGCAACGAATTGAAACGTAACTCGATCTACCCAATATCCTTTGCCTCTGCCTCTGCCTCTGCCTCTGCCCCTGCCCCTGCCTCTGCCCCTGCCTACACCATACGTCCATATACACACACAGGCACACACGCCCTGAGATTTTTTTTTGCATTCAAACGTTGCCATTGTTGTTGTAATTGTTGATGTTTGTTGGTAGTTGCTGGCAGTTAGTAGTTATTTGTTGCTATGTGTGCAGGTGTTGGTGAATGTGGGTTTAGGTGGGTGTGGGTGTGTTACCTATATTGAATACCTACGTTGCGACCACTTCCATCTATTTTAGCACGTTGTCGCTTTTAATCTGCAAGCTAGTCCGGAACTCGAGAATGAGCCACCTTACAGATGCCTCTGGATATCATCGACATGGATATATAATAAATATATTTACGTACATTCAAAAAAAATATTATAAAAATTAAAGGGCTTTTCTTATATTTTTCAGAAACATATTTCTCAATAATTGAAAATATTTCCAAAAAGTATAAATACAAATCCAGATTCTTCGGAAAAAAAAAGTTGCTCCAGAAATTCAGAAAATGGTAATGAAATTTCCTCTTCGCTATTATTCCAAAATGCAGGGCGTTTTCCATTTGGAGTGAATGAACTATCCTCAAAATTATAATCCATCTACCTAAAAAGATGCTAGCCATATTCAGATTTAGTTGCTAGCATTGCATTTAATAGGGTATCTGACTAGTCGCTGGTATCAGCTGCAGACTTAGTGCCCAGTATGGAAATTGGTGTGTAGAGATATTCATTGCTCATTGATGCGATATTTCGATCTCTGGCTGTCTGCTCGAGGCTTAATTAATGGCAATGTGAACGGTTTTCTGGTTTCCCATAAAAATAGTACAATTACGCTGTCCCAATCGGATGTGATGCTCTTGCTCTACCAGGATATAGAGGAAAGCCCGTTTTAATAACAGTGCACTCTAAACCGCTTATAATTTGAATTTGCTATCAAACCTCAAAGCCCCGAACCTTTGCCTCATCTCCCGTCTCATCCACTGCTGAGATCCGCACTCTAGGGCTGCTTAATTAGTCTGTTGTTTGTGGAAAACTCTCAACAGCTTTCCATTACCCAAGCAATAACAAAATATGCGGCAAGAAAAATAAATTAAGGTGAAGGAATAAAAAAAAAAACGCGGAGAGAGAATTTATTGAAAACCTGCAAAACGGACTACTTTTCCCAAGCGTACGCCGATCAACAAAGTTTTCAAGTTGTTTTTACTCACACAACAAATTTTCCATTATTGTTGTTGATGTTGCCTTGTATTGGTTCAATTTATTTGTTTGGCGTATTTTTATTTACACGCCCGCTTTGACTTACTTGCGGCAAAATAATTGCTGCCTTCGTCTAGACATTGCTTTCAACCCAGGCTTTTATCGACCTTAAGCAACAAACAATAACAACAACATCACAAAAAATGGAAAAAAATATATACATATATATGTATATATATTGAAAAGAGCAAAGTTCTTCCGGCTGTGGTCAAAGTTATGCTGCAGACATTGAACCCATCGACTAACGGCTGTACCCAAAAAAAGAAAAGAAGTAAAATAAAATAAATGGCAATAATGAATGTTGTTGACCATTTTCTGCTTTAGCCAAGATCTCGCAGCCCTACTCGCTCAGATTATCAGTAAGGCTGCTAAAAAAATATTTAATTTCTCAAAAAAAAAAAATTCAGCTGGCCGTGCGCTTAAAGCGGAACACGCAAAAGGCCCAAACATATCTGTTTCGACTGAGCGATTTTGTTAACACAAAACTGATTTAACGCAGATAGTAAGTGTTAAAGGGTCGACGTCAAGTGAGCCACGAGCGGTTAAAGTTAAGCAGACTTCTAGTTGGTGCAAGTGTCTCTGCCAAGCAAAAAGTGAGCAGTCAAAGTTAAGCTGTTAAAGTAAAAAGTGCAACTTAAGCTGTTATAAAAGGCAAGTAAAAACAAAAAAAAAAACAGACGCTTTTAAAATAAAGCTGCCCAAAGAATGCTGTCGAAGTAAAGTGTGTAAGCCAACGATGGTAATTAGTATTAATATGTAAAAGTTATTGTACGCCCACCAACCCATTTTGAATACTTTTACTATAACTTTAATTTCGCATTTTTTGCCCGGAAAACTTGCTAGAAAAACAGCTATGTTTTAAAGAATTGCAAAACTTCGACAACAAATTGATCGCAATGCAAATGATCCATATTGTTGAAATTGTTGATGCAACTATATAGTTAATCAAAACTGCAGCATTATATAAATCTAATCTGATGTGCAAGGTTATTGCAGCATTTTTTTCCAACAGCACAGTGCTTGCAACAGTGGGTGTGTGCGTGTGCGTGTGTTTGACATCTTATGCTTCCTCTTTGAGGCTTAAATGTTCGCCAGATTAGGATTGGGTTGGAATTGAATAGGGCTTGCCTCACGTGAGCTTCATACATGTGTGCAGTAAAGCTAATCGCTTGCTTTTAGCTGCCAACTAATTGGACAGCACATTCACACACACAGTTGGCGGTTGTTGTTGTCTCATGTGGCACCTCCTGTTGCAACTGCAGCTTTTGCTCTTTGTAATGGGCGCATTAAACGATTAAAAATGTGCAGAAATGTTAGAGGCATTCATCGCTAGGCAAACAACCCGTTTGCAATTAATTGCCCGCCAATCGCACATCACCGAAATTAGAACACTTTTTGCTCATCTCCTATTATGTGTGGGAACAGTTAATGCGTTTGATATATATTTTGTTGTTTATTTTCGCATTACTGTCACCAGCTGGCTTTCGTCTGCTGCCGCTTCGCTCTTCTCTGCTCTCCTGGCCAGGACCCTCTTTGCGGTCTACCTGTTTATGTATGTGTGTGTGCATTTTATGATGTTGCGTTAATTAAGCAATATTTGTGTCATGTTGAATAATCGACATCAATTAAAAGCAACACACACAGCGCCGCATGGGGAAACATTTAATTTTGGAATGTAGATATCGGTGATTGTCCTCATTAGAGTTGGCTGATTTCACATATTATGTTTATTTGCAATTCAAAAAGCAGGCAGGCTAATGCTTAAATGCAATTCAATTCCATTCCATACGGCCCAAATGCATTCAATTTGAGACGCAGCAAATTGCAAATGATTTACAAACAATTGAAGATGTATTCATTAAATGCATCAGTTCATTATTCATTTGAATCAAACGAATCCAAGTCCAGACAAACAAGCCAACCCTTTCCTTCAATTGCCGTTAATTAAAATTTTAAGCTGCCGTTCAAACGGGTTAAATCATTGTTAATAAATAAATAAATATTGCAATCTTTTCAATAATTTTCGCATCATAACGCAAAAGTTTGTAAAGTACCAAACCGCTTTTAATCCAGCTTTAACATCAGATTTGAGTGCTACTTAATAAAAAGGGCAGTTGTCAAAGGCCAAATTGCAATTTGCTGCTGAGTGCATTCAAGTTGAAGCCCACTCAGATATAATTATTCATATTAATTTTTTAAATATAAATAATGCACCAATCACAAAAAAGCACACATTTTCCATGCATGTTTCAAAATAATAAATAAATGCATACATCATCTTATGAGCTTTTCATAT
The DNA here is from genome assembly GCA_035044025.1 of Drosophila paracracens. Classification (NCBI taxonomy): domain Eukaryota; kingdom Metazoa; phylum Arthropoda; class Insecta; order Diptera; family Drosophilidae; genus Drosophila; species Drosophila paracracens. Next base: position 4,839,078 of record JAWNMN010000400.1, on the reverse strand, counting down.
TTGTATGCATTGTCGTAACTGCAACCGAAAACATATTAAGCTGCTTTCAACTTATCTCAGTTAAATGGAAATGGAAATGGAAAGGTTGACTACTAACATTTTATAACTACAGTGGCTCAATGCATATTTGGATCAGTGTCAAAGAAAAAAGTAATTGCCTGCCATAAGCTAATTATACATTATTTTTCAAAAATTCCAAAGACCGATGGTAAGTACATATATTAACCACCAAAATGAATATATGGCCCTAATACACTGAGGTTTCCTTACCTGCTAGGTAGGATTATGTAAAAAAGTAGCCTATTTTGAGGGGAAATTTTATTTGGACCAGTCTAAATAAAATAATATATTTGGAGTATAAAAACTTAAATAAGGATGTTAATACTTAGTATTATATCCTTTAGCCTTAACAACTTCCCTAAGCCTATTATTCATGGAAGATACCAGCTTCCTGGTAGCTTCTGGGCTGATTCTGCTCCACTCATCCCGCAGAGCAGTTTTGAGGTCTTCTTTGCTGGATGTGCTGTGCTTCCGGATGTTATTTTCCAGCAGAGCCCATGTGGGAGCAGTTCCTGATGAGCTAGGACTGTACTATCTTGGCCTTATGCTTGGGATCGTTGTCCTGTTGATCCAGTTTTGGAGCCGATAGCTTGGGATTTCCCCTTATTTTCCTGATGATCCTTCGCTCCTCCTCTTCGGTGAAAATCTTGTTTGGTGCCATTCTGCCCTTGCCCTCAATCCGATTTGCGTCGACGAAGCGCCGAATGATGTTATACACAATTGAGTAGCTCATATTGACCATTTCAGCTATTTGGCGATGTGAATATCCGTCTTTGTGGTGTTCCAGGATGAGTTTCCGTAGTTCAATGGTAGTCTGTTTGTCCATACTCCTTGTTGGCTTATTGCACCCAGGATGCAAGATAAAACTAAACTGACTACGAAGGATTGGTCTATTTATACCAAAAATACTCAACTTTAAGTAAAAAACCCGGGTTTTATGGCACCCAGGTGTCCACAATGTACCTGCTCCAAATAAAATTTCCCCTCAAAATAGGCTACTTTTTTACATAACTCTACCTAGCAGGTGGGGAAACCCCAGTGTATTGGGGTCATATATTAACTTAGGTGGTTAATATATGTACCTACTCCTTAGCTTATGGCAGGCAAATACTTTTTTACTTTGACACTGATCCAAATAAGCATTGAGCCACTGTATATAGTTATAAAAGTAGATGTTTTCATGTTTTCATGTTTACATGTTTACATATTTTCATGTTTACATGTTTTCATGTTTTTACCTGTTTAAATGTGCTTTTAATGTTTTGCTGCTTTCATTTTTTTATCATTCGTTCATTTCCCATTTTCTTGTGAATTCTAACCTTAAGAGCAACAGCAGAAGCAGCAGCCAACAAAGACCCGATAATAACTCGCTTTGAAATTCAAATAACAAAGGCCTCGGGCGCTTTGAAGCCAATTGCAGTGGAAAGGAAAATGCACAAAAGCTGGCTGCTTCTTACGCCAACCTTTAAACACCATTGAGACTTTTGTGCATTATTTTAAAGTAACAATCTCAACCGGTTGCCTTTGTGCCATCGCTGTCAAACTGGCTGAGCCATCCGGCGATAATGAGAATCAAGTTCAGGTTGAAGCTACTAGTAAACAGTGGCTTGATCTCTGCAGTTGCAGCTATCCCTCTTTCCCTCTCTCTCTCTCTTTCTCTCTCTCTTTAGCACACCTCATTATAAATTATATTATTTTCGTTTGATTCGCTGTAATAAAATTGCTGCATATTTCTTGCCAATTTTGTAAATAGCAGGGAGCAGCCGAGTGTAAGTACAATACCCTATAAAAAATGGTTACTACAATTTGATGAAAAGAAGCAGAATGTATAATAAGCGATCAAAAAGTCAAAGACTACAGCCTGAATTATGCGTTTATTAAGCTGTTATCAGCTTAATAACTAACATGATAAGAAACTCAAACCAAATTCAAATTGAACTTCAGTTTAGCAATAGCTTTTTTATTCAAAATACAGAAAATCCCAATTGACAAGTTTTCATTGATATATTTGGTTATTTACACGAAACTTGTTCACAGGGTATGTGTCAGTCGAGTGCTCTCGTTATGGAGCTTGTTGTCGTAGTTAGTTTCTTCAGCGACACTTTCGCGCATTCGCCTCACTCTCTCTCTCTCTCTCTCTTTCTCTTTCTCTTACATATTTGTTGCCTCTTCCCTTTCTCTCTCTATTGCTTTGTATCCTTTGCTTTTACCGAGTCGCTTGCATTATTTTGCTTTTTAAGCATTTGGCAAAGAGCTTTGACAGGCGATGACTGCAAAACAACAATAAAACTACAAAAAAGAATAATGTCTTGACTTTCAATTGCACAATGCTAACAAACGCATAACAACGCCCACAACAACAGCAGCAACAGCAACAGCAGCAACAGCAGCAACAGCAACAGCAGCAACAGCAACCAAAGTCTGCAAGCGAACAATAAAAGCCACGACTGTTTGGTAGAATTGAATGCGACGGCAACCGTTGGGTTCCACATCCAAATCAATTCAAGTGCGGAAACTGCTGCAGTTGTACAGATGAACGGCCAACCAGAAAACAGCCCCTCAATTCCCTATTGTAATTCTCGTTTTATATTGTTGCTGCTGTTTTTGTTGGTGTTGTTTCTGCTACTGCTGCACAGTTCTGGCCTTGTTCAATCCCAAATGGCTGATGCCCCATTAGATGAACCTTTTGATAAGTCACATCCACAGTCACATCCACAGCTATAGCCGGAGTCACGGCCATAGCAACTGGCACATCGATAAGCGTTAAACGTCGAACCACAAAAGGAATCGGTTTTTTGTATTATATTTCAAAATACAACACATGCAAAAATCGGAGAGAGCAAGTAAAATCACACACCTCCTCAGCACCACCTACACACTACTCCCCACCCCAACTTGACCCATAAAAGCATTTCGGATATCTGTGAGAAGACTGGTCAAGCATAAGCCCTAAAATGTGTTGTATTATTTTGCAAAAGAGAATCTTCGTGAATTCGCCAACTTAAGTTCCGCATACTGCTGAGATTTTTATGGAAAAACTTCAACTGAATAATAATTTGGCGCATACTTTTTACTAGTATGAGGCAAACATAGTTACAATTTTGGGGCACATTTCACACAACAAACTGGAACAGTTTTACCGGCGAAATTCAATGTGAAATGCCATCAGTTAAAGTTGAGGTGAAATTACTTATTGGAAGATGCCATCAGACTATTGTGTGAGGGCCACCAGTTGCCATCGATGGTCACAACCGATTTGAGGGGCGTGATCTTAGGCCTACTGTTAATGGTTCTCCAAAGGGTCAGACACATACACTCGGGGCACACGAAAAGGGCAGGACACGAATACAAATTGAAGGTCAAACTCGAATCTTAATAACAATAAAAATTGAGCAACGCACAACAACAATGGCAAATATCAAACCGAAACTAACCAGACTTGTCGGTCAAGTTAGCCACCCGCTGCGAGTCTCAATCTGCAATCAATGCCGGAACCCTTTCACGCCTTGACAGCTACACTCATAATACTGCTCCGTTTTCCTTTATTTTATGTATATATATATTTTTTTTTGATTTTGATTTTGCCCAGGCACTTTTTGATTTTGATGTATTTATTTGCGCCTTCCACCCACCCAGCCCCAACTCCACTCCCACCCTCTCTCCATCTCGCCTTTGTTCTCTTTCACACCCTTTGCTTCAGCTGACGGATCTCTAGTATAAATTAAATTTAAACTGATAATAAAAAAATTTACGAGCCAATAAACGCGGCCATTGAGGCTAAGCAGATGACGCTCGTCGTTGAGGGTGAGAGGGTGAGACAATGCTCGGGGATGGCCTGCTCTCATGCTGAAGGTCGTTGGCCATGATAAGCGGGAAGAGGGAAGCGGAAAGTGGCAAGCAGGGCGCAAACCCTTCAGCAAAGTCCAAGTAAACAACAAAAGGCCGCACACAACAATGACAGCTCAAAATTGTTCGAAAAAAGCAGCAAGGCAGCTGCAAGGAGACAGCTGCAAGCAACTGCAAGGGAGTATCAAGGGAGACCAGCGACTTATAGTTGCCAAAGGTCCTGTGGCATGGCTTCAGGGGCATCAGGGAAGAGAGCAAGGGGAAGAGGGCCTGTGTCAACTGCATTCCAAGATAAACTGAACAAACGAAGCGACAGGAAAGCAAAGCTCAGACAAGGTCACAAACACACACCCACAACACAGCTCCCACAGACAATAAAGGAGACAATACAAGCAACGCGAGAGCTGATGAAAAACCAGAAGCTGGAGCAGCAGCTGAGGAAGGACCTCTTGTTGTTGAAAGTGCTATGGCTATAACAGAAGATTCCAACTGCTTAGCAGATACTTATCTGGCTGCTGTTAAAGCAGCCCCAGCCCCAGCCCCAGCCCCAGCCCCATTCCGATTTCCAGTCCCATTCCCATCTTAATCCCCTTCTGGTAATGTACAGCGTACAGCGGTTCAAGCAACGTATACGCCATAAGTAAACGTATACGTATTATTTGTTTAACGTGCCTGCAATAACCAAGCTAAGAGGATTACCCTTGGTTGGCAATTTTGGACATATCAGCGTCCAGACGGTAAATGAATTGGCACACTGTGTCATCAATATAAACATTTAACCATGTACAAAAGCACAATATGGCGAAAAATTAAAGCAAATAATTTATTTGCATGCAGCTGAATGTTGGCAATGTTGCCTTTCCACATCCGTATCTACTTTAAGGATTAATTAATTCATTTATCTTTCAATTCGGTTGCCTGCTTGTTGTGGCGTGCACAAGTCAAGCTGTGTGTATTCATATTTTTGTCTCAAGTTGATGAGTAGGATATAGTTACATAAAACAAGGAGCAACTTCAGGATTCCCTTTGAAATCAATTTAAATGCCGCGCCATTTTTTTTGCTCGAGTACAAATTCCACTTGAGCACTTATTGCCCATTTCGTCTTCTTTACTACCACTCTAATGAAATGCATATATCATACAAATGTATGTATGTATATTCCTTAAACCTTAAGAGCCCTGTTACACACACACACACGTTCAGACAAAGACGCACACACACACACACACGCAGTGGCATTCAGCATGCGCTGAAACTATGCTAAATGATTTCAGCAGCACGAACGAGAATGAAAACCAGAAATAAAAAAAGATAAAAATGAAATGAAAGTTAAAAAAAAACCAAAAAAATGAAAGCCCCACACACCGACTGTAATTGCAACAAATGAATATATGTGAGACACACACACGCAGGCAGACGCATATGATGAGAAGGGGCGTGGCCTCAAGCCAACCTTTTTTTTTTTTTTTTTGTACGTAGCGTATGCTTTCAGCTTAAATGCAACGCATGTTGCGCTCCTTATGCGCCACACAGAGTCCCAACAAGAAATGAAAGAAAACCAGCAAAAACAATAGGCAGGCAGGCAGCCAGGCAACATAGTCAAAAATGTTGATAAACCTAGAGCAATGCGAGGCCAGACGCATAAGAGACGCACAAAAAAAAAAAACAACAAACATACACACACACACATACACACATACGAATACAAAATGAAAATGAGCAAAAGTAAGTTGACGCTGGCTTCCTGTACTCCTGCTCCCCCATACACCCCAATGGGAACTCAAGTCTCAACTCTCTGCCCCTGCTGTTTTTTGTCCCCATTCGTCGTCTGCTGCTTCATAAATTCAAATTTGATTTTCATGTTGATTATGATGCGAGGCACAGATGATGATGGAAATGAAGATGCCAAATGGCTCAGTCTGTGGGCTCAAAAGAAAACTGCTGCTGATTATTGCCGCTTCACCCCTCAATCTCTCTCTCTCTCTTACTGGGTGTATGTCTGTGTGTCGCCATCTCTTTTATTTTTTTTTTTGGCATTTTAGAGCGCGCCACTTTGGTTGCTGTTGTTATTCTTTTGCTTTGCTTTTATTCGCTTTTTTATGAGTTTAATGAAAGTCGCGCTATTGCTGCCATTGAACTACTCGTAAGCATATGAGCAAGTACGTGTGTGTGAGTGTGTATGTGTGTGTGTGTGTATTAAGTATTTCGAGTACTTTGAGTACTACTCACGACCACTTGTGGCCCCACTCGTATTACGGTTTATGGGCCATTTGGCTGGGTTTGCCATTGCCATTGCCAATGCCATTGCAACTTCGAATTTCTGTCTATGGCACGGTGCATGCAACTTGCAGCATGCACCTTAAGATGTTTGTGCTGGCATTGCGTTAAGCTAACTAAAACAGTGTTATTTTTGCACTTATATTCGTAACATATGTGATATATTATATGTATGTGTATGTGCTGAAGATTATTCAACATATTGCTTTTCATTGCAATCCCATTATGGTTACAAATGATCATGGTCGGTCATTTTATCATTTTATGTTTTAAACACTCTCGTTTCGCATCCATCTTCTCTCCATTTTGCCCACGTTATTCCCAAAATTCTCACGCTATTCAGTGTCGCATTACTGCACATCCATATGCTCATTTATCATTCTCACCCTCAATTGTCATATTATTTACTGTATTTTGCTGTATTTAAGCTAGTTTCATTTTAAGCTTCGAAATTTACAAGTGATTTGTTTTAGTATTGATTGAATTTACTCCAAGCCCGTCACATTCAAAAAGATAAACCAACGTTTGATTCTCCCTTATCGACTCGAAATTGGGCACTTGAATGAGCAAAAAATATGGGATAGTATGAACTCTATTTCTATTCGCCCTTTTTTATTTTTTTTAAAATTTTTTGCCAAAATAATCTTTATACAAATTATAAATAAATGACATTTACAACAAATTGGCTGTTGTTAAGTTCGGAAACAACTCGTTATTCGAATCGCTTAAGCGATAACTGCTGCGCAGTTTCGATAGATAGTTTCTGTTTGGGGCAATGAGTATCTGTGTGGATATCGTCTTGCCGGCAACAAACAATTGCCATTGTGGCAAGTGAATACATTTTGTCATAAAGTCAACTGATTTTATTGCGACACGGGCCATGCAACGTACCCCAGTAAAAGCTACAAACACGCTGCAATTTTGTGCACCATTCGATTCGATTTCAGCTGCTGCTCTTGCTGCTACTGCTGCAACATCCTGGCCAATATTCGTTAGCACGGTTAATGGCCAAAGTGGCGACGCATATGCATTCCCAGTCCCATTCCCAGTACCATTGCCATTCCCATTCCCGATACCCATACAAATATCGATACCCATTCCCAAACGCATTGCCCATTTCCATTGGCATTCACATTTCAATTGGCTTTGCACTTGACCAAAAGACAGCAGCAGCAGGCAGAACCGATGATGGCAATGCAGTTTTATAGCGCCCGACCAAATGGCTGGCGACATATGGACGCGAAACAATAACACAAAGACAGACGCACGGACGGAGAGGGTGTGACGCCACTTGGTCTAAAAGGCAGAGCTGCGCTTTGGCTCTTGAAAAATGCTCTCTATTATTGTTGTAATTGTGAAATGCATTAAATGAGGAGACCAAGTAGCAGCAAATGCAACAACAACAACAACAACATCCATGACAGCAAAAGCCAGAAAATGTCACCGACTGTTGCAGCTGTTTTATAAATGGCTAACAGGTGGGCAAAGTGATGGCAAAAAACAAGTAAGAAAAAGCGGCAGTCGGGCGTAACCGACAGCGAAATACTCTGATACCAGGAAGTCGTACCATCTGATAACAAGTGCCACAGAACAAAAAACAGGGTGGGTTTTTCCAAGAAATACCGTTCTATGAAGGAGAATCCTAGTATATAAATGCAGGAGATTTTGGTGCGGGAGTGGTCTGTGCAAAAAAAAAATGTTGCAGGAGTTTCCTAGTAATCAATCTTTCAAGTTTGGTAGCTTTAGCTTTTAGCCGAAGTGCGTGGTCCAAAAATTTATATTTCGATCTTTGAAGGAGGTTACCAGCTAGCTACCATCTATGTTTGGAGATTCCATCTTTAAAATTTTGCGAGATCGTTTTTGGCGATTATGGGCACAGGTGTGGGCGTGGCAATACAATTTTATTAATACTTAAATGCGGTTGCCGGCAATGTGCCTCCCAAATTTAATGGCTCTAGCTGAAAAACTACGGAAGATATAGTGATTTCCAAATTTGATGGGCGGAAGGCTGGGGGCAGCGATGTTGGATGTTGCATATGGCGATCTTTGAAGAATATGGCCAACAAGCTATCAATCAATTTTGGTGACTGTAGCTTTAAAATTGCAATTATCAATTTTATCGATTTCCTAATGTACTTAGCACGCCAATTTTGAAACTTTGTCTGATGCAGGCACAGGTCAGGTCAAAGTTTCAAGTGTGGAAAAAAGTTATGTTCATAGAGATGGACGGGCGGACAGACGTGATGGAAAACTTATATACTCTGAATATCTTCGGTAGCATTGAAATTTGTCGAGCGTGTGCTTGTCATCGATTGCGTGTCAAAGAGGCAAAATACAGCAAAAGGCGTCCATTAACTAGGGTACACATTGATGCACAAACGACAGCAAGTGGCAACATGGCAAACAATTGCATTATCACCAAGTTGCGCAATTTTTCAATTCAATTCAATTATTGTGGGCAGCATGCAATAATCACCTGTGCAAATTGTGCAAAGACACCTCCTATTTTTAAAGTTCTACAAAGCATTTAGCTTTTTTACATAATATTGAAGCAGGCCAATATGGTTAAACACACCTGCTCAGTTGGGTCTGCACAAATAGAATGGTTTTAGTATACATTAATGTTAGGCTCATGTTAGCTACAGTTCTTATCGATCCCTACTTGCACTGAACGTGATTAATTGAAGCGTTGATTATGTTATGCTGCTGTTAGTTACAGCGTTGATTATGTTATGCTGCTGTTAGTTACAGCGTTGATCATGTGATGCTGCTATTAGTTACAGCTGTTGTCGATGACTAGTTGCATCTAACGGATTACATGATTAATGCCGTGTGTGTTTTGTCTATTACAATACATTTTGCCAAAATGCTTTTGCGTTCAGTTCATAATTGAGGTGTGCTTTCTCTGCGTATAAACCAAATATTTTAACATTTTCAGCAGAGCTTAACATAATCGGCAAGATTATGTAATTGAACAGTAATAGTAGCAGTCTTCCTCAACTGATTCGCCATTTTTCACACACAATCTACTCTTAACGGATTCACCTATAATCACTTTAAACATTTCTAACAACACATAATAATAATATAAATAACTGAATGTATTCTCAACAGCTCAATTAGCTGCTAATTCGATTGGTTTTATTTTGAGTGTTCCCCAATTGATTTGCTTCTACATAACACACACACACACACTGCTCGAAGCCAATCTGCCAACTAATAGATAAAGAAAACCAATGCAATTTAACCTGAATATCCTTATGAGCAATCGGTCTGACAGCTGTGGAGCACTAAATGAAGAAGAAGGAAATCACTCGACCGTGTGCAGCATCTCTAGACGTTTGGCACTCATAGCATCGGTTGTGAACATAATATCACATAAGATCGTAAAAGATATTTGCTACTCTAAGCTAACCAAAGCAATGAAATATGCGTAACTTGCATAGCAGCTGTTGCTCTCGCTCCTCAGTGCTCTCTAGTGCAATGCTGGAAGGGAATGGGTTATGCCAAATACACCTTCGTTTTTGTTGCTCATACATCAAAATGCGAAGCAGCCGCCTGCCGCAAAAGGCTACAAAATTCAATTTACTATGCGCGCTTTATGGCCGAGTCCTGCCCTGTCCTGCTCTGAACTGCTCTGCACTGACGAGTCGTGTCCTGTCATCTCCTGTCCTCCTGCCGTAGTCCATACTCCCCCTGACGAGCGACTACTCCACACACACAACACACAATATCCCAGTCCAGGCGCAACGAATCAGACTTTGTGGCTGTGAGCCATCGTCTGTTCATTTTGCTGCTGATTTTCATGCATGGCACATACACGCACACGCACACAAATAGAGACAGAGAGAGACAGAGAGAGAGAGAGAGAGAGAGAGAGAGAGATAGTAGTATGCAGGAGCAAAAAGAAGTCATTACAAGTGCTTGCTTATTAAGTTCCATGGCTCATTAGGCGCTGACAATAAACGCCGTCAAAACACCAACAGCACCAACAACAATCAGCCGAATCGCTGTTGAGCAGCGGGAGTCAACGCCAAATGAGTGGCGCAACAAGACAAGCAGCCTAATCCTGGCCGCATTATCTAATTGTCAGTCTTAGCAGATGATTACTGTACTAATTTCACTCGCATAACCTGCGGCGTGCAACGTCGCCGCCACGAGACGCTTGCAAACAGACTAAGCCACCGCTTGAACCGTTGGCAATCAGCAAAATTGTAAAACCGTAAACACCATGACCAGGACTAAACGGACGCAAATTGAAACGGGCGGCTGTTTCGGGCTGGGCTGGGCTGGGCTGAGCTGAGTTGGGTTCGGTTCGGTTCGGTTGGGCTAAGCAGGCAGCCAGAGGAGCAATCGAAGCCGCCAACACCGCAATCAAAATCGTAAATGTTTACCATGCATGTGAGTGAGTGTGTGTGTGGTGGGAAAATTGGAAAACTGAGCATACTGGATGCAGGGTTGAGGGAATTGGTGACGCAGGAACTGTGGTCACAGCAAATCGTTGACGCCAGCGGACATTGAACAAAATGTTTGTCTGTCTTTTTGTTTGCATATGTAAGTGTGTGCGTGTGTGTGTGGGCGAGTGTGTGTGTGCGCGTGTGTGAGTAAGCGTTTGATTTAGCTGAAATGTCGTAAGGCTTAGGTCGCTAAGGCAGCAACTTATCGAGCCCTTTCTATTTTGACAGATTATCTTATACTTAATTTGTTTCTTGCGACTTATTCAGCATTTAAGCATTCCAAATTTTCCTTTCCTTTTTTTTATAAACTAAAGCTTTATTTATATTCTTAATATGGCTTGTTCATTTGCTCAGCAATTATTTTTTTATCTCTATCTCTCTCTGATAGCTTTTCCTTTTTTTACAGCTCGCATTTTATTTGTGTAAGTCTTTCTTTTTCGTTTCTGACAATCTCCATTTCAAACTATTTTATACGGTTTTCATTAGCACATTTTATCCCCCCTTCTTCTTTTAATCAATTTTTAATTTTCTTGTGTTTTTGCTCGTTTTAACTTCAGCCTTATTAATTATAATCTCGTTCAAATCGTATACATAAAAAAGTTCATCTACATTCTTAAGACTTTTTCTAGATTCGTTTTTTTTTTTTTTTTTAATTCGTTTTGTCTGTTTTTCGTTCTCATCTTTCCATACTCTTAATTCCCAGTCAGGAATTGCTTCTGTAACATTTTTAGATTTTCTTATGCGACTTCAATACCCTTTTATTTAAGTTGACGGTTAATTCCACCAACGTTCCTTCTCAATGTAATTCCATTTGTCGTCTCTTTTGTCGATTTATTCTCTGACGATTCTAAATACATTCGTTTTCTCCTCTGTGTGCCCCTAAGCTCCACCCACCCACTCAATCCATACACACACACACACAGACACAACTTTTGACCTCATTGCTGCAGCTCACAGCAGTCCATCCACATTTCTTTGCCCGTTTCCCCCTAATTTTCGGAATCACCAATTAAGCCCTGTTTAAAGCACGATTAAGCCCCTGCCGCACTGTCTGGTCGGCTCCCATCAAGCTCGTCATCATCAATGCAATTATTGACTACAAATCTCGACGCAGCGCCTAATCCAGCAGCAACAACAACAACCAGGGTCAAAAACAAGAACGAGAACAAATCGACGGGCAGTCGGTTAGTCGGTCCGTCCGTGAGACGAGGAACAGTCATGCGAGAGAGAGAGCAAATACATACTTACATGGATGTGCATTTGTATGTAGATGTTGATGTTGGCAAGGGACGAAGACGAGGACGAGGACGAGGCAGCGTTGGACCAAAGAGAATACGAACGCAAAACTGGGGCACAGCTGAGCAGGGCCAACAATTTGGGCCACATGCGGGTGGCAAGTGAAAAATTGGCCACTGATTAAATTCAACACGTTGTGGGATTAACTAACTTGTATTTTATTTGCGGCCAAATTGTGTTGTTAACTTCGCCACACGTATACTCACACACACACACACAGACACACACACACATCCAGACTAGCAATAACATTCTGCCTGTTTTTTTCCCTTGGCCAGCCTGCGTTTGAAAAAAACACTTCGCGAATTTCTTAACGTGGACGCAGTTTTTCCTTTTTGCCTTTTCTTTCTTTTTTTCAATTTTCCCTTTAGGGCTAGTCAACATTTTTTGCTACCGCCGTCTCCACTGCCAACGCGGCAGCGTCATTAGCGACAACAAAACACAAAAAATGGAAGCAGTCCGGCAGCTGCCGCCGCCGGCGCAAAATCGTTTTTTGTTTCTCAAGTTTGCTCTCAATGCTGGAACGACGAATGGACCAACTCTAAACTGTGGTCGCTGGGCTTGGATTGGGGTTGGAGGTGGGTGCTGGTGTTGGTGTTAGGATTGGGCTTAAGTTTGGGGAGTTGCTTTCGCTGCCTGCCTGCATTTTTCCAGCCCTGTGCCACGTCTTACCGCCAAAACCAAGCAGCAAGCGCACATCACTTGAGGCAACTTTCTGCACTCATTTCGCACGTACACACACACACACACACGCACACTAACACATAAATATATGACTATAAGGACACAGTCACACAGTTGGCCAGGCAACAAAGTTGAAAGCTTTGCTGTCATATAAAGTAAGAAACTGTCTCTTTGGCATTTTGAATTTAGTCACCAAAGCTAGGCTGATACTCTATTAACATATATATATATATATATATATAAAGCATATTTTATCGAATAGATATTTTGTCACCTTCACTTTCTCCTTTATTAAATGATATTGCGTTTCAAAGCAAAGAAGTTTGTTTTTGCATTTCTCATCTCTTGATTTTCATATATTATTATTTGATCTCTGAAATAATATTTTCTGGGCAAGTCTCATTTCATAGTATATCTTTTTCTATATCTCGATCTGGCACTTTGCTGCTCGTGCCTGTTTTGTGGCATATTCCTTAACGCCTGCTTTGTCGGCTGGCTGCTGGGGACAGCCGCGACAATCAGTAAAGGCAGCCAAGGGGATAAAACTGCCGCTCTGCTCGGCTGGGGGCTGAATTAGAGGCTTTCGCCGTACACGAAAATACAGTTAGCTTGAAGCATTTGCCGTATTTTACTGTCACGGCCCAAGAGTGTGCCCCTCTCTGTGTGTGTATGTTTGTGTGTGCCTGTGTGTGTAGGTGAGAGAGGCCATGAAATGTTATAGAATGAAACGGAGCTTGGGGTAAGGAGTTGTTGACGTTGGGGGTTTTCCTTGGGATTGGTGTTGAGGTTGGGGACGGTCGGTGCTTTGGGGTTTTCGACTTAGTCGTTGTAAATTACTTGATTCGTTGTTGGAATTTAATTAACATTTTGCTAAGTTTTACTTTAGAGTTCTAATATCCCGTGTGAGTTTGTGCGAGAACGAGCCATCTCTCTCTCTCTCTCTCTCTCTCTGTGTCTCTCCAACTCCCTCTCTCTGTGTGTCTCTCGCTCTTTCTACCATTAATCGACTCCGTGCGTGTACCACCCTCATTTTGTCCCTCTTTCTGCCTCTCTCTCTTGTGCTTGCTTGGCGTTGGCAAGCAGACAGTGCACTAAATGCGGGCCAAGCTTAGTAAAGTTATGTTTACACACTCTACTTTGCATGTGAGTAATCACACACACACACACGCACATATATATATATAAATATAGTCAGGTAAATGAAATAAAGAACTGTGCAAATTTTATTGTGTATATAATTGCGCATGTAGACAAAATGCTTTTTGAACCATTTATGTGGTTTCATTTTTATTGTGTTTAATTTGCGTTATGTGTGTGTATGAGCACAAATAAAGAAACAAATATACAAATACACACACACATGAATATGGGCGATTATCTTGCTTTGCTCCACATTCGAAACTAAATAGTCCACTTGTAGATTTAGTACCCAGTTGAGTTATATTCAATATAACTTAACTAATCTACTTTACTACGACCACACAGGGAATACATACAAAAAAAATACATCCATAAATGCGCAATTGTTGCCTATTTTTCTACGAGGGTTGGCTGAAGAGTTTCCGACCTCACCTGAGAAAACATACAAGCCAAAAAGTTTGAGGACTTGAAAACTAGATTTATTATTAATTAATTCAATAATATATACCTTACAAATCATAGAACTATCAATAATGAAGCCAATACCTTCTATTTATTTTCCAGCTATTATTGGTACATCTTCCTGAAGCTGATCTACCATCTAGAAGTCCCCAAATCAATGTACTTCTGAAACAAATTGTTTATTTAGTAATCGACTAACTTTTCATACTACACTCGCAAAAGAATGGACTTAATATTCATGTATTTTCATTAGCATATCCTTCATAGAGATGAAGCTTCCTCATCCTAACTAACCAATACCTGAAGCAACAACAGCAACAACTAAAATATTAAAATATTAATATTCATGAATAATTATGCAAAATAAACCAAAATAAGCAAACACCCAAAAATCGGCATACTTCAAAACAAAAACAAATATTGAGCCTAAGAGCAAGAAAAAAGAAAACTCAAAAACAAATCAGACACGCACAACTACACCCATAAAATATGGATACACATGATACTATATTTGAAATAAATTTCGCAAATCGCTTTCATAAGTACTCTATATGCCCTGCTTATGATTTTTATTTCACTGATAACAATTTTAGATAATTGATGACCTACAAATAGAAGCGTTCAGATTTCGCAGAAAAAAGTAATGTTGCTAAAAGCAGCCAAAAACCTATTTCCTTGGAAAAAAAATAAATGCAAATGTTCATCCTGAATACATAAATACTTATTCTTTAATGGCAAATATAAAATATATGTATATAACTTTAACCTCAATTTAAAATCAACAATCTCAAATCAAGAATGTGTTCCCCACAAAAACTAAAATTCCAATTAAAATTGTAAAATGAAACTGAGTCTCAATTAATGCAGCCTTTTATACGGGCAGCCAGCGAAATGTGTACGTAATAATTACAAACTATTGGATTAATATTACAACAATGGCAAATTGAGCAGGAAACGAATGGGGGAAGGGAAAGGTGTTGAGTTACTGAAGGATCCGCAAGGCAGCCAACTGTAACGTGACGTTCTTTTTCAGATTGCGGTACAAATTGAGAAACATGAAATTATGAAGCTGCAATAATGTCAGATATGTATGTATTTGTGTTCATACATTTGTACAATCGATTTCCTAGTAATCAGAAAACTTTTTTTAATTAGTGCACAAAAATACATTGCCACTTTCAGTTCCATTCGATTGCATTATACATTTTAAAAAAGGTATTTACAATATAAATTGAAATAAATTAAAGTCAATTACGTAAAATAAACAAAGCAGAACGTTGAATAAGTATTCTTAAACGGAATGATGGCAGTTGGGGTATCGAGCGCAGTTTCGATATTTCAGTCAGTGAGAATTTAAACGAGAAAATGAGAGTAACGCCATCTGCATACGCAATGTCTTGTCAGTCACCTCCTTTCATAGTTGCCAACAGCTCATTTAGGGGGTGCGATTACGTTGCGGTGCGGCATGCTCCTACTGACGTGCCTGGTACGTTGGATGTTGTCAAAAGCGCATTCTATATATACAGGAAGGCAATTAGTTACCTTATGAAGCGCTGTTTCGCTGGATTTATCTGTTTGATTAGCATGTTAGGACTGAGAGATTATGGAGTTGTTAGCTTTAAGTTCTGTAAAGTGCAACCTGCGGCACATATCCAGACTTCGAATATTATACAAACCGGATACCCCTCCCCTCCTCACATCCTATCCACATTGGCTTTGGGTAAGCACCTCCTTCCATCCCTCAGGTGGAGAGTGCTATACTCAGTCACCTGTGATTCCCCACGTTTATCCTAACACATTTTATTATAAAACGAAAAATATTAAAATTCAAGTAATTCAAATTCCAAAACAGAATGTGCATGTCGGCTGATTAACTCTGATCCAAAAGGGTAAACTTCAGTGTGCCTAAGACAAACCATTGTTTATTGATTTGAATATTATATAATGCTCATAAAAGTTTTAGTTTATTAAATGAAAGCGATGTTTAATGAATTTCCAAAAAGTTTCAAATGCACATATATGTATACATATAAGTAAAAGGGTACCACAAAAGATCAACAGAAACCGAGTGGAATAGTGGTAAAGGGGTTTAGAGTTAACAGTAAGTTCATTCATCGACGTAACGACGCTTGGCTGCCACTCGGTCAGTAAGCTTGAAGAGCATATTGCATGCAGCGCTTCAAACGGATGTTCGGTCAACAGCGGAACTTGTGCAACGGCAGTTAGCAACAACTTGCTTGCAGTAAGTAGCAACAATAGTCAACAAATTTAACCAAGTGTCTGACCTGAAGTACAGTCAACAAAAGCCAACTAATAGCTGATGCTGCTAATGAAGCGAACTTCGAACGTCAAAATTTGCATTTTCCAAAAAGACGGAGAGCTACGCTTATTACTCAAAGTACCCGACATACATACATATATATGTATATATATACATATATAAATACCTATGCATGCAGTACGTTTCCTTGTCTATTAATCCGCCTACATGTTAATCATTGCGTTATTTAAATGGCGACAATCCGCTTCACATTTAATATATGTATAACATCATAAATACATATAAAGCAACATAAATATTTACATAGTGCAGAGCAAATAAATACACTTCTTTTTGCCAACAGCAGCAGCAGCAGCAGCCACTCAGTCAACAGCTCCCTTCTCATCCTAAATATGCTGCTGTATTCTGTTGTCTCCCATTCCCCATTCTGTCGCATCCTTATAACAATGTAAAATTTCATTTGTACGCACACACACATGCACACGCACATAACGCTACATTAATTGATAATTGTTTTGTGCTCAAAAGAAATTAAACAACAGCAGCAGTAACGACAACAAAAACGCGTTTACCCACACCACCCCACCCCATCCCACCACACCTCAGCCTGAACCAACCCATTCCAACACACTCTCTCAGCACCTGCTCTTTAACTCCGCACTTTTCGCTCTCCACGCACCATTACATTCATTGCCTTTCTATGAATGTTTGAGTGCTTCTGTGTGTGTGTGTCGGGGTGTGCGTATGTGAAGCTGTAGGTTTATCTACTGCCATTTGATGCAACGACTATGCGTATACTCTGTAATTGCTACAAAGCTCCTATATCCTATATGAAACATTGAAAAAACTATATCGAGTACTATGTCTTATACTGTTTAAATGAATTACTTCCCGGAACTAGAGTACCATTACTAATTTAATTGAAAGTTAATCCATGCAGGATTTTTTCACTGGATGGAAAAATTTAGCCAAAACATTGGTTTGTCTTTTCTAATTCTTTGCAAAGTATTCCAAAAATTAATGAGAAATGTTTTAAAAGTTTTGTTGGTATGCATGTCAATACAAACGTACAAATATTGAGTTCTTTTTCTGAAATCCAGCTTCAGGATTACCAAAACCCAAAGTTCTACGTAATTCATTGAATTGCCATCTGACACTTTAATTGTGGTAAATAAAAAAAAAATAAAATTTTAAATGTGGTAAATATTACTCCACATATCACACTTTTCAGTGTAGGTAGTCGTTAACTATATGTGTATATACATATATATGTATATAAATAACGGGTGTGTGCTTTTTCATTAACTTTTTGTGCACGCTGTTAATTTTGCAAATGTTAAGGAAAACTTGCGCGATCCGCCTTAAATAGACGCTATACCCTGTACTAAACAAAACAAAGCAGAATACAACTGCTCCTCCACTGCTGCCACCATTCAACGGTTACCTTGTTGAACATTCGCCGACTTAATTGAACGATTAGTTTTTGTACGTGATGCCACGCCCAGCACAACATCGCACCACGAACACGCCTGCCGCCCATGCCTGCCGCTCTGTTCGATGTGCAATGTCCGCTTGTCTGCTTCGGCCACTATTTAATTTTATCTGCTTTGCTTTTATTTTCGTTTTTATCGCAGTAACAAACTATGTTGAACAATTTGCCAGTCAGTCCTGCACCCAACCCCTTCCCTTAATCCTTCCGCACACTTCGCTCTCACTCTTCGTCTCTGTCGGACTCCTACGCAATTCGGTTGCCATTCGTATTCGACTTTTTGACTTGTTCGCTTGCACAAAGCAACAGCAACACAAAGAAATGAAAAAAGTCAAATGCCAGAGCACTATAAAGTCGAAAAGCCACGAGAACAATGGAGACAACAACAACTAATAGTTGTAGCTGTAACGACGACGAAAGCGACAAAAACGACAACAACAACATCAACAGCATCAACAGCAAACAGAACAACAATTTTGTCTTTGGATGGGCGGGGGGAGAGGCTGGTCGCTGTGTGCACGAAGTTGAAAGCGCACAATAAATAAATAAAGCAAACCAAACGAAAACGCACAAAACTATACACAGAAAACAGCGTGTTTGTTGTTGCTAATGTGATACCCATTCTTGTTGCTCATGTTGTTGTTGTTGTGGCCAAATGACATCCACACACACACACACACCAATCAAGCTCGCCCTTATGCATGTAAGTGACAGCGAGCGAAAGCTGGAACAGCGTAGTGACGGCGAAGAAAGGGAGAGAGAGTAAGAGAAAGATGACAAATCGCAAAAGAGAGCGGAACGGTAACTGTTCAGAGCAGCAGCCGTCTTCTAATTTTAAGCAGCACCCATCGACTGGCGACAATATGCCTTTAGGCGACCGAAGAACACCCTTGCTGTTCCTTGTCCACAATTTGTAATTGCTGGCAAACCGAGCGAGAGCAAGCACGCTCCTGGCAACTGTTAATAATGATGATGAAGATGCCGTTCACATGCTCTTCCCACGTCCTATGTTGAAGAGATCGAGCATTACCTTTTAAATTTGTGCTCAATTGGTACTGTAATACTGTGTAATACAGAAAACGGCAACTTGGGCTGCCTGTAACAAATCAGTGACAGAATCTTTTGACTTTGACAGGAAGTGGAACTCATTTAACAGATCAGCAACAGTGTAAAATATACACAATGTAAATGCAAATTTTATATAGAAGAGTATAGCTGCATAGCAGCATCCTATTGTAAATATATACATACGTACATATATGTGCTTATATGTATGTCTATATATAATTTTGAATGACACTGTGGCAGCGGCAATTGTTTGTCGCCATCGTCGTCGTCGCTTACGCACACGCGCGTGATTCAAGCAGGCGTGCGACTGTCAAACGAAAGCTTTCGTAGTGCAAAATAACAGGTTGAGAAGTAGGCTCCTCTGTTAATGTCGCCGACGGGTGCCTGCCACTGTGTGCGTGAGTGCGTGTGCGTGTATACAAACACACGCCGTAATTAATTTTATTTAATTTTCGACAACAATAAAAGCAACAGCAAAGAGTCAAGGAGCGGCAGCCGTCGGCAGAACTATGCGACATTGGGAGGTGAATGGCAGTCGGCAGTTGGCAGTTAACGGTTGGTGGCGCACAGGAAAAAACAAGTTAACAAAACGTCAACAATAAAAAGAAGAAAGCCGGCAAACGGTGACGACGAAGACAATGCAAAAAAAAATACAACACAAATAAAACAACTCTCTTGTCGGCATCAAAATACAATATAAAATAACGGACACATAATTATCAACCACATCAGCATCAGAGTCAGAAGCCGAGTCAGCAGCAGACGACCAACGCATTGATAATCAGCAAAGCGCGGTCAAGATAGCTGTGGGCTGTGTGAGGAGGGAGGAGCAGCTGAAAAGTGTCAGGGATAGAAAAGTCACCACGCAGTTGGCAAAGTTGAGCAGAGAAGGAGCTAGAGGAAAGTAGTGGGAGGAGTACGAATGTGAGAGAGAGGGACAGGAATTGTTGAAACAAAACGAAGTAGGAACTCAAGTTTAACTTAATTGTCAACATTGTGCCTAGCTAAGAAGGAGGAAAAGAAGAGGAACGAACGAACGGAAAACAAGAGCTATATGGAAACGAAGCTGACAGTAAAAGAAACGCATGAAAGTGGCGAAAAGCAGTACGAGCGGAAGAGCATAAAATAACGGTACTAATGATGCAGCACGCAATGGTCCAACAAAATTTTATACAGCTTGGCAGTATAAACACAGCAAATAGCTAAACTTAAACTACTACGGCTTAAAGACGAAAGTCGAAAACCACGACAAGAATGGCGATGAGCATGAGTGCCGTTAAGCGCAGCTCAACTGGCGGTTTGGCAGCCTTAAAGCGTGCACACACAGCTTAAAAGGTAACGGGAGTCGGTGACAGTGCTGCCAACACGGCTTGAATCTAGCTGTGTTGAGAGAGTGCTTTGATTGCAGCAAATAAAGTCTTTTTGCAAGCACATATCCCCAATTTAATGGTGTCCTTTTCTTCTGGTTCCAAATGGGTTTGGCGTATAGGCAAGATAATTTTCTGCTTAGATCTTTTTCTGCGTGTGCGTAAATTAAAATTGAAGCAACGCAATTATTAAAAACAATACACTCACCGGCAACATAAACAACAATACAAATAATCCCACTCCCACTTACGGCTCAGCAAAAATGGATAATTTTCATTTTTTTTTTTTTTTGTTCACTTAACACCTATTATGCCTGTGAAGGAACGCTGACTCTGCTCGCATTGTCCTTGGCTGCTCTCAACAATTGTCTCGTCCTTAATTATGTCTACTCGCGATGCTCATCTACATTCGCATCTATATCTGAATGTATGGAACCAACTAAAAGAGACATCAAATTTTAAAATATTTAAATAATAATGTTTGTTAAAAATATAAGCTTACATAAGCTAATGTAAGCATTCTATGTACATTTATCAAATTGTAATCGTTTTAATTAAGAACAAGTGAGAATGCTGTAGTCGAGTGAACTCGACTACGATATACCCTGAGCCCAGTTGTTAAAAATATTTTTGTTTTATTGGCAAATTTTCCTGGAAAAAGTTTTGCAGGTCTGCAAGTGCACTCTTTTCTTATGGCAGGACCAGGCACTGCAGATTAAAAAAAAACTACGTATACATATGTATATGTATGTATGTGCAAAAACATATTGATGCTCGCGTCGATTATCATGCCATCTCTTTCTTACACATGCTGCTGATAGAAATGAGATCAATATGAGAATATATTTTCGACTATAACTTGGGTGTTTCTTATCCGATCTTAATGAAATTTGGGTAGTCGATTCATAATATGTATAAGTATAATCAGTATTAGATATTCGAGAAACGGAGGTGGTTTTCCAAATTTGAAGTCTATTGCTCTTATAGCCTCTGAGATTCGCGTGTCCACACAAACAGACGGACATGGCTATTCGAATCGGTTGTTGTACTTTATGGGGTCGGAGATGCTTCCTTCTGTCTGTTACATACCCTTGCACAAAACCATTATACCCTTCAGGGTATAGAAAAAGTTGGTTTTTTGAAAGACACAACCTATTTTAGAAATATATATATATATATATAAATATATATTGGCGCCAGGATACTCTTCAGTTGGTAAGGCCCGACTGCAGTTGTAAAATTATTATGAATAAATAAATAAAAATAAATGATATCCCTTTTAGAAATTCAACTGCCAAATTCCCGCCTAAATTTAGCAATTTTTGACTGCTCGACTGGAGTACGCAGCACTCGTTAGCTGCAAATAAGGTCAACTATTTGTATCCCAGCACGCCAGTTGAATCCAATTTCATGGCAAGCAGCCACTAGCTGCAGACTATGGAGTACACAGTCCATACGCCCGGAAAAAACAACATCAAGGAAACCAAACGAATAACTTGAATTGCCAAAACCAACAAACGAAAAAAAAACACCCCGCACGCGTCCCTAATGAGACCCTCCAAAACAACACCCGAGCTTGCTGCCTACCACGCCAAATCACTGAAGACTCAAAACTCGTACCAGGCCGCACAGGACTGAGGACCCGCTTAACTTGTTTGAGCGCCATTTCCTAGACCACTAGATGCCTGCATATTTCTGTCCCACAACAAACCATATAGCTAAGATTCAAATGCTCGCGCGGCAGCAATCAAATTTAAAAGCGTGAATATTTCTAAACGCTGCAAAACAATGCCCGGCATCAGCAGTAAATAGTTGTTTGGAGGTAGCTTGGGTTGCCTGCTAATTATGATTTGCTTAAAGCAAAAGCTAATTACAACTAATTTCATGCTAAAAGCACTAAGAGAAAATACAAAAAAAAACAACAACAAAAAAAAAAAGAAGGGAGAACATAGCAGTCGGGCGTCCCCGATTGCGAAATACTTTGATACCATACATAATCCAACCTGATAACAGGTAGCAAAGATCAGGGTGGGTGTATCCAAGAAAATAGTGTCGAAGTTTACCTTTCAAATTGCAGTATATGTAAGCTAATTACCTTCCTTCTGTAGCTATTAAATTATCGGAGATATGGGATTTTGAAATTTTTTGGAGTACGATCATAGTAATGTACCTTCCAACTTTGGTAACTGTATCTCCCAAAATGCGTCAGATATATGCTTTTATTATTTTTTGGGGACGGGAGTGGGCGTGGTCCAAATTTAATTTTTCTGTATTTTTGATGAGTGGTATTAGCAATGTGTGGGCGTGGCCATATACATTTTCCATCGGTTCTTAAAGGCAGCAGTAATATATCAACCAAATTTGAGGCTCTAACTCAAAAACTGCCATTTAAAATTTTTAGTGTCTGAGGACGCGGAGGCGTGGCATATCACAATCTTTGAAGAACATCGCCAACAACCTACCAACCAAATTTGGGGTCTGTAGCCTTAAAGTTGTGGGAGATTTGTGGCGTTGTCGATTTGCTTCTATCGATTTTATCGATTTCCTAGCCACCCAGTGAACGTAGCACTCCAATTTTTACACTTTGCCTGACGCGGGCACAAACCAGTATATGTTTCAAGTCTCTATCTTTAAGGGTGTCGAAAAAATTTGCGTTCATACAGACGGACAGTCAGACAGCATGACGGATATTGCACAAAACCAATATACCATGATACCTTCGGTATCAAAGTATAAAAAGAACAAACAATAAAAAATAAAAAACAAAATGAAAAAATGTAAAAGAAACGTTCAACTAATTCATTTTTCAAATCAAAGCTGAAAACATGAAAACGGGCGAGAGCAGTGAAAAATCAAATTATATTTTAGTCCTCACAGTGCAAGTGAGTGTTGAAAATGTATAACACACTTATCTGTTGCTGAAATGAGAAATTTTTATCAATATTCCCATTTTCAAGGCTTTTTCTTCAATTATACCGTGCGATTTGTCGCAACTGCGACTTTTGAAATTCTTAACAGTCCTTCTGTTAACAGTTACGTCCATGTTAAGGTAAGTTAACATAACGTTGGTATTTTTAACTGATTATTTCATTTCGAAATATGGTCTGCTTTTTTTGTGTTATATATAGTATGTTTTCTTCATACTGCTCGCATAGCATTCACTTCTATTTATCGATATTTTCAATTTCATTTGGTATTTCACGGCTGATTGTTAATTTTGTTGCGTTTTGTCTAATTAACTTTATCGAGTGGCTTCGGGTGCGTTGCGCAAAACACAGAAGCAATAATAATGGGTGATCTGGACAAATGGATTGAGATTGTGAAGGAATGCAAGTATTTGCCGGAAAATGAACTGAAGAAACTCTGTGATAGGGTCTGCGACATACTGTTGGAGGAGACAAACATACAGCCAGTGAGCACGCCCGTCACAGTCTGCGGCGACATCCACGGCCAGGTGAATACTCTCTCTCTTTATCTCTCTCTCTCTCTCTATCCCTCTCTCTCTATCCCTCTCTCTCTCTCTCTCTATCTCTCTCTCGGCATTTCGTTTCCCTAATCACAACCACATTTTTCATATATACTGTGCTTGCTGATCTTGCGTCCAAACAGTTCTATGATCTGGAGCAGCTGTTTCGAACCGGCGGCCAAGTGCCCGACACGAATTACATATTCATGGGCGACTTTGTCGATCGGGGCTATTACAGTCTGGAGACATTCACCCGACTGCTGACGCTCAAGGCCCGCTATCCAAGCCGCATTACGCTATTGCGAGGCAACCACGAGACGCGACAGATAACAAAAGTCTACGGCTTCTTCGACGAGTGCTTCAGCAAATATGGCAATGCGAATGGCTGGAAATACTGTTGCAAGGTGTTCGATCTGCTCACTATCGCTGCCGTAAGTCAAATCCATACAAAACACTTTCTATATATATATATATAAATATATCAATATATCTATATACACCCATACCACATTTTGCGGCCAAGACTTTCCACGAAAAAGCCGTATAAGGAATTAATTATTGTAACACAAATTTATACAAATTCTATTGGATCGCTTCCAAATTATATATACGATGAAGAAATGGTATCCTGTAGATCACTGCCGTCCTCATTTTTCGCTGATAAGGATGGGCCTGGCTTAAAAAAGTTGTGCAACGTTGCTTGTCTTGCCTACGTGTATATTTCGTTCTTCAGTTAATGGCTGAAGAAGATTTAGCGGTAGCTTCAAATCTTCATTTCGCTTATCGATCGTTAGCTACTCTTGATGTGAATAAAGTCTAAACGTTGGCTTCTAGCCTCAAACATATTTGAAATAAACTTTATTGGAAAACAAAGCTATCAAAGCTGATAGCGCAAACAGTTATAATTATCTATAATTTAATGTCATCAGATGCAGTTGAAAGCAAAAATAATTATAATAATATATAATAATTATAATAATATATGTTTCTTTAAAAAATCGATATAAAACTCCCTGACTTCTATCCGCTATTATAGATCATCGACGAGACTGTGCTGTGCGTACACGGCGGCCTGAGTCCTGAGATTATAACGCTAGATCAAATACGGACTATTGAGCGAAATGGTGAGATACCCTATAAGGGAGCCTTCTGTGATCTGGTCTGGTCCGACCCGGAGGACATGGAGTATTGGTAAATGACTATATATTTGGAATGTTTTATTGTTTTTTTATTTTTATACTTAGATACCGATGGTATATTGTATATATTATATTGGTTTTGTGCAATGTCCTTCATGCTGTCTGTCCGTCTATGTGAACTTTACTTTTTTCGACACCCTTAGAGATAGAGTCTTGAAACTTTGAACATATACTGGTCTGTGCCCGCGTCAGCCATATGCATATCTTCCACAGTTTGTAATATGTTACTGGTAGTTCCCCTAAGAGATCAACAAAAAATTGAATGGCCACGCCCACTCCGACTCCCTAATCCGATACATATGTTAGCGTAAATCGATAAGACCATATACCTCGCACAATTTGAAAGCTAGAGTAACCAAACTTGAAGGCTATATTGCTAGTAACACTCCTCAAAAATCCAGAAAAAAAAAAATGTGGTCCACGCGCACTCCCGCCCCCAAAAACGATAATAGCCTGTGTCTCCCGCAGTTTAAAAGCTACAAGTACCAAACGTGGAAAGAAGATTATTATGAACCTTCTCCATAGTTTTGTTCAGCCACGCCCAAAATATATCTCCCATAATTCAAGAGCTACATACAGTTAACAAGCTTCGAAGAAAGGTAACTAGGTTATATGTACCGCAATGTGAAAGGCAACACTGAAACGTTCTCTCCTTTTTTTATATATTTATTTTAGGGGCCAGAGTCCGCGTGGTGCTGGCTGGCTGTTTGGTCATAATGTAACCAAAGACTTTATGACCATCAACAATCTGGATTTGATATGTCGAGCACACCAGCTGGTCAACGAGGGCATCAAATATATGTTCGAGGGCAAGCTGGTTACAGTTTGGTCAGCGCCCAATTATTGCTATCGCTGCGGCAATGTGGCAGCCACACTCAGCTTTGAAACGGCGCAACAGCGCCAACCAAAAATCTTCCTAGCCGTTCCCGATTCGGATCGTGTCATACCCAAACAAAATACGACGCCTTATTTCTTGTAGAACTCTCAACGGTATTGCTGAAGTCAACAACAAGAAACGGATACGATCAACCGACCAAAACGATGCTCCGCCCGTTTGCACTGCCAGCGACCAAATTGAATTGAATTAACTACCGATGAAATCGGCAGCCGCCAGCAGATAAGCCAAAACTCCATCTACGCACATACACACAGACACACACACACACACACACATATATATATATATATATACACACACAAGCGCACAAACTTGTTACTACATTAGTTAATCGTTAAGCGAAAAGAAAAATCAGAAAAAACGTATTCATAGTTATGCTCAAAAGATTTGTTCAACCTTGTTTCCGGTTAATCAGCCGTTATTTTATACGTATTTCTTATCTATTTGTAGATCAATAATATATATTTGTTTACCATTGTGCTACTTGTAGTTAAAGCCGATCGTGGATGAAAACCGATCAAAGGAAAATCATAAAAGCAAAAGACAAATTTGTAAATTCATTTCATTTTTCTTCATCGTCTGAGAGAAACGTTTCAACTGTATATACATACATATAATGTGCCTGTACTCCTATTTAGATATCTAAAAATACTTAGGGACATTTTCCAAATTGATTGGGAAACTCCCTTCATATACAATATCTTAAATGCTTAGTAAAAAACAGATTGCAAGCGATTTGATTCACCGCTTATTATTATTATCACACTGGCATATCTAGACCCTGATCTATCAAAAACTATATATATATACATCACTATGTTCACGGTGCAGCTTAAATGCAAGATAGTCGACCGAGTAACGTAGAAATCTTAAACCCATCTCAAAGGGAATCAGTTGATTTATTTTGAAGATGACAGATACCATTGAGGCATTTCCAATGAGATAACTAATTGCTGAACACATATTGATTATCAAGATAAGATCTTCCGTGTCAATGACCAATGTATTTTGTGAAGACCTCGTATATTCTTCCATCATTTTGCCTTCTCCAAAGGTTTCATTTTGTTAAGTAAAGTTAAGAATGTGAAATTCAAATCTGTGTTCTATAATAATAAAGAATGTAACACGTTTAGTTATAATGCTTCGAACATTGTGAAATAAAATTACAAATAAAAATGCAATTAGCACCAATGAATCATAATTGCAAGTGCTCAGGTCATGCGCTCTCGCTCGCACAACAGCAAGTCAATTTTTTGCCCCAAACTCGCACCCGATGTTTGTAAACAGAATTTGAGGTTTTAATAATTTGAATTTATTTGCACATCAGAATTGAAATCATTCAAAGATATAGATACCATCAAAATCAAATGACTTTAATCCTATGCAATAATAAACAATGACTATTTCATATAATTTTTAAGGTATAATTATTAATTTTTGTTTTTGTTTTCATGGCTCCCGGCCGTGTCACAGTGTATGCAGAGTGTAACAACAATTACGATATACTTATATAAACAAATGGCTAAGCAAAATAAATTAATAGTAATGGTTTGCCTATAAGCAAAAACAACAATAGCCTTTTAGGATTAGATTCAAAAAATATATATAAAAAAATGAAACGGCAATGCAAAAAAAAATGTAAAAAATAAAACGTGCAGAATTTAAAAAATAAACAAAATTATTGAAATTGCAATTTTCCTGTTGGACTGGGGAGTTATCATCGTTGTTGTTTTGTTTGTTGTAGTCGTCATAATTTTCGTATTGGCGGCTGTGTGCTGCTTAAGGCTTCAACTCATAATCTTAGACGCGTTGAGCCCTATGGGAGGGGGCAGTAGGTGTTGTTGCATCTACTGCGGCGCAATGTAGTTGTGCTCAAAGATGTCCAGCTCATTCTGTATGTAGTTGGCCTTGTTTCGCAACAGCTTCAGTTGCTTCTGATTGGCCTCGAGCACATTCAGCTGCGCTTCGAGCGTTTTCAGCTCCTCGTTCATATCGGTGGTGGCGGTGTCCACGGTGCGGCACAAGCGCGCAAATGTGCTCGACAGCTCCCTATTGGAATATGGATGGTGGTAGCAATCAGCCCAGTTAAGAAATAGGCAAAAGATAGTACAAAAAAAATACTTACTGCTGCACCTGGTGGCTGCAGTTCGCCGATGTTAGATCCACAATCATTTTGAGCTTCTTGGTGGCATGTCGCACATACTGACCCTTAAAGGTGCGCTCCTTGGTTGAATTTGTCCAGGAGAGGCGCTCATACAGATAGATGCAGCCATAGAGGGCACCAATACCAACGAGCACACGCCACCCGATCGTTTTCAGCATCTGTAAGTGTTTGGTATTCAGGACATAGCGATACAATAGCACCTGCCAGGCAGCTGGTAAAATATGATTTTTGCCGCCTTACTACTCAACACTTACGATGCCAGCGACGACGAGACCGCCAACGGTGCCCTGCGATCCAATTGAGGACATAGCAAACCGTGATATAACCGACAGCTGTTCGGGCGTAATGCCAGCAACGCCCGGTGTCGGCAGCAGGCAAACGGGCGTCGTCTCCACCGGAGTGGTTGCGGGTGTAACAACAGTGTGCTGCGAGTGGAGAGCGAACGGAAAATTTGTATGAGTCCACCGAAGAAATGAGTTAGTTTTGCGTTTGAGGAGGATTAAACTTACCCCAATACTACTCTGGCGATTGACCAAGGCGGGTGTATGCTTTTTGCTGCGCTCGCGCACTTTGCCCGTGAATCGCTGTATCATGACCGCAATGCCCCAACTGAACTTGAACTCTAAATCCTCCTGGAAGTCGGCGCACAGATTCTGGCAGTTCAATGAGTATAGCATTTCGAAGGGCTGTGTGCGCACCGCCAATTTGGCGCTGTGCGTGCTCAGCTGCTCGTTGGGCACTAGGGCGTGCATGCGATCCGTCATTTCCGTTTGGGCTGCCTCCACATTCATGGCCAGCGCCATGGAGAGGCGGGCGCGCAAATTGCTGCCGAGCCCGCTTTCGACGTGAGCGTTCAGCTCCTTCTTATAAATGTTGAGCACCAGACGCTCCGGATGGAAGGGCATATTGAACTCATCGATGAGTACGCCCAGTCGCCAGATTTCCTCATTCAGTGCTTTGGATACCTTTTCCTCGACCTCTTCGACCAAATTGTGAATTTTCATTTTCATTTCGCGCGTCACTTGCATCATTTGCGTTTCGGTGCCCTGAATGCGTTCGGTTAGCATATTCTTCTGATCCTGCTTTAGATTGCGAAAGATTGTGATGCGCTCATAGATGTTGTCCAGCATGGAGCGCATATCGCCAGAGACGCTCTTGCCGCGCGAGCTGTGCTGCTGGAATTTGGTTTTGACCGCGCTCTGCGAGATGCACTCTTCAAATTTGCGCTCAAAGTCCTGAAACTCGAAGTAACGAATCTGAAAGCCCTCGGCAATGGCACCCATATGCGGTGGATTGCCCTTGGACTCCTCGATGCGCGCCTGCAGCGTCTCACGGGCGGACACAAAGAACACTCGCTCCTGGGCCTCCTTCTCATTGCTGACCTTCAGCTCTTTGGTGAGGAAGTCGATGCAGCGCTCCGTGTGCTGTGATTTAACCTGCAGATGGCAAACACCAGCCGCCAATACATGAATAATTATTAACCATCTGACTTATAAAGTGCACAAATATTAGATTATCACATGAATATGTCTGCAAATCGTTTTAATCGATCTGTACTCGTGGCTCATACGTAAATGTCTTACAGGCAAAACTGATCATTGATCATTTCATTAGACCAATTGATATTAATGATTAGCATTGAGATGAAAGTAAGCCTTACATTTTACAGTTTAACAACTAGATTTGTGATTCTACGTTTAGTTAACTATCGGTAGACATATTCATGTTGAATCGAAGCAAATCAAAACCAAGATTAAGTAAAGAGCTCGTCGGGATCTGGGTCTGGGTCTGGGATGACATTACCTTAGCCAGCTCCTGGCGTTGTCAACATTACATGTCGGATTTGGTGGGGTAGTATAGTAAACAAGAGTAATGAAATATACAACAACATTTACAAATACGCTAACAATATCCATCCAAAGATAGAGAGAGAAAGACAGAGAACAAAAATTATCTTACCGATTCCTGAAACTCTGGCTCATTGGCCGAGGCATCCCAGCGATTGTTCAGTATAAAGATATTGGGCTTGGAAAGCTTCTGAGAGACGGTGTGAAAGAATTGCTTTTCTGCCCGTGTCATTGTTGACTCCGCATTCAGGACAAGCACAAATACGTCCGCATTGAGGCAATGATTGTCAATCCAATCATCCAAATTGGCGGAAACATCAACGCCCGGCGAGTCCACAAAGACGACATCATCGCGCAGTAGGCTACAGCGTTCCCGTGGCCAAAAGATGCGCACCAGACTGCTCTCGCTCAGCTTTTCCTGGCATAGCGCGTTCGCCAGTTGTTTAATATTCTGGAAAAAATAAGTTAATCAATATCGGCACAACAAAATAATGATTAATCACACATAGTATATAGATATATATAAATCGACGAGTCTGCCGAGACTAAAAGATCTAGGAGCACCATATTTGGTAACCTTATGTATATCACATATTTGAAATGTTTTGACGATTAATTGGTTTTTGCTATCGCACATACCACCACATTGAGCTTCTCATCGGAGCCCTCTTTCATGAGATAGGCCTCGCCGCCATCGCTGCCCTCCACCTGGCAGAAACAGTTTGTTGTATGCCCAATGCCGCTGGGCAGAATCTTTTCGCGCAGCATGGCATTAATGACGGAGCTCTTGCCATTAGAGGTGCGCCCAAAGAAGGCCACCTTCATGTGATCCCGCTGCAATACCTCACGGATCGCAGCCACCTTGTGCACATAGCTCTCAAATAGCTCACGCTCCGCCTTGTCCACAATTTCCGCGTCCGCATGAAGAGCTGCAAGGCAAGGAGGTGGTGAATGAGTTATGTAACTACGCTTGATAGCTGCTGCTTACCATTAATGAATGTGGTTGTCTCGAGCACATACTCCTCGATTTCACCATATATATCGTTGATCTTCTTCTTGGCGCGCACGAATATCTGCAGCGGCGATTTGTCATTCGATTGATACATGCGATTATCAGTAATGGCGTTGTAGTTGGCCGAACCGGGCGATAGATTGTGACGAGAATCGTCCACAGAGTCGGTGCCCGTTGAATTTTGGTCGTTGCCGGAGGGGCCCGTTTGGCCAGTCACCAGCGAGATGGTGCGATTCAAGTAGGCCGCCATTGGTTTGGTGAATTTGCGTGAATTGCGTTGCGATTTGTTAAACGAGAGAGAATTTTGATACAAAACAAAAGGTATGCAGCCTATGCAGATACCCTTGCCCCTTATCCCTGTCCCTTTTGCCGGTGCAACTCACAAAAACAAAACGAAACCAACAAAATCCAAACCAAGAACTAATCGATCAAATTATAAAATAAAAGTGCACGTTGATTTTGGATTTCGTTTGGCGTTTCGGGCATGTGATGGATATAAGTATAAGTATAGGTATAGGTATAGGTATCGGTTTTGGATTTGCTGCCTCTAATTGCTGCTGCTGGTTGCTGTTGGTTTGTACTGTTTTATTTATTCCTCGTTATTTTTTTGTTGAAATACTCAAAAATCAAAGGCACAAAACTGAAAAGACAAGGTAAACGTAACAAAATATGACATCAAAGGCGAAACTAAACAAAAATAATATCAACAAAAAAATGAAATGAAAAAGTCAAAGTGAAAATTAAATATTTGTTCTTTTTTCCACACACAAACACGCCGCACACAAAGATGCTGCAACGGCGCAGTTTATTTATGTATGTGTGTATTTGCAATCGTAATCAACGAAAAAAATATATATTTATATATGCATGTGCTGATATACAGATAATTTTTTGCTGATTGGGTGGTGTTGCGTATTTAACTTGAGTTGGGGCTGGGTTATTATACCTGGCCAGCAACTAACCTGATTGGTGTTTATTTCGCTCATCGTATGTTTATATTCCGGCGAACGCGACCCAAAGCACGCAGCCCGCTAGTTCACGTTGGTGTTGTCTTCGTGCTTGGGCTTGGTCCGTTATGAAATCGCGCTGCAATTTGTCAACTGTATGCACATTTCAACTAACTACAACTAATTGTTTGTTTTCTCGTTTTGCGCTGCACAAATGCCGTTCAATTTGCCTATAATTTGTCTATAAATGATGTAACACGGTGCGCAAATCGGCTAACAGAGCTGCAATATATATAACAATATTTTATCGATGGGCCACTATCGGCATAACATTTGTGTCGGTCGGTCGATAAATTGCCGTTGTAGCCGCGTGACCAATAATGTTGAATAACAGTGCACAGTGATCCCGCTGTTACTTACCGCCAAAATTTGAATGAATGAAATGCTCTGAAGGCGTTCGTTTGTATATTATTGTTTTGTTTTTTTTTATTAGGTTTTTTTGAGGGTTTTTCATTCCACTTGTTTGTCTGTATTTTAAATTTCGTTATTATATTTACTGGTTTGCAATAAATTACATAAAATAACAATATGTTTCCATTGTTTAAAGTAAACGTAAAAGAAAAAAACTATATAGTTAAAGGGTAAATTAAAAGTAAAATTTTACAAAGTTAGTTTTTAGATATTAAGCGGGGTTTTGAGTGGTTCGGGTTTTCTTTCGGTAAGTTTAGTCAATGCATTATATACCGCAAACATAATATCGGCTTAAAGTGTAATTAAGTAACAAACTAATTAAGCAGTTCAGGAAGGACATACGAAAAGCAAAGCGTTTTTTGTAGTTGGAAAAAATGCTAAACATAAATTTGGTAAAGTGATGGGGGAAAAATGGGTTGTGTGCAAACAGTTGTTTCCCATTATAGATCGATCTTAATATGATATAAATAGCGCTTAAGTGATTTTATTTTTGCATTTGCATTTTAACATTTCTTTCTTCATTCAACGTGTTTTTTTTTTATATATGTCTCATTTATAATTTAGCTACACTACTAAATATAAAGTTTGCCTTATTTCCAACTTATTGTTTTGCTGTTACATATTTCGCATTTGGTTATTACTCTTGATTTTCCTTTGCTAGATTTGTTCAACTTCTCTTCTCTGTCTCACGCTATCGCAATATCAACGCCTTGTTGTCATTTTCATCATACTTATATGATTTATCGTCAACTCCATCATCTCCATCTCCGTCGATTCTCTCTTGTCTATTACTTGCTAACTGCTAATATTTTTGCTTCACGTTTCGAATTGTTAATTGGTTTAACATTAATATTATTATTGTTGTGTTGTTGTTTTTGTCGTTCTTCTTCTTCTATGTTTTTAGTTGTTGTACATTTTCTGAACTCCGCCCCCCGCAGCCACAGCACACTACTGCATTGGATAATGAATTCGCTGTGCCTAGATGCGCTTACTTCTTCACCAGCTTCATGAGCGCATCGGTGGAGAAGGACTTGGGACGCTCGATGGGCAGGCCGAGAGCACGGTCCCAGACAAGGGAGGCAAGCACGCCGAGAGCACGAGAGACGCCGAATAGTACGGTGTAATAGTTCATCTCCTTCATGCCATAGTATTGCAGCAGAACACCGGAGTGAGCATCCACATTGGGCCAGGGGTTCTTCACCTTGCCAAGTTCATTTAGAATTGGTGGCACCACCTTGTAGATGTTCGATACCAGCTGGAAGGTCTCATCATCAGGCAGATGCTTAAGGGCAAACTCGCGTTGGCAGGTATAACGAGGATCGGTCTTGCGCAACACAGCGTGACCATAGCCGGGCACAACCTAAAAAGTCAACAGACAGATTAGAGATAGTCTTCGAGCTATTGGTACTATGGTAAATGAACGCACCTGTCCGGACTTGAGCGTCTTCCAGATGTAATCCTTGAGCTGGTCCTCACTGGGATTATTGCCAGCCTCCTTCTGCAACTTACGCAGCCAGAGGAGCACCTCCTGATTGGCCAGACCGTGCAGTGGACCAGCCAACCCGTTCAAGCCTGCGGCAAACGATAGATACGGATCACTGAGTGCGGAACCAACCAAATGCGTGGTGTGAGCGGACACATTGCCACCCTCGTGATCACTGTGAATGGTTAGATAGAGACGCATCAGCTCGGTGAACGGGACAGTGTCATAGCCGAGCATTTTCACGAAATTGGCAGACCAATCCAGACTGGAGTCAATCGCACGGGATCCCTTGCCGCCGCGATACGTATTGCAATAGATGGTGGCAGCAACCACCGGCAGTTTGGCAATTAAATCCATGCTATCCTCATAAGTCGATTCCCAGTACTTCGATTTGTGCACGCCCGCAGAGTATGCCTTGGCGAATTTGCTGTCATGATTGAGGGCCGTGACGGCGGCAGCAAACTGCGACATCGGATGCAGTGTGGTGGGCATGTTGTTCAGCATGGTAACCACATGCTGGGGCAGGGCAGCACGATCGGCCCATTCGCAGGATAGCTGCTGCACCTGACTCTGGGTCGGCACCTCACCGGTAATCAACAGCCAGAAGAGGCCCTCTGGCAGTGGCTCAGCTCCACCCGGGGCGGCAGGCAGTACCTTCTGGCATTCGGGAATGGATAGGCCACGGAAGCGAATACCCTCATCGGGATCCAGCACAGAGGTCTCTGTAACCAGAGCCCTGATGCCGCGCATGCCACCGTACATCATATCAATGGTCGTCTCGCCCATTTTTGTTGCACCATGCTGTTTCCTGAATGCCTTAACCCGCTCCTGCTCTTGGGGGATCTTTGCGGCAAGCACTTCGCGCAGGCTGGCGCCATCAGAAGCAATTTGACGCACATAAGCGCCAACAATAGGAGCTTTCTGTAACGAAATACAAAAAAAAGTAAAATTAGCAGGATGAAACCTTCGCAATCCAATTTCTTTTTTAATTTTCTTTTCTATTTTAATCTTTTCAACGTCTCATTGAATTATTTTAAACGAAAAACTAGAAAGTTGGCAGCCCTGAAATGGATATGCTGAAATGATGCTCACTTTGGCTGGCTACCTCCTTGCCAGGCTTATGCTCTTGCTGTTCTTAAGCGTAATTGTTTGGTTTATCGATAACAGTCAGCTGAGTTGGGCCAATCCAATTGGCTGTCATTGAACCGCACTTCAAGGCGCATTTACGCGTGAAATTACGTTCAACTCAAGTTGTATTGATAAGCAACGCCAATTCTCAAACACACACATATACATGCGTATACATTTTTTGATAAGAGCAGAGAAAAGCAGCGACTGCAGCAGCCTCACTGCTACATCTGCATTCTCCATGACTCAACCGTTCGCTGATCAGACATTGCCCCAGTGGCAGTAGTTTGTTTTTATTCTTCCTGCTCTCATTGTTGTTTGCATAATTCGCTATCAAAGCACACACGCAAAAACAGAAGCGAAAAAAAAAACAGACGAAGACGGCAGACCGACTGCGGCGTCGAAAAAAGCGCGCCTTACTCAAAAGATCAACGCAAGTTTGACCGCAAGCAGGAAGAAGAGGTAAACACAAATCCGGTTACAACTAGTTTTTTTTTTGTTGCTCTTACGATCAGGCCATCGAGACTGAAGCTTACAGCGACAGGGAAAATTCCAAAGCCAAATAGCGCTGAGTTGCTGTTGCCACGCGCGGCGTCTACTCAGATGAATCGACGTGGTAATGAAAACGGAATCCAAGCTCAAGCGCAAAGTGCAATTGACGCGGGCCCCCTTTCCTCTCTCGGTCCCTCTGCGTTCATTGTTGTTTTTTATTTTTTTTTGCGGCTAGTGGGTCAGCAAATTCAATTAACCATGTGAACTTGTGGCGCCGCCAAGCGACGGACTCGTTTTCAAATTGAATTCCATGCCTTATATTTTTTGTTTAGTTTGCTTTGTGTATATGCATATCGATATTGATTT
The DNA here is from genome assembly GCA_035044025.1 of Drosophila paracracens. NCBI lineage: Eukaryota > Metazoa > Arthropoda > Insecta > Diptera > Drosophilidae > Drosophila > Drosophila paracracens. Next base: position 4,803,177 of record JAWNMN010000400.1, on the reverse strand, counting down.
GTGTGTAAACATAGATACACACTAACCGGTTGGTACTCTCCGGTGTCCCAAAAGCACGAATTCATTGATAAAATTATATAATTTACGCATACTCTGCTTGTCATCGTTTACCGATATTATAAGTGGGATGGATGATGGCCTCCCGCCAGCAAATGCAACAAATTGATCATTTTAAATTAAACAGCGTGTAATTTATGGCATAAATTGATATAATAATGATTAAATAATTATTAATCATTATCAATTACATACATAGTAATTTATATAGAATAATTTAATAGAATAATGATAAATCCACTCCACCCTTTCCAATACACTACAAAAAGTGTTGATTAATGCGAAACTATTGAAGTATCGTAAACGCAGCCTCCCCATCGATTAAAACACGATACTCATGATAATTACGGTAAACGCAGAGTGACCAAAATATCAATAAAGTGCAATCTGAGCTCATTTTGTTGTAGAAATAAAACGAGAAAAAACAAAACGTCGTTTTGTTAGGTGCACAAACCGCAACCGCAGCCACGACGTCAGTGTCAAAGTTAGTGCTCTCAACGCAGTTACATACACACACACACACACACATGTAAATGCAAGTGGTAATTAAGATGTCAACATTTGCTAGTGTTTGTGTGTATGTGTGTTTTTTGCTCGGCTAATCATGCGCCAACAAAAAAGAACAAGAACGAATACGAGCAAAGAAGGAGGGAGTGGGAGAGTGGGTGCAAGAAAGTGAGAGATAAGAGATGACATCAACCGTTTTGCCTAAGCTTGCGTAACAGTGCTAATAATGCAAAGACATGCGTCACCCAAATGCTCTCTCATCTCTCAACACACCGGTTACACACGCACCACGCACGCTTAAGTCTCGCACTCAGTTTTACGCACACAAAGCGCATTAATCTGCGTAATTTGTTCTTGTTGTTTGCATAATTAATGGTGGGCGATCACTATCTTATCGCTGGCCGAGATACTTATTCTTTCCTATAGATACTTGATTATTTGTGTATGCGGATATGTATATACATATTTTTTTTTTTGCGCAAAGTACATTTGTTTGCATAATACATGTGAAAGTCGTGAACATAATCAGATTAGTTTCACGGGCGTGAGTCGTCTACCTTCTTGCACAGAAAGAGAGAGAGAGATAAGAGGGAGGAATCGCCCCGTTCCAAACAGCGCCCCGTCGCTGATAAGCGCTTGCCCCATTGAAAATTGAAGGTCCCCGCAACGGTCTCACGCGCTTCCAACTTATCTCCTATATAGCATATATTTTATATAGTATATATATATTTATATATGTATATATTTATATATGTATATATTTATATATGTATATATGTATATGGTCATCAAGGAAATTGCAGTTGCGTGTTAAGGTCTGGGACGGCATTAGCTTGAGTTTACAGTCCACATCGCACTATTGATCAGTGGAATCTTCAACAATGTATGTGTATAACTATGCACTTTTATTTATACTTTGCATGCCCTTTAGTACACATTACAAATGACAGAATGACCCCATAAAGTACATAAATGTACATATCCATATCCGCCTAAAGAGGAATGTCGCATTTCAGAGAGTATCAGGGTTCGAATAGAATATATAAGTTCGCATCAAGCATATTTGAGTTAATCGATAACTCCTTCCACATAGTTTCGAGAATATTAATGCAAAACAAAAAACTCTGAATTTTTCGAGCTATAACTTTGTTATACGAAAGGAATATACGTTGGTATGACTTGGATATCGTGGAATATATGTAACCGTGGTATCCCAGGGTATCTCGTAGTCAAGTAGCTCTCTCGACTGGAAGTTTCCCGTTTTTTTTTTGTTTTGTTTTTTGTATATTGATGTGAACGGCAATTACGAGACGTGGCATGACAGATAAATTAAATTCTAACGATAGATCCATACACAATACGAGGCGTAACCTTCACAATTCAAATCCAGCAGCTCTCACCGCATTAACGGAACCTCGACTGATTGCAAGTTTTGGCATCAAGGTGAACGAGAGAATTGCACGATGCACTTGAGGTCGATGATGCTTAAAGTTAGTTAAATACATAGTTGTGTACTTCGCAACAGCTGTGACTTGGCGCTTTTTATACGATTTTAGAGATTTATATAGATTTTGTAAAACATTTCATCGTTTAGCATGTACTCGTTTTCCGCTCTACACTTCTTTAGTTTTTATTATTTAATTTTAATTGCCGTGTGAAGGCGAAGCATTTGGCCCACCTCCCTGCACATAGCTTGTTGCCCTCATTCCACAGTTGCGTGACGTTGGTTTCCAACTGTTGTCGACGGGTATTACTATTTTATTACCCAGAGAATTAGTGTAATTGTTTAACAAGCTATTTGACTCCCGCTCCATTTGATGCACATTTCAAGATAATAAGTTGAGTTTAACATTTGAATCGAAATGTTGACAATCGACAATTGGAGGGAGGGGGAAATTGGTTTGCAACAAAACCTTATGTCGCCAGTTGCTTTTTGCTCTTTTATTGTTAAGTAAAGTAAACACAGTGGGTTTTGCCAATGTTAACACAACCGTTGCCGTTATCGTTGTCGTTATTTACTTGAGTTCATTAGCTGAATTGAATGAATGCAACGGCAATATGGTTGATCTTCATCAATCAACATGAGCTCGCTACTTTGGCAACTTTAGCTCATCAATCACGCAATGGGTCTATGCAAGCTTCCACACAAGCTTACTCTTCTAATTCACCCGGTTCTCGGGTGTTATTGGCAACCGTTATCATTGCATTCAATGTGCGATCCTTTCATTAGCATGGCACAAAAGCTATACAAATAAATAGTTAAGAATCTTAATTCGCTGTATAAATATAATGCAGTATCTGTTTTGTACTTTGTATTTATCAAATAGTCCTCTAGTTAAGTTAATACTTTTTAACAGTATGCTTGGACCACAGTCTTGATATTTGATACTTTTTTTTTCCTTTTACTTTGTTGTCTTGTTGTGTCTGCTGTTATCAGTAGTAACACACGTCGATGGTTTGCTGGCTGCATGTGTTCCGATTTTGATCTCGATCATGTGCCCCCACACAAATTTGTCATGCTTATCAGTTAAGACATGCCATGTTGGTTGGGCGGCTGCCGATTGCACAATGTAAATACTATACATATATATATATTGATATATGTATATATATATATACATATGCGGAGGAGCAACATGCTCTGAGAGTCGTTTGTCAACCCGATTACATCACATGATCATGGCTCGGCTGGGCTGTTAACAGCGATTCTGCTTATCACAGACTAAACACACTTAAGCACTGCCGACAATTTTATTACCATGCAAAGTTTCCATGACGCCAACCATCCACCCATTATCTACTCAAGCAGCAAGTATATACCTTTAAATATCTTAGACAGTTTCAACACATAGTAGGTACAAAAGAAGAAGAAGAAATCCAAATTGCAGGTGGTCTTGAGATTGGTAGTACAAGTTTTCAGTGATAAGATGATTGAACGTCGCAATCGCTGCTGCCATAGATAACGCTTTATTAACTTATTAATACCAGCTCAATTGCTTAACTTATCTAGCAAACTCTTTACTTTTAGCCGAATTCCGACCGGGATATGTGTTTCATATTCTATGAAATCAATACATTTAAAAAAAAGTTTCAATAGAATTAGCCAATTGTCAATTGGCTTTTTTCGATATTCTATGAGGATGTGAATTAAGTACGCTTAATTAAGTGACATTTGTATTATGCAATTATCTGATCAGCTGTCAGCTGACAGCGGTTAAGAGAGCAAAACACATATACACATATGCACACATGCACACACGCGCGAACTTTTTGCCAAAAGGGCAGATACGCTACGTAACGTTAAATGGCAACATTTACGTAAGCATTGATCACATATCGTGACGTATTATCGTCTTGGCGTTAAATATTTTCGCGTGTTTGTTATTAAGGCGGAGGGACGTACATCAAATATTGCCGCTGCTTAATGGCCTTGCGTGTCGTCGTTCTACTTCTTCCTCTTGTTCTTGTGTGTGTATGTGCATGTGCATTAGTGTATATGTATTGCATTCATATATGTGTATATATGTATTTTTAGTTGAGCATTTTGCAAACTGAAAGTGTTACACAGAAAAATGTTGCTCCCGGAACAGAGTACACTGTAAATATCGAGCCCTTTTTATAATTTACCTATTTTCGTATTTATAGCCAAGCAACAACCACAACAGCGTGAAGGACGTGTGGTGTGTGTGTGTGTGTGTATGTTGCTGTACGTTTTTTGGCGGAATGCCAACAACAGCAGCAGAAAGAAGAAAAAAAAGACGCAGAAAATAGAGGGCTATAGAACGAACGAACGGTTCGCATGCATAACATTTCGAAAATGCAAAACAGATTACTTAACTTTTTGTATTACGCACAAAAAATGTTTGCGTCACACATTAACTTGCTTATTATCGCTCTCTATCGGTCTCACTCTCCCTCTCTTTTTCTCTCACTTTATTTTGCTGTTGGACACACACACACACACACTCAGTCACTTCAAAAAAAGCAACAACAAGAGCAACAACCCCAAAACGATGTGCAAGAACAACGCGCTTAAAAGGAGGCTCGTCCTGTAAGCCGTGTGATGAGAGTGCTGCCTGTCTCTGCCTCTGTCTGCGCCGCTGCCTGCCTCTATTGATTTTTCAATTGAAAGTTTTTCCACGACTTGTCCGATGATTTTTCGGCATTGCATAATCAACACAAACGTTTGTATAAATATATATATACATACATATGTATATATACATGAATAAAAATGGACGTGGCATTTTTGTTTTTTTTGCAGACTGCGTCTAGTGGGCGGTGGATGTGCTCTCTGCTTTAAGGTCATTCGGCGGACAATCTTTTTGGCGTTGTTTATAAGCACTTTTGGCAACAAAAGCAGCGCAGCGCATCTTATGTGCAAAGCAGAGCAGAACTCAAACAACAACAACACGTGTCGCATTTCTTTCTTACTCAGAGAGTAAAATAGAGCGAATGCGAGAGAGTCAGATTGAGAGTATCAGTCTCGGCTATGCTACCTGCACAGTTGCTGCTGCTGGTGCGGAGAGCCGCTCTTTTTGGATGGGAGCATCAGATTGTTGTTGTTGTGGCTGCTGTAACAGCAGTTCAAGAATAAGGTGTTAGCCAAACTTAAGTCGGGCAGAGACGACACGTTTATGGAAATTAAGCAACAAAAATAACTCAATAAATAAAAGTCACAAAAGATGCAGTTGCGAACGAGGGGGAGATGGGACTAAAGATGAAGAAGTTCATTAAACTCAAACTGCGCTGCCGCTGCCCGCGCTGCGACGGCAACAGCAACGGCGACTGCGTCTGGTGAGAGTTTTATTTATAAAGAAGATTCGCGCTTTGCTATTTTAGCCAAGAGGTGAAAATTCTGTGCGATTATGTAATCACACATTGTGCCCGGAAAATTAGCACACATACGATAAATACGATTTACAACTGCTAATATTGCGGGGCGGGAGCGGAGAGAAGCAGTAAGTGGTTTGCGCTTAGCAGTCTTTTTTAATCGCAAGCACATGGCTGGGTTTTTTTGTTTTTTTTGGCTTGACGTTGCCCTTGCCAACAAAAACGTTCACACACACATACACAGAAGTCCGTATCATCAGCTAGCTGGTGTGTGTGGATTATGTGTGCGTTGGCAAGCCACGCTTGTGTAAGAGTATCCAAGATCCTTTAGCTTCGTAAGCAACAACAAAAATAATGCGTGCGAATCGAATCGAGTGGCGGTTGGCATTTGAACAATAATTACCAAAAATTTGATGGATGACTGATTGTTGTGGGAAAGGGGGAGGGAGGCGTGGGTTAATTGATGGAAAACTCACCTGTGCGTCGACAAGTTTACGTGCAGAAATGCGATAGAGCGACATGATTTATGCTAATTTGGCTGTTGTTGCGTAGAAAACTTGAAACACGGTCTCAAAATTGTTGGACACTAACACGCACACACACAGAAAAAAATTGCTTTTCTCCCAGTGAAGAATTTTGGAAATGTTCTGTTTCTTGTGGCGTTTTGGCGAGCGAAAAAAGTTTCCTACTCTCCCTTCCTTTACGGCAGCTGCGCGGCAACTGAATGTTAAAATATTATTCGAATTCGAATGGTTTGGTTGGCTTTCAGTTGCTTACCATCGATTATTTTGTGGTCGTTGCCTTTATCGATACATTTTTATTGCACGTACATACATGCACATAGTGAAATGTGCAGTAAATGTACTTGCAGAGATCGAAGAATATCAGCTGAGAAACCATTATTATTGTTCGGATTATTTAAAGAATTCGCTTAACCCAATATTAATAAAATTTGCTGAGCATGCATGATATTCGTAATATCGAGCGCGATGAAAATACCAAAGAAATACTGGACACCCACGCAACACACAGCTGATGAAAACGGTGCACGCGCAATGTTTGAATATGCATTATTGCTGTCTGATGGCTCACCTGCTGCACCTGAGATTTTAGCTGGGCTTGAGACAGCATCTTCTTTAAGTTAAGATGTGCAATATTTGGGAAAGTTGACATATTAATGTAGCGGTATTGATTCATTGACAATAAGCACGATTTATGCCAAACGGCCATGTTAAATTCAACTAAATTAAGTTTTTTTCTGAGCACACAATTATAATAAGAACAGCTGACTTATGAAGTATATTTCTCTCGCAAAGGTTTGATTCGACGTAGTTGTCAAGGCTGCCAGAAAATAAATGCTTCATAGCTTACAGCTTAAATACTAATTTAGTATTATAAATATTGGCATTTACATGTAACCGGCATCATTTTCGACACAATAAACTTGAAATTGGATTACAAATATTAATTTTAAATAATTTGCAAATAGCAACAAATCAATCCAATTATTATTTTTTGTCTCTTGTAGAAATACATTATTTTGGTATTTTGGCTTGTGTTGCCTGCGGTCACATTGTGCTGTATGTTATGCAAAAGGCGTCGTGAGATTTTGACAGTCAGATTTCCTATTTTTCATCAGATACTCAAAGCGTAAGCTAAAATATTAATGCCGCTATGGATCTGTACACATTAGCACTATTGAATTCAATATATTGCAGCCGGCAAAATGGCGACGGCTGTGTCGCATGTGCCCCCTAAACAGGACCTGCCACCACCCGGTGGATACAAGAAGATTCCCTTTGCCCGTGTGCCGCCCAAGAGCTATTTCACAGGTGCGTCAATAATTATGCATTTCCAATACACGAATATATATAGATATATAACTGTGATACACAGGCTTCACAATGATTGGTGCCTATGTGGCGGTGACCACTGTTGGCCTGGGCATCTACTATTTGACGGCTAAGAAGGTGAGGCGCGACGAAATCGAGATGCGCTCCGCCCAGAATGTCATCTTCCCATTGCTGATTGCGGAACGCGATCGCGAATTCTTGCGCCAGCTGCGCCGCAATCGCGACGAGGAGGCGGAGCTAATGAAGAATGTGCCCGGCTGGGAGGTAAATTTGCGCATATCCAAAACATAAACGATCAATCTATTGAATACGAATTATTAATCTAGGTGGGCACCTGGTACGGCGAGCCTGTCTACAAGACTCTGCCCGAGGACACACTAGTTACACCCATTTTCAAGGAGTTCTACGCTCACACCGACTGGAAATCGTACGCTAAGCGCGCCAATCTGAAACTCTGGTCGTAAACGACGAAAGGAGAGAGGAGTCTGGGAAGGAGTCTAGTGGTCGCCACTGCATCAGCTGCTGTTGCTCCCTCTCAAACCCTCTTTCAACTAATTAGTTAATGCACATTGTACAGCTTTGTTTTGCTTCTAGCTGCGCCTTATCACCCATTAAATTGAATAACATGCCAATCGCGCCCAGCATTGGTTAATATAACAGACAAAAAGCATCAATTGTTGTTTTATGATCGTGAGAATTATATATATATATATAGAACTGTTAAAATTAATCAAAATTATATTATTTGCCCAAACCAAGGGAATTGAACTTCGAATGGTTAGATTCAATGACAGCTATGTGTCGTGGGCAAAGGAGAACAACTTCAAAATCAAATTACATTGGTTTAAAAACTAAGCGAGATGCGGACATGTCGGATCACTTTTCATGGAACAAAATGATATAGAATATGGAAATCAACATCAAACATATATTGTGATTATGTAACGCACGATTACGTTTACTTTAGTTTTCGTTTCGATTACGATATTTATTGAATTCAATGTTTCAATGTTTCTTAGGGGATTACGCATAATCGGTGTTATTAGATCACTAATATCAATTAAGATTAGTTGAATAGAATCAAATTAACAATACGCACGATTTACATTGACTTCGAAGAACGATTTCATTGATAAGAAGCCCCGATAGTAATGGATAAACTAAAAACTCCGCGAAATTTTCATAACAAATTCTTATAAATATTATATGCTTTAAAAAAAAAAAAACTTCCGTTTCTGCTGATCATGTTGTTGTCAGTATCTCTTTCTATGATCTATGGGATCACATGTATACATACTGGACTGTTTACAAGCTAGGATTAACTATATATCGTGTGTGTGTATGTGTGTGTGAAACTAAATGTATTTGTTTCTTTTTTTAAACTTGTTTTTTTCTTTTTGCTAGCCTCTAGGGCTGCTGCTGCTGCTGCTCCTCCTCCTCCTGCTGCTATTCCGCCTCCTCCTTCTGCTCCTCCGCCTCCTCCTGCTGCTCCTCCTGTTCTAGCTCCTGCTGCTCCTGTTTAATAACAACGTAACGCATTGGCGGCGGCATCAACGCTTGATCTTCCTCCACGACATGGTGCAGCTGCTCCTCGTCGATGTATTCCGCATCTTCGTGGTGATCAGATCTTTTGCGACGCCTCCGCCAAGTACCATCACGTTGCTGCCACCTCTACTTCATGTCACGACGTCGCTTAATGCTGCCATCGCATGTGGGCAAATGGCGTTGCAGGAATCCCTCGAAGACAAACTTGCGTCCGCAGCGCTCGCAGCTATATTCGCGCTTCTCCCCGAGCTGTTGTTTGTGCTTACGTAACGTCTCCGCGTTCGAGTACTTGTCGCGGCAGCCGTCGCAGGCGTAGCGACGCTTCACCTGATCGACGTCAAAGACAACGGTGAAGCATTGTGAGCAGAATGAGCAGGTGAACTCCTTGACGATCACCTTTTTGCCGCCATGCTGGGCGGACAGTGTCTCGGCCTCGGCCTCCAGTTTATCCTGATGCTTATGCGCATCCATGTGCTTATCATATTTGGGCTCATCGACAAATTTGCGATAGCAGCGGTTGCAGCGAAACGGCTGATCGTCCGAGTGACGCATCGTATGCTCCTTGAGATAGGCCACCGAATTGAACACCTTGAGGCACACTTTGCACTTGCGATCCTCCGGGGAGACCTCTTTGCGTTGACGCAAACAGGCGCGCATGTGTAGCTTTAGCGATCCAGCGGCACTGTAGCAATTGCCACAATTTGGACAGTAGAAGGTTTTGTTGCGCAACTGCGAATCGGATTCGGGACTACTGTCGATGGTGCCCTCGAACACAATCGAGCCTGTTTCATCCTCCTCCTCCAATTCGCCCTCATCATTCTCAGCGCTCACAATGTCGCCATTATATTCATCGATGTGCTCTCCATCGCCATCGTCGTCGTCATCGTCGTCTTCCTCATCGTCCTCGTCACCCTCATCGTCATCGTCGGCCATGTTGGGCACAATACGGAGTATGGTGTGTGTGCCGTCACCTTGGTCAATCGTTTCGACTTCCTCAACGGTGCTGTTCCCGACCAACTCCAGCAGAGTCACAGCATGCCCATTCTCATCGATAATCACCTCCTGCTCATTGGTCAGAGCTGCGTGTTCTCGATCGGTAAGGGCCACCACAGCCGGCTGGGTGTCGTCGTCCTCATTGGTCGCATAAGCATATGTATACTGTGTCGATTCCTCTTCATCGTCTCGGATGATAATGGGTGATGTTTCTGTTTGTGTTGACAGAGTTGAGTATTTGACGCGCTTCGAATTCATTTTGCTGCGTTGCTTTTCTCGCTTGGGTATCAAATAAACACAACAAATTGGTTGCTTTTTTTTGTGCTGTTTTACGCGGCGTGGCGTAGCGCAAGAGGCTCTCCTCCAGCAGTATTTAGTTTTTTTTCTGGTGCGTGCGTGTGTGAGTTTGTGTTAGTTACGTTTTCCTTTATTTATTCCGCTGGCGCAGCAAATTGCAAATTGCTGCAATTGCAGTAATGCGCAAAGTTGGTAAATTCCTTTTGGCGCGTACAAATTATACTTTTTCTTACAATAGTCAACACTCTTTCTCGACTTTCTTGCCACCAAGTTTAATTCTTCCACTTCAATATCATAATTTTCGTCGATTGTGGCAACATCGTCTAATAATGGTCACACTGCCCAAAATGCTACGTAGCTTGGTATTATTCGCTTCAACGTTAAGTTGGCTGCATTTCGAGTTTACCATATACGTCACGTACTTGGTTCTTACGTCACACATTTGGTGAAACGTTACTTAAGTTGGCGTTACGTTGCACGTCAAAATACTATATGTCAAATCGAATTGACGTTATATACGTATTTAAAAACAATTCAAAAACAAAAAAAAATAAAAAATACATTTGTATAGCATACAAAAATATGTATTTAAATCGATGCAGGCACATTTAAAGTGCAATTACTTGAAAAGGTGGCAGCGCTGCAGTGAGCGCCGCGGTGAGTTCAGCGTTAGTAACAGTTGCGCAGCAGCTGCCTAAATGTTGGCGGCAAATTTCAAATAAATCAAATGCAATGCACATCAAAATGACATTCACACTGAGATGGCGCTGTTTGGATTTGACCCCCTTGCACAATATATGGAGCTCACTAACTGATTTCAATTCAGTTTTGTTTAATTTCGTGGCGCCAATGAACAAAATGCCAAACACAATTGTTTGTCTACTATAAAAAGACTGTATGTATTCAATTATATACGTATGTATGGTCTATGTGGTCGTTTTTGTCTCTACATACTTTTTGTCTTGTTGCCAAACTAATTTCGGCCGAAAATGTATTATCTGCATTTAAGCAAATTCGTGTGCACTTGCGAAATGTACTAATTTATTGTACAGATATTTACGTGTATATATATTTATAAGTAATGCAATCAAGCAATGTAAGAGTTCACTTACGCGACTGATCCTTCGAAACATACTTGATGTGGTTCCAAATAATTTGTCTAAGGGAAATTTTAAAATTCACAACTTTTTAAAATGCTGAAAGCAAAAATATTCGAAAAATTTTAGATGTGGCTTGAACAAATTTTATAATATGAATGAATTCAGCTCTGGAAACAAAAGGTATACATCTGAGGAAATCCTTGAGCCTACTATGTTTTCGAAAATTCCAAATGGAAATGTTGGCAATAAGACAAAACAAGTTTTACCTTGTCTTGTTGGTTTGCCCAGATTGCATTGCACTTAAAAATGCATGAATAAAAAAAAAAAAAATTAAATATAGTTATGCAAGTCAACGGATCCATCAATTCAAATGGCATTGTTAATATGTTTTTTTTTTTCTTTGTTCTTTTTTTGTTTTGCGAATGTACAAATGTTTTTTTCACATTAATTTTCGAATGTTTTCGTTTTCACATCATCAGAGAAATATTCCCATTTGGGTTTGCCAATTTCCACAGCTGGATGCGAGTTAAGTCATTGTGCACCCTACTCCGAAGTACACTTGGAAAAGTTGGTGTCCATCGGTGCCTATGTTTCTCTACTTGGATAAGCGGAAAATGGCCATTCAATAAACTCTCAAGATCTCTCATATCCCAGGCGAGAGAGAGTCAATCTCAGAGCTTAATTCGAACGGTGTCTGGCAACAATTTTAATTGCCATAAACTAATTATACGTTATTTTTCAAAAAATTCCAAAAACTCATGGTAGTTAGATATATTAACCACCAAAATGAATATTTGACCCTAATAAACTGGGATTTTCCCACCTGCTAGTTTGGGTTATGTAAAAAATACCCTAATTTATAGTCAATGCCTGTTTCGAACAGTTTCTTTATGGACATCAGTGTCGCAGGATTCTGCGCAAACATGGCCTCTATGCCCGAGTACCACGGAAGAAGCCCTTTGTAAGTCCAAAAAATAAAGGAACTGAGATGACGATCGCCAAAACCCAATTGAACAATGATTCGGAGTTGTGGAACACAGTCATATTTCCAGATGAGTCCAAATTCAACATCTTTGGCTCGGACGGACAGCGGTGCATACAAAATGCTTAACAAATAAACTTTTAACAAATGATTTTCAATTAAATTTAAAACTAAACATAAGTAAATATTTTAAGCTGAAAATGCAATACAACTATTAACAAACAAACAAAATTGAAGTCTGTAAATGTATTATTCTTATATTTATTTTTATTAAATTATTATTTTAATTTATCATCATAATATATAAATAATGAAATATTTGGCAGTATTTTAAATCATGCCGCGATGTGAAACCAAATTTGTTCTTTTAAAGATTTGAATTTTTCTTCATAATGAATATCTTGAAGAGGTCTCGACTTTCAGCAGAGCAATATATATACATATATATCAGATCAGATCAGACTATCAGTCAGCGAAAAGCGTTTGAAAATGAGTTTAACAACAACAAATTGGAATGTGCACTTTATACATAAATACATGCATATATATGTATGTATTGTAGTAAGTATGTGTGTGTGTGTGTGTGTGTGTATGTACATACATATGTATATGTTTATGACTAGGCCAGCTGAAACAGTAGCATTTAGTTAATTGAACTCAGGCAGTCATACTTATTATGAATTCAAGCTTTTTTTATTTTTATAGAGATGCATTGAAGGATGCCAGGGGCAGCGGGCAGCGGGCAGCGGGCAGAGGGTCAATGGCAGCAGTCCAACTTTAATTGTGATTTAAACTCGGACTCAGTTTTTGCCCATGCCCCGTCACGTTTGTAATGATAATTGTCATTGGGCATTAAAATGCAAATGGGAAGTCAAATGACACACTCAATGTACGCATACCCTGTAAATGCTTGCCAAATGGCATACCACAATAATAATATCCTGAAGTCTATCTATAAGTACTTGTAGATTCAGCTACCTTTTGATATGCCCACAGTTTACTGACCGACTTTGCTATCTCGTTATTCTCGATTGCATCATCAGCTGCATTCACGATTCAGTGATATCACTAAGCAAACAGGTTACTGTCGATATATATATATATATATATATGTATATATATATACATATGTATGTATGTATTAACTTGCACTGTTTTACAACAACCCCAACCCATCATCAACTTGTCAGTGCAATGCAGTTTTAAGTTAATTCGATAATTGCAATTAACATCAATGTTTCCATATGTTTTATTCTATGTGTATGTACATACATACATACATACATGTACTTATGTATATACATACGTCACATCATACCCTTCTCTCTTTGTGCGGGTTTTCTTAGTACGTGCCCAAGCGTAATTTTTCGCATTGAAAAAAAATACTATTCTTTCGTCTGTGGAAAGTTTTTGCTTTTTTCAACGCATTTTGTACATCCATATGTATGCATGTATGTTTTGTGTTTCGTTGGGTTTTAGGGCGTTGCCAGATAGATGACTTTTGTTACGATTTGCATATATATATATTTGCCTAATATTTCGCATATGCTTCAACTTTTTCGATAAAAGAAATTAATTATTAAATTTGTGTTTGTTTATTCGGCCAGGGCATCTTTCAGTGGGGTCTTTCTGCAGGCGTTTGTGAGTGTGTGCGGTTCTGTATACACACGCCTTGAATAAAAGGGCGATCACAATGTAAGGCCAGCCACTCAAAGCGAATGGAATTTTCCATGCAACTTTTCGGTTAATTGTTGGCAGCTAGTTGATTCTTGTCTTCTTTATTGCTTAACCCTTATGTGGTCATTCTCATACCTCACACAAAGGCAAATTGTGATTTTCATACTATGGAATTTGCTAAGTTTGGATTTGATTAAATGTACATAAATGAAATTTGATGAGTGTTTTTATCTGAAATCCATTTGCAGCCAACTCCCATTTGTTGCGCTCTGATAACAAACTCAACTTGGTAAAGACTCCATTAGGCGTGTCTAATTGCTGACCAGTGACCAAGAGCAGCAGCAGTTAATGACTGCCACATACATGCATACATAAGGCCACATGTAATAAGTTTATCCCAATCCAAAGCTTGCGGCGCAAAACGACCCCCGTTGGCTTGCGTCGGTTTAATTGAACTCTCGATGCTGTTGCTTATGTTTTTTTTTTGTTGCGTTTTTGCTTGTGCTAATGTCATGTGAACGAACGCGAACGAAAGACAAAGCAAACAGAGTGACTGACTGACTGAATGACGAAGAAGAAGAAGAAACAGCTGCTGCAATTGCGGCAATTTCAATGGATTTTGCTTTTGTTTTTGTTTTTGCTTTTGCTTTTGCTGTTGTCGAGTTTTTGATTTTTTGTTGTCTGTTTTGGTTCTGTTTTATTTATGCATTTCTCTATTTCGAGTACTCAACTTAAAATTACACAAAAAAAAAGTTCAATTAAATATTTAAATCCGACCCTAGCAGCAATCGGAGCGCTGGCCCGAAACAAAAATAAATTAATTACACCTGGAAAGTAAAATAGGTGTGAAGACAATAAATTGTGTGTGTTTTTCGAATATCATGTTTAAAACACTATTTGTATTTATATTAATTTGTAAGTATGGCGACATTATTTTTTTATGATATCTGAAGTCTCTGATTAAGACAGTGTACAGTCAAATGTTTGGCACATTTCTGTGTTAAAAAACACATTTTGAGCTAAACATTGAATTGGGAGCGAGTTGCATAAAAATAAGAAAACTTTGATTTATATATATTTTTTGATTTGGTTTGCAAAGGATAAGACTTGAATATATTCATTAGAATAAAGGCTTATCTGAGCTATCAAATAATATTAAATGGGCCAAGCACATCACTACTGGGCTGAGGATAGAAGATATATTAAGGAAAACACTAACAATTGCAAAGCTGCACCAATTGAAAAGGTTTCAGAGAAAAAGTCGGAAAAAATAAATTTGACGATGGGAAAAAAAACTTCACTGGTTCGGATCAGAGGGTGCAAAGAAAATAACACAACTCTCTCTGGAATGATGGACATCAGATAAAATTGTTTGGTAACGTTGCTAAAAGCAACACGGGGCATGCAACCAAATTATTGTCTTCACACGTGTTTTACTGTCCAGATAAATGTGTATATATAAATATATATATATATATATATATATATGTATCTATTTATATATACATATATATGTATATATACAAATATATATATGTATTTATTTATATATACATATATATGTATATCTATGGTTTTAGACTGGCGTCGTTCAGCTGGATGGACGATCCACGACAACGGTTTTCATGTCATCTTCCTCCTTATCAGCGGCAGCACGTGTTCCATTCCCATTCGGAGCATTCTGGGCACCCTGGGCATTCTGTGCTGGTGGCAATGGCTCTATGGGCGGCAGTCCGACAAGTTTCTCGCTCTCCCGCCACAGCCAGTCCGCGGTGTCCATGCTCCTGGCCCAGGGCATCAGTGGAAAACGCATGCTATCGGAATAGTAATCGCCCGAGGAGCACACTAGCGTTGGATCCAGGGCCAGGCGCAGTGATGTCTGTGCACCGGCACGTGGCGTCTTGAACAGATACAGCGAGACGACCTTCAGCGTGTTCTTTGCCCAATTGGGACCGGCAAAGTGGCGATTCAGCTCGGTGCGCACCACGCCCGGATGGCAACAGTTGACCGTTACCCCCGTGCCTTGGAGCAGAGTGGATAGCTTGCGCGTGAAGAGTATGTTAGCCAGCTTGGACTGGGTGTAGGCGCCAAAGAATTTGCTGTAGTTGCGCTCACTCATCAGATCCGTGCGATTGATGCGCCCAAAGAGATAGGCCGCCGAGCTGACGACGACAATGCGACTGGGCGTCGCCTGCTTGAGGCGATCCAGCAGCAGATTGGTGAGCAAAAAGTGGCCCAGATGATTGACGCCCAGCTGCTGCTCATAGCCATCGGCGGTGAGGGAGCGGGGGCAGGCCATAATGCCCGCATTGTTGATCAGCAGATCAAGCCGTGTCTCCTCGGTCTTGAAGCGTGTCACAAAGTTGCGCACCGACTCCAGCGAGCCGAGATCCAAGCTGCGATTGAACAGCTGCTGATTCTGTGTGCGATCAATGATCTCGATGCGGGTCGCCTCACACCGGCCCGGATCTCTGCACGCCATATAGATCTTGGCGCCCCGCCGTGCCAGCTCGAGAACCGTCTCCTTGCCAATGCCCGTGTTGCAGCCGGTGACGATGACCACTTTGCCATCGATGCGATTCGCCTTGCGATACGCCGGTCCCTGGATGCACTTCCTCAGCAGCCACATGATGCATGCAACGCCCAACACAATCAGTACCACCAGCAGCAGCCACGCCCAGATCCCACGAAAGCACAGCGCCTTCTCCTCCTCGATAACTGTGGGCGTTGTCGTCGTTGGGGGCGTAACAGCCTCTGACATAGTTTGATTTATGCCTCTGCGTATTTGTGTGTGTTTAACTGTGTGTGTGAACGTTAATCGGTGGCTGGAATGGGTGGGGGGTTTTGTTGTGCCTGTAAATAGGAGTAGAGATTATTAGTTAGCAAGAATTTATCGATAGTCGATATATCAATATTCGATAAGATGATTGAAGAGTTCTGGTTAATTTATACGATTATCGCTTTGCAAAAATTTATCGATAATCGATATATCCCTATTAGATAAGATTATTGAAGGGCTCTGATTAATTATTACAATTATCAGTTAACAGTAATGTATCGAAAGTCGATATATCACTAATCTATAAGATGAATGAAAAGTTCTGATTAATTTTCACGATGATCAGTTAACAATAATTTATCGGTAGTCGATATATCACTGATCGCTACGATGATTGAAGAGCTTTTGTTAAGTGATAAGTAGACACTCAAATTTCAAAGGTTTTTCACATTAATCAGTTATTTGCAAGCAATTTTATCGATTGCACTCTTTAAATCTCATTTAAAGTCCACTTTCCAAACCAATTCAACACTTGACTTGGATAACGAACTTTGCTCTTACTTGTCAAATACGACGATGAGCCAACTTTTCTTTTCTTGTTTTGGAGTTGTGAGCCCCACTTCCTCACGTGCCAATTTCACACATTTGTGGTGGCAACAAAAACAACAACAACAACAACAATAACAAGAACAGCAAACAAAATGAGAGAGTCACAATATACAGCTTTCGTTAAGTTGAACGCTTGACGGAATGTTGCCGGCTGGTTATCTGTCGATCTGTGCTGTTTGTTGTTGCTGTAGTTGTAGTTGTAGTTGCTTGAGGAATGGGAAGGGATGTCGATGTCTTTCTGTATGATTGCTCTTGTTACCGTTGCGTCTAAGCGTCTCGCACGGTCTTAACCAACTGAGGCCGACAATGACACTGACTCTGGCTGTGGCTGTGGCTCCCAATGGCGTCTACACCTGAGCCGCCGCTAAAGCGTCAAAATAACCTGAATATAATATTGAGCGGCGTCGTCGTCGTCGTCGTCGTCGGTCTCGCGGCTAGCGTCTGTTATTAACATAACTTAGTGCATATGCAGGCGGTACAATCGCAGTCTACGTCGACGTCGCAGTCGGCGCTCCCTCTTGTTGAATGCCCAGCAAAGCAAACATGACCATAGAAGCCGCAACGGCCGCTGCCTGTCATTCCCATTTCAGCTGTTGATTGTTGGCTTTAATTTCTTTTTGCTTCTCTTGAATTTTGTTTTAGTTTTCAACTTTCACTTTAGAGCACTTTTTATTGTTCGCCTCGTTGGCAGCGCTTCGACTCTGCCGTTAAACAATTTTACTTGCATTCCGTTTTCGTTGAATATTCGGATCTTCTTCTTCGTCAACAACGCCTTGTTTGTTTTCATTACTGCCGACGCTCTCTCAACTATACTCCAATCTCTCCGCACTCTCTCCTCATCTTCTTTATGTGCCAGAGTATAAAAAAGCAACAAACTTAACATTAAACTTTGTGCAAATTGGAGCAGCAGAAAAATTAAAATATCTCAATTAAAAACGATTATTTTAGGGAATTCAGATATTTATTGCATGCTCTTTGAGGTAGGTATTTTGTAATAAATGTTCAAAAATATATTTCGAATAGAGTTTCCGGTTTAGTTTTATGTGAGTATCATTCTAGTCATTTTCATGGTAAATGGTTAAAAGGTTGTGCAAAATTATGCAAGCATCTCCGACCTCAAAAAGTTTTTTTTATTGGTTTATTCTGGGTTTTCCTTAATTTACTTTCAAAACACACTTAGTAATCTTATAAATCCTAAAAATATTACTTATTTTTTAATTTAAATTTAATTTTACATTTTATTTTTTATTTAATTAAATCAAATTTGTTCCTTTTTATTTTTTTCTCTTTTTGTGTTTCTGACTCACTTAAGGTTGACATTGAATAAATAAATTCTCAAAAAAGAAGCACTACTTACTTGTTATTATTATTAATTATTACAATTAGCTGGAACTTAGACTGCTCTGTCCAGTGTCTGAACTGAGTTCAACTCTTATACTGACAAAAAATTGGAAGCAGTTGACGTTTACTCCAAAATTTACCTGTGACAAAGTACCGGACGATTGCGTGTATTTCTGCTGCAGGTTTAGTAATTGCTACTTACACGTACGTAAATACATTTGAACATTTGAACACTTGAATACGCCCCTAATATTGATTTATGTGAACAGGATAGCAACAAAAATAAATTCACTGTTTGCTCTACTTACTTTATTTGATTTAATTTGGAGCTACTTAGCATATTCAATAGGTGCATGTATTTTAGGTAAATGCCCCACACTCTATAGCCACGAAATTGATTTACCAAAACCATTATTACAAACAAATTGTTAGCACATTGCCTTGGACATGGCCAATAGCCGAAGCAAATGTTTAGGAAAGTCAAGAATAACAGGGAAATCCGTTGCTAAACAAAATCAATAAGCAGCAGAGTCGTAAAGCGTGCGAACCCAAAGTTGAATGCTCTTGACAGTGTCAAGAGTAAGACGGGACGAGAAGGTCGACATGGACATGGACATGGACATGAACATGGGCATGGGCATGGGCATGAACATGGCCAACAGAGAGGCCGAGGACAACGTGTCATCTTTGATGGTTCAGACAAACATTGTCAACATTGGCTGACGTGAGTTTACGCATGTTTACGTCAGTTCCAACTCCTGCCCCACGGCAGAGAGAGAGAGCAACACAAGGAGAGAGAGAGAGAGAGAGAGAGAAATAAGAGAGAGAGACAGAGAGCGAGAGAGAGCGAGCGAGAGTTGCGCATGTGGTGATTCTTGGACTAGGTCAGGATAACCAAGCGTTGTTAAATCGATGAGCATGCCATGAAGCATCCCTCTCTTAGGCCTCAACTATTTAGTCCACACTTCCATGGCTTCCACTTCTCAATAAGCCCTTACCCTTAATTTGGGCTTCACGACACGTTTTGGGAATTTTCCATAGCAAGAAGATGTGAATGCAATGGGACCAAGCCAAGGGTTAACATCATGATTTCTGTCTAGTTATCGATCAGGCTGTACTTAAAAGCTATATGTCATTAAATTGGTATTTTTCCAGCTTTTTATACCCTAAGCCCATTAAAAATGGATAAAAAGAATATATTGGTTTTGTGCAAATGTATGTAACTGGCAAAGGGAAGCATCAGGACCAAAAGCCGTATCGGTATACCCATGTCCGTCCGTCCGGCTGTCTGCATGAACAAGCGAATCTCAGAGACTATAAGCGCTAGAGACTTCAAATTTGGAATATAGGTTATCTTATTGATCAACTGCCCAAATTTCATCAAGATCGGAGAAGAAGCACCTAAGTTAAAGTCGAAAATATATTTTCATATGGATCTCATTTCCATTAGCAGCCGCAAGCATTTTCTGTATGCATATAAAAATGCCCACACAAATGTGGAATATTAGCTTATTTTAGATGTCCGCTGTTTAACTTAAGATAACCGTTCTCTCATCTATATGTATCTGTATCTGCATATGGATTAAATCAACATGGACATTTAATGAACTTCTAAAATATAACCATATATTTTTCAAATTAAACTTATAAATCAATAAGAGCAACTGTTGTAGTAATTATACTCAAGTGTCTGGTATAATTATACCTATTGTAATTATCTTTACAAAATTGACATGTTGTGGGAATATTCATTTCAATATTTTACCTAACTCACTGAAAAGCTTTCAGTGCTCTACTTAATGCGCCAGTTTGCCAACCCATCCTACTTCATCCTTCGCAGTTACTTAAGTGCGCTTATTGACTTAGTTGCCAGTGCTTCTTAATTTGCTCATTCCATGAGTAGCATCTCCAGGCTTGTGACAGGCTTGCCAACACAACTCCCCCACATCCACAGCCTTTAACGTTTTCCAACATTGCTCATTGCGCTCATTACCCCCCACGCGGCGTACGACTGTGACGTCAATGCAAATTTTGTGGCAACTAAATAATAAAACATTTGTATGCAAAGCACTTACACATACACATACACACAGAGAGTGAGAGAGAGAGAGACAGGGAGAGACTCGTGGCTGTTTCCCTATTTGGTTTTTGGCAACAGGCTGGTTTCTCATCCTCTGCCGGTTCACCTTGATCTTCAGCGAATCTGTAAACAATGCGATAAAGATGCCAAAACGCAAGAGACAAAAATAAACCAGTCAATGCAGACCAACCGAACTATGCACCTAAATAAATACATACATATGTATGTACATTGGAATTTGCCTGCCAGCGATAAGTCAATTTTCTTTGTGTTGCATGCTGTTGCAAGTACAAAAACATACAACAAAGACAAATAATAAGCAATTTGCGTTTAATTGCAGCCTGCAATTAGATTATCACACATAAATGCACATGAGAAACAAATGTAATGACATTTATTAAGAGCATTTGCCAACACTAATTATACGCATGCAGTACGAATGGGAGATAGAGCGAGAGAGAGAACGCAAACTCAACTCAACTCAACTAAGCCATGCCTCAATATTGGAGCGGGGGGTCCTTGCTGCAGAAACCTCATTTGCATAAGCGTTGACGTCGCGTACCTCTAGGTAAACACACACACACACACACACACACACATAGTCGCATAGGTTGTGTGTGGGGAGTGTATATTTAACCTCTGTGTCAACTGAATCAACAATTGACGTACAAAAGAAAAAAACTGCAAGAGATACATTTCCTTTAACGTCACATCGTTATCATATGCTGGCCAAATCGAAGGGGATAAAACGAGAAATTGTTTGTCAAATCATAATTGGAGAATTGAACGCAACACGCGCAACTCATTCATGCGGGTAACATTGATTGCTCAACGGTGTAAGGGTAGGAAGTGAGCTGGGGTTGGGAGGAGCAGCGAGGTGGTTTAAATTGTTAGTGTTGTTGTTGTTGTTGTTGCTGTTTGCTGTCTGTTGTCTGTTCCAATGAAAACCTGTTGCCGTTTATTGCTGCCTCGCCTAAGCATCGAAAAATCATATAAGAATCTAGCTAGCTTAAGTTGCTCGATTGTGCGATTACCCTGCAATCGGAACAAAATATTAAAGCACCACTTGCACATTCATTTCTGTACATTTCCCCCTTATAATCAATGGACATATATACAGAAATAATTTTACTACGAGTTCTAGGCGTAAAATTATTCTAATTTGTAGATCCAATTCCGAAGCGAGTGCTTTACTCAATTACATTAGAAGGTTACATTTGCACAATCTGGGTATACCTTAGTTTAATCATTTTATGGGCGCAGGGTATGCATGCATACATGCACACACATACACACATGCATTCATGCATACACATACAAATAGCACAAAATGTGGCGAGCAACAGAAAACGGCCTCGACCGAGTCGTAAATTAGCAAATAGAATTGAAACAACTGAAATGTAACAAAAACAAAAGCTACAATTCTTAGCGCGTATCAAGGCCATCCCAATTGTTACTTGGCTTGACATGCGTCAGACAGAAAGAATGAGAGAGAGGGAGAGAGTGAGTGAAAGAGAGAGAATAATTGGAAATGTTGAGAGAGATGAAAAAGCGAAATGCCACAAGAAGCGCAAATATGAAAACGTCATTGGAGGAATAGTGCCAGAGACAGTGGGATGGGGTGGGGCGGGTTCTGAACAAGCACAGTTATAGTTACCGTTACAGTTACAGCTACACACTGCAATGCATGACATAACATATAAGATGTAACTGTATCGAATGGATTTGCTGGACTGCGTTAGACGCATTCGATTTGGCACTTCGATTCATGAAGCATGAAAAAGAACCAGTCGCAATTTTATATGGATGCACACGTTTATCAATTGACGTTCTCTTAAGATTGTTGCTGATTGTTAAATTGGTCAATCGTGAAACAGTTGCTTTCTGAGAAGTGTGTTCATACGTGATGATATACGAAGTACATTCACATCATCCCTATAAATATATACAGATATATATAATATATAATAGTCAGTCACTCGACTTTATCGCGCCATCATAAGCATACGAACTATCTGTCGATAATTTAAGTATATAAAAATAATAATAGTAATAACAGTAATAATAAATGTAAAACTGATATTTAATTAAAATATAGAGAGAGCTCTTTAGACGCTCTTTACAAGTAGTTGAAGTCCGTATCAGACTGACACACTTACGATAAAAAGTATCTGGCCATATAATGCGTCACTTCACTGCGTAGTGCTTTCCATCCTTACCATCAATCATTCAATTTAATTTATTGAACCAATAAGAAAGAAAAAAACCCGCATATAAATCAAGAGTTGACACTTATGAGTGCATAACGTCGTATATATCCAACTAATTTCAGCGGTATCTCTTTGGCCAAACTGCGTCGCGTAGCCCGTGTTTATTAACATTTGAAGCTGAAATATGGCAAGCCCTCGTCGAAATGACCCAAACTGATAAGCAGCTGCAAAATAGATACTCTAACAATTTCAAATCGAATTACATATGTATATGTATGTATGCATATGTGAACTGTTGTGCGTATCTGTGTGTATCTGTTATCTGTTGTGCTTTATCTACATATCTGCACTGCACTTGCAACTGTATTAAGAGAATTGAATTTTAGTTTCTTCACATGACTAATTGAATGACAACAGCAAAATGTCAATAACAATAACAATCACATAATTACGCTACCAGTTGAGGTTATTGCGTACATATATGTATGTCTCTTTATGAGAAATTGTGAGCGTATTCCTGCTCAAAGTCCAGCACTCAGATCAATTTATCTCTCAGAAATTGTAGGAATTACGCCTCGATTAATTTCATTTCATGACAATTATTACATTTGGTTGTCTTAATGTTTGCTTAAGAAAATGTAACTGACTTAGCTATGAAACAAGTTGGTTGCATATTTCATTGTGTTGCACAGTTTATGTGTTATAAAATATGATTACATAAATACTCTTTTTAAATGACTGATGTACAAAAGTTGAGAGATCCACATTTAGTCAAACACTTTTTTTTTTATACAAAACTCACTAAAATCACAAATTAAAGAGCATATTGTCGAAATTCTTCTTCTCAACACGGATTTTCAAATTATTATAATTCTAAATACATATATACCTTTTTTTCGTATGCCGGGCAAGAGACACAAACAAACTGCAGCTGTGCTGCTCGAAAAAAAAAAATGTAATACAAATATTTGAATATGTTTAAAAATATTTGTGACACCAACTTGTTATCAAGATTAAACTCATGACCCGCAGCTTCATATGTCAATCGCAAGCCAAACAACTTATATACATCTCTATGTATGTATATTTAGTACAAGCTTTAAAAAGCTGTTAAAGATACCCTAAAATGTGGTATATGTATAAGCAACAATCATCCACAACAATATTTAACGGGATAATTAGAGTACATGGGGAAAAAGGTACATTATTTGCATTTTAAGTAATAAATATATTCCCTATTACTATTGTATAAATTTTCCGTTAAGCGTTTTGCACACTCAAATATAAGCCCGCGTTGAAATGCGCTCATTTCTTTAAAAAATAAACAGGAAAAACACTGACGAAGCGTATTGAAATCGCCGGCTCTCGACAAAAAGTTGTGCACAGATAGACGCACACACACACACACACACACACACAGACATACATACGTGCAGGCAATCGTAGATAACGAAGAATAACTGCATAATAAACATATTTATGCTGATGGTAATGAGATCAACATACGAGTATATATTCTCGACTATGATTTGATGAAATTGTTTAGTTGACAAATACTATGTCAATGTAGATAGGCTATATATTATTAAGAAGCCTCTGCTTTGCAAATGAAATCAATTTGGTCTGTTCGAAAGTTCGAAATTTAAAGTCTCTAGCTCTTATAGATCCGCGAGTTCATAACATATAACGACTTGGCCATTAATCCTGATCGTTAATATATATTTAATTTATTTACAGATACTTCCCTCTTTCCGTTACATAAACTCGTTTTACTCTGCACGCATTAAGTACAGGGTATACAAATATTACGCAGCCTTGGCTCTTATTTCTATTTGTATTTGCATTTTTATTGCCATCATCATCATCATTCCTATTGATTTCCTGACAGTCCTTCCATTTCCGCATGCAATTTTTTCGCCTTTAAAAGCAACTAATGCGCGTCCAAGTACAACACGCCCAGAAGGTGGTTCAAGGGGTGTGGGAGGAGGTGCATTATGTCCTATATGCATATATATACAAGTGTTCATTTATATACTATATATATACTTAGTAGTCACCGGCTGGCGCCCAAAGCATTTTTCTACGCATTTGGCATAGAATGTCATCTGCATTCAGCCAATCTTTTCTGCTCTCGCTCGACGCTTGAATCTTGCCCCATATCCAAAGAAGTGTAACTACATTTTTATTTGATATATTCATTTGATTTTTAACGATTTCCTTTATTTGGTTCTTTTTTTCGTGTTTGATGTTAAAAAAAAAAATTAAAAACTAATCACTAAGAAATTCAAAGCACACACATAAATCCATTGTATATACAAGGAAAAACAAAAATAATAATAATAATAATACTAATTGTAATAATGATAATAATAAAAATATTTATTAATAATGATAACACGTATGTATAGGTACTCTTGTATGGCATAAATAACGTACCAAATAGTTTGTTTAACATTATATAATATATTTTGTCAAGTCTGTTTTTTTATATCAGCTCAGGTTAGTTTTGTTTTTGCTCACAATTGTAAATAAATACATATATATATATATATATATATATATAAATAATTTTATATAAATAAATATACATATACATATATTGTCATTTAATTGCGCTTAAATTTAAATTTTGTGTTTCTTTTTCTACGTTTCGTTTGTTCTTAGCAAATTCTTGTGTTTATTTTTAGTGTCTTTTGCTACTCTTTTTGTTTTTCTTGTTTTTTTTTTGTGTTTTATTGTGTTATGTTCTTGTTATTGTACAATGCAATTGGCAGTTGCAATTTTGTCTCGTTTGTTTTGTTTTTGTTTCCCTGTGTAGCAAAACCATTATGCTTAAAACACTAAGCTTTTTTTGTTGTTTCTTTTATGGTTTCTCCTGAGTCTGAGTCTGTAAGATATACTATGTGTATGCGTGTGTGTTTGTGTGTGTGTATGTGTGTGTGTATGTGTTTGTGTGGAAGCCTTTTTTCACTGTTTCATGAACGGTAAGCACATACATATGAAGATGTAAATATATATATCTATGTGTGTAAAGAGAAATGGTTGACTAATATTTTATATTTGATGTATGTATAAATTAGAAGGAAAACTTGTTAAAATTACAAATCAAAAATAAAACCCAAAAATATATTGCAAACAGCTGCCAACTTATTCAACACGCTTCCCCACTCCTCAGCTCCCCCGCTCACCATCGCATCCGCATCAGCACCTGTTCCACAATGTCCGCTGCTTATGCCGTTATATTACGCCCCCATTTAGTCGCCGTTGCTGTCTTTTTTTCTTTAGCTGCAGCGACCCAGTTTAACATCAGCACAACATCTGGCAACGCTCTCCTCCCCCGTCTGCCTTTACAGCCGCATTCGCATTCCAAGCATTTCGCAGATATTCGAAATTCTGCTTGAATTTCCGAACTCGATTTTGGTCGTATTCCAAGCAACGCTTCGCAGCGCTGCCCTGCGCTGCGCACTTAACCCGGCGTCGACGTTGTGCGGCGCAGTCGCAGCTTCAGCCGGTTGATGCCACTGCTGCTGCCGCCGTCGCCACTGCCGCTGCTGCTGCAGCGACGCCGACAGCGACGTATGGCATAAGGACTGCCGGCGGTAAGCTGCTCCGAGCTATCGCCGCTGCCAGCGTTGAAGTCCAGCTCAGTTGCCGATGCCGATGCAGCGGCGCCGGCTGCGATTGCGGCTGCGCCGAAAGCTTGGCAGCAGCGCTTGAAGCAGTGACCTAAGCGGCGGACGACGCCGGAGCGTTGCTGCAGCTGCAGCTGCGTGCTGCCAGTGCCGCTGCATTCTAGCCAGCCATTAATGTTGTTGTTGTTGCTGTTGTGGTTGCTGCTGCTGCTGTTGTTGTTGTTGTTGCTTGGGTGGGTGACGCGTTCTCATGACCGCTTGCCGCTGTCCTTGCGAAAGGACTTGCGCAATTTGTCAACCAGACGCAAATGAAATTTCGTATAATCGTTGCTGCTCTGCTCCGATCGCTGCTGCTGTTGCGCCGCTGCCGACTGCGCTGCAACATGCGCAGCAGCCTGACGTTCCAGCGCTGAGGCGGTCTGCGTCCGGCTGGGCGGACTGGAACGCGTCGGCGACACCATTTGCATCATGGAACCGCTGTGCGAGCTGCGCGATGCGTTCCGCGTAAATCCTCGCGAACTATGGCAACGCTGCATCTGCATCCGATGACCGCCCCCCAACTGTCCATGCGACGGTGACACTGCAAAACTCTCCGATTTGCATTCGGACACCTTGCGACGCCGCTGCTGCTGCGACGTCGACGACTGACCAGCAGCAGCAGCAGGTGTACCTAAAGCGGTGGCTAGCGTTGTGGTTCCATTGTTGCTGCTGCTCGCATTGGAGCACTCAGATGTTTTGCGCGAGCGTCCGCGGGTATCCTTGTAAATATCGTAGTTGTTCTTCATCACTGGCATCATGAAAGCCATTTTGTTGCTGTTCTGCTTCTTCTTCTTGTTTTAATGCACAACGCAGGCACAATCAAAAAAATTCGATACAAAAAACTATTCAGTTTTGCAATCAACACAGTTCGGTCTGACTTCTTTTTCTATCCCGCTTTCTCGTTATTCCAGAAGTTTCTAATTGTCTGTGTGTGTTTGTGTTTTGTGTGCGCTCGTTTCGTTTACAACTTTATTTTCGCTTCTGCATTTCACAATGCAACTCAGCTCAACTCGAAATTTCGGTCACTCTTTTTATTCCTTGTTAACAACTTTTGCAGCGAGCGATATACGTCTCTTCAGTGCCACTGCTGATTTGTAAATGAATTGTGTTTATAATAAACGTTGCAGATTTCATGAGGTCTGCTGGCAAAGAGCGCGCCAAGCATTAAAAAGAGAGAGAGCGGCTTTTGCTCTCATGTGACTTCACCAGCGAACATTGTGTGTGCGCCCATCTGTTTCTGTCTCTGTATCTGTGTGTGTCAAAAAGAGAGAGAGAGAGAGTGCGCGTTTTTTTTTCGGTTTTTCTGTTTTCAACGGTTTGTCTGTGGATGGTGGGGTTACATCCAATTGGGGATGTTTATACTTTGTAGTATACGATATTTATTATTAATATCGTTTCATGAATGCTGTATGAAAATAACTTTAACATAGTTTCAGATAAATGCACAACGAGAAAATTCTAGCAAATTTATAGGCATTTAATATGTGCTTATCAAGTCAACTAACTTCACTTATCATAATATTAATATCATAAATTCATGGTACATCACGTGATCATTTTGTATACGTGCACGGTGGAAACGCTCAAAATGCGACTCACACCTGCAGCTCTCTCTCTCATTGGTGTGTCAAAAAGTGAATGTGCTGCTTATTCCCAAATGCATTTACGATAAACACATGGAGCATAGTGCACACACAAAACGCCAGGTGGCATTTTTATGCCAGAGAGCGCAAGAGCGTCCGAGTGGTGGAGAGAAGAGAGCGCGCTTGCGCTGATAAGCGGGTCAGTTGTGGCTGCTTGAATGTTTACACGATGCCGTTGCTTGTGCTGTTGGCGTAACTCTTCAAATGGGATGTTGTCGCGATGTTGTATTGGCAACGTGTTGCATGCACTTACTTCTGCTGATTGCCGGTTGCATAATTGCAGCTGATTGTGCAGTGCTTCGAGCAAGGCCTTTTTTGTGACTTAGCTGACTTAATGCGCGACCACCTTCTGCATAATCATGACAAATTGGCAACGTGAATGCGATTGTCAAATTCATTTACAAACATTCTAATTGTAATCACTAGCAATTAATGCTGGTCTATAGATACGAATGCTAATCAGCTTATCAGTTGCACTGAATGTGACTTACCTTCTGCCACCTTGCCTTGGATCCAAATACATATGTAAATATAAATGGACTTAGTCTTAGTCGACCTGGCTGAGTTCCCGTTCCCGTTCCCAGTTTAAATAAAAGAAGTCCACATACGTATTTGTTTAAATATGTTCTGTTTTGTTTTCTTTTTTCCACTTTAATGAATAATTTTCAATCAATGTTTGTTTCTTTTGGTTTTCTCTTTGTTGCTTCTTACTCTCGCAGCCGATTTTTTGTTTTGTCATATGAGTTGTTGTTAAATAATGAAAGTGCATAAACTCGTACTTTGTTCATTGAATTCTTTCGTTTTTTGTTTTTTGTTTTTTTTGCATTTTGTATATATGTATGTATATGAATGTTTAAAGTTTTTTTTTTTTTTTTTTGTTTTTTCGATTTGTTGTAACAATTGAAGATTTTTTTGTTTTTGCTTATTAAACTTTAACTTTTTCTTTACTTAAATGCATTTTTTTCAACAACAGTTTGCTCTTTGTATTCGTATTTGGATTTATTTTACCAGTGTTTTTCTTAGTTCTGATTAGGTTATACAATAAAAAGCTCACAAAAAAAATATCAGTTTTATATAAGTAAATACATATATAATCGTGTGAAGCATTAATAACGGTATCCCGAAAAAGAAGTGTCGAAAATTGAAAGGATTCTATATAAATGGTTTCTTCATTTGTTTATAGTTGTACAATACAATACAATATAATATAGTGTTGAAATTATTGTACAAATTTGTAACATTTTGCATAATTTCTCATATATAATTTGAAGATTTAATTTAATATTATTATTATTTTTATTATTATTAGTTCAAGTGCAAGTTTTGTGCTTATTTGTCTTAAGGTCTTTTAAGTTCAGGATCTACTAAAGAGAAAGTATAGAAACAAACACTCTCTCTCTCTCTCTCTCTCTTTCTCTCTCTTCATAAGAATTATACAAATATTGTAAATGGGAATTTTTAGTGCCTAAAAACTATTCAAGTATACTTCACTTTTATTGCGTTTCATATTCATTTTTAGCACATTTTTAATGTTTAATGTTTTTTCTTAGTTTTTTTTTTGGATTGTTGTGTATGTGTATTTAGTTTTTGTATAATTTACCTATGAATTATAATTCCTTTTTTCATTATTTTTCTTCAATTAAATGAATGTCCGTTGCGCTAATATCAATCAGTTTGGTATTTAAACCCTAGCTAAAGTGTGATTTGTTTTCTTTATTAATTTTCTTTAATTAATATAAGTTTTAATGACATTGGGGTGTACTCACGTACCCATTGGGGCTTAAACATGTTTGTTCTACCTGCCGCTTGGATTGTGTATGTGTGTGTGTGTGTGTTTGCTCAAGGGAAACTAGTTTCAATTTGCTAGATGAGAGTCCACAAAAAACGAAGCAAACAAAATATGCTGGCAGTTTGGTGGCTTTTTACGATTACGATTATATAATTCCGAATTCCGAAGCATTGCATTGCATTATATAATAATGCCGGCTACAACAATGCTGGCAAGTGTTGCCACACAAATGTAGAATGCAGCAGGCAGCAGGCAACAGGCATAGGCGATATCTTCTTATTTGGTGGGCGGTTATAAAGTACATAGAGATGCTAACAAGGTTACCAGTTTGTCAGTTTGTCAGTCTTCAGACATGTTATTAGGTTATATCCATTTATCATAGTCATAGGCATTGTCATATACATGTTATATATACATATATGATTGTGATGCTTGACGTATATGCCCATCGAGATTTATTTCGTACCCACCGCTGACTAATGATGCAACTGTTGTTGAGCTTTAACAGAATTAAGTTAATTGTCTGAGCTACTTTTGGGTAGGTAAGAACTACACAATTCATATGTATTCATATATATATATACTAAGCGACTTATGTGTTAGGATCTGACAAGTTGCAGTTACAGTTACAGTTACAGTTGCATTTATAGATACAGACACAGATACAGATACAACAGATTGCTTTTATCAGTTATCAGTTATCAGTTTATCATAATTCACATACATGTAGTAGGTACTATAAATCATAACATTTTCAAGATCACATCGAATTTGTCAGCGAATCAGCCTCCGAAAAGCAGTTGCACTTGGCTAAATGGGAGGAGTGAGCGAGCGAGTGGAATGAGGAAGGGGGAGTGGGGGCTTGGGGGGGGGGCGTGGCTTATATAGTGTATACATACATAGTCCTCTAGGTATATGCTAAATATGAGTTAATTGTTACTATCAAAAAGTTATCCTAGTTACATACATGTAAGTATAATATTTATTTCATGTTATCGATAATAAGTATATTTAGCTAATCGAATCGAAAGGAAATACTCGTTTCATCTGAACATCGATGAGGGGCCTGTCAAATTTTCTTGTTTTCTGTTCTATTTTTGTTTGTTTTGTTTTCCATATTTCTTAACAACCGCACTGCTTGAGGTACATACATTAAGGATATAAACCCAAGGACTTTTCGTAGCCTTTTGCTCGACTTATAGAGACAATTTTTGTTTTTTTTTTAGCTACCCTGAATATGCAATAGTTAGGTTAAAAAAAAGAAATCACAAAAAAAAAACACTTCACTTTCTATCGGGAAACTTGCGATTTCTGGAACTGGAGGAAGTGTCGCGACGTGGAAACTCCTCCGACTGCAAAAGAAAGAGAAAGATAGTTTGAGTGTTATAGCAATCAGCGATGCGTCGTCATGTCCATGTTTGAGACAGAGACAGAGATAGAAACAGACAGATAGATAGAGAGAGACATAGAGTGTATATAAATTTGGTTCTCTGTTCATGAGCATATTTGATCCGATTGCTCATATAGGAAGGAGTTCTAAGTCAACTCTTATTATCTTTAGAATTTTATGAAGCAAACTTAAAGTCTTCTTCTTCTTCACTTTTTTGGGGTATATTTTCTTCACTTGCATATGAATTTTGTAAACGGTTTCAGTTACCTCAATTACAATCGATATTTTCAGTGGACTTTTGGAAACTAGAGCACGTATTATCTTTAGAATGGAACTACTGGAACTATTTGCACTAACTACATGATTCTAACCATATGCCATCTCTCTCTCTCTCTCTCTCTCCGTCTGTCTGTCACTGTCTCTCACTCCGATGGCGAATTGGTTAGCTTAACTGCTTGGGTCTCGACGCGACTTACTCTTTGTGCAGCGCTCTTGTTGCTGTGTCGCACCGGCGGCGATGGTGGCTCATCTGCGTAGACTCTGCAAGAAAGCCAGGATTAGTAATAATCGCTGTTGGAATGTGGGGAATAATTGAGTGGTTGACTTTACCTATTATCTGCATGCGCTTCCGGATCGAGCAGCGGCAGCATATCCTCGCCCTGTTGCAGCAGCTCCACTGAAGCGAGCGAATCGCTGCCGGTTTCAGTGCCGGTGCCGGTGCCAGTGCCGGTGCTGGTATCCTTATCCTTGTCAACGGTGATGGTGGTGGCAGCAGAGGATTCACCACGTTCTGCCTCATGGCACTCGCACTGGCAGTCCTCGGGCTTCACATAGTTGTAGTGCAACTTGTCGCCAGACGTTGCGGATGTGGAGCCACCATCCTGGCGCTGCTGATGATGCTGTTGATGATGCTGTTGATGATGATGATGATGACTGTGATGGGCATGCGAGTGACCGGACGAGCTGCGATGTGCGCTGCCACAGCCAGAGCCCAAGGAGGCTGCACTCGAAATTGCAGCTGTGGTTGTGGTGCTTACTGTCTCCTTGGGCAGCGTGGTGATCCGCTTTGCGGGCTTGCGCTTCTCTGGAATGTTTTCAAAGTCGATCCAGTGGCCGGACAGTTTGCGCTGTGTGGAAGATTTGGGTTTGGGCTCCTCCAAACTGGCTGGCATGCTATGCGGCTGGCCGCTAGCCGGTGGTGCGCTGGCCACTGCAAGTGGCACACTTGCCGTAACTGAGGTGGTCGCTGTTGCTGCTGTCGTTGCTGTGGTTGCAGCTGGCGGCAGCAGCTGTTTGTTGGAGTCCTTGCGCTCCAGATTGTTGGCACGCAGTCCCTCCTCGGCGAACTCGAACCAGGACTTGCCGCTGGCATTCGAGATGCGTCTCGGCGATTTGGTGGCCTGCGTCTTATCCTTGATCGCTGACTCCTTGCGAGGCAAACTGATGCGCAATTTCTCGCCGCGCACGAGACCAGTGGTTGCGGCGGCCGTGGCGGCGTCTAGATCGTGGCCAGCATGCGGCGACTCCTGTGGAGTCATAATGCCCGTACAGTATTCCTCCAAATGCGATGGATTTAGCGGCGTTGTGGAGCGTGGCCGATCGACGGGACATGTCTTCAGCTCCATGTTGGCGCGCTCCTTCATTGGGATTAGGGGCACGCCCTGCGCACGCTCCTCGGGCAGCGTTGTCGGCACGTAGGGCAGCTCATCGTCGAAGGACTCCTGCGAGACGAGGCCGGTGCTCTCCTGCTCCTCGATCAGGCATACGTTGCGAGGGAAATGATGACGCTTCGCCTCCGGAACACCCATCGGCACCGCTGTCGCCATCGATGAGCTGCCCGCCATATCCGAGTCCCGTTCGCTCTCCGACGACTCAATCGGCTCGTGATCGTCTGTCGAGTGGCGCTCCGAGCGATCGCCGTGCGGCGGTGGCGTCAATGCCTCCATCTCCTCGAACTGATCCGGCTCCTGTTCCACTTCCTGTTCCGCTGGCATTTCTCTCTCTCCCATTGCGCTGCTTGCTGCTGGGAAAGTGACGTGCAAAGATTTCCCATTAGATCAAAATAAACATGCACATGGCTTGGCGGTTAGGCAAAGAACCGTTATTCAATGTAGACTTATATATAGTGGAGGAGTGGAGGAGTTGCTGAAAAGTACTTACGCTTCGCATCCAGCACGCTCTGGCGCTTCGGCTTGTGGGGCACACTTCCTGTCATGCTCCCAGCCACCGCTCTCTCGGTCACGCTCCCGGTCACGTTCTCGTGATACTTTTTGCGCACATCAAAGTTCTCGAGGTAGCGCGAGTGACGCACATCGGCGGCTTGTGGTGCTGCTGCTGTTGGGGCAGTTGGCGGTGTTGCACGCGCTGCTGTTGCACCTTCCTCCTCAGAGTTGGAGCAGGACTTGTGCTTTGAGCGCATCACTACAGCGGTGCTTATGAAAATGGCCGCTTGCTCCTCTTCAGAGCTGGAGGGTGCTGTTGCTTGTGCTGCTTGGGGTGCTGATGTTGGTGTTGGTGTTGTTGATGTCACTGCTTGTGGTGCAGGTTGCACTGGTGGGGCAGGCGGTACTGGTGCTGGTGGTGGTGGTGGTGGTGCTGCTGCTGTATCTGGACGCCTAATGACCGTACCCTGACGCTGAAGTCCATCTGTGGTGCAATCGGAGGCTGTGGAGCCGGAGTCCGGCAGCTGCACCTGCTCGGACAGCTGGCTGGACTGGCTCTCCGTCTTCGAGATGCTGAACTGTGTGGAGAAGATCTGCTCCTGACTACCAGAGCCGAGGCGTGTGGCGAACAGCAGACGCCGCCGCTCCTTGGCAACGGGATCCTCGATGGGAGCATTAACGGTAGCCACCGTCTGCACCAGGCGCGGCTCACAAGTGCTCTGATTGCTGTCCACCGACGGCAGGCGCTGTATTTCGGCCAGACCATTTTCGCGAGCATGCTCCACATCGGCCACTGCCACCGCCACCGCCATCGCTACGTGATCGCTGGTCACCACCTGGGCTAGATTGGCGGCACGTGCACTTACCACGGAGCTAACCGATTCCAGCGTCTCCTGCGATGCCAGCGTGCTGCTGTTGCGCTGCACCTCCAGGCTCCAGGTGCGCTCCTCCATCGTTTGTATGGCATCCAGATTGGGCTGTGGCACCTTGGCCTTCTGCTGACCCACCGGACGCAGTGCAGCAGCTGCCGCCGCCAGCTGGCTGGCTGTGATTGGCGCCGGTTGGGCTGCAGTCAGTGGCGCACGTCTAGTGCTGCTGCTCGGACGCTGCTCCATGGGCGGAGGCGATGGCGCCGACAGCTGCTGTATGCCCTGGAGCAGAGTGCGCGCCTCCCGCTCCTCCGGCGGCGTATGGAGAGGTATATGTATGACCCCCTCGACGGGCTCATCGTAGTACCTCAGACGGCTATTGGGTCGCGAGCCAGCGGGTGTACGACTCCGCCCACCACCGGAACCGGGCACGGGCGGTGGCGGTGGTGGCCCTTCACCACCATCGATGGGCGAGGAGCTCTTGGAGCTTTTGGTGCCATCGGTACCGGCGCTGCTGCCACGTTTGCCAGGCTTAAAAATGGCCAACACCGATTTCTGTTTGCTGGGCGTCACATTCTGTGAGCCGGTGGCTCCTCCGCCGGTACCGCCGCCACTTAGCGTTGCCATTGCCGTTGATGGTCGCTCTTTGCTCTTGCTGCGCGCTCGACTCGTCTCCCTCGGGGAATCCGGCGAATCCTTGCCCAGCCGAAACAGCGAACTGAACGAGCTCTTGCGGGAGACAGAGGCGACTGCCGTTCCCGTCGCCGGTGCAGCGGGCGAGGGTGATCGACTGCCATGCCGTCCATGACCCTGACGCGATTGCTTCGGACTCGCCGT
This sequence comes from Drosophila paracracens, assembly GCA_035044025.1. NCBI lineage: Eukaryota > Metazoa > Arthropoda > Insecta > Diptera > Drosophilidae > Drosophila > Drosophila paracracens. Next base: position 4,767,953 of record JAWNMN010000400.1, on the reverse strand, counting down.
TGGTGTCAGACGGTGCTCATCCAGGTCACCTGCCTGCAAGCTGAGCGATGCCGGCTTCGATTGCGTTTGCGACTTTGAATAGACGGGCGTCAGTTGATTGGGCGCTTCGACGACGCGCTCATTGGCCGCAATGCCCTTGTCGCTGTACATGTGATCCGGACGCAGATTGATGCGTATATATTCCGTGCCACTGGCCGTCTTGCCAATAACCATCTGGCCGGGACTCTTGTTGCTGCGCCGCTGACCACTCGTAACGCCCGAGCTGGGCTTGATTGAGGTGCTGGTGCTGGTGCTGCTGCTGGTGGCGCGTGTCTTGCCATCGCCATTGGCCAGCGTGGTGGGCTTGTATCGACGTGCGGCGGCGGCTGTGCCGCTGGGTGACTGCATCATTTGTATGCCCTCGGCGAGCACCGCTTGGGTGGGATCGTGTTTGGTGCGCGCCAACAGCAGCTGTTCCACGGCTAACGTTGCCTCGGCCAGGCTCTGAGCGGAGCTTGGCGCCGTTGAGGCATTGCTGGCGCCACTCATTGCCCCATCCGTGCACTCCACGGGTTTGGGGCCGCAGAACGATGTCTCGAGGAGCATGCGATGCGGCGAGGGGGACCGCGATACGCACGAGACGGCCGAGAGGCGACTAACCGCCGAACCTTGGCTGCCAACGCTTGAGATGCGGCTGGTCCGGCCGGAGATGCAGAGCAGGGCGGCCACCTCGGAGCTGGCGGAATCCTTGCGCTGATGCTGCTGCAGATAGCTCTGGTGATCATCGAATTTGAAGATGTGTGGCGACGTCCGCTTCGCCTGCAGCATCCAGTAGCAGTGAAAGGACGAGCACAAAAGTAAAAGACAACAAATTTGAATCAAAACGAGTAACATCGATATTAGAGAGATAGAAAGAGAGAAAGAGAGAGAGAGAGAGAGAAAGAGAGAGAGAGAGAGAGAGGGTGAAAGAGAGAGATAGAGAGAGCGAACATCATTCAATGCTTAACTAAGCGGACCATAGTTCGACAATGACGAATGCCACTTGAAGCGTCCTTGCAGCTGACAGTTCTGGACCGTGCCTCCAAAGAGAAAGTGCCCGCCTACCAGATACCCTGTGCTTAAATAACTCATCTGCTTATAATGATATATATGTTTTATAACGAGTGAGAATTTGAAAAAAATTGAATTTGGCAGAATCATAGAAATTCTTGTTGTATTCCATATTTTAAGTTGTGACTTTTATGAAAGAGCTTTTTGGAGGGTTCTTTGAAAATATTATGATATTATATTTATTCTTAAAGAATTTCAATATTCCGTTTTTACCTACCAGCTTATGCCCGTCAAATACAAAGGGTACAAAAAGTGAATGTGAAATGGCACAAAATGTTGGAACAGGAAAAAACTACATCACGCGTCAATGTGAAGCACATGCTCTGCCTTTCATTCTGCATGTCAATTGCAGTCAGTCGAGCGAGACACAGAGCCACGGCCAGACCCAGACCCAGACCCAGTCCCAAACCCAGACCCGAACCTTGCAGCCCCCGAGGCGCTCAATCAATTCCATGGATTCCATGGAGTTGGTAGTCAGAGAATTCATGGGAAATCAGATAAAGGGAAAGATATTTAAATGGTGGCCGGGGGTAAGTGGGGGATGACAAAACAAACCTATGCTATAATTATGTTGATTACAGGTTTATCGAGCTGAAAGGGTTTTTAAATATGGTTGCACGTCTGTTGCACGCCGTATGCAAAATGTGATGAACAATAATAGACAACAATAAATCAATGAGAGTGTTCGTTCAGCAATGTTATCGGCTTTAAATGGAAGCATGTCAAATATTGCTCTGTCAATATTTAATTATGATAGAGTGTCGTAGGACTCGATTGGCGTTTGTCTATGACAAATAACTCGCTTCCAAATTTCAAGGTTTATTGATCGGCATGGTGACAGTGGCAATGACCATGCAGAAATCTAAAATCAACATCATATCTAAAATTCATCGTGACAAGTTGAATGTCGACATACGACGCGATACTTATTAATTTATCAAACCATTTACAAACAAATGATATCGCTTGACCCTAAAAAGGTTGCCAACTTAATAAAATAAACATTGAATTGAACTTATTGAACAGATATTAGGTGCAAATTACTAAAAAAGAGATAGGATTCGATTTGAAGGAGTCTTAAGCTAAAATATATTTCATCAATTTAATATACTTTGCAACATTATTTAAGAGATAACTGCAACCTTATTAAGCAACCAATTGATAAAAGTTTCACTAAATAATTATCCTAGATTTTCATTAGATTTTAGTTCAAGTTTTTTATAGTTCAACAAAGTTGAGCTACTTCGTTAAATGAAACTTTTAAATTGCAGTTGGACAGCATAGGGATGCCTGCATGTGGCGCAAAGAAGAAGAAGAAGACGAAGACTGGATGGGCACAGGATAACTTTTGTTGGCGGGTCTCATTAATAAGTTTCCTGCAACGGCTGTTTGGATTATTTCCACACGAAACAACACCAAGCAGCAACAACAACAAAATGCGGATGCTCTGTTATTGACAGCGTTGCCACTTTGCTGCTATTTCAATTAATAAGCTCGCTTCCCGTTCCCCGTTTATTCCAATCGCGCTTTGCCCTTTTGCCTTGCCAGCTATCTTTCTTTTCTCTCTCTCTCTCTCTCCACGGAAATAAACAGAAATTGTTTCTGGACCTGTATTCAAGCGATGCGGTCTGCAACAAGGTGCAAGCACTTTGATGCACCCTGCTGTTACTGCGAGTCAATTGAAAAGGAAAACCCAGCAAGAAATTTAATCAACTCTATTTGAACTCGTTTTACTCGATATAGTACAGGGTATGCAAAAGTGAGCAGAGTATTGACAACATTCAGACAAGAATGTTTTTTCTGTTTTCTTGACAAATCTAAATTTGCGATTTGCATATTTGTTTTTTGGAATAGATGTAAAAGATTTATTAATTTAAGTAGATATAGATATAGATATAGACTTGCAGTCAAATGCAAATACTCAATTGTTGATCAGTTGCAAATCTGAGAATTTATTTAGCAATGCGCAACTGAGTGGACTCATTCATGGTTAAGGGGCATTCGTTAGTCACGCATGCCCATTTGTGTAATAATATTGCTGATACTGCTGCTGCTGTTGCTGCTGCTGCTATTTGCAAATGTCTTTGCTGCACTTGTCAGCTGATGGCTGGAAAGTATGTTTGTTTGTTTATGTTGCACTTGCGTCAGCTGCAATCGACAGTTGATTTTCCAGGTAAACGCCTTTATAAACCAAAAGTCGTCAGTCGGTTGCCGCCCACACTCGTTTTTTGACTTGGCGACATCCGATAGACGCTGTCACTGGCAGTGGCACTGTCAGTGCAACTGCCACAGTCAGTGGCAGTAGAACTGCATTTTTAAGTGCACCCTGCATCATTTTTAATTTCACTTTGATGTGGACTTTTAATTCATTTTGCTTGGGCTGCGGCTGCTGCTGTTGTTGAGTTCTCTTTCGGGCAACTCAATGCCACGTTGAGTATTTTAATTTCCGTTCTGTCAATTTTCAAATTCGCCTCCCCTTTTCGCTTTTCTGTTTTTAGCTTATTGTGTCCTTGGCAACTACAGCAACTATTTTTATTATTCTTGTTGTTGTCTGTGTGTGTGTGTGTGTGTTGTTGTTGCTGTTGTTGTGCTTGCGGTTTTATGCAATATCAACTTAAGTAAGTGGCTATGGCAAGAATTTAATTATGGCCCCACGTTCGCTGAGGGATAAACCCTGTTCACAAACACAACCATAGCAGTAATATTTTTCTCAGTGTTTTTAGTATATTAATATTCCAATTTATGAAATCTCTTCTCTTCTGATTGACGTTTATTATTGAGTTATTACTATAACAGATTACAGCTGCTTTAGTTAATAACAATATGGTAGTATTTGGTGTAAATGTCAACAGTCCCTAAGCACTTATAGTAAACAAGGTGTTTGCTAAGCCAGAAGTGATTTTAAATAGACTTTAAGCATTATCGATTCCAAAATAATGTGTTAAAGTTCTTGGGGTATTATGATCTAATGTCTTATGGCCATCAATTAAATATAAGTCAGCTGGCATAATAATCCATTCTTTCTGGCAGCCATCCCTCTTGGCACTGCTGTCTGATTTTTGGGGGGCTTTCCCATCCCCAACCGCACTCACCTGTTGTTGCTGCTGCTGCTGTTGCTGTTGCTGTTGCTGCTGGCGCTCCTGCTCCTCTTTCTTCTGCTCTGGATCCATAAAGTAGAGCTCTTCTGTTGAGCTGCGCAACTCCAAGGCGCCCTCCTCGCGAAAACCGAGACCAATGGTTTCCTGTAGGGTGCCAGTGCCAACCTTCATAGCATTAGTTAAACACATTGACCACCCAATACACATCACCACACACACACACACACACACACACACGCATACACACAAGCACACAAACACACATAGAATTCCATAGACATTTTTAGCAAGTTAAGTTTAAGGGGAAAGCATGCGGGGGCCACAGAAGCAATGGAGGTGATGGTGGAGCACAGAGCACAGACCACAGGAAGATAAACACAAATGAAAAATCAAATCAACAAATCAACAGCCAATTTTTGTGCATTGCAAGGGAGGAGTAGTTGGATTGGTATCGGGTTTGGGATTCGGATTCGGATTGGGATTGGGATTCGGATTGGGATTGGTTTGAGGTGTTCGTGTGTATGTGTGTGTGTTAAAGTTCGGTGTGTATGTGCATTGGTGGAAGAGACACATACAGGAAATAGACAGACAGACAGAGAGGGAGAGAGTTACGCAGATAAAGAGAGAGTTAGAAAGAAATGAAAAAAACAAGAAAAAAGTACAAATAATTAGCACAAAATGATTCATTAAATGCGACGTCGACTGTAGCTGCGACGGCGATTGTGATGTCGACGTCGACATCGACGTCGACGCGGTGTTCGAGACTTTGTTGTTGCTGTTGTGATACTAATTCTTCTTCTTCTTTATACCCTTGCATTTGGTTATTGAGCATCTACTAAAATGATTAGTGCAGATTACTGGGCACATCCTGATGAAATCTCTATAAATATTTCTTGATTTTTTTTTTTTCAATTTAAATTTAATTTTTAATTTAATTTTTGTAAATTATTTTACTTTTTGTATTTTGATTTTTATTTTCTTGTGTCGACTGATTTAATTGACATTAAATAAATAAATAATAATATATATAATAATATCTGTGGTGTACTCAAATATGATTCGCATCGGACAACTATATATTATAGGTTTCATTGCAATAGGTTTCATGCTACAAAAATTTAACTTTAGATTCAAGTGTTGTGATGTATTTTAAGTAGTTTAATGACTCGCAATTGTAATGGGAAAATTATGTTTTCCTTTGCCGAGATTTTGGCAAATTGAGCTCAGCTTTAATCAATCAGAACTATTTCATACAGAACTTGGCCATTTACATGGAAAATGCGATTCTAACGTGGCTTTTATTAATAATCAGCTGCAAGGGCTTAAAAATCTTTGGCATGCCAAAATGAATTGCAATATTATAGTTATTTTTGTTGTTGTGGCTGTTGTTGCTGTTGTTGTGGCTGGGTGTTTGAATGGCAGTGCCGCTGCTCTAAAAACCAAGCTACTAGCCACTAAGCCGGACATCGATTAGAAGGAGCAACTAAGTCGCCTTACCTGCTCGAAAACGTTCTCCGGACTGCTCTCGCGACTGTCCTCCTCGTGGTGCGATGAGCTGGATGCGCGGCTCAGTTCGATGCGTGGCGTTGATGGTGTCGTCAATGTGGCAGCACCGCGATAATTGCCACCAGCACCAGCACCACCCGTGGCAGTTGCATTCGGCAATGGTTGGCCGCCCTCATTGCTGCTGACCAATGTCGTTGTGACAGTTGTCGTTGCTGTTTTAAGCGGCGGCGGACGCTGCTTGGCAACGATGCTGGATGCATTCGCGGAGCAGGTGGCTGACGAGGCGGTGGATGTGGAGGATGAGGATGAGGAGCTGCTCGTGTTCGTGTTAGCAGGCCCAGTGCCAGTTCCAGTTCCAGTGCCAGTTCCGGTATTGGAATTGTTGGGCATTGCGCCCGATATGCTTGGCGCTTCGCTGGCATTGGGATTGGGATTGGTATTGGTATTGGGATTGCGAGGTGTCGTTGTCTGTTTGCGCAGCGTTTGTTCCATCATCTGCAATTGAAACAATTGACAACTTGATTCGCAACATTCTAGTTTCAATCATAATGAACGCAAACACACACACACACACACACAGGCACACACACACGCGCAAATGTGCAAATGTGCACTTTTCACTTACATATCGCAAATTGAAATCAAATGTCCTGGCACCATTTGTGCGACACATGTGTGTGTGCGTGTGTGTGCGTGCGTGTGTGTGTGTTTGCCTGTACTGTAATGAGAGCAGCTGTATAATACTGGTAACCCAAAGCCCAATCACAATGAACGTCAATTCCTTTATGGCATTCATAGCATGTGATTTTAATGACTATCATTCGCCTGCGCTAGTTCTCAGTTCCTTTTTAGTCCCCTAGTTTTTTAATTGTTTCACCTACATTATGTCCTCACAATTTTTATAGGGGATTGTACACTGGCTTTTAATTAAATTTCCTTTATAAGCTTTGTGACAGTCGCAATGCACTTGCGACAATTCCTTTCGAACAGAATATGCGAGAATGAGTGTCACCGACTGCGAGATACTTTGTGATCTGTGCCAGGTGGCAACAACTGGTGGCTCCTTCTTCAATACCAATCGAGCAGTAATCAAATGTTAAGTAAATTATCTCTGAATCTACTACGTCTGGAGCACATGGGGATTTTTGGAATTATGATAAAATCATAACTAAGACCTTGGTGTGTTTTGGGTTCCCATATCATAAATGCTGTCAAAACAATTTGTCTCTCGCTATCAGAAAAAAAGGAAAATAAAACAAGAACAACAAATATTAAAACAAATAATTGATATCAATGTAATGCCAGCTGATAACAGGTGGCAAAGAAAGGGTGGGCGTGGTCCCAAAAGTTTGATATCGATTTTAGGGGTCGGAGTGGAAATGGCCATTCAATTTAGTTAGTTTAGTTACCGCTAAAACAACAATTTATTAACTAAATTTGATGACTGTTACTTTTAAGCTGAGAGAGATATGCGGATTTATCGATGTGCAATTATTCATTTTATTCCACAAAAATGGAAAAACTTTATCGAGTATATTGTACAAGTTTAAAGTTTCTAGTCGAAAAAAGTTGCGTCCAATATACTCTTCTATCTTAAGTATTAAAGTAAAAAAATAATTTCGAAACAGGGGCACAGAAGCCATGGCGCAAAAGCAAGAAAAAAAAAACAGCATGCAGTCTGTAAGTTGAGCTCTAAGCTAAAAGAAAAATTGTAGTTGACTGCTGACATCTGCTTCTCCCTCTCTCCCTCTCTCCCTCTTTCTTTCTCTCTCTAGCTTTTTGCCAATATCTAAGCAGTCTTTGTCTTTCTTAACTTTCAAGTTTAAATTCACTTTGTGCGGTTCTTTGTTCTCTTAGCTGGCCTTCAATTAAATAAAATGCACTTTATTTGCAAGCTAATCACCCATTTGGCCTTTTAATTTAAGAACCTCTAATCAACCTGCCCTTATATAACTAACCACTCTAATTAAATGCAGAACGTATGCTTTTATAATTCAAGGAGCAGCGGCACAGCGCCACAACGTGACCTTGTCGCCAAGTCCAAAAGTTTTATGGGGCTAGCCATTTGCAAGCTGCAAGTATCGTCTTACCAGCTCTCAAACTGCTGAACGCAGTGCCAGTGCAATTATCCAATTTAAACTTAAGACTTGCGTAGCACAGTAACCCCACCCCCCGTGTATGGAGGGTAACCCCACGCTCCTTCTTCTGTCAGAATAACTGAGCTGCGCATTCACGTAATAGTTTAGTAGAGCAACAGACAGAGGAACGTTCCACTCCACCTACCTAAAATGCAAAAGTTCTGAAATGCAATGCAAGCGCATCAAATGTGTTCAAGGAGAAGTTCTTACGCACACACGCAAACACACACGCGCACACACACACACACACAAACAAGCTGATTGACACATGGCGTTTCAGAACTTGGTCAGAGAGGGTTGCCTAAGTAAAAAGCCCGAATTGATTGTCGGAGTGGGAAGACCAAGTTAAGCACGTGTCGAATATACTCTCGTGACACGAGAAACGCGCTCGTGCTTTTTGTTAAGCACATCGATAAAACAGCAGAAGTTTGAGAAATAAATGGGCTTCAAAACCATGCCAAAACCAAATGCATAGTTTATGGCTTAGTAAGAAATAAAAAATAATAAAATAATAATAATAATATTTCCCACTGTGCTACAGCAAAAATGACTATATAAATAAAACAGATGAGTAGATAAAAAGGAGCATAAGGAGCGGAAATAATACTTGAATAAAACCAGTTGGAACTGGCATGAAAAGTTGTGTAAACTGTTTCGGATGGAAAATTTTGAGAAATATACATGCATCTCATTTATTCAATTAGATATCAAAATTTGTTCAAAACGTACTTCGAAGTTGCAACTAAAATGTAGATGCCAGCAGAATAACAACGTTCTTTCAGGGTATGTAATCTCCGTCGTGCCTAAGATAACCGTTCTTTCTTACGCGATTTTATGTTAACATCAAATGAATTCAAATTGTCAGCACACTAAATCACTTATATTTCATTATTTATAAATTGTTATGAAATCAAATGAATTTTATCCGCGTTGCAAAATACACGCATTCATGCAACCTTAACAGCCCGACCAAAGTAAGCGTAATGTCCCAAATGGGAGCAACAAAGCGTCCTCTTTGAAAATGGACATGGGATATTTGCGCTTTCGCAAATTGGACCAGCCCCGAATGTAATTATGATTTTAAAATAAATAAAAAAGAATGGCAAAATGGGTATTGTGGGAGGGGCATATGGGACACATAAATATATCTATATGTACATGCACAAACAGAATTAATTTAAGGCTGAGGCTGAAAACTATGCCATTTTTCATTATATATATACATCTATATATGTATATATGTTTATATATGTAACATATATAACATAACATAATATATATAATATATATATATATATATATATATATGTATATATACATGCAAACACAATTAATTTAAAGCTGATGCTGGAAACTATGCTATGCTTTTCACGTGCTATCACTCGCTCTCAATCACACACACACACACACACACACGCACACACACACACACACACACACACACTCGCTCTTCCTCACTCCCTGTCTCCCTCTCTCTCACTCTCTCTCTCTCTCTCTCTCTCTTTCTCTGTCTCCCATTGTCTAGCTCACTCTCTTATTAAATGCCGCCGCACACCGTGGCGCATACATAAAAATTGTAATTAATTTGGATAAACAAGAACCGGCTTGGTAACGGAATTCTTCGAATTGTTGTGGTTCGCCTTTATTTTTATAATATTTTGTGATGTACAGAAAAGGAGCAATATAAAAGTGTATAAAAACGAAAAAACGCAGAAGCGCAGCCAAGAGGCAAGGAGGCACATAAAATGGGGCCAGTCGAAAGGGCAACGAATTGTTTTATTTCTCATGCATACTTTTTGCTGTTGGAAGCTGCGCATTGCCAAATGCCTTATGATGTTAATTGTAATGCAAATTTTTAATAAATCAAGCAGCAGCAACAGCCTCACACATATGTAAATATTTAAATATCTATATAAATATATAATATTCAGCTTTGCATGTACATATATATATATATTTATACATATATATCATGTATATGTATATACCATATATCATATATATCTATATATATATATATATATATATACAGCGTGCTGAGAGGCACGCGTGCTGCTGTTTCTGTTTATTGTTAATGTTTTGTCCCCAACACACACACACACACACACATCAACACATTCGCATACACATACACATGGCATCTACTCACCGTGTGCCAAAACTTGATGCTATTGCTCTCTTGCACAGTGTGTAAATGTATTTGGTTTGGCTTGTATATTTTTGTATTTTTATCGCTGCTCCCTGCTCGCTCCCCCAACTTGTCCTTATTAATTTTTCATTAATTTTTCTTTACTTAGCGTTCCACCGAAAAAAACAAGCAACCAAACAACAAAAAAAAAAGCGACGCTGCGAGAAGGCGCAAGGGAAGCGCAAAGTCAACTACAAATTTCTGTTGGTTCACTTTTGGTCGTTGGCTGCCGCGTGCGTTTGCTCGTTCGTTTGTCAGGTTCGCTTCCCTTGGCTTTTGGTTTGCTTCTTCCGCAGCTCGCCCGCTCAGCGCGCTTCACGCTCCAAACTCAAAACTCCAAACTCGCGCTCTCGCTCTGCCAGCCTCTCTCTCTCTCTCTCACTCTATCGGCATTTGTTTCATTTGTTACGTTACGTTACGTTGCCGATAGACTGCACGCACACAGCGCCAGCGTCGAACTGGCTGCGTCGACTGCCGAAAAGTTTGCTGTGTGCGGCTGCTGGCGTCTGCTGCCGTCTTTCGCAGCAGAGGAGGTGTCCGGATTCAAAGAAAGCTGCCGTTTGTACTGCTGATTTTGCTGCTAAAAGCTTAAGAGCAGACGCTTAACGCAAAAGCTCCACTAAATGTTGCTGCACGCTCAACTGGCTAAGCTTTACCAACAGCGCTACACATATTAATAAATGCAGGGCGAACTGTGCTTTTAAAAACTGGACTTAATATAAATAGATTGTATATTGAGAGACATTCGTGCATTTTTGCATTTTGAACGCATTTTATAAAGGCCTAGAACCGATGTAATGCAATATGTGCAACTATCAAAACAGAGGCAGTCAAAAGATTAAAGCTTGTCTCATCCAAAAATAAGTCTTCCAACAATTAGAATATGATGTTTCTAAGCATTTGATGTGCACTGTGCCCTGCTCGCTTTGCTCTCTCCCTCTCTCTCTCTCTCTCTCACTCTCTCACTCTCTCTCTGTCTCTCGTGCTCTCTTACTCACTCCCCATCTGTCGATGCTTTTGGAAGTTTCAAATTTCGGCAGTATTTCCTCGCGTCTCATATAGACACACATACACGTCAAGCATTGCCCATTGTTAAATGACATTATTTAGAGCGTTTCCACTTTACATTTGATTTGACGCGTGTCAAAATATTTTCAAAATTGTACCTACTCAACCGTGCCCCGCCCGCTGCCCGCACACAGTTTGAGAGTCCTTGTTATTATTGCTGTTTTCTTTACGCTTCTACTTCTGTTGCTATTGTTGTTGTCATTGTCGTTTTTATAATATTTGTGGACATCGCTTGGGCATCGTCTTTGTTTATTGGCCAAAAACATTTTATTCGCCTGCCTTTCAAGCCATTTTTGGCCATTTTTGGCATTCACCCGGCTCGCTGCACCTATCCGCCTATCCACCAGCACTGGCGTCCTCCACAATCAGGAGGATGGCTCATTTTGCTGGCTTACAACATTCGATGCTCAAATTGGTTATATGTTGGTGTTAATTAATTTCAGTAACCAATCATAAATAATTGATGTACATATTGATTTACATATACTGAAATTATGTATATGCATACACACACACATATGCAAGTATATGTGTGTGTTCCAATTTGGCATATATGTATAAAACTTACCACTAGGCGGGACTGCTGTTGCTGCTGCTGCTGGTTCTGCTGCTGCGATTGTTGCTGCTGGGTTGCAATCACATTTGTTGTTGTTGTTGTTGCCACTGTGGTATTGTCCTCAAATGACTTTTCGAACGATGCAATTGGCGCTGGGCCAAGTCGCTTCTGTCGTCGCGAATCCATCCCGGTTCTCAGCGTACACAACTAGGGCTCAGACTGGCAAATACATACACACATCCATATGCATATACATGTGTAGACATTGGGCTTAACGTCGTCCTGCAGGCGTCGTCTTCAACTGTAGAAGAGATAGACGGACAGAATAAGAGAGTGAGAGAGAGAGATAGAGAGATAAGAGTTTGGAAAACACATTAGACGGCTATTGGCACGCTTATTTTTCTTGCCTTCCCGTAATTGCCGCAGGCAACAATAACTATAACAACAACAATTGATTGCTATCCGATAGCTTGCTCGATTACGAGATACCCTGTATATAAAAAGCATATTGATAAGCATATACAAAATTAGATAAAATACATTTTTTATTTGATAATTGTCACTTCTTCTGTTTATGATCATCCAGATTTTAAGTGTTTTAGAAATAATTTCTAAATATATTGAGGCTTGCCAATTTCACAATTATTTTTTTTTTTAAATTTTTTAGAACTGTTTTCTTTTATAGATAGAAATACATTTTCTAAAAAGTAAAAATGAAAAAATCCAATTATTATAAACTAATACAATATGTTTTCATATATGAAATAACAAGCAAGCTACTGTTATAGTTGCATTTGGTGCACACACAATACATTTATGACAGACACTCTTAAAAATTAGATATATTTGTTCTAAGTTTTACAAAAAAATATACCTTGAAATGATAAAGAAATTAAGAAAACGGCCTGGTTTTTAGAAATATACTCCTGAATTATAAGGTGAGTTGCACTTCGCGCGAATTTTGAAAATTCATGGAGTGTCAACTTCAATCAATCGGTTAATATCGTATGCACAATCCGAGTATGTCCCTTTGAAACTCAATTTCTCAGAACGGAGTATGACAGCAATAACTTACACACTTACTATCAATCACTGGGGAATAAGTTACAAGAAAAGAAGAGGAAGAAAAAAATAGTATAATGGCAACAAATTGTTGGCGTAATAACCGTAGCCAACAAATTGCCAGCCATTCCGTGTCTACAGTTCGTTGAACTGGCTCAAATGAAGTAATAACAACGACAATTACATTTATATATCCTTATAAATATAAATATATATTTGTATGTGTATATATGTATATTCGTACACATTTCAGTTGCCTAGTATGAGTGTCTGTCAATTCTCAGAAATTGCTTGGTTGACGACAATTTTTCAATTGAATTTACAGAAAGACAACAAATTGTGTGTAGCATAATTCATTGACATTAAAAAACAATTATGCAATCAGACTATAAATAATTTAGTTTGCAATCAGTTAACAAAAACGTTTCATACAAAAGCTCAGCAATAATTTGATGTACTTAAATTTGACCAACATTGGCTCCAGTTCCAACATTTTTATCTATATATGCATATTTAAAAAGGCGTGGCTAAGTCAAACCCCATTTTGGTCGATTTCGAGGATTTCTCGTTTGTTTGTGTTGGACATTTTCGATTCTGTTTTTTTTTTTTGAATATTATTTCACTTTCTCATCAAAATAAGCATTTTTGATTTCTCTCAACTTTCCGATTGACTGATTTCATTACAATGTCGAACTGTAAGTGAACTCGGGGTAAGTAAACGGTATTGGCTTATTGCAGCTTTGAACATCCTATATTAAAGGCAAAACTGTGCCAAAAACTGTGTACCGTTACTGACGTTGTTTCGTCCAAGTTGACATTTTTTGCTTTGCAGAGAAAGCTGCGGTTAATAAAAAATCTATAAAAGCACAAGCACATACACTCGCACACTACTCATGTATGTGTGAGTATACAAGTATATAATAAAAATTATTATTTTAGTTGAGTGCAATAGCGCCGGGAAAACCAGTGAGATCTTCGCTTTCAGCAGTTCCCGACTGTACAATACAATGTTTCTGCTAAAAAGACTTATCAATTCAAATTCTGATACATTTTGAACTATTTCTGTAAGACTGCTGAATAGATAGATTCTTACCAAATCGTAACTCGAAGAAAAAGAATAATAAAGATGTCGCTGGGAAAGCAGAAGACGTCCGTTTTTGAGAGATTGTAATTTACCAATAATTGAATTCTAGTTAAGTGAAAATAACAATTCTAAATTCGGATTGAACTCAATTTTGAAGCGACCACTGCTTCGATTTTTTTCGGACGTGGCAAACAATTTCAATACTTAATACGAAACAAATATGCTGCATTTTGCCATTGGGAATAGAGTGAAACAAAACTTTGTTTTTCACAAAATTATAGTTTGCAGTTTATGGATGATGGAATACTTCAATATGAGTAAAAGCTTTTCCAACCCTGGAAATTGATGGGTGCTCGCCTGCATCGAATTGATTGCCTACTTTTTGGGGCAATCTGTCCTGGCAGAGGACCAATTGTTCAAATTGTGATGGATGCACATTGTGCGTAGAAGCATATTGTATATGTAGGACATGTGTATCAATATTAAGGCACTCAATATTCATTTAGGTAGTGTCAAAAGCTTAAAGCTCAATCGGTGTACCTATGTTAATATTAATGTGATCCACGCGTATAACTTTCCAACCGCTTGGGAATCGTTGTGTGCCTGTTTGCCTATCAGAAAATATCACAAATTAGATATGTGCACATGCCTCCTGCCAATTACCGGGCATTGATTGACATTTGGTTAAACGGCTTTGATTTCCAATAATGAATCGACGAAAAACTATCGCAGAACTAACCTTGACTTCGAACATATATATATGTATGTATGTATATAGTGCGTGTGTATGTTACTGAATTTGTATTTATAGAGGTGCTGTTGTTGTTTGCGTTTTGTTGGCAATTTAGTCAAGCTCAGACACTGTAGCTCGTAATAGCAGCTGCCTCTAGCATTTAGCTTAACATAGGTAACAATCACACACACACACACAAACACACACACAAACACACACACACACACGCCAATATTGATGTATTTCAGTGATAAACTGGTTAGCTTTGCAACTGTTGCCACACGCAGATTTAGTTTATATATCTGGGTACGTGCGTGCATGTATCTGTGTGTGCGTGTGTGTGTGTGTGTGTGTGTTTTGTGCCTCCAAGTGACAGTCTAAATTTACATAGAACTGCCGCCACACGGGCGTTTATTGAAATATAAAAATGTACATGAATACACTCATGAACGTGCTCATGGGATTTTTAAGGTTCTTTGGTAAGCTCATCTCATATTCTCATGAATACACTCATGAGTATATGAGATGAACTTTCCATGAACCTTAAGAAACTTTTAATTTCAGTTTATAAGGTTAAAAAACAGTTACATAAAAACTTAAAAAAAGAATGTGCAAATGAGTCTTTCTTCAGAACCCCGAAGATCAAATATCACTACAGATCAATGTCCGTCCATCTGCTCACATCTAAATGGAATTATACATTTGGAAAATCTACCGATGGTTTCAGCTTGGTGTCGATATCATTATGACGCTTAACATAAGCTTGTGACATTCAATAAATAGTCTTTCAAAGAGAGGCTCTCAATAATAAATCGAATTAAGACTGCGATTTTGACTTTCCAAAAAATAAACATTGTTTTCGAAAATCGTTTCAGTTTTTGCTGTGCAAAGTTTTTACTCGTCCTTCCATGTCCAGAATTTATCTTTGGACTATGGGAACTGATGACCACACTCATGATTATACTCATTGATTGATACGTGAATTAATGCAACAAGTTGTATACTTATATGAAGCATTTGGCATTTGCTGATGAATGCTGCGAGTGTACTCATGAGTATACCACAATTTAAGTGGTCCCACATCATGTACCCACATCAAAGTCAAATTAATAGAGCTAAAAATAATGAATACCCGAAAAACAGTCCAAACTTTTCAACATTGCTTTCATATATATATATAGTTCCGATGCGGTGGCAACATCTTATCGTAGTAGTTGCTTAACGCCTTGACAGATGATTTAAACCACCCAAATCAGCTAACCACCTAACCACTTTTAAATACGCCGGACGAGCGCAGCCTCCACAGTCCACTGTGTGCTCCTAGTTGCCCGCAAACCGCAACTTTGGCGACATTCATTGAAAATCGATACCAAGCTGACAGCCAGTAAACAGGGCAAGAATTCGAGGGGTTCTCGCAGGGATTGCGATTGCTCATCAGCACAAAGCAGCTTAGAGCGGGTGGCCCCAGCACCGGCTTCCCCTTTGTAACCACACCGCCCTCCCGCACATAACTTTCTAGTGCGCTGAAACTATCCGCCAAAAAAAAAACACACACACACACAAAAAAAACCTTTTACAACATTGGCCCCAATGACATTGGCAATACGTGCAGAGCGGCAAGTCATCGTAGGAGGAAGGGGCTGTCGGGTTAACGGGTGGAGGGGGGAGTGTAGGGGGTAGCGCGGTTTATTGTGCGACGTCGCCGCTGTCGTCGCTGTGCCCAATTGCTTTTACTTTTGAGGCAAGTGGTGAGAGTTGCGCGACAGGCAACAATTTCATTGACCTCATAAATTGTGCTCTGGCCCAAGACCAAAAAAAAAAAAAAACAAAAATACCAAAAAAAACAAAAAACAAAAAAAACTCAATCCCCTTAAGCTCCCCTTAACCCTCTGGAAACGAGCTCCCATCGCCAAATTGGCATTCAGAAAATTGGCGTCCCCCAAACCCCACCTCTAGCTCCCCAAAAACCAAAAGAATAAAAACAATAAGAAACAAACGGCAGAATATTAATAGCAGCTCGGGACTCGTATAAGCTACAAGCAACAAATACAAATGTGTCGGTCAGCAGGAGAAGGGAATGGGGTAAAACTGAGACCGGAGGGGGGGCACCGAAAGTCCAAGGCGAAGGCAAAAGTATGGGCTGACCTTCCATTCCTTCAATATACGTATTGTTAAATGGCCCAGCGGAAGCGGAAACGGAAACGCATATGCAAAAATGCATTATACTAAAAATGTAGTGATTATTTGTTTGTTAGCTAACCAAAATGAAGTTGGCACTATGGAACCATTTTGGATAGCAACTGTCATAACTTGTTCAGATAAGTATTATTTAACTTTGGCAACTGGTATACTGACTGTATCAGCAAACGGTGGGAAATATGGGAAATGTGCACATTGTTTGTTACATTTTTATCGATTCGAAAAGTTTTATAAGTTTTCATAATTGCTGGAATTGAAACTGCCACAAAACTCAGTCATATCTCAGTTCATATTGAATTAGCGGCTTATACAAATCAGCTAGAATAAAATATGATCAATTCTTTGCCAAAAACAAAAAGATATATATGACACATATAGATAACTTTTTCAAAGATAAACGGATTCGTTCCGCAGCAGCCGCCGACAGTTCTATGTTCGCAACAAATAATGAGCAACATTTTGTGTTCATTGTCGAAATCGCAGAGGGCTGGGGCGAAGGGGATGTTTGTGGTGATGGCAAGTGGGTGGGTGGTGGAAGTGTACGCTGCACGCTATGTGGCAAGGAAAGCAATGAAAAAGCAGAATGGAACAAAAAACTGTTGGCGTTGCTTTTGATCGCCAGCTTTTGATAAGCGAGCACTGCTTGCAGCCCAGTAAATCAGTTTACATATACTACGTCTGTGTGTGTGCGTGTGTGTGTGTCGGTGTGTGTTGTTTTCATTATGTATTGTAGTTTGCAACAGTGTCGGTGGACTGCCAATTTAGGCCAACTTGCGGGTGCAGGTGCTCAGTTGTTGCCTTTGCTGCTTTGCTGCTTGCCGCTCATTTCTTATACCCTCTACCGATTAATTGATGTCGATATATATATCACACAAATAATACACAGATCTCACATCTGCCAGAGAGAGAGCGAGAGAGAGAGAGAGAGAAGTTGTGTTATGTATATATTTTAGCTTGGTGCAGGGTGTCTCAAAATCGAGCACTCTCATCTGGCGCACTGCTGCTAGTTTCTCTGTGTTCTTTGTTGTTGATGTTGGTATCGCTGTTGGCCTTTGTCTGTGCCAGCCAAGTGGCACATGGAACGATGCTAACTGTAACTGTACATGAGGCTGGTAACTGTAACACTGGCCATTCTCATTGCTCTACACTCTTTGGCTAAACTTTCGTTTTATTAGCTTTCTGGGCCTGGGCTTGTACCTGGGCATGCTTGATAGTAATTTTAAATGCGATTACAAATTTTACTGCATACTTTGGGGCAGAATGAGAGAGAGAGAGAGAGACACTGAGATAAAGAAGTGGACAGTTAATAGGAATTGAATGAAATTAGCATGCAATAACAAAAGGCAAACAGTGAGCCATGACTAATACTCAAACCGGAGACTCAAACCCAAATGTTCGCACAGTTGACCTGGTCAACGTCTTTTGGGGGTAGTTCAAGCCGTCAGTTGTTGTTGCTGTAATCGTGTAATAGCGTGCAGACGAATGGCAGCTTGTAGGTGTTAAGTAATGGACACACACACACACACACTGAAAAATTGTACACATACATTGGGGTTATTCACTGCAGTTGGTTTCGCTTGCGCCTCATTTGCTAATAGGAAACAGCAACGGGCAACGGGCAACGGGCAACGAGCAACGAGGAACGAGGCACATGTTGGTTGGTGAGGAGCAACTACTGACAGTGACAACATCTGAAGCTGTTAGAAAAAAAAAAAAAACAAAAACAAGCACGGAACTTTCTGATAAACTTCAGACTTCAATGATGTCATTGGAGCCGCAAGTTTTTCGATTTTTAAGTTTTCCATTTCTATGCTCAGATATATGAAATATTGTGAGTTGCTTTGCTTTTGCATTCTCTATATATGCAAAAATATTGGTAAGAATTTGAATCTTCTTTTGTTGAAGTTTCAGCATGCCATTTTCAATATTCGATTGCTCATAACATCTTGATAGATGTATCCAAAAACTATTATTTATAAATCTGTCACAAAATCATGAAGTCTCGCTTAACTTTTTAAAATTGTAATACATATTATAATAAGTAAGTTATACTATGAAAATTGAACTATAATAACAATAGTTGTCTGAGCTGAGATCTACCAGAAATTGGAATTGCTCACAAATGCGAATTGGTATTTCGGATTCAATTTGATGATATGCTGACTTGGCTATAAGCTAGAAATAAACTGATAATGAGCCAATAAGTGTGCTTTAAAAAGCTGTGGTTGATCTTGATATAAGCCTTGAATGGCGCTTGAGAGTAAATAGATTTTAATTGAGAATTACATTTTATATATGGTCATAACATCAGGTGTTCTTCTACAAACTTAATTTCATTTTTGGTTGGAAACTGTTAGTAGTTAATCGAAATTGGGAACATAAAGAATATAAAAACCGTAAAAAGCGAAACACGCTCACTATTGATGTCACTAACGGAATGAGTGCTTGGTAACAGGGCCTGGGACTATTTGACTTACATAATGGCAAGCACTCACTAAAAACTAAGGCAACAAACAGCAAACAGTTAACAGCAACAGCAACAATACACACACATAAGTAAATACGTTTGCTAGAGTTTCAACGTAAATCAGTTAGACCTAAAGGCAACATACCTTTTTGGGAGCTACTTAAATGCTACACCAACAAGCACGAAGCACATACCCCAACAGTTGTGGGCTGTGTTGCATGCACGCTTTTAGGGAGAGCGGCAACAACAATAGCCCAGTACAAGATGTAAATGATTCAAATATGTTTGAATTATCGCGCGCGCTCAGTAAACTAAAATAAAAGACACTTTCTCACACACACACACACACACGCATCGTCAGCAAACAAACAACAAAAAATAGCAGAAAAAAAAAACACCAGCAATTTTCAACTAGATCGGAGAAACATACGCTTAAAGCGAACTCACAGC
The DNA here is from genome assembly GCA_035044025.1 of Drosophila paracracens. Taxonomy (NCBI): domain Eukaryota; kingdom Metazoa; phylum Arthropoda; class Insecta; order Diptera; family Drosophilidae; genus Drosophila; species Drosophila paracracens. The sequence continues at coordinate 4,748,315 of JAWNMN010000400.1, read as the reverse complement.
GAATGAAATAAGGACGCGATAACCGTTCACGGCGCCTGCCAAACGCCAACTGAACTTACCACTCACTTAGCCGAGCAACGAATGCGGACGCCGCCAAAGCTTCTTTCAAACAACAACTACTCTTCTGTGTCACTGTGTGCGTGCCTTAACCAAAGCTGTATGTGCCTGTCTGTGTGTGTGTGTGTCTGTGTGTGTGTGCGGTCATTGTTGACTACTGCACATTTTGCTCGTTGTTGCCTGCTTGCCTGCTTCTTATTCTTGTTCTTGTTGCTGCTGCGGATGTTGCTGCTGCTGTTGCTGCGGATGTTGCTGCTGCTGTTGCTGCGGATGTTAGCTTGTTCCCTCTCAAAGTTGAAGTCAAAGTGCTGTGCAAGTCCAAAACTTGCTCAACTGCATGCAAATGGGGTCGACCGCAGCCCAGCCCAGCGCATGGTGTTGGCTCCATCCGATTATGCTAAATTCCAAAATTGAACAGTTTTTGGCGTCGTGCCTTGCACATCGATTGGGGGCGTAGTTATGTGGTTGTGTGGCTGTGTGGTTGACCATTACATTGCCTTTAACATTGGCATAAGCATAAGTAATGCCGCCCAACACCTCAACAACCACCCACCCACTCGCAACACACAACATCATCACATCAAATGCAGTGCAACCCTGTTGCCAAACCCATTTATTCGATGGTTGCCATGACGCTGACGCTGACAATCGTTGCTCGCTTTTGCCCCATCGCATGGCATCGTTTGGTACGCCTTAATTGTGTTTCACATTTGCCTGCTGTCGTAATGCTGCATGTGTCCGTTTGTGTGGCAATAGAGACACTAATAACATTGCGCTACGTGCAACAGACTAATGCTTTTCGCATTTTTTTATTTTTATTTTTGTGTCTTTTATTTTGGTTTGGCTTTGTATTCGAATTCCAATTAGGTACAAAGTTGTGAGTGGACTTGGATGGTTCCTTGCGAGATGGTTTGCCATAGTTTAGCATCATCTTGCCACCTGTTTTCTGTGGCAGATGGCTTTCAAAATCTACTTAGTTGTAAGACAGCATTACTTTGAGTGCAATTCTTTCATGCGCAGACTTTATGAAGTTATTTTTTTATATTTGCCACAATTTACTTTTAGGTGCTTGTATATTTTCTATACATAATTTGTACTAATTTTATGCACACATAGTAAATCGATAATATAGCAATAGCAAACTACTTTCAACAATTACTATCCTTACCCTCTGTTTTATGCTGCACTCCTTGGACAAATTAGGAGGGACGTAGGCAAAACTAATTTGCCCCTTTGGACAGTCGCCCGAGCTGCCCACAAAGTTCCATGTGCCGTTGCACATGGCTGGACGTTCCACGTTTCTACTGTTTGGTTGTTGATTACCAACAAAAAAAAAAGCAGCAACAAAAAAAATGAGAGAACGGTAAAGCAGAGTTGCACATATAATTCGATTGGCATGCAATTGAATGCAGTGCACGTCTCGTTTGGATAAACGAATAAGCCGTTTGTGCGAGGGTGCACGTTGCGACAGTCTCTGTCTCTGTCTCTTTTTCTGTCTCTGGGCTGGGAGTGCCACACGCAGAACTCACAACTGATGGATGGCTGCAACGTTAAACGATGTTAAGCGTTGCTTTTCCTATATACATTGCATATACATATGTATATATGTATATGTGCACGCTTCGCTGTCAGAGACAGGACAGGAGAGAATCGCTTATTGGGTTATGCCTATGGATGATGGTTTGTTGAGCGCATAACATGTCTGTACTCTGAACCCATTGAAAATGGTTGCAAAGGGTATGATGGTTTTGAGCAGGTGTATGTAACACAGAAGAAAACATCTCTGACGACATAAAGGATGTATATTCTTGATCAGGATCAACAGCCAAGTTGATAAATGCTTCCGATTCTTGAATAACGATACATTTCGATATACGGTACAAATGAAAAATACAATTTTAATGGCAAAAGTATGTATGTATGTATGTATGTATGTACGTATGTATGTATGTCTGTATGTATGTATGTTTTTTTTTAAATCTTCAGTACCTGGATCTGCCAAAATATATGAAAGCAATTCTGCACAAAATTCTGGGTTGAGGGTAGATCGAAGTCGAGCTCACTCGACTGCAGCACTCGTACTTGTTAAAGCTACACTTTAATGTGTCATCCACACACACACACAAACACACACACACACACACACACAAGCGTACAATAATACGAGAGCACAGCTGCAATGTGTCAGATCTCACTCTCTATTTAGTGGATGAATGTGCTATTGACGCCAGTTGAAGTGCCCGGTCCGCACACAGGGTGTCACAGGGTATCACAGGGTGGCTGGCACAACCAACCAATGGACATGTCAATATGCGCATTATGCTTTCAAGTGCTTTACGAACGCTGCTACTGCTCCACTTATATATGTATGCCTGTCTATCTATCTGTCTGTCTGTCTGTCTGTCTGTCTGTCTGTCTGTCTGTCTGTCTGTGTGTCTATGCAACCCACAATAAAATACAATACATGCATATGCACGTATGCTATCTCTATATATATATTTATATATAATACATACACATATAATATGTGCTCACAGCAGATGGAATGCGAATGCACTGCTAGAAAACTGAGCGAGTCTGAGAGCTGTCTTCACCAGATCTTTTGCATATTATTGATATAATTATAACCCACTGTTAAGACTCACTAAAGCTCGATTTCTTTCAATCTCTTGGGGATTGACCTGCAAAATACTAAAGATTCATATTAAAAAAAAATAATAATAATTTGTCTAAACTAAACTCTATATTTGAGAAAAACTTAAGTCATATTTCAATTAAAAATTAAACAGCTAATATTTTGTGGGTATCACCGACTGTTAAGTACTCTGCTACCAGTGGTACAGTAACTGATAATAGGTGTCAAATAAACTTACAAGAAGTGCAGACGTGTTTGTACCAATCTTGCAACTTTGTCACCTTTCAAATTTGGTGAATGCATTAAAATATTTTCACGTTGAAGCCAAATGATTTATTTTCTTGCAGTGCATGAAAGCTTTTACAGGAACGTTGCCTATCTGTGCGGTGGGAACTCTCGCTTAATTCCAGTGGATTTTATCAGCTTAACTGGCCACTTAATTGCATCAAGCTCCCAACGACGACGACGACGACGATGTTGATGATGATGATGATGATGATGATGTTGATAGCATTGATTAAGATTATGTTGCAGCATTACAATTGAAAATTCTGCAAATTCTTCAAGCGTTTCAATTGAAAATTTCACAAGTACGGCTAAATAAAATAGAAAATAAGCGATACAAACATGGGAACAGCAATGCAACAGTTGAAGTTACTATAACTGAGCATCCCAAATCCGAAACGAACAGAACTGTAATATAAATAGATTTGGTATCACTGTTGAGCAAATTGGATCGCTATAGCAAATAGCTCTTGTAGGTAATATTGGTCGAGAATTGACTTGGACCATCAAGTGAGTTAGGTCATCAAGCAAAATTTGAGTGCTCGAATCAAAAACCAAAATAATTTTGATTTCAACATTATTTCAAGCTATTGTATTTTATAAATGATCAAGGGTATTTATAGTTCCGCATCTTTCAGTTCATGATTTCATTATTTTCCCTTGGTTAGCAGAAATTTGTTTGTTTTACAATTTCAAAGAAAATATTTACTAAAGCCAAACCCAGTTGGGGAAATATGTACAAATATGTATGTAGATATATACAGGATAGTAGGTATGGTTACAGTTAATCGATTTCCAGTGTCTTGAGACTCGGCATCACCGAGGAAGCGTCGGAGGAGCTGCTGCTGCTGCTTCCGCTCTTCTTGCACTTGTTGAACTGCCAGTTGGCGGCATCGCTCAGATACTCGCTGTTAGAAATCAACGGATGTCAATAAAAAAAATGATGATAATATTTTTAGATTATTTTGAAGTTACCGTTGCTGCTGGAGTAGCTGCATCCAATGCTCTTTCAGCTGAGACATTTTGCCCGCCTCTCCGCCGTACTCCTCTGGCAGCATGGCGCGTGGAAAGTGCTTGTAGGGTGTGTCCGCATTGGGCAGATGGAAATGAATTAGCTTGAAGACCTCGCTCTTAATGAACGGCTTGACAACCATCAGCACCTTGTCCAAATATGATGGACAATTGAGCACATGGATCTCCTTGAGACGCACAGGATGCGCCTCCTGCACGAACTTCATGTAAACGCGCAGCGAGCTGAGCACCGTCTTCGTCAGATGGCGCAGCGAATAACCGGCCATATCAAAGATGGGTATCTCACCATCCGATAGACGGCCACCTGTTTCAGTGGCAAAGCGACAGTCGGCGACCATAAAGAAGACCTTGATGCCGGCCGTAAAGTTAAACTGGCAAATTGGCAAATTGCATTTAGCAAGTTGACAAATTGACAAATAGAATTAGGCTGCCTTCATCTTGAGTTGCTTACGCCCTTACCTTGTCCGCATCGTAGTCAATCAGGCGGTAAAAGAGTAGTTTGTTGTTCTCGGGCGTTAGGCCGGGCAGCGGCACCAGATCACTGCAACAACAACAGCAACAAATAGCTTTAATTTTTAATGTTGCCACAAAACTCAAAACCGGTTGAGTGACCGACACTAGAGATGAGTAGAGTCGTGTTTTTGGTGTGTTTTTGTTTTCATGTTTTGAAGATGAATTCTGGACGAGAACACAATACCACGAAACGAAAACTTGTTTAAAATGATACAAAACAACTATAAAAATATAAATATAAATAATTTTAAAAAAAAATTCATTAACATTCAAATTTACATTTATGGAAAAGTCCGGAGAATATATTGTGATATAACATGTAAAAATATCAAATGAACAAATGCTTTAGACCGAAATGAATTTCGGTGCCGGGGAGAACAGAAACGCATTTTCCGATTCCAATTTCGGTTTGACACCGTCTGCTTTGGACAAATTTGTAGATTTAAATATTTATATTTTTTATATTTTATATTTTTTCGTGTTGTAAAGTGTTGTCTCGAGTTAGTGTTTTGGTAAAGATACGCGTCACGCGCTCATCTCGAGCTTGTGGCATTGCACTCACGCGACTTGCAGCAGTTGCTGAGAGCTGCCATCGAATGGATCGCGATCGATGAAGATTTGCGGATGCTTGTTGCGCATGGCATAGTTGAGCTGCAGCAGACGCTGTGAGGCAGCAACATCACCCCTCGTTGTGTGTAGGAAACGTCGCAGCAAAGTCGATGCTAATCAATGTGGCAGAAAGTATGCAGTTCCAGTCCAAATTGGCGTTGCAGTTGCAGTTGCGGCAGGAAGGGAAAATAGTGTGCAATTTAGTTGTTGTTAATGTGGTCGATGCAACGGTTATGCAACAGCTGCAACATTCAGCATTCGAGTTAGTTGACCCACAAAAGTGGCCACTGTACCACAGCCAAGCCTACAGTATTATGACTTCAACACAGCCAAGTGCTCTTTGCTCTTGGCTCTTAGCTCACGAATCTAAGCAACTTAATGCCAAGTACCGACTGGACAAACCTTGCGTAACTTTGACAATTACATATATACATAGATGCAATTATGCCTTGATTATCAGTTACGACTAGTTAGATATGTGGTTAGATTTTTACAGTCAGCGGTTTTAGTTTGTGGGAATTTCCATTCACAAAAATACTGCAAAGCAGACCCAATCTCTAGCAATTCAATTTACCAGCAATCCATGTTATAGCATTGATCTGGGATCGCATTTTATCTTTTCAAGCTTAGCTTTAATTTTACAACCTTTAAGCTCGAATTCAATTTTCAGCTGATTACGGTAATTAAAATTTCAAAATTATATACAAATAGATAAACCTTTAACCTTGCACAGTACAAGCTCTGACGAAGAGTAAACAATTTAAGTACTCGTTCTATAGCTTTTCTGTACAATTCTGAATTGCTTGCCCAATTAGCGTTTGGATAAAATCGTTACTTCCCTTATTGATGTGAGTGTATTTGCAACCATACTATGTATTATATGTAACCTTTAAACTAAGCTTGAGTTGTGTAAGAAACTTCAACTTTTATTTTCTTGAGAAGATTTCATTCTCTTATTCACCTTTTATCTTATCCCAACTATTGCTATTGCTTTAGAGTCTTAGTTATGAGTATTAAGCTTGGTTGTTTGCACAACTTTCAACAGGGTCTTGAACTATTTCAGAATGATGTTCTACATGTTCTAAATAAAAACCCCAATTAACACTTTTATATTTTTATCTTAAGCGCATTTGCGATCTCAAATTTAAAACTGGATCTCAACTCGTTCTAGGGCTAGTGTTTAAATATGCTAATCACTTGAAAATTGGAACATTTCGTATTATCTACCCAACTATGTTTATCACTAACTACCCTTGACATACGTATATTGTGGGGTAGCTGCGGTTGCGACTTGAGCAACTGTCGCAACTCATCCACACGCTGTGCCATAAGCTGTTCTTCATCCTTTTTGTGCACCATTCTTTGCCAACTATTTGCTTCAAACAATCAACCGACAATAAAAACAACAAAAATAACAACAACAAAAAAAGTTAATGAACTTTTCAATTACTGCTTGCGAGCGAGAGACAATAAAAAGCGCGTCTGTGCGACGCTAATTCGCAACTGCAACTGATTTGTTGTGTGTGAAGTTTCTTACGTTTCTTAGCGTTGCCAGCGTTCGCAAAAATTAAAAAAAAAAAAAACAACAAAGCTTACATACGAAAATTGAGGTATAATGAGAGAGAAATAAGGGGAGGGGGGAGGAGGGGGCTGGGCAGGGGTAATATTGCGCTGCTCGTAAGCTTGCGTTCAGGCATTGCACTCGCCAATGCGACTTGAGATCACTACTCTAATCCCCCCACCCCTCCCCCTCTCTACACACGTATGCACGTATGCAGTGGGTGTGTGTGTGTGTGTGTGTGAGTGTGACTTAAATGAACTGACGCAGCGCTATTGTGTACAACGCGGCTTGGCTTTTCATGCAGCGCTTGTCGAATTTTTTTATATATTTTTTTTGGTCCGTTGTGCTATTTACATAACCTATTTGCAATTGCTTTATGCGCCGGAAGGTCGAATGTGTGTGTGTTCTATGAAGCGTACACGTGGCCAGGCCAGGCCAGGCCCGTTTTCGTGTTTGCGTCCAGCGGCCCTATTCAACTTCTCTTTGCTATGTTTCTGTCTGCATTTCACCTCTGCACGTTTTTTTATACCCACTACGCATATGCTGCAAAAACTGGGCCGTCAAACAAGCGACAATTGCATAGCTCTCCTAGCTCTCCTATAGATACATATACTCGTATATATATATGTATATATTTTTATACTTCATTGAACTCGGAGAAGGGCTTTGTGAAAATTTCGATTTTTGCACTTGACAAAAAACATTCGCAGACTTAGTTGTGGGCAGCAATATTTAAATATTCAGTTTCAACAACGAAGTTAATTTCCCAATGTTCATCATTTCTTGACCACAATAAAAAAAAATATGTATACATATTTTGTTTTAAAGCATAAATACCAAGGTAATCAATACAAACTTTTAAACGTTTTAGTACTTAAGCGAGCACGGTTCGCATTAATTAGTACAGAGTATCTGTTAGTCAAACACTCTTTTATTTCCTTGTAGCTGTAGTTTTCGGCGTTTTATCGCGACATTGGCAAACAATTTTCGTATGCGCTCCACTTGCTATGCCAGACATTGGTGCCCCCCTACTGCGCCCCTACTGTCCGTTTGTTTTACGTGATTCGTAAGTTTAACTATGCGACACAACAACTTGAATTAAAAACAAAAAAAAAAAAACAGTCGAAACTAAGACGAAGAGGAAGAAGTAGCGACGAGCGCCCAAGTACAGCCCAGAAGCCGAGACACAAATAGACAGCGAAACAGAAAGGCAAATACAACAGTAACAATGATAGCCAACAAAGCGACACTTTTTAGAATGCCTAATAAAAACAGAGAGCAACATTTTGACAACAATACCAAACAAAAACAGTCAAGTACAATTTGCTGATGTGCAAGTTCCCTCGTAAGCAATGTGAAATATTTATGCTGTATGCTTAAAACCGTTAACAACATATTGATTATGTGGGTACAAATTAAATAATGATGGCCATATTCTATTTTGATGTCCAATTTCGGTTAGATATAGTCAAACTCTATAAAGATTGGGAAACCATGACCTTAATCTAGAAAACGCATTCTAATTATTATGGATTACAAAATTACAAAATACAGATCAGCTGTGTTTCAGCATTTAAGATTTCTATACAAGGTTCTATCTATATTGAAAAGAGTCTAGTTCAGATGGGTGGGCTATCAACACAATATATATGTAAGGGTATATAAGTAAAATTGTGCTCTTTGAGCCCCATATCTTACCATATTTTTAGCGTACTCGTATATTTAATGCAGTCATAAAAGAAACACACAAGCCAAAAACAAAAAGCCACAGTCAAAATAAAATGTTATTACTGTGGCTTTTATTGAAAACTGTTTGACCTTGGCCAACACAAATACCAACACACAATTTAAAACTGGAAATTCCCCAAATCACATTGAGTTTTAGTTTAGAACCAGTGGCACACAAATTCTGAAATTCGAATGCTATTTGAATATTTTCACTTAAATGTATTATGAATGTTTATTTAAAGGTTGGTTGACATGTGTAAATTTGACCTTTAAAACTGCGTTGCTCCAATGTTTGACAATTATAGTATATATTAGTATAGTCGTATCTTAAGTTTAGCTTAGAATTGCAAATTGGTTTCTTTTTAATTTGCGGAAAAGTGCTTGTGTCATTAAATTTGTGCAGTTGCTAGTAGCAAGTAGATTATATTATTTTCAAGTTTATTATGTTTAATTACATATATTTTAATATAATAAGGAGTCGAATTGACTGGACGCGATGTTAAGGAAATAATAAACAATTTCGGATAACGAAGAAGTTTTTCACACAATGTGTGATGTACAGATTACAAAATCGCTATATATATAATTAAAAGCATACCACCAACAGTTTTTTTTAAGTTTTTAAACATAACTCACGAATAGCTTCAAGTGTGATTAATTATTACTTAAATTTAGAAATAGCCAAATAGTCAAATGCATTTTCCACAACTTATCTGGCTTTGACAATGGTTCGCCGCTCTGCAGTTATCTCATATATCTTTGACCATCCCTTTCTATCTTCATGTTCAAATTGACAAACATAAAAACAGCAACAACATCATCGAATCCCTCCTGAATATGCATGTTCATTTATTGTCCAACAATTTTATAGTCAACAGCTGTTTTTGATACCGATGTTGCCCATGTGTTCCACTTAACGCCGCTGTGTGTGATGGGCCTATTCATCAATCAACTCAATATTTACCATTGTTCCCTATAGCTTCTAATAAAAACGCATACATTTTTCGAATGGTTTTAATTACAGTCCTATTTTCATAGTGTTTAGCAAATTATCTTTTGCAAAGCCAAAATAATGCTGGTAACCTTTCCGAACGTAATGGCTGGAATGCAATTTTTCATTTGCACAAAAGCTATGTGTGTATTGGGTTATCAAATAGTAAAGGCAGATTATTATTTTGGTAATATTTTTACCTCCACAACTACAAATACATTGTAATTGCGTAATGTTTGTTTGCAGATGCTGCAACTGGCAAATAGTCAGCAAAATATAATGAGAGTTGCATGTTTGCAGCAATCACTTCATAAATGACCAATAAATTCGACACAATGCACTTTTCGTCACAGCTTCGCAAATAAATTGTCAGAATTCATTCATTTATTTTTTAAATCATTTTGATTTAATTTTGAGCGCGATTTCGTAAGAAGTCTTTACAAATTTGGTCACACTGGTAGAATCAGAAAATGAGATACGGCCATACTGTTTAAATATTATTCATAATTTGCTTAAGTATAGTACCAGTGTGTAATCATATGATTTAGCAATCAACTCTTTATATAAATAATTAAATCATACTTATTAAATAATAAATAGCTCATCATTTTTTAGGGCCGTTGTAATTTGAAAGAGCGCGTGCTATAGCAAACAGCTTTGGTCCGTTGGCGATGAGCAGCAGGCATCGGTGTGTTTGAAAATGGTGCTGCCGCTGCCCAGCACTGTGAATGAACAGCCGCAAACTGTCATCACAACTGTCAAGTACGCGCCATGTTTTTGCTCACGCACGCATTGCAGTAGAAAGAAGAAGCACGTGCTAAAAAAAGTAGAGCAAGCAGAAAGCAAACAAATTGCATTTGTTGCAACAAGCACAACCATTAAGCTCCCCAGCTAACCAATAGCAAAAAAACTATTACCAAACGCCCCCGGCGCTAACGTCTGCTCTAGGTAATTTTTAATGTACACAAATAATGATACGAAACCGTCCGGGCCCTCAACGAAGAAGAAGAAGAGCACGCCGCGCTACAATAACACGAGCAGAGGGTGGAAAATTGCAAGCAGTCGCTGCCGCCGCAGCAGCAACAGCAGCGCAGACTCTCTAAGCGCAGAGCACGAAACAAGAGCAGTTTCCACACCGGTCGCCAAGTGGTTGTCAATAACCCAAAAAAAAAACATAAAAAAAACCGCGTGGTTGGATTTTTGTTTTAGCTGCAACCGCTGTTGCTATTCTTGTTGTATTGAATAATTGCATTTCGTTCCTAATAAATAATCGTGTGTGTATGTGTGTGTGTATAAATAATTTATTGCAGAGTTAAGTTGTAAAGTTGAATTGTGGCATAAGGAACACGCTCGCCATGGTGCCCATTGGAGCCGTGCACAGTGGCCATCCCGGCGTTGTGCATCAGCAACCGCAGCAACCGATGCCGAATACGCCCAGTGGCCCAAATACGCTGCAGCCGGGCTCTACATCGTCGACATCGTCGAACACAACATCGAACAAGAGCTCCATGTCGGTCAAGCCAAATTATACTCTGAAATTCACGCTTGCCGGCCACACCAAGGCCGTCTCCGCGGTCAAGTTCAGTCCCAATGGGGAATGGCTTGCCAGCTCATGTGAGTTAGTTAGCAAAATGCTCCAATATCTCTATTGAATATATTATTTATCTATGCTTTCTCTTTTAGCTGCGGATAAACTCATAAAGATCTGGGGTGCGTACGATGGTAAATTCGAGAAGACAATATCCGGGCACAAGCTGGGCATTAGTGATGTTGCCTGGTCGTCCGATTCTCGTTTGTTGGTCAGCGGCAGCGATGATAAGACGCTCAAGGTGTGGGAACTGAGCACTGGGAAGAGCCTAAAAACGCTCAAGGGCCACAGCAACTATGTCTTCTGCTGTAATTTCAATCCTCAATCCAATTTGATTGTGTCGGGCAGCTTTGATGAGAGCGTGCGTATTTGGGATGTGCGCACGGGCAAATGCCTGAAGACACTGCCCGCCCACTCGGATCCCGTTTCGGCGGTGCATTTCAATCGCGATGGCTCACTGATTGTTAGCTCCAGCTATGATGGCCTGTGCCGTATTTGGGACACGGCCAGCGGACAGTGCCTGAAGACTTTGATCGATGATGACAATCCGCCCGTTAGCTTTGTCAAATTCTCGCCCAACGGTAAATATATACTAGCGGCCACACTTGACAACACCCTGAAACTCTGGGACTACTCCAAGGGCAAATGCCTAAAAACCTACACGGGCCACAAGAACGAGAAGTATTGCATATTTGCAAATTTCTCCGTCACCGGCGGCAAGGTGAGTAGCCAAACCAAACAGATTCAGTTTATATACTAATTTGGATTATATGCACATTGTAGTGGATCGTCAGCGGCAGCGAGGACAACATGGTCTACATATGGAATTTACAAAGTAAAGAGGTAGTACAAAAGTTACAGGGACACACGGACACCGTCCTCTGCACTGCCTGCCATCCCACTGAAAACATCATCGCCTCTGCTGCGCTGGAAAACGACAAGACCATAAAACTGTGGAAGTCGGACACTTAGAGCTTCCTGCTAAATATCCAGTGATTGAATTTACTACTCCGTAGCATCAAGAACAATAGAAACATTGCTCTGCTATTGCTACTACTATGAATTTGCACAGAGCAATATCAGAGCACAAAATTTAAAGATTGCACATTCGCCGTGCTCAGCTCGGCTCTGTGAATCGCTTTGCTTTTTGGAATCTCGTAGGTAGAGCACTACTGAACACTACTTTTTTTTTATATTTGTTGTGGATGAATTTTCCGCGCATTTTTTCTTTTATAGCTTGCTGACAGAATGGCAAATTATTCTAAAATTATTTTGTTGTTGCTACCGCGAATCAAAAAGCAAATCGGATGGGCGTTCGTTCAATCTAGTTTTGTGGTTTTGGCTCTGCTAATGCTCTGTGCAAGTACATGGTACCAATCACTGAAAATAACACACGCACTCAAAAAATCACACACATTTCTTGAATAATTTTATTTTAAAATCAATTACTTTTAAATTTTTTTTTCATCCAAAAAAAAGAAGTAAAACAAATGCACTTTTAAAAAGATTAAATAGTGCTGCGGACGCAAAGTGGAACATTCTAAGTAACAATTGCATATATTTATGCATATAAATATATATTTATTAGCTAATGTATTGGTCAGTAAAAAAAACTGTAAAAATCCATAATTTTTCACACATTTCACAACAATTTAAATCAAAATTTAAGATTCAAATGACAAACACACCACCAGCGACATCAAACAAAATAACCACATTATTATATATATGTATTAAGAATAAAAATGTACTTGTGTTTTTATACTGTTTTATTTGATAAATCGGATTAGATTTAATAATAAAAAATCATATTCTTATATATCAACGTCAACATGTTTGGATTAACTAGTTTGTAAAAATATGTAGTAATTAATTGCTTGAATCCATTCAGGAACTGAAGTACGATTAAAATAAAACGAATTTTTGGTTTTGTTTCTGATCTAAACGAAAGTATGAGTAACAGCCAGTGTTGTTAAGATGTTGAAGCTAGTGTTGCATATATCAAGTGCGATAGTTTCCGATAGCATTATCGATTGCTTTCTGCAGCACCAGCACTACCATCACCAACAAATAATTTGGATTAAGTGCATTTGGCATTCGATTTACCCCGTGTTTTGTGTTGTTTTCCCTACATTAAGTCAACATGGTAAGTTGTACAAATCTATTTTCGCAGATGTCTGCAGCATTGTTTGCACTATATACACATTATCGAGTGTTATAATTTAATTGTTTTTTTTTTTTTAACAGGCAGCTTACACCGAGGATCAGTTGGCTGGTGAGTGTCATGAGGGTTTTGTTTGTTGTGTGTGTGTGTGTGAGTTCGTAAGTGGGTGTTGGTTTAGAAATGGGCGCATAAGTTCAAAGTGCCAACTCAAAGTGAAAACAGCAAAAGAAACGAAAGTACCAACAAAAAAAAGCACAAGTATTTGTGCGTACGTTGTCACCATTTTGCATGTTTCTTTGTGCCCCTCTGTCTGTTTGCTAGTGTGTGTGTGTGTTAAACATCTTCTTTTGCGGCGCATGAATCATTGATAAAATAAACACACACACTCATCCATGCACACATAAAAAAGCCGACGAAAGCAGCCATACGATCGCGTCAATGACTCACAACACTCAACGAACGAACGCGCAAAGCAAGCGATTAACGGTTAAATGGAAGCATCAAAGATCGATCAGCTTGAAGAAGGATGATTGCTGGCTGACTGACTGCCTGACTGACTAACTGACTGACTGACTGACTGATAGCTGCTGCCGCCCTGTCCGCCCTGTCCAGGACACCGTCGCGAACTGTCGCCAGCTCAGTCTCAGCGGCGACTGCTGCAATAGCAACTGCAGCAACAGCAGGCAGCAGCGTCAACAACTTTTGGCCATATCCATGTTGGACGACAGCTGAGCCAGCTGAGCTGCCATTTAAGGTCGCTTTATTGTGGGTCAACTTGCCACATGGCCCTGGCCAATAACCCCGATACTCCAGCCCCTGCCAGCGCCCTCGTGTGGCTACGAGCAATATGGCGAATTTGTTTACGCAACTTGCTTGCTGGAATTCAATTTTTCGCTGCTGCTTTGATAACTTAATCAAAAACTATTAAATTGCTTGTCGCTCGGCGATAATACAAAGTTGTGCTTGTTGTTGCATTGACGTAAGATGACCGCATTGCACGTATTGATTTACCTGAACACACGAACGAGGAGAACGCGTCGTGATTGTCGATTCTGATTTTGTTCGTTCATGGCCTAAAATGGACAAAATTCTGTTGTTGCTTTGTTGCCATTTTTGGCATTGTTGCAAGCGCGTGTTAACAACAACAACAACAAAATATTGAGTATTATTTTTTGAAATGCCGAAGATGTGATACACTTGCCTTTTCATTTTATCCGAATATTAAATTTTCTTTGCCCGATGTTAAATTAAAAATTGTTACAAAATGTTGCAACTTAAAAGTTGGTTTGGTCGAGGAATCGAACAAGAACGAACGATACGACGATCGCTGATGCGCATCTTCTGGCTCAGTAACTTAATGTCTTCAAAATATTTACTTCACTAAATATATGATAGTGCCGTAAGCAAGGGTATAAAAATACGGCAAGAAATACAACTGCTGCTGCTGCAGCTGCAACAGATTGTTGTGCGCTGAGCAACGGACTAACTCAGTAGCAGGCAGTGCAGCCAGGCAAACGGTTCAGATTCGTCGATTAAACCATAATGTATTATTACACGGCACACGTGAAACCCACATTTACCACGCTGGAAGGTTGGCTCTTTCTGCGGCAGAACAATATACGGCATTAATGCCGTATATATTATATATATATATATATAATATACATCTTGATTTGTTTTTTTTTTTAACAGAGTTCCAGGAGGCCTTCAATCTGTTCGACAATCGCGGCGATGGCAAGATACAGCTGGGCCAGGTGGGAGAGTGTCTCCGCGCATTGGGCCAGAATCCCACCGAGTCGGACGTGAAGAAGTGCACACATCAGCTGAAGCCCGATGAGCGCATCTCGTTCGAGGTCTTTCTGCCCATCTATCAGGCGATTTCAAAGGCTCGCTCTGGCGATACGGCTGATGATTTCATTGAGGGCTTGCGTCATTTCGATAAGGATGCCAGCGGTTATATATCGTCTGCCGAGTTGCGCCATCTGTTGACCACCCTGGGCGAGAAGCTAACCGACGAGGAGGTCGAACAGCTGTTGGCCAACATGGAGGATCAGCAGGGCAACATCAACTACGAGGAGTTCGTGCGCATGGTCATGAGCGGATAGAGAACCAGAACCTTAAACACCAACAATCACCACAACAACAATAACAACAGCAACAATAATAACACTTACCTGCCATGCTAGCTAGCCGTTCATTCCGCCAAACTCAAATTCCAAGATTCCACTTTGTTTAAGTAGCAGCAGCAGCATTAGGAGCAGAAGTGTCTGTCCAATAGTTTTCTCTTAGCCACAAATTTGTAAACTTATTTTTAAATTCCTTCTTTTTTTTTATATAGGATTGCATTTCGGATGCCAATATAATCGATTCCATCTAAAGACAAACGGACGAACCTTTATCGCGACTAACTTCAAACTTAAGCATACCACACACACACACACACACCCACATACCAACACACAGCCACAAACACACACACACACACCCACATACCAACACACAGCCACAAACACACACACACACACAACACTTAACCGTTGTTTAATGCGGGGTAATTCAAATCAACAAGGAAATCGTTAAATTTTGCGTATTATTCTAATTCTAACGAGTTCAGTATCAAGAAAAGAAAATATTATTATAGATTTTTACATTCAGCGAGTATCATAAGAAGTATTTCTACATTCATGATTTGATATACATGCAAATGGAGCGTATAATGTAATTGTAATGCGCATTTCAAAGTTTTACATGTTTTTTTTTTAAATAATTTATTAATTGTATTTAATAAATGAAAGTGGATCTTTTTACAAAAGAAACGTACTTAAAGTTATTAAAACATATGAAAACTAAAATTATTTGTTTTCCTCCCCTAGTCAAAAACAAAAAATGCGATAAATACCGACAAAAAATATGGAAAGTGCTTGATAAAAAATGAATTTGTTGCAGTCAGCGATCTGTCCAAGAAATCCGGATTGAGCGGCTCGTTATTAACGGCGCTGGGGTAGTCGAGGTATTTGAGCTGATAATTAATTAGACGCAGTGCCTCATCGGCTGTCAACTTATATCTGTCCATAAACTGCCTTTCAACTCCATTGGCTTTTAGTTTATCAGAGATGGAATCGGAGTTCGGTTTACCATCCATAACGAATTCACCGTAACGATCGGGCGTCACCAAGGAACGGGCTGGACGACATGATGAGGGACTCTTTGAACGTTTGACGGAACTATCTGTGGCAATGTGACTATTTTGTGAGATGGACCGACGCTTACGGTATTTGCTTATCTTTGTCGTTCCTGAACCGTTTCGGTTTGATTGTTCATCATCAGAGGCATTTTTTCGGTTTCACTCTTCTCTGATGTTAGCTTCTTTTCAGAAACAATAGATTTGGATTCGACTTTATCGCTGATTTCATCCAATTGGAGTTTCTTAACCTTAAGAACGCAGTGCTTGCGCTTTATCGGCTTAGGACTAATTGGGTTTGTTGTATCCTCGTGTGACATATATTTAAGAATAATTTCCAGAGCTATTTTATTCTGGGACGATGCTCTCCTATCTTGCAATAGTTTCTGAGCCGCCGGCAGCAGCTCCTCTGCCTCACTGTCCGACACTTGGATGTGATCTATGATCATTTGTGTTTTCAGTTGGGGGACATCTTCTTGGAAATCGCTCAAGCCGTCAAACAGTCTTCATAATCCATCCTCGAGCCCGGCTGTCATCCAGCTGAAATCATTTTCCGGTTGCCTATCGAAGAAGCTGGCTGTAATCCGGCAATACCTTTGGTCCGATCGGAATTTAAATAGCGTTAGAACTAAGTCATGTTTGCCGGCGCTTGAAAATGACATCCTAACAGCAAGCCAATTCGAAAATAAGTGAGAAATGCACGCAGTTATCGATAGACGCAAAGGTCAGTGTTGAAAACGAAAGTCAAAATGAGTGATTGATTGATTGATGCAGATTTCGATTTTCGGTCATGTGAGAGTAATTTGGGGTAATTGTGGTGTAATTTTATTAGATTAATTAAGAAACCTTTTGCTCTATAACATAAATTTGGTCGAAACATTTGCAGGGTGTGGCGCTGACCATTTAGCTGAGCAAACTGGTATTTAAAAAATTTTGCTTTATTGGTATTTTCTCTCTCTCCATGTGGCGGCCACACTGGCCAAACTAAGGCCTGAGAATAGAAATAAACAAAAGCAAAAATGTTTCTTTTAGTTTAAGCTTCAAGCATTTCAAACAGTGCTAAACTGCATTCCTTAATTAGCGCTTAGCGTTGCTTATTTTTAGTTGCGCGCTTTGCTCTTCTCATGTCGAAAGCTGTGGGAGTAGTCGCCACATTGCCAGGCGGCGGCGGCGCTGAGCCGAGTTCCCCAGTGCAAAAGGTCTGGAAGCCCGAATGTGAGTAACAGAAAATAAATAAATAATAAACAAGATATAAATTAAATATATGTATGTTTGTATGTGTGTGTGTGTGTGTGTGTGTGTGTCAGTGTATAAAATACAATTGGACGCACCTGCCCCGCATCCCGTGCGCTGTCAGCGCACCCTGCTTTTGCCGCCGGCGGACAGCACAGTCGAAGCCGTTGAGGAGAACAATCAGGCAGTGCGCTTGTATGGCAGCAAATACCATGGCGTGATGGGTCACCTGGAGGCCGAGCAGCTGCTGGCGAACTCCAGCGATGGCAGCTATCTGGTGCGGCGCAGCCCCAAAACGGATGGCTACTACACGCTGAGCGTTCGCTTCAACAAGCGCACGAAACACTACAAGGTCTTCTACAAGCCAGGCCAGGGGCACTATTTGCGGGAACAGGATAAACACTATGAGACGGTGCACGAAATGGTCGCCGATGGACTAATTAACTTTCACATGCAGCTGCACGCCAGCCCAATCATACAGCAGATAAATCAGCAAACCAAAAATTGCTATCAGCAGAGTCCCTACATGACACTTAATCGTCGCAAACTGCGTGCTCTTTCCAATGAGCTGGGTAAATCCAGTGCCGCAGCTGATGATTGTTGTGTCGCAGCTGCTGACCAACCGGATACGGATGCGGCAGTGTCGGGCCAGTGTCAGGACAGCCAGATCAGTCAGGAGACACAACAGCAGCAGCAACAGCAGCCACAACAACAGATTGCGGTCGATCCCATGCCGTTGGTATATGAGAAGCCGCACCATTTCAAGGTGCACACCTTCAAGGGGCTGAATTGGTGTGAGTTTTGCGCCAATTTTCTATGGGGCTTCACCGCTCAGGGAGTCAAATGCGATGCCTGTGGCTTTATGGCGCACAACAAGTGCTCGGAGCTGGTGCCGCCCAAGTGTGTCCCAGATCTGAAGCGCATACGCGGTGTCTTTGGCACCGATCTGACCACCATGGTGCAGCTGCACCAATGCAACATACCATTTGTCGTCCGTCGGTGTGTCGAGGAGGTGGAGGCACGCGGCATGCTCCAGGAGGGCATCTATCGCGTCTCCGGCTTTGCCGATGAAATCGATGCCCTCAAGCTGGCCCTCGATCGCGATGGCGACAAGACTGACATGTCCGAGGTGGCCTATGGCAATGTCAACGTTATTGCGGGCACATTGAAGCTTTATCTGCGTCTGCTGCCCGTGCCGCTCATCACGTTCCAGGCGTATCCCAATTTTATGACCGCAGGTCGTGAGTAGCCCCATCCATTAATCAGACGAATGTGTTGTCAAATGTTGGTCCCATCATTACAGGCAACGCCAAGCAAGCGGAGCAGTTGCAGCTCATGGCGGAGGCAGTGCGTCGACTGCCGCCTGCCCACTATAGTTGCCTGCAATACATGCTGGAGCATCTCAAGCGGTGAGTTAGCTTAAGCTAGTTATACCACAAAGCAGGACGTGCCCATTTGCCATTCAAATTTGGCAACTCAATATCTGAAATTGCAGACAATTGCAATTTTTGTTGGCCAAGAAACTTTCTTACCAAACTTACCGTTTTTGACGAAGGATGAGGGTCCAGTGTTAGGACTAAGACACTAGTTTCATGTACATATAATTTAAATATTCGATATATCTATATATTCTATATCTACATATATATAATCTGAAATTCCATATATCTTTACATTCACAGCGTTGCCTCGCACTATGCCGTCAACAAGATGAACGAGCACAATTTGGCCACTGTGTTTGCGCCCACACTGATTGCCACGCCTCAGCACATGACAAATCTCACGGAGGAGATATTCATGCTATCCTCTCTGATCACGCACTGCGAGACGGTCTTTGCCAGCTCCTGAGCAGCGCCAAATCGCCAGAACAAAATCGACAACATTGCCCGAGTGCGAGTGAGGTAGCATATTAATCTCGCTCTCGCTCCCTCTCTCTGTCTCTCTCTTTCTCTATCTCGATCGCTAACAACTCGTTCACTCTCTGTCTCTTTTCAATTCGTTATCCATGTGCACATTTTCGCAAGCCTTAATTAGTTGAAATGTTTATTAACATTTATTTATTTATTAACAACATTTTGCCGCGTATTTGTTGCGTTCACCAAAAATGTAGACTAAGCATATTACAATGAAATTTTTGTATTTATAAATAATATTATTATGTATTTGTATTAGAATTATTATTAATATTATCGAGCCTTCCACATACCATTTACAGAGCATACCAAACTATACTGTATACTTATGTACTACTTTTGGATCGCCTCTTACGAATTAGCATTGAATGTTGTAAGAACTAACGTACGAATTTACCCTTTTTTGGAAAATGTTTTGGAATGTGTTAAGCCTAAAACGATATCGATCAATAAATGTATTTATTAAAATCATTATGAATATGAATATAAAATGTGTGACGAATGTGCAGCGTAATTATGACACAAATATGGCTATATAATGGGGACCAGCATATTTGATCAAATTAAAAATAAACAAAGTGTTTTTTTTATCGATTCTCAATTATGCGGTTAATGTGTACTTTTATCCAAACATGATTAATCACAGTTTCTGAACCAATGACAGAATTGAGAATATAATTGAATTTTAGGCTAAATAAATCAAGACTGAAACAGTGTTTGAGAAAATGAATAAGTCGAAATCGCATTTTCCTTGTTTTCGACGAATATACTACAACTATTTAGATATATTTTTTTTTTCAAATTATTTCAGCTGCTATTTAAATATGCAGCATAGGGAATGTCTTTGCTCTGAAGGACATCCAGATTGTCATTGAAATCATCAAAATAGGCCTAATCACAAATTCTCTTCTTTTCCTGAAAATCTTGATAAGCCAATCGTTAGTTTTTCTTCGTCCGAGCTGAAAAATATGTTTCCTCATTTCGATAATTCGAAATATATTTTAATCCAAAGTATTTTATGTGAAGTCAATAGATCGCAGATTAATTAAGTATTAGCGAAGCCAAATCGGGTGTTAGCAGGGACACACACCATTTCGTTTGCGACTTACAGCGACATCTATGTGCCAATTAGTCGAGCGTATAACAGTCAGAGCCAACTGCAATTTACTTTTTAAAGTCTGGCAGCTTACCGATAACGGTCAATTCAGGAAATAACTGAAATTTCAGCAAACGTTGGCAAATATTTAATGAATCGCGTTTGTTAAGCTGAAAACTTTCTAGTGATGAAAAAACAAGAAGAAAATAATTTGAACAAATGTTGATATGTTGATTATGCATTTATTAAAAATATTACATTCTTGGATCTTAAGACCTAATCGAAATATTAAATTAAAATATCATTTCATTTGGATTTCGAGACTATTCGCGTCCCCATATGACGTAAGTAAATTGGTTTGCAATTTGGTTAAAGTATGACAATAAATATATTTAATCTATTAAAAAAAATCGATTTCTTTTTCGAGTGGGGGTTTTTTTTTTTTTATATCTCTTTCTCTACAGCTAAAATATGATTTCGTGCAGATCCTTAGCGGAAACCTACGTGGAAACTGTCTGGCAGCGACAACGTATGACGTCACACGTCATCGCTGGAGGCGTGGCTGCCGCCACTGGATGTTAACTCCATTTTGATGGGCAGCCCGGCTGCCACAGTTTTTTGTTGTTGCTGCACGTGCATCATTTGGTTATTGTTGTTGTTGCGCTCCTCGTTCTTGAGCATATCGGCATGAGCCTGCGCCTGCGCCTGAGCCTGAGCCTGAGCCTGTGCCGCAAAGCTGCGCACCTGCAGAAAGAGGCCGCCATTATTCAGAAGACGCGCCTGATGCTCCTGCGCTTTGGCCCGCAGGCAGGCAATCGAGTTGTTTCTGCAAACAACGAAATATAAATAAGTAATAAATTAATTCGAAAAACAAATAGTTAATTTATATGTTATAAATATATTATTACAAAAATAATTGCTACACTTCAGTTTGATTATAATTAGCATTACCTAAACGCATCTGGATCGTGTTCCATAAGCGCTGCTGCTGCCGCGGCGGCAGATAAATGATGAGCATGCAGCGCCGAATGCGGCAAGGCTGCTGGGGTTGATTGTTGCTGCTGTTGCTGTTGAGCTGCCGCTGCGGCAGCAGCAACCGCTGTATTCATGATCAGATGAAAGTCCTTGCTGGAGGCGGCAGCGCCGGCACCTGCCGCATTCGCCGCATCCAACAGCGGATGATAACTGGGTGTGGCAGTTGCATAAAGCTGAACTGGTGGCTGCTGCTGCTGCTGGTGCTGGTGTTGCTGTGGGTGTTGGTGTTGCTGTTGGTGCTGCTGCTGGTGTTGGAGCAACTGCGTCTGCTGTTGGGGCGAGGGTGAGCTAAGCTCAATGTGGGGCGAGTTGGAGCTGTTGGTGGTGGCACCGGTGGGTGTCGTTGCCGCCGATGAGGCAGCCGCATAACCGCTGCTGCCATGTGGCGTCGTCGAAGTCGGCGGCGCTGTCGAAGCGCTTGTCGGACAGCTACTCGGCGCCGGACTGACCACATTAAGTGATTCCGTAGAGGAGCTTAAGGCGCGCGAATGCGAGTGCAGCTCCCCCGAGTGCGCTGACTTGGAGCCGGCGGAATCCTCGTGATCGCTGACGCCAGAGTCGTCTTTCAGCGTTGACTGAGCTTCAATTGACTTGCGATGCATGCCTGCCCCGGGAAAGAGAAATGAACAGAGATAGAGAGAGATAGAGAGAGAGAGATAATTTTTAATTATTTTTGTGGTCAGATGAATGGGTACTGGTTAGAGAGAGAAAGAGAGAGAGAGAGAGAGCAAGCTGGGTATATGGAAAGTGGAATGACTTTAGGTTAGAATGGAAAAGAGTGTTTTGAGTGTTTATCAACCCATTGGCAGAGTTTCGAGATACCTTTTACGTGTGCTAAATGGGAGCTCTGCATAAAGTTAATGAGTCAAGTCTCAACTAAAACATTTAAATATGGTCAATAACAGCTTAACCAACTATGTAATGCCTAACTATATATATAACTATATAGAGTTGCTCAATCTGATCAATCTTCTGAAATCACTTGTAGCTAATCTTGAATCCTGCCGCAGAACGCAGAACAGATGGCTTAAACTAAATACACAATTGTTAATCAATGTATACACATACATATATTAAATTTGTCAGATCCAACATAATACCCATAGAAAGTCATTAGGGATCGCTTTGCTGTCAGCATTTTGAGCATATTAACTTCGGCTGTTTCCCACTCATCAATTGCCAACTAATTGGACATACACATACTTAATTAAAAAATGTTCGCATCTAACCTCAAAGCTGAGCCTTTAAGCCACTTAAGGCGCAAACCGGCGGCTACTTGGGAATTAATTTGGGAAACACCCAAAGCATTATGAGTGCTGCAACGCAAGGGGGGTGTTGGGGTGTGGCAGGGAGACAAGTGCCAATAAGACCTGCAGTACCATTGGCTTCCCTTCGAACATTTCTCACAATTGAAATAGATAAACGATAAATGCCAAATTAAAGCAGTACACCGTACACAATACACCCACCCATCCAACCACCCACCCACCAACACCCTCCCCCCACCGAAATTCAACCCCCTTCGCTGTGGCGTCGCGTGTGCATTTTGCATTTATTAAGCGATTATTAACAAATAAAAGCCAAAACTGAAGTCAAAACCAACCCCCGTGACCCCGACAAGCACTTGTTAAATGCTGCGGTACCCCTACCCAACCCCAGCCGATGCCCTCCCTCTCCGCGCCCCGCAACCGTTGAGCTGTATAGCTCGCTAATCCGCAAAGTCATTTGAGGCAGAAGCCAGAGCCAAATAAAATGTGCGCAACATATGATGACAAAAAAGACGCGCCGAAAGATGCATCCTGGCCCGGGCGACATGCACGCCAAATATGCTCACAATTTTCGACAGGCCATCTGAAGGACATCTGAAGTTCAGAGCTACGTATATCATTTTATAATCCCCGAGCTGCTGCCCTTTGTCTCGCTCAAAATTCAATTAAAGTTGCCTCAATGCAATGCGATTTATAGGCAGGGTGCGGAGTAGGGGATATGGGATATGGATATGGGTATGGGTACGGTTATGGGGATGAGAGGAGGAGAGATTTTAGTTCGCTTGGTTGGGTTTTCGGTTTGTGGATTTGGATTTCGATTTTGGATTCGAATACGTAGGCAAAGTTGATAGTTTGATAGATTTTTGCATTTACATTTCTGTTCCATACCTAGTAGCCAGGGTGCCACCGCATCGTTGTCCTTTGCCGATTTGAGTATGGTCTCCGGTAGGGGCAGCGAGTGCCTTACCATCGCCCCATACAGACCGTATTCGGCCATTATCGTGCTGCCGCCCCAGACTTTTTCGGTCTTGCGCCATTTGGCCCGGCGATTCTGGAACCACACCTGAAAACGCAAGAACACAAATGTCATTTAAGATTATTTATTTATTTATTTAATTAATGTCAACTAAAGTCAGTC
This sequence comes from Drosophila paracracens, assembly GCA_035044025.1. Lineage (NCBI taxonomy): Eukaryota > Metazoa > Arthropoda > Insecta > Diptera > Drosophilidae > Drosophila > Drosophila paracracens. The sequence goes on along the minus strand of JAWNMN010000400.1, from coordinate 4,724,288 downwards.
GACACAAAAAATACACACAGAGTAAAAAGTTAAATTATATTAAATTTAAAGTTATATTTAAAATTTAAAAAGACGAAATATTTTTAAGATAATAACGATAAAGTCTTCACGCGCTATATAAATGCGGGGAAAAAAAATGTATATAGACCAGAATTTTACTTTATAGTTGCCTAGATTTAAAAACTATTATTTAAAGTTTGAAATATTTCAGGTAGCTTTCAAAATCCAGCTTTAAACTGTTAAATGTTATGCCTGGTATAATCTGATAATCGCACCATATGGAATCGGCTAACCATTTGGAACTTAGACCATTTGGTCATTGGTCATTGGCCGTTCGTAGCCGCCTCCAAATGCTGCAGCTGCTTGTTGTTGTTCTTCTTCTTCTTAAATGTCATTCAAATTGCGAATTATTAAATAAAAAGCTCATTGAAATTGAAAAAATGTAAATGGAATGTATTCGAAATGCTAATACATTCGGACCGTGAAGGCTTTTAGCACCCACATGAAAGACGATGCCAACAGGACGAGATAGACAGAGAGAGAAAGAGAGGTAGAGAGAGAGAGGGAAAGAGAGTGAGGGTGACTGGGGGAGACAGATAGTAAGCGTTAGCGATGAGGGGTTAGAGAGGACTCTCGTATGGCAACTGTGTTCACACATAATAGCAAATAATATACATATTCGCATATAAGTGACCAAATTAGATTATCTTCCAAAACATTAAACCGATTTTCATGCAACAGCAACAGCAACAACAACAACAACAACCACAACAACATCAACTATAGCAACAACAATGAGTAGCAGAGCACAACAATAATAAGAAAACATTAAATGATGATCACAAAAGCGACCGGCAGCAGCAGCAGCAGCAGCAACAGCAGCAACAACAACAAGAACAACAACTGTCAGAATAAAAGGATTTGCCACAAGAAAAAAAATATAAATAAAGACAAGGATGAGCAAGGACGTCGAGTTGGTGAAAGAACCACTCTATATGCATAGCGCGGGGCAGAGTCAAGCCAAAGGATTTAAATTTGACTTAGCAACCCTCACACACAGCACAGAGCACGCAGGACGCAGGAAGCAGGACGCAGTACCTCAGTAGGTCCAACCCCCTGGCTTTGAAAGACTGGCGAAGACCGAAAAAGAAGTCATCATTTTTCTGGTCCATCAAATCGTTTAGTTCTGCTATTAGTCATGTGCGAGACACAGCCAGCCAACAAACAGCGACAGATGGAAAGGATAGAGTGGGTTGGGTGTAAAGATTGCCCACTAAAGTGAAATCGGGGCTGGCGACGAGGCTGAAGTGGCTACAACGACGACGACGACGACGGCGACCAGTAGAAAGCAAAAATGAAAATTTATAATAAAAAGCAAAATATGCAAAATAGGTTGGCATGCAAAAAGTGTAAAGGGGCCGGGCAGACAGGAGGTGAGGTCTAAAGATAGTGGAGTGCTCGTAAAGTCTGCACAGCAATGTGGCGACATTTTTGCTGAAATTCTTTTTGGCACGGCCCAAAGACGTGGCCAAAAAAAATACTGAGAGATTGAAGAAATCGCAACAAATCGCATGGCGGTTTGAGAGATTGGGGGTTGTTGAGGGTGAATGAGGGTGGCTTCGGCCTCTGTAAACGAAGACAAAGTGCTTGGGCATTTGTGATTGTAAGTTTGGCGGCTAGGTGCCTACGCATTTGGCGTCAGAATCATCTATATATATACAGTGAGAGACAGCTCAAATCGACCAGTGTCAAAAAAAAAACGTAACGTAAATAAAATTTCCCCTCAAAATAGGCTACTTTTTTACATAACTCTACCTAGCAGGTGGGGAAACCCCAGTTTATTGGGGTCATATATTAATTTTGGTGGTTAATATATGTACCTACCATCGGTCTTTGGAATTTTTGAAAAATAACAAATAATTACCTTATGGCAGGCAATTACGTTTTTTCTTTGGCACTGGTCGATTTGAGCTGTCCCTCACTGTATATACACATATATCTATATGTACTGTATAATGCTCTATGCACGGCCAACTGACAACTTGGTTCATAAATCTGGGCATCTGAGAAATTGGCAGCGCTCAAAATGGCTGGCAGCCACTCAGTTCGCTTCGTTGCAGCCCAGTAAATTTAGTGGCTTGGCTGCATTTTGGCCAAGTGCCACGGTGAATGACAATGGAACGGAATGCCATTGATCACTGTGGAACAGTGTGCAACTTAAGTGCGTTACAGTGGGCACTCGATGGAGTGCACCAATTAATGGCAAGCTAACAACTGGTTCTGTATGTCAAAACGAGTTTTATTGTGGTCCCAACATTCTGACAAACTCTCCGTTCTACTAAAGCATATATAAATACATATATATATTTATATATATCCTATGGGGACAATCGGTCGGTTTTTAAGGTTATTTGTTAAATTCATACTTCTGCATATTATTTATATATTTATTTATACCCTGAATCTATTATATATGGTATATCGTATAATGGTCTTCTGAAGAAGGATTTTAAAGACAGAAGGACGCATTTCCGACCACATAAAATATATACGTATATATTCTTGATCCGTATAGTCCGTCTGTCTGCCCGTCCTTATGCATATGACGATCTTATAGACTATGCGAGCTAGAGACTTTAAGTTCAGAATACAAGTTCTCGTTTACCCGACCAGATAAAGTTTACTTCATTTGATCGAATCGATGGATATCGATTTTCTTGAATATAAATATAAATATATATATATTTAAACTATAATTCCATAATTAAATTGTTATGCCAATGAAAATTGCTGTGAATATAATTTTGAGAATACGCAGAACAATTGTCGGAATTGTTGTGCTCCTCATGGATCACAGTTGTGCAAAGCCTCCAGTGTTTGGCTACAGTGAAGTACACTTATTGGAATTGGATCGATGGTGATCGAGGTAACTGTAACTGTCGGATGCGATTACCACTTGCGTTTAGTTTTGGTTTTAATTGTGGTTAAAGCTGTGATTGTTGTGTGGTTGTCGTTGTAATTGTGGTTGTGGCTGTGGTCATGGGTCACGTGGCTTCCACTTGGCCTGGAGCGGAGCTGGCAATGGCTGCTAAATTAATTTACACTCACACACATGCGGCTACCAATGCTGAAGGCAACACGAGTTGCACTTAAGACCTTTTGGGGCGTGGCAGCAGGGCAGCGCTCAAAGCCTTGCCATGTCTTCTCATCTTGCCTTGAGCTGGGCCCATTCCGGAGCAAACGAAATCAAATTAATCCGGTTTGTTATTTCATCATGCAACGTCAACGTCATCATCATCAGTTGCAACAACAGACAAAAGGCGATGCAACAGCAGCAGCAGTAGCAGCAGCTCCACCACCACCAACAGCAACAACAATTTGCAATAATAAATAGCAACACAGGCACACACACACACACATACACACACACACACATGTAAACAAACGTCTGCCAAAGGAGCGGAAAATTTCATTAACAAGGCACACAAGGCAACAACAACATAAGGAAAACACACAATTTTCTGTTGCAGTAGGGTCACACAGCGCCTGCTACACTCCACCCTATCCCGGACTCGCACCACCTCGCCACGCCTCGTAGCGCCCAGACCCGCCTCGAGCCCTGATAATTTAATCAACTCTCATTGAATTATATCATTTTGCAATTTGGTGACGCTGCCACTGCAGCAAGCAAATGCCCACTGTATGCTCCCTACTGCTATACTGCTATCCTGCTATCCCTCGCGCCACTTCCCCTTCGTTAATTTTCATGGAAACTCAATTCTCATTATGATAGCATCCAACAAACTGTCGCTTCATCGAGCGTTCAATTTGAGTGCGGAAATCAAAATAGGAAGTGCCATGAATTTGCCCCAAAACGGAAACGTAACTCCAACCTATGCCTAGATGTGCGCCTGAGATCCCCTCTCCCCCACACTCTCTGTGCTCGTGTGTGTGTGTGTTTGTGTGTGTAGTTGTATTCAGGTGGTGTTATACGCTTGCTTAGTCGTTGCACTCCCCCAGTGTAATCAATCCAATTGCAGCTACCTGTTTGATAACTGATACCTGCTCCCTTCCTCCAACTACATTCCCTCAATCGCACCACTCAAATGGATACGAATGCAATTCGTAATTTCAATTGTTTTGCACCAAATGAGAACGAACATTGCAAAATAAAATATTTTTAGTTGATTTTCATTATGCAAAAATAATATATTTGCCAATATAAATGCCCAACTTATTTGTGAGTATTGTTGAAATTTCAAATCAAATATTCGCAGTCATTGCAATAATCAGCGTATTTAATGAGAAGTAAAATGAAGCCAGCCCGCTTATGCCAATATTTGGGCGATATGCAATTATGGTTGGATTTGAGATGGACCATTTTAATATAGATAACAGCATTGGCAATCTGTCTCTAAATGATTACTTGACCGTACTTCTTTCCCCCACCTTTCCGTTGACAATACGTTGAGAATCACGATGTCAATTTGCTGATTGAAAATTTATTACTATTGAGCTTGGGTTGTCAGCCCTCGTTTTTATGGGCCGCAACGTTTCGATACGTTGCAAGACGCGCCCCCTCTTAACCACTGGCCACTGGCCACTGACCACTGGGCTTAAAGTCAGCTTGGTGGTCGAATGGCTCAAGTGGTTGCCAGACAACGAGGATGCGCTTCACTGGCAGCACACGACCACGCCCACTTGTCTAGAGTCCTACCCTAGCAAAATGCATTTGATTTATTGAACTATGAAGCTGCTCAACAGCAATTGAAACATAATGCACGCTTTTTATGATAAGGGGACTGCTATATTGTTGGCATTAGCAAGTGGATTAGTTAAGTTTCCCGACTTGCCAGAATATAACTGGATATTCCATTTAAGCTGAAAATTTGGACTAGACCTTCAGTCAATTGTTTGTTAAGCGTTTTCTCTCCAGCTCGCCAATCTGAACCAAAACCTAAAGCTGCAACTTACAAGTAATACAAGTTTTTGAAAACTCAAGTATGGGAGCAGCTAATATAGAAGTAAAACAGTCTTTGCACCTACCGACGAACAAATCACAAGCAACCCAATGATCGATCTACATATATATAATTACAGTTAAAAATCATGAAAGGCTTTAATTAGGTCTTATTATTATTGTTATGATTGGGGAGCCAGCACTGCAACCTATAAGGTCTATTGTGCCCCCTTCTAAGCCTACAGCTCCACCATCAACACCAGCTCCTGCACGAATGCTAGAATCTTTGTTGGGTTGACGGTTTCTATGTCCTTAGATTTCATGACATGCATCCCTAGGATGCTGCATCTTTTCCTAGTTAAGGCGACACATTCTGCTAGGATGTGCATTGAGGATTCCTCCTCGCTTCCACAAAATTAATTAGGTCTAGTTCAAACACATTTTATCATACATACAGCTAATTGGAAACGTATTATGTGAGCTAGCCTCTAATCAGTTTGATTTATCGAATTTCGATCGACGTTTTGAAAAGTATAGCAATATCAAAACAAAATTGAATGTCGATTACAAGATATAAATGATTTTTTGAATTTGTTTTGGCTTGTTTACAGAAAAGTGGCTATCGCCTGTCTTATATTTAAATTAACTGTTTCATTATTCATTTCATATTCATATCCATTATTCATAATGGAATTGCAAAGATTTCGATTTCATTTCGCACTTCCACTTTAATCTGATATATTTGTTATGCTCTTCTACCATTTTAATTCCATGTTGTGCAAACACTTGCAGCTGGTCTCACTAACTGTTTATATCCAAACAGACATAGGTTATATATTATATATAAACAGATATATATTTTATGTATATAACTATTTGACGATTTTCATTAGAGATAACATTGAGTGGCTGCTCAGTGGATTCCATTTGGTTGCATTGTCGTTTCCAGTTCAAAGGTGGCTCAAGCATTTGGACCAGCTTAAGAACAACCTTCCAACCGTCCCCCTTGCGTTCACCCTGCCCCTCCATTCTTCCATGTATGGGCTGGACAAATGTAAAAGCAATTTTGTACATTCATTTGGACGGCTGCACTTCGACAAAGATCAGCTTTACAGCCGGCCGTTGTGGCTCAAACTGTTAGCCATAATTAAAATATTGGTAACCAATCAAAGATTTTCAATGAACCCCACCTCTCTCCGTTAAAAGCGCACCCTTGGGGCCAGTATCCTCGGCAACTAAGGATGGGTCTGGGCTTAAGTACAAATATTTGTGCACTCGTGCTGCAAAATTGCGCAAATTGCATGCAGCGAGCAGCATGTGGCAGAATAACAGGTATCAGGGGCAGAGTGGGAAGCAGTTCGAGTTCGGTGGGTACTTTTCAGGTGACATGTCAGCGCAATGCATTCGATTGCATACGACAACCAGTATTATACTATAGATGTGCTTACCTCTCACTATCTATCTACACCCCCTCTATCTCCCCCTCTCTCTCTCTCTCTCTCTCTGTCACTCTCTCTTTGCCCGTTATATGGGCGAGAGAGGATTTGGCCTGGCTTTCAGTTTGTATGGCATGCGGCTTTTATTAGTTTACTTCATCAACTTGACAGGCAGCCAGTGAGTCAGTCTGCCCATCTGTCCTTCAGTCCGCCAGTCAGTCAACCATTTGAGGCGTGTGGAAATTTCATAACGACTACAAGCAGCCCCTAGCTCCTATCCTACACCCTGCCGCGCCCTCGTTCCCGCTCAGCCTGTTCCGCTTTACATGCAATATTCAATTGACATTCAGGAAAGGCATTTCGCGGCATTTTTCCATATACTCCCCCACCCATCGGTCCCCACACACACACACACACACACACACTATGTAGTGGAAACTTCAATATTAACTTTCATATGAGTTGAACGGTCGCGAATTTCTTTTTTGTTTTCCGTTTGTTTTTCACAACTCTTTTTCAGTTTTCCGATTACAAAATGTGAATGTAAAAATTGTCTGGCCCCATTTATTGCAAAGCGTTTTTAATACCGTGCAAAAGTAACAAAACAAAAAACAAGTATCAAAATGGTTGTAATAAAATTGTGTTCAGGCAAAAAAATAAAGTTCTGAACGTTATAAGCTTTATATGCATACACTTGTTTTAGCAACCAGCACTAGAATCATGTTGGAACTCAGAGAGTATATGAGCTAGAAAAACAGATTTCCAGATTTCCAGATTGATTAAGATTGAAAAGTGAATTGCTCTGATTTAAATACGCATTGTAAATACTATATTAAGGAAATATATAATCAGTCTGTAAATTCAAAGGTTATTTGAAAAACCATTTTTATAACCTGGTTAGAGGGTATCTGGGATTCGAACAATAGTTTTGAATACTGTTTTGCTGTAATTTCCGAGTATTAATTTAAGCAAACGGAACAAGAGGCTTGACTTTGGTGTGGAGGCACTCGAAAACCCAATGATTTTACATACTGAATATGCTCATATTATTATTATATATTTATATATACGCAAACTGAATCAATCGACGTAACGCAATATTAATGACCTTTAGTTGACATTGAGCTGCGATGCAATTGCCATTGCCGTTGGCTATTAATTACAATTGAAATGATATTTTAAATGCCTCATGATTAATGGATGGTTGCGATTTTCTAATTATACGACTTAATGACGGGGGCAGCGGGGATGGGTGAGCTGTCGAGCGGAGGGTTACTAAATATCATTCAAATTGAAGGGGCTGTGCCAGCGCAAATGAGCCTTCAGTTCGTTAAGTAATTTAATTTACAAAGTGCATTAACAATTAACAATTACGATAGAACAACCCGTTTAAGTTTCCAACACACACATATTGGATCATTGGACCTTGACATAATGGATATTGCCACTTGCCACTTGCCACAGACTTTGATTCGGCTTCGAAATGTCACTTGAATGACTATAGAAAAACGATATATTTCTTAAGTAACAACTAGCACGTCAAATACAAGTATATAAATATATATTAATGAGAAATCATTTGGAATATAAATAAATATGGAAAAAACAATGAATTTTTTAAAAAGTGGGATGTAGTTATTGCTTACAGACTATTATTATAAAATATATTTAGAAATTTCTTATTCTTTTCTTATTGTATTCTGTAATTCCAAACAGATTACATTTGGCTAGAATGTGTGTGGTAAAAGTGATTGCAAGCAGAATATTAATATAAAACAAGTAATATATTAATAATATAATAATAGTAATAATAATAAAATTATTCAAATATGTGTTTTTGCTAATGTTAATGTATAGACTCAAAGTGTTGTCTGCAGTATCTGCAGAACAATTCTTTTGCTTCCCTCCTCACCAGTTAGGGATTAAGCCATATCTCAGTTAGTAAATCGAAGGCCAATCTAAAATGCAAAGTTTATTAACTTATCCGGTTGGATGGATCCCCTTCAAATCTCGTTGCTTGCACATAGTGTCAAGGAAACGGTGAATTATCCGAATACGGCAGCACAACGGGCTAATTGTGGCCTAAGTGAGTTGGCCATTATTGGCCAACTACCGCCTAATCCATGTTTATGTTTACAACTCTTGTGTTCGACAGCTTTTTAAAGTCCGTTTCTTGGATACGTTTGCCACTTTCAAGGGCTTTAACTGACATAATTGTGGATTGTGCTAAATCTTCTCTTGAGCGAATGAACACATTGTGTAAGGCAGACCCTAACTAATTCGGGGCGTGGCCCCATCAGCCGCAGCAGCCCCATCACAATCTGTGTCAGATGCTAGGAAACTCTCGATTCGCTTTTGGAATTGCCGCACGTCCGTTCAGGAATTTCTATTTTGCCTAGGACCGCAGTGCAGCTTCTGCTGCTTCTGTGGGGCACTTGGCATTATTGGCATTTAGAACTTATTAACATTAAATCGCTTTCACTGCCAGCTCTTTTCACCGCACCGCCTCTCGTCATTGTAGTTTTAGGGGTAGGACCGTTTGGCGCCTGTCTGTTGAAATTGGAAATTCCTTCATTAATTCTAATAAGATTATTAGTTGCCGGCGTCGCCAGCGAAATGCCCAAAAATGCCAGCTAAGTCGCACAACCGAAAGCAGCTCCTTGTTAGGGTATTACTTAGAAGCAATAATCGAATAATTTCGACCGAAGGTCGAACGGCGGTCGTTGCTTGCTTGTTTGTATTTTGACACCTCGAAGTCAACTCCAATCAGCGACGCTGTGTGTGTGTGTGTGTGATGTCGGGGGTATTTGCGGTCGAGGCTCGTGTGAAATTCAAATAAATAGATAGCAAAGCAAACCCTCAAATCAACCCCCATCCCCTGACCCCTTAGAAAAACTCGTAAATCCAATAAGCATAAGTGTGCGCGATCCCAAGGGATTGGACTGAGGCTAAGGACGAAACGAGTGCGAAATGAATGAAATTAGCGCACGTTAATCATAAACAAACTAAAGACCCACTACACAAGGATGGGTAGTCCTTTTGTAAGCGTTCGGTGGATGAGCTGCTCAGCTGATGAGCTGATGAGCAACCCTTTGCTCGCAGCATAATTCACAAGAAGTAGAAAAAAAAAAACAAAAACAGGAACAGAAACAACAGCAAAATCAACAAATTGCAACAGTTCTCACAAATGTGACGGAGATGAGCATGGAGGGGGAAGGGGGTGTTTGGTAGATGTGGCTTGCTAACGGTTTGAATCTGTATGTGCTGCACTTGCAACCTGCTGTGTGCACACGCGACCAGCCGACGGCTCTGCACTTGCCAATTTGTGATAACTACTCAAGTGAAAAATCAGGACGGCCATTCGACTGACAGACCTGCCTGCCACAGACAATGCTCTCTCTCTCTCTCTCTCTCTCTCTATAAGCCTAAGAAGAACTACGTAATGACAATTGGCAACGTGTCTCCAGCTGTGAAAGCATGTGGCCAACAAAGCTAAATGTTGGATGAGCTTAGCAAATATACTCGTACTTGTGTTATGAGGGTGATTACTGGAAGTGTGCTCATCAATAGTTAAAAGCGTATTCGAAATACAGCTACAAAAGTATGTACATATATATATACATATACATACATCTTATAATTTTGTGTGATTAATTAACACTGATATTAGTTGTCCCGAAAAGACTATTACTTAGGTGTATATGTACATAGAAGATAGCTTATATACCCAATTGGAAGTATCTAACGAAGGAAATTTACAGTCAGTTACGCCTTGATAAACTTGCAGTATTATTAAATAGTGTTGGCTTTTGCAAATCGGTTTAGTTTTGACAAAGTGATGACAACTAAGCCATGGCAAAATCGTATCTTTCGTCCCATACTTCCTATGAAAGCTAAATTCAGATTTGTGAACGCTTTCTCTTCTCACTGTGCACAGCGTTTTCAAGCTTTAAAAAAAAAATCGGTCAACAATTGATTTAAATGCAATTATATACATATAGCTATTCTTATACATATATGTACATATGTAAATACTTAATGTTCATCAATCCAGTGTCCGATAATATTAAGTGTGTTTTATCAACAACTCATCAGTGCTGAATTGCTGATTGACCCAACAATTGAAGTCACAGCTGCAGGTGCGTGTCATTGACAGCGATTCACGGCAACAAAAGCAACATCAACAACAGGAACAGCAACAGCAACAGCAGCAACAACAACAACAACAACAGCGTAACAACAACATGAGTGTTGTCAGTGCGTTGTCATCATCATTTTCATTGATGGTAAACCAATCATTTTTCAATTATATTCACCGCTGGATACAAATTGTCTGATTTGCTTGTGCGATTATCTGTATATGTGTGTGTGTGTGTGTGTGTGTGTGTGCCAGACGCCATGCCACGCCTATTCGCATCAGCTCATACCTGCCTCATCGCAGAATTTACCTTCAATTGTCAGCTTACAAAATGTCCCACAACCGATTTGCACTTTGCCAAATTTCGAGTTTCGAGTTTCGGGCATTCAAGATTATGATGTCTCGAAGAAGAATTGATTTATATTTTTCGTATTTCTTTTAGACGGTCAAATTTGATTAAAATTGTTGACAACTAAATTGATAGACTGATTTCTTTACTGGGATAACACAATAGCTGCATTCGCTTTTAATGAGAATAAGTTTAAAGCTAAATGCTGCAACTAAACTAATCATTTCTAGTTGAGCTACAAAATCGAGTGTTTTGAATATCGAGCTCTGCAGTGTATAGAAACTTCGTTGGATTTAAAGGATGTGTTGTCAGTCCTTGTTGAGATTATTTATTTTGTATTTGGTATTTTGTCGCTGACTGGGTCGTGAAATGTTTTCTTTGGCGCGACTAAACCAATTGAAGTGTCAGACGCAGTCAGAGACGACGCCGCGTGGCGCCACACCCCCCAATACAGTTGCAACAGTTGATGAAGTGCACAACTTGGCGCGTTACTCGCAAGTGGGGTTCGGGTCGGTTTGGGACTGCTGCTGCTGCTGCTGCTGCTGCTGCTGCTGCATGCTGTGTGGCCATTATGAAACCATAATTTGTTGACAATTCTTCAATTAAGGGCGCAGGTAGACAAGGCTCATTGCGTCCTACACTCGGAGCAACTCCCCCTCATAACAACAACAACAACAAGAACAGCAATAACAACAACGACGAGCACTCGAAATGAATGTTTTCTAATCTATAAAATTAATTTTGTTAAAATCTTGTCGAGTGTTTTGTTTGGTCTGCGCCCAACCCCTGGCGCCTTAAAGTGTTGCCCTCCGCCACAGCTCCCTGGGGATGCGCTCAAGAATTGTAAAATATATTTTCGCTTTGCTTTTGAGTTTGTGTGGGGTGGGGTGGGGTGGGGTGCGGTGGTGTGTTTGGGGTTTTGAGTCTATTTTGTTGGTTGGCTGATTTTCCATTCCCCCTCTCTCTCACCCTCCTTTGCATTCGCTTTCACTAATCAGCAGTTTCAAAGTGCCCTCCCCCCGCACCGATTCGCCTTTGGCTTTGAGCTGCTGCTTGTTGTTGCAAATTAGCGTGAAATGCGATTTATAATGTCAATTGTATGGAGCTGCATGAAATGCGGCTATGGACTTACCGCTGCTTGGCCATAATTGAAAAATATGCTCAACACACAAATCCACAAATACACTCACACACACACACACACACACACGCACAGATGTATGTATAGGTAGAGAGATGAAAGTGTGGATTAGTCTAACAACGTGCAAAATTGTATGAGTTTAAGGACTGGCTGGTTTTCAGTCTCAGTCTCAGTCTCAGCCAAATGCTCGTCCTCATCAATCAATGCGCTACAGCAGTTAACCAACATAAACTCCCCGCACCCTCTCCCTCCACTCTCCACCCCTCTTACAAACTTGTTATTGGGCCATCAATCACAGTACAGTCGTCTAGCTGAAAACTATTTGCTCTAATTGGATAACATTTTGCCGCGCCTAATTTTCAGCCATAGTACTACCGCTACCCACTATCCCCTACCCATTACCCACTACCCCACAACGCCCTACGCCCTACCCACTGCCCACTACCCGCATCCGCAGGTAGCAACCCTTTAGCGACAACAGCATAAAACACATTTTGTTGTTAATGTTCTCTTTTGCTGTGTTATTGTTTTTCTAACAAATGGACAACAGTGTTTACTGGACAAGGCGGAAGGAAGGAAATTCGTTAGCTGTCGCCCAACTGTACAGAAATGGCTAAAGAAGTAGCTAGTAGTAGAAATCTGCTGAATGTTCAGTTCGCTAATGATGTTAATAAGAACAATAATGATGATGATGATGATTATTTTGTTGTTCAGTGCGAGACTTGCGATGGCTGCAGCTGTCACTTGGATTTTATGCCTTAAATGTAGATATTTGTTGAACTTACTTGGATTCTCTTAATTATTTACAAGCTTAGCTTGCCTCTCATTTCAATCTTTAAGTTTTGCCTTTAAATTCGTATTTGCTCGTCGATTATGTTCTCAATATCATTGTTATAATTTTCATTAAATGAGGACTGCAATTAGCTAAATATATTTTTGTTAAGTTGTTAAATATCCTGAGGTGATGAAATTATGAATTTTAGGGTGCAATTAAATTATTTTATTACAATAATATAATTTAAGATAAATACAAATAAATTGTCATTACACTTTTACACTTTTAATAATTAAACGGACTAAATTCTTTCTTTCTTACTTAATTTTGACTGAAACTAATCTGAGAACGTTTTCTGTGATAAGGAAAAATACTTTTCAGAAATGCTGCCACTTTGTGGAAATTTAGCTTACATTTATACAAAACTCGTGTGGAGGATCAACTTAAGAATTGTAATATGACAGCGTTATGCTACTCGCATAATTCCCAAACGTATTCGAATTAACCACATATAGAAGAGATACAAATATATATGTATATGTATCTAATGAAAAAGCTCGCTACAAATGGTTACACATTCGATCACCATTTAAGGCGGACTTAACAGGTGCGTTCAACTTGGTGGCAAACCGATGGAATGACAAAGAAACAGCAAATCAAATGAGTGACTCCCTATCATCCTCCGACCCCGAAATGATTCACCTAAAGCAAATGAATGAACTGTGTGTGGCAAAGAAAAGGTAACAATCGATTTGCCGCTTGCGGGTGGTTCACTGACTCCCGACAGCTCGCTCTGAGTCACAATATAACGAGCAGTACTAACAATTGTGAATGCAATCGTGAATTGCCCCGATGATAAGTCTAATTAAGCGACTATTTCAAATGTTGGTTAATTTGCACCAGCCTTTCACTTTTTTGTATTCGCAATAGCTGACAGGGCTTACGACAGGTGATGAGGCACAGTGTGCTGGCTGCGGGGTGGGGATTGTGGTTGGGGGAAGGGGGGAGTAGGTGAAGGGGTTTTCAAAATACAATTAAAAAGGTGTTATTATATTTTCACGCCTCGACTGCACCGACGGCGACTGGAAAAATCAACAAGCTGCGATGTACAAGCTGTATATGTACATATATATACATCTATATACATATATATATATATATATATATATATATAAATACATATATGCTAGTCGTACTCGTACTCTATATAAAGTCAAAGATTCAGCGTGCTTCGTCTCTGGGCCGGCAGGGGGCGTGCTAACGGGGGCGGGTAGCGGCCCAAAACGTCAACGACTCTGAATCCGACGAATTATTTGCAGAATCATCAAATTAAAGGTTTGATGTTGATTTCAACAAGCGGCACCCGGGCGGCCGAGAGCCGAGGGGCAACTGAAAATATATGGAACTGGAACTGAAGTTGGAGTTGGACTTGTAGACGGGGCAACAACAACAACAGCAAAATGCATTCACATTGAGAAAGAAAAAACTGTTAAGTCATGCAACCAACTGCCTATCTCCCTCCCCTCCCATCCCCCTCTCCCCATCCATAGCATTGCAGCTAACAGCAGCTATGTGTGTAGTACGTCCCCCTTCGGACCCCTCCACCCAGGCGATGAGCAGCCGCCGAGTATCTGTATAATTTTCGGTCGTTCTCTCGAATTGGCTGTCATAAGTTTTGAGTAGAAAATTGGTGTGCAACACAGGCAACAAGTACACGAACAACAACAGCAACAACAACAGCAACAACAACAGCAACAACAACAACAAGAACAGCAGCGAAAATCCCGACACAGTGCAAGGCAAACAAAATGTTGCATGATGTTGTTGCTGTTGTCAAGTGTCTGACAAAGAAGAACCAGAAGAGAGACCGAGACAAAGAAAGACAGAGATGAAAAAAAAAAAAAAGGATTTCTTGATTGCGATAATGAGTTATATTTAATTTTCAAAGCAAATCGCCAACTGGCGGATGGGGTGCTGGGGGAGCAAAACTGGCAAGGCGACAATCGAAACAGCAGCCACTTGAGAGCCGACAACAAACTCATCGTACCTGAGGGTCCAAGTGTCAGATACACGCTAACGCACTCTATATATACATACATACATATATACACACACTATATAAATCAGGTACATACTTGGCATTTAAATAGTTAAGAGTTCGAAGTAGCGCTGATCCTCTCAACGGCGATGAATGGGAGAGGGAACCTAAGGACGGTTATAATCCCTCAAAGATAATGAAAAGTAAGGACAGACAGTAAGCAACAATTAAAACGAGAAGAAGGGAAATGATTAAAAGCTCTTTTTCTTAGAGACAAAGAGATGAAAACAGGAAACTGGAAGGATCGAAGATAACGAATCAGATTCAGATTCATCAACAGAGAAGTATAAGTAGCCCAAACTTATAACTCTATCAGCAGATAGTCGATGTAATCCTATCAGAAACTGAAAACTATACTTCCATTATCTTGACAGTATTCCAACTTAGATTGACGAACGAAATCTGCATGCCCAATAGCAAAATTGGATTTTGTTATTAGTTTTGAGGGAAATTTGTTGATTCCTATTAACACCAGTTCACGAGCAGAATTAAAAAACTGAATTTTGGCTCTCAACACATATGCAAATTAAGTTTTTAAACAGAGTTCCGCCTCTTTAGCTGGGTCTTTGCCTAATTGTAAGTCTCATAAATTGAGATACCTCTCCAAGATGTGAAGAGAGATGCATTGATTGAGCTCGACCACATTTCAATTGGTTAATTGGATTGCGGCACAGGAAATCTATTCAGCTAGGTGGCTTTCAAAATTTCGAATGACTAATTTTCGGTGTCTAAACACTTTGCCAGCATCTTCTCACACTCGCGAGGCCCCAATCAAATGTGTAATAATAACAACAATTTGTGTGCGTATGTGTGTTGGAAGTGTTGTTGTGGGTGTTGAAAATTGGTTTTGGCTTTTGGATGGACTTGAGTTGCTTGAGTTTTCCCAAGCATCTCAAAGATCAGTCGGCGATTTAACAATAATATTTATTGTGTAAATAAAGTGAATACACATCTACCGTTTGATTTGTCATGCGATAATTACGCTTTTCAAAATTCGATAATAGGCCTCATTCAGACAGGCGGCCCAATTGATTACCCCCTTTCTCTTTGCCGGCTAGCTTCGTATGATTCGATCATACAAGAGCTGATTATGACAATGAAGTGAATGATGATGATGATGATGTGAACGATGATGATGATGACTGCACTGCACATGCTTAGAGAGCAGCTTGTTAGCGACTGCTCTAATTGTTTGATGAGTTTTAACTTTTGTAGAAAAATATGTATGTACTTTTAAAGCAATCGGTAAAAATTACAAAATTGATATTTGCCAAAATATATTTAATATTTTTTATTTGGACAACCCTTTTTAATAATAAAAATATTTCTTTGTTGGCCAAAGTAATTTTTTTTTTGACCTGGAGCAAAAAAGATATTTTTAAATTGATTTTTAATTACTATCGAACTCTTCGTTATTAAGCAATAGTGGTAGAAAAATATTTCGATTATTTTTTTTGTTGTATTTTTCTATGTCTACTGATTTTATTCGACATTAAATAAATAAAATGTCTTAAGAAAAAATTAGTTTAATCTCGTGTACACCTTAAAAAACATACGACCATTCGCCTTACTTGCCTAATTATCGTTCGATTGCTGCCCCAATTGTAATTGATAACAAATTCGATAGCAATTTTCAGATGAATGCATATGCGTCGGCTAAGTACACTCCATTGGCCAATGACGCCGACACCCCCCGCTCCGCCCCGCAAAACTGTTTAGCCCGTACGAAATCCATTTGTGCCATCAGCTCAAGCGTTAAGTGTTTAACAAGCTACTTTCCCACTTCAAAGCACCAAAAAGTAGCAACAACTCAAAAGAAAAAAAAAATCAAGCAAAAGCAAAGCGGCCGAAATATTTGGAGATGATAAATTTGGCTGATGAGATCTATATGAGTCTGCGCACTGTGTTCATTTTGCGCTAATAAGTCTACAGCAGTAACCTGTACAAAAACAACAACAATGAACAAACTGAAAAGGCAACAACAACAACAAGAACAACAACACCGACCACTGAATCGATGGGAATGGACAAATTTCGTGCGTGCCGAGCGCCTCCAGCGTGGGTTTTATGGTCTGCTTATGGGTTTCTCGGTTTTTAGGTTTTCTGGAATCGTTGCTTACTTTCCTTTAACATGATTTTTTTTTCTTGCTGCGCAAAAATCATTATCTTTGAGACTGGTAAGCGCTGGCATCAAAACGGGGCTAAGGTCACGTTTTCGCGCTGTGGGTGGCAAGTGCGACTGGCACTTCCCTTCTTGAAATAAACAACAAACAAAACGCAGCAAATTAATAATAACCAGCAACAAATAGCCGGACAACAGGCGAACCCAACCCAGCTCAACCCAACCCTAATCTGTACTCTATTCTCTAGTCGTTGCCCAACTCCACTCGGAGCGTTGTTGTCGCCGCTAACAGTCGTATAATTGCGACAATGTTGCTGCACTTACACGTGTCATCGTCATCGTCATCATCATGATCATCATTCAGAACATCATTATGAGCATTAGCAGCCTCATCAGTGAATGGCAGTAACTTGTTACACTCTTGCCCAAGCAATTGCAACCCTTAGCTCTGATACCCAAAACGCTCGAAAGCCCATCCAAACACAAACATAATTCCAAAACCCAAACCGAAACCCGAAGCCGAAGCCGAACTCAACCCTGCTGCTTAGTCAAACCACAGTGCCACACATTGTTGCCATTGACTTTTACATGTGTGCCCAGACCAGAACAACAGTAACCCACTGTTCTTGTTTGTTGTTGCTGTTATTGTTGGTTATTATAGGATATTATGAGACTTAACGAGCTCATGCACCAGCTTCTATATGCAAATATTGATGGCTGATCCAAATGATTTCTGTCCCTCATTACGAGGACAATCGATAGTTTAACAGTTATACAGTTGCATATAGCTGATCAAACTTGTGTAAAACACTGCAACATCCATACAACAGGTAACTAGGGGTTAGTATGCAACTCGATTGAGTTTGAGCCGATTTATTGATTGGCTGGTGCACAATAGCAATCTAAACTTTAAAAGTGCAATAAGCAACTTTCTGTCACATTTCCAGTTCCAGTTGCAGTCCGTGTTGCAATTCAATTGGACTCGGAGCCACCCACTTGCTGTTGCATTTCCGTTGCATTTTTCTCCAGAATTTTAAGTATAGAAAATTAAAAACCACTTATACCTACAGCTTGCCTCAGCTCCATGCCGAGGTCTATTAACACGCAGGGTTGACATCCACTGAGAAAGAAAGACACACAGAGAGAGAGAGAGAGAGAGAGAGAGAGAGAGAGAGAGTAAGAGAAAGAGGTAGGGGATGCGTAGGTAACACAATACGACAGGCAGCCGCAGCAGCAGCAACTACTTAAAAATGCAATTATATGCATTATTTGGCTGTTGTGCGCGTATTTTTATACAAAAATACGCAGAATATATATAAAAAAGAAAATGAGCTGGAAGAAACGAAAAAAAAAGAGAAATGAAAATAAAAATGGAAGACGATGATGGCAACCGCCAAGTATTTAAATGCCCACCTCAGCTACTAATTATTACCAGGAAAAACGCTTGAAATTGACGTTTCATTTTGGTTCGGCGGGGCACGTCAACACCAACAACACCAGGCACAGTAAGCGAGGGGAGATGGTAGTGTGGGTAGTTATGGGGTCAGGGGAGGGGTAGGTATTCTTCTACTTCTACACCTCTGCAACGGCAGCGAGACTCTCCCGTCTGTTTTCACTCAAAAGCCATGAAAAAAGTAAAAAATAAAGAAGGAGAAGAAGAAGGAGTGTGAGGTCCGCATCGGTGTCGTGATTATGCACAACCGAAACCGAAGACGAGACGATGACGATGACGAGACGAGACGAGGCGAAGACGAGCCGAAACGATCGACTGCAAGGGCCCCGGGTCGAGCCACTCACTCAAGCAACTCTTCAACAGATTAACGCACTCGAGAAATTATAAAAAAATAATATTTTTCTTAGAACTGATACCATTTTAAACGAATTGGTACTCGAGTCGCCGAGCCACAAGCAACAAAATGAAGAAGTCCAACGATCATCATGATCATGATTATCAGAATCAAAGTTCCATGGGGCGAATGCATGAGAAAATGCCCAAAAGCGTTGACAAGCTGATTGACTGAGAGAGAGAGAGGGAATAAGAGAGCTAAAGCGAGGCAGGGAGGCAGGAGAGTAACATGATCGCCGGCGGCCGATCGCAGCAGACGGCATTGCGTCAAGTGGCAGCATCGGCGAGTCGACATGTCTGCCACAAGTCTGGTGGCTGGTGCCCATCCCAGGTTGGTTGGCCCATACGAACGCTTGGATGCAGTTAAGGATTGGTTCCCATGGCCAGCGCATTTCGAAGCTGCCAATCGGGTCGCAGCTACTCCAAAACTCCAATGACGTTTGCACATTTCATTTTTTATTTTTGTATTGTTTTTTTTTTTTTATTCGAGATACCAAGTAAAAATTCATTCAGCCTCCAAGCAGCCATTGTCGAGTGCATCGTTGTTATTGTTGCCGATTGGTCTGCCCCACGACACGTTGCCACTTGAGTAAATTAGTTTCGTAGAACTTGTAGGCTGGCTTTAGTAGCGCATTGAAATTAGTTGAACGGCCACAGACTTTCAGAAGAGCACGGCTGACTCGCCACCTGACCGACTGATTGACGGACTGAACACACGCAGGAAAATCGTCCTGAATTTTAGAAATTCATCAAACAAAGGTAACAAACTTTATTATCTAAAACGTATATTTCTAATAACCAAGGTTTCTCTTTTCTCATTTAATTTAAAAGAAGAAATCGATTTTATGCCAATTCGAACTCGAGGTCCTTTTATGAAAATGAAAGACAGATTTTCTCATTAAGAAATTTTCTTTTGAATATTTACAAATTATTTCTAAAAACAAGAAGTTTTTCTTGTTTTTGATGCGATTTCATTTACTGCGGTTTTCTACTGAGTTATTTGGAAACTCTAGTATTAAAATCCCTTCTATCCATCATATCATTGATATCGTATTTGAAGTATATATATATAATATTATTGTGCGTATATATAGTCTAAACTATAAAAATTAACGTGTGTAGAATTTCCACTCGATGAAAATTTAATGTTCAAACTCAGTTTTAAAAGCTTAAAATCCGAGGCAAATGAATATTTCGCCAAGAGTTTTGGTCTACGCTGCGGGGTTGGAAATTATTCACACACAATTGTGTAATTACCCAGCCACAGAACACAGCAGCAGCAACAACAGCATACTAACAAAAACACATACATACACACACACACACACACACACACACACATATATACACACACAAGAGCCAGCAGTTGTAAAATTGGCAGTACACAAAAAGTTCACTTGGCAAAAGGTTGAAGAGCTGTGCTACAGCCATATGTGTGGGTGTGTCTGTGTGTGTTTTGTGTGTGTGTGTGTGCTAGGTAGGGGCGTGGCTGCTGTCGCCTTCTGCTGCTGCTTCTACTGCTGCTGCCACTGGCATGGAAAATTAACAATTTTTCAATTAAAATCAATACCGAGTGCTTTTTTTGGGTTCAACTGCAAATGTGGGTGGCTGTTGGGCGTATTTTTGTTTGGCAATGGAAGCGTGTAAGCTGCATCTGCACATGATAATTGAGTGTGTGTGTGTGTGTGTGTGTGTCTGTCTGTCTATGTGTAAGTGTGTGTGTGTGTGTGTGTGCCTGTTTGTTGTTGTGCACATTTGAGGCAAATAGCTTAAGTGCCTGAAAATATGCATCACATGCGACAGGCAAGCAAGCTTTTCTATCCGTGTGAGTGCGTGAATGTGTGTATGTGTGTATGTGTGTGTATGTATGTATGTTTCCTGTGCCTGCTGAGAGTTGGCTGTGTGTCTGGGTGCCTGTGTGTGACTGTTGTTGTTAGTTTTTTCGGGCTACTTCATTGCCATCAAGTCAATTTCAAAAGCTTTTTTGTGAAAATTCACACACAAACACATATGCATACACATACAGGCACACACATACAAATCGTGCCGTTATTTTGCATGACATTTGCAGGCCGTTTGCTGTGCGTGTGTAACACTGTGTGTGTGTGTGGATTTGTGTGTGTTTGGGGTCGTAGTCTACTCCTCTGCTGTGTTGCGGTCGTTTGGTCCTTAGAGTATTTTGTGGCTTTCTAAGCGTTAGTGTGGATGTGTACACACAACACCCACATGCCTGTAAGCAACACTAGCTTTACGAACACACACACACACACAAACACACACACATATACATATATATATATATATATATATATATAGATAGACAGTCGTTGACTATTTGCGGGCACCGCAAACAACGTTAAATGCAAATTTACGCCAAGCAGCATTGCCCATAACAATCAGCTTCAGTCCCATCCCATTTCACCCTTAGCCCCACCATGTCAACCCCCAATAGCACCACACTGCCCCTCTCTTCCTTCACAACCTAACAACAGTTACACACAAAATGGCCGTACTTTGGCGCCATTGCCGCAGTTGTTCTTGTTGTTGTTGCTGATGACTATTGCCGTTATTGCCAAGTAAGTGTGAGAGCAGGCAAGTGCGTAAAAGCGACTGAAAGAGAGAGAAAGGAACATAGGGAGAGAGAGGGAGAGAGATAGAGAGAGAGAATAAGGCATTCGACTCGACTCTGGGCCAGAATTGAAGTGTTAGTTGTAATGCCACTAATTGGACTCGCTTTTAGCAACGCTTCATGTGTCCCCAAGCAAACCAACAGCAAAGCTCCTTCAAAGTGCCCACTCATACATTCATGCGTTAGTATGAGTGGATATGTGTGCATGTGTATGTGTGTGCGCGTGTGCGTGTATGCGTGTATGCTGCTCCTAAGTCTATAATTGGAAAATTTTACACACTCGAAATTCAATTTCCAACTAGAAGTTGAGCATGTTGTAGATGCCATCGTTGAAACGATGGGCTAAGTAAGAGAGTATTAGCAAAGGACTGTTAGCGGGGGGATAGCGGAGTGTACTGGGAGGTGTGGGGGTGGGGGAGGGGGGTGATAGGTGCCTTATAAACTGATGACAATTAGAACAAGCAAAGGGAGATCGCTGGTGTTGCCGCAAAGGATTTGGTGTTGATTAGTAAGTTAATATCGTCCACAGCATGCAACTAAATAGAAATTGTAAATCGATACTTATAATTATGTATTTTCAATAGAGTAACCTATCAATGCAGAGTGAATAGCCAATTAGGAGTGTTAACTCTTGGCAGAGCTGGGCACATCTGCAACTGTGCTTACCGATGGATATACATTACATTACTAACACATAATTGCTTGCATTTAACACTTAGCCTTTAGCTGCAAATCTTGTTTATCTCTGTTATCGACTACTTTACTCTATTTAAAATTATCATATCGATGTTCACAAAGTGGATAAGTAGTTGAAATTGAACCCATTAAGCACTGCAGACTTTAGATAAGGGCTATATTCAGTAGATCTTGTCATACTATTTATGTATTATGTTTTAGATAGTGCAAACAAGATAAAACATCTAAAAAGTGCTTTAATTTGCCAGTTATCGATTAGTTGGTTTTTTTTTTTTTTTTTTTTTTTTAAATTCCAGCACAAGCGAAGCAATGTCTTTCGATGCCGTAATCTCAGCCAGTCGCAGTCTCCAGTTTCTGTGCCCCAAGTCAAGTCGTCAGCTTAGCTTGAGCTAAGTGCCTGGGCACTTGAGTCAGCTCCCAGCCATTAGCATCAGTTTGAGAGGACAATGAGAACGAGGACGTACCATCTGTAGCCCGTCCCAGTTTCAGCTCACCTCACGTTCCCCTCACTACTCCTCTTGTGGCCTATGGTCGATTGAGAGAGAGCGAGAGAGAGAGAGAGAGAGAGATAGGCGCATTCAATGCGGGTAAAAGGGCAAATTTGTTTGGGCACTCAGACCAAAGGAGAGGGAGGGGCAAGAGGCTGCAGTAACCGCGTCATAATCACACAATTTTTTTTTTTTTTTATAATTTCTTCTGCTAATCAAACACAATGCCAGAGTGAGAGAGCGCATGAAATTTGTGAGCTTTTTAAGGGTGGCAATTTGGTGGCGTTCAAGTTCACTCGATAAAAGCACACACACACATACACACACACATTTGCAGTTATACTCTCCCTTTTTCTCTCACCCGTTGGTGTGCTCTGTTTCGCTCGCACTGCTGCTGCTCACATTTGGCTAGAACAATAACGGCCATTAAAATGCTTAATTATAAATTCGCAAACGTGGCTGATTTTTTTCTTATGTAGCCCCACCGCAATCCTCAGCCCTTGCCCTTTCTCCCAAAAGGCAACACGCTGACGTGGCTGCGGACCAATGCTCGGCCCATCGGGCTTCTGCAGAAGGAACCCTTGCAGGGATGGGACTCTACACATGCAGTTATTTTGAGCGGCTGTTGGAGCTGCACTTGAGTTGCTCCTGAGTTGGATTGCTTATTGCGAATGCAGCAACTGAGACGCAAAGATTAAGAAGGACCAGGACTGATGATAACAATGATGATGATGTGCCTGCATACACAATGAAGGTGTGAAAAATCAGCGCACAGAAATCCAAACAAAGACAATGAGATAGAAAGGAAATGCAAATTCCGTATGCCTACCCCCCCGCCCCTCTCCCTCCCCCCAACTAGCCCCCTTTCCTGTCATGCAGAACAAAATCCATGTCGTCGTCTGGTTTCGTATGTGTTTGTTGCTGACGTTGTTGTTCTGTTTTGCCAACAGGTAACACCTTCAGAAGAAACTGAACGGCGGATGTAATTAGTTTGTTAATTCATTAAGGATAGATCCGCAGAGCAATCCGCTTGCTGGCACTGACGAGAACAATGGGCATAATATCCAATTACCCTATACTGATGCCTCACTCCATTCATTCAACATTCAACATTCAATATACAACATTTATTTGAGCACACACACATTCATATGTATTCTCTCAATTCAGTGTGTGACTCACCTGTATGCGATCCTCGGGCAGTTCCGTTTTCAGTGACAGCATCTCGCGAGCATAGACATCGGGATAATGCGCCTCTTTGAAGGCTTCCTCCAGCTTCTCCAGCTGATAGCTTGTGAAGATTGTGCGGCTGTGGCGACGCTTCTTTTTCTTCTTCTTGCTATTTGGGCTAATACCAGCGCCAACACCAAAACCGTTCAACCCATCCATGCCAAAGTCCTTGGCAGCCAATGAGCCTGCAAATAAATAAATAAAATTTATCTTGTATTTTGTCTCTATATTTCTGAAAATTTTATAAATAAATTAATGCTTAATAACTTCAAAGATTTATTATAAAAAAACTTCTACAGCAGATTTTAAGCAATTTTAGAAACGCTCCAGCCGAGAAATCTAGTTAAAAACAGATCATTTTATCGACTGTTGGAAGGCTGTTGCATTTCAAAATATCGATACTATACACTATAATGAAATAATCAAAAGAACTTAAGTTCCCAATTTGAAGTCTCTGTCTTTTACAGTCTCTGAGATTCGCGAGTTCACACAGAAGCACTTCTCTGTCTCGAATTGGTTGTTGATTCTGATTAAAAATATGTGTTTATAATTAATGGAGTCGGAGATGCTTTCTCCTGAATATTACATTATAAATAACAACATAACTGAACTTCGGCAATTGTTGATTTATATATATCAGATACATCTGATTCCATACAAATAAAGATGTGAGAGTCGTCATGTGAGTGTTACTATTTCAATGGTAATTTTTTACAGCGAACGCAGTTAGAAAACATCAACGAAATACATAGAAAACGAATAACGTAAGAATTACACAGGAAAATCAAATTACATTTACTAACATTTACTGTGGGGGTTATTAAATCAATCAACGAAAATCTTGCCATGTTAAAATGAAATTCAAATGTAATACTTTCGGTGTGGTATTACTTACAGATTAATTGCATTTTTAATTCAGCCAACACATTCTCAACTAAATTGTACGCTTATAGTAAACTTGAATACTGTGTATGATTAGTACTATGTGTTTAGAGGAGGCACTTTTTTGTGTTCACCTATATTCGAACTGGTTCAGAGGGTTGTGACTTATTTTAATATTCAATTGGTTCAATTTTTATTGTTTTGGTTACTTCAAATTAAAATTAGCGTATGCGTTTGAATTTATATTATAAGTCTTATTTGTTAGCTTAACTTTGACTATTGATGCGTAGTGCGTATCTATGTTATGCCAATGCATAACCGTGACCGACAAGTGGTAAAACGAGAGTGAGTAAATTAGATAAAGTTGCATGTGCAAGGCAAAGACAAAAATTAGAGATGAGCATGCAAATGACGTTATAAACTACGTTCGATTTTTATTCAATGTTGTGCTTAATTATTTGTTGGCTGCTGCTGCCTCTGACACTATGTATAAAATCATTTTCGATTCAAGTTTTGATGGTGTTCAACTTCAACTTCAATTCAATTTCAGTTTTCGTCTTTCTATCTAACTATCTATTCTCTGTCTCTCTCTCTCTCTCTCTCTCTCTGTCTCTCTCTCTCTCTGTCTCTCTCTCTCTCTCTGTCGACACTTCCTTATCAAAATTGGTTCGCACCACTTTCAACGGTGCTCCCATGACCTACACAATGAAAACCTTACCACACTGCCCCACCCCCGCCATCTAGCCACAATGCACAGCCGAATCAAGCACATGTCAAGTTGTAGTCGGCGCTGAAGCGCGACTTTAAGTGGTTCTGTGTTATATTTAGTTTTTGTTGCTCATGTTGCTCATGTTGCTCTTTTGTTGTTCTTTCCACTGACTGGTCTGGCAATCAGCTGGGGTTGTCTGTTATTTTAAATATTTAATAATTGTATCTAGTTTCTCACTTCCTTTTTTTCTTCTCTCTGCTCTTTCAAGGAAAACTCCACTTGACATTATCATGACCCGCTCGCATGGGGGAAAGTGAAAGCGGCAGCCGAGTGTTTGAGGATTCCGAGGAGGATGGGACGCCGATGACGGCGGCAATAATGATGAGCGTTGACAGACCCACATCGAGGTGGCTGTTAATGTTTTGTTTTTTTGGTTGTTGCCAGCGCCAAGTGTTCACAAGCAGAAGGAGGAGGATCAAATCTCGTTTCGTCGCTGATCAGCGCTGAAAATAAAACGCCACTTGGCTGAAGCCGGCAAATTGTAGCTGGCTTTCAATAGGCAAATCGAAGACTGAAGCACCCGGAAAACAAATTTTCGAACAGCAAAGCGAATACAGCGAAGTCCACGGATCCCAGGAGTGCACATAGCAAAATAGAGAGAGAGAGAGAGAGAGAGGGAGAGAGAGAAAGAAGGGGAAGTAAAGCAACAACAGCATCGTTTTGTCAGCGGCACTCACAGTTTTTGGGAAAGTACAAAAACAAGAGGAACAACAACATAAAGAAGAAGAAGCAGCAGCAGCAGCAGCAGACATGCCGCATACTCATGCCCGAGTCTACCAAACCAATTCGCATTGAAATTCGATATGAAAATTAAGTAGAAGCATATATTTTATTTTCGCTGTTGTTGTCGCTGTCGAGTTGTTCAAGTGAAGCGCTGACGTGTATCCTTCTCATCTATTGTTGTTGCGCTTCTTGTTTCTGTACTTTTATACCCTGAACCCACTAAAAATTAGTAAAAAGAGTATAATGGCTTTGTGCAAAAGGATGTAACAGGCAGAAGGAAGCATCTCCGACCCCACAAAGTAAATATATTCTTGGTCTTGGTCTGGCGGATCTCAGAGACTATAAAAGCTGAAGACTTCAAGCTTAGAATATGAGTTGTCGTTTACCCCACCCAGATCAAGTTTGCTTTATTTTATCGATATCATATCGATTTCAGATGACAAGAGAGGCTACTTATTGATACAATTATAATAATATACATTGAGACATATATATTGTTGATCATTTCATTAAGATCGCATAAAGACACCCAAGTTATAATCGAACACGCAATCTCATTACCATCACTAAATGCATTAAAGGGAGGCGAATTTGGAATTATAACTAGAATATATTAAACAGCTGGATCCAGGGTATATCGCAGTCGAGCTCACTCGAATACAGCATTCTTACTTGCTTTGTTTGGCTTTATTCAGTAGGGGGAGGCCACAGCAAGTCGACGCATATTTTCCACTAAATATGCGTAAAAAAGAGTCGCATTTTGTTTGTGGAATCGTGCAATGAATGCGATTTTGGCCGTCTTGAATTACTATTGAAACGCGGCAAAGGCAATTTACCAAATCCCAAAGACAATAACAATATTAAAGGTGTGTATTGCATACGTTCAATTATGTATATTCGCAGGTTTCAATTAAATTTTAAACTTAATAAGCCAATTAGTTTTCATATTTGAGTGCTCGTTAAATATGTTCAATAAATGCTTAAATTACCTTAAACTTTTAGTCATGTATAATCGGTAAACATGTCATGAGCAATTTCTATTCACATCCAACTTCAATTTATTGATAATGATTATTATAATTTTGTTTCCTAATTGACACCAACATGGACTAGTTGGCAGCATGTTCAATTCAAATACATTTTATGCTTTTTAAGCTAATTAATTTTCATATTTGAGTGTTCGTTAGGTATGCAAAATAAATGCTCAAATTACTTTAACCTTTTAGTTATTTATAATCGGTAAATATTTCATGAGCAATTTCTATTCATAGCCAACATCAATTTATTTACAACGATTATTATTAATTTAATCTGTTTTCTAATTAATATGTGTTGAGCTCAATTTAAATTCAATTGAAGTTGAATATGTGCAATAAATATTATATGACAGCTTGACGCTAATCAACAATATGTTTATGTGTGTTGTATAAATCTAATTATACAATTATGATGATGAGCAAATGTGCAAAATTAGTTAATTCTGTGCGCACAAAAGTAGGCAACATTAATTTTGTTTTTGTAGGTTGCCACTTGCGCCAGCGCACTTTTAATGAGCTCACGCATACGTGGACACATAGGAAACACGAACACACACACACACACACACACATATACACACACAAGGCACACACAGCTTTATTATTGAAAGTTTTGCCAACATAAAAGTCGAGGGTGGCCAATGCCACACAGACACACATATGCGCACACAAACAGAGTACATGCCAACATGCATACTAACATACACATAGACACACACCCACACACAAGCACACACAGACACACACACACAGACACACGCACATGCATCACAACATATTAGCAATTAAAATTTTCTTAGTTAATTACTTTAAGCAGACGACGACACGAAAATTCCAGAGCGAAAAATGTCGCAGCAAATGAAAGGCGACAACACTGAAAGTGAGTGAGTTGCGGATAGAGAGAAAATGGCAGGAAGGAGTGAAAGGAGAGCAGGGGAAGTGGATTGGACGTTAGGGCGGAGGACGAAGTGAATTTTATGAAATTTATGCGCATTTCACTAGAAAATTTAATTAGGAAATCTAATTTGCTCAAAAGCGCATAAAAAATGTCGCCCAACGTTGACTGCTCGCTCCCTGCTCGGGCGCCTTTGGATGCTGGTGCTGCTGCTGTTGCTAATGCGGTGTCCCTGCTCGAGCGCCATTTTTGTTCCAGCTTCACAAAATCTTCGTGTGTGTGTGTGTGTGCGTGTGCGCGTTTATTGTCAGTGCTGGTTGCATGAGGAGGGAGGAGGCATAGAAGAGACATGCATCAAGTAACCAACAAAATGACTAATTCGTGGCTCATGTGTGAGTCTACATCCTATATGTGTGAGTGCGAGTGCGAGTGTGTGTGTATGTGTGTGCCGCATAAACAGTTGCATGGCAAAATACGCTAATAAAGTGGCTGAGTTGTTGGTTGCGTCGCCAGCAGCAGCATCAGCGACGAAGACAGCAACTGCGAAAGCGGCAGAGCAGCCGTCAACATATTCGTTTCGGGGGGATTCGCAATTTGCATTAGCGTCAAAGTGGCTGCGTTTTTGTGCATGTGTTTGTGAGTGTGTGTGAACTTGTGTGTCAGCTTGTGTGGGTGCTGCCAAAGTCACTTTGTCCATCTCACTCTCTCAGTCTGTGTTCGCATTTGCATTTGTTGACGTTTTGCTACCTTTTTTTTTCTGTACCAATTAGAAATTAAATTGAATTATTTGCTTGAGAAATCAAAAAAACGAAAACACCAAAAAAGCACAAAAGCAACAACAAGGCTGGGTTGGGGAACGAAGTACAAAGAAAGGAAGTGCTTAACGAAACGATTGTGCGGCACAGGGCTCAGGTTGCTGGTAAATATGATGCTAGTACATAAAATGTGGTTACTTTCCGGTTTTTCGAATAGCTCGGGGTATATTTTTTCATTTATTAGTCTTGCACAAATTCAAATATAACATTTAATCAAATCCAATACAATTTTGAAACATTATATTGGTAGTTTTGGTATTAGCTTATTTCTCGTCATTGTCGCTTTGTAAGTGAGGAAAAAGTCTGTTATTTTATCTTGTTGACGTTTTGAGCTTAATTCATCGTTCGATGGACATGTGTTGGTGTTAAGTTCGTAGTTGTAGGTCATCTCATCATCTTTATTAGGACCAATGTAATCCGAATGCGATTGATGAGTACCTAGCTCCCAATTCCGATTCTGGCTCAAAAAATATACGAATTACGGTAGAGATATTTTTTCTAGCATTTGTATCGTATTCGGTTACGTATTGGGATCTTAATATTTTGAAAAATGAAGTGAGAAAGTCAGTAACATTGAGTAGAAAATAACATCGAACAAATACATATCTAATACATATATCTCTCAATATCAATATCAATAGGTGAGCAGCCATGTCCGTTTGTTTTTCCATTTGTATTAGCGAACAGATCTAAAGACTTTAAATTGGGAATATAAGTTCTCGGGTACCAGCTTGATCACAGACACATAAATATACATTAATGGGATCGACCAGTATGATGTTACTTTTCGATGTTTTGGGTCGCACACTGTCTTTTCGGCACAAATAATATCAGTTACGGTATTTGGGATTTTAGAAAAAGTTGAGTTTCGGTTCTGATTCCGATTTCAATTCTGAATTTCAATCGGTAAGCATGCGGTTCCAATTCCGGTTCAAAAACTATAATACCTAAAGCGAGCGATTTTGTACTTCTAACGAAACCAAAGCAATTATATTATTTAATTATAAAATTTATCATTTATCATATAAGCTTATGTCGATTGCAAACATAACCTAATCTAACGTTAACTATATACAAAATGGAAATTTCTTTACTGTTTTACTGTAAATTTCCTTTGATGTTCCAAGACGCGTGCAAAAAAAAAACAAAAAAAAAAATATATATATATATATAACAAATTGGTTGTCTGACGTCATTCTGAGCGCCAGTTCCCTAATTGCTACTGCACACAGCTACCCAGTTTTGGAAGCGGCACCCTTCAGTTGCCTTGCCCCCGATCCCGCCGCAACACATCATACGACTCTATCCTCTTCGAAGCTGTCTGGTGTTGCCGTCGTTTGGGTGTTCGTCGTAATTTGCGCACTCAATGGAAAATTGTTAATTAGATTCCTTGCCGTGTGACTTTGTCTTCTTCACCACGTCGTCGTCGGCCATTGTTATGCTCCCCTACGCTTCACCACCCATGCCAAATGCCCTGTTCTGTTCTATACCTGGCACATGCCCCTCGGCTGGAGCGTTTTAGCCTGAGCTTTATGTCAAAGTTGGTTAACGTGATTGCTGTTGGCTCCATCACCCCTCATTCCTCATTTCTCTACTTTCTTCCCTCTTTCCCCTTACCCCTGTCGGTGCCCCCCTTTCAACTAGCAATTGCTTGAAACCACCTTTCCGCTTCACCGACTCAGTGAACTCAACGAACTTTAAGTGCAAAGCATTTTACAACAGCAACATCAGCTAAAACAACAACGGAGAGCGCAATTTTTGCACTAAACTTTTTGCTCTTTCATTTTTTTCCAGTCGCCAAATGAGTGTGTTATGTTTGCGTTGCTTGTGTTGGGTGGCTCGGTGTGGTGCAGTGTGGCTCAGGTTTCGGTTTAGTGAAATCTTGCAACGGTAGCATGTGCAGGAAATAACATGGATGCGGTGAACATCCGGACATGCAAACGAACGGACCGATCGCTGGAAGAGGGGCGGAGTCACAGATGGGAGGAGGTGGAACGATTGGTAAACGTTGTTAACTGAAACACCGTTGGACTTCCACGTATTGGCTACTGAGCCAACTAATTCAATTTTCCATTCAGAATCTTAATTAAATTAAGTTATACATTCAAAATTGTATAATTCAAAAATGCGGTTAGTTATGCAAAATGAACGCTTACGGATGCCGCACAAAGTACAATTGCAAAAAAAGAGTGAGAATATTTTCGACTTGGCACATCGAACTTAAGTCCGAAAAACAGTAGAAGTGTGCATCGAAAGAACCTTGACGTTCTCGTTCTTAATGAATAATCTTAAGAATGATTTTGAATAATCGTCTAGAGTTATATTTACGAATACATAAGAGTATTATTGCTCTACAGCCATGCTACAGGTTGGCAACATGAATGCCTCTTTCTGTCATCTGTCTTTCCCCCGCAGCTCGGAGGCAATTCAAAGATTCACTCAACTGGTGCGAAGCCAAATGCGATTGGTTCCACACATGTGCTCTATGTGCGTGGATGTGTGTTTGGGTGTGGGTTGTGTGTGGGTTGTGTGTTTGTTTCAATTAAGCAGCCTTGCGGGGGCAGGCAGATGCATTCGCCATGGCCAGCAAATAAAACTTAGACACGCTCCATGGCAATGGCGAGCTGTGAGTAGACAGCAAGGGTTAAGGGCTGGAATCCCATTCACCGCCCCTCCGCCCGAAACGTAGCTGCGCAGCAAAATAAGAAAAAATGCCAATTAAAATCTTAGCCGGGACAAGTGCACCATCAGGCAGACAAGACAAAGCAAGAAGAGGCTGCAACAAAGAAACAAAAAAAAAGGAGAAAAACTGGGAAGAGAGCACTGTGGAGCAAAAGCAATGCAAGTGGTGGTCGCAGCTGGGAATTCTGGGCATTGGATTCTTGGGTTCTCGGATCTGGGTTCTCCTCGGGACGGTTGGTGGGTTGCGCAACTCGAGTCGAGTCAAGGGAAATTGCCCCACTTGTGGAGCTCGTTGTGCTATCCGCTCGCAAATGGAGCAAAAGTGGCTGCTTTTTTTTATATTAGTATTGTTGTTGTTGTTGTTGTTTCTGTTGTTCTTCTTATTGCTGGCTGCTGCTGCTGCAAGTGGAGAATGCAAGCGTCGAGTGGCTGCTACTAAAATACTTCAGCAGTGCACTTGAGGCCTTCATAAAAACAGAATAGCCAAGAATGCGCTGCCAAGTGGCCAAGTTCGTGTTGCCCAGAGATTAGAGATTAGACCCAAGTGCGAGCTCAACAAAAAGGCAATTAACTAGGCTAAGACAGCAGCAACAACAGCATTGACTGAAACTTAAACTGTCCAAAGCAAAAGATAGTTGATTATTGTAAATATTTTCAATCAGAACTTAAAGACTAAAATCGCAACGACAACACGAAGTAAAAGCGAAAACTGTATTGAAAATAAAAATTCGAAAGAGAAATTTTCTGGACAAATCGTACTCCAGCTGGCTGCTCCTGATTAATCTTCTTAGCATGGCAATAACGCTTAACAATTTTTGGTCTGATTTGAGTATTCTGCGTTTCCCAAAAGAAATTAAAAATTTGGGCAATTTTTAATTTTTAAAATATCTTTGTTTATTGTATGCTTTATTTATTTCTTTTTTATTTAATTTAATTCGTAATTTTAATTATAAATTTTTATTTATTAAGACATTTTTAAAAACTGTAGACTGTTTTTAGTACACAGTAAATAAATAAATGAAAAAAGTTGATATCTAATCGACGCTGATGATCACTTAAGAGATGGGCATACTAACTCTGGAGAATTAGGAAAACTTGAGTCAGCAAATTCTGAGTGCAGAATTTTTAAAATGTCAAACAAGTTATTAGTTTTATTCAAAAAATTATATACACAGAAAACATTTTCGATTGTTAAATTAATCATTGAAACAGTAATTCTCACGTTATTTATTTTCAGTGTATTCTGTTTTAACTGCGTTTGCAGTTTCAAGAAGTATTAACTGGATCAAATGGAAACTTAAGACTCCAGAGCTAACGGAACGGACAATTTGAATGTCTCCCTGAAGACGAATCCCGACGGGACTCGAAATAAAAAAATCACTTGACCTAGAGCCAGTATAAAAATAATAATATAATAAAAATCAATTACATAATATTCTGCACATTATTGGCAACATTTTTCCACTGACATCCAGGGGAATCGTAGAAATTGTTAATGTCGCCGATTTGTCTTATTTTGTATAACAGTTCAACACAAAATTACCATAATCATAATTTAAACAGTTTTATTTCTAATAAAAACTTAAACATTATTGAAATTAATGGATTACTATACAATTGTTTATATGTACTTTTAGTTTTGTATTCGAAAAATTTGCTTACATTTTTCTTATTTTGTATATTATACATTTTATTTACATATATAAAAAGATATATAAGAAAACAACGATTGACTTGAAACCAGCGAAAAACATATTCAAATTATGAAAAAAGTCAGCAAACAACCAATTATCAACAAATGTTAAGTATTAACAACGATTGCTGACTCTCTCAGATATAATTGTAATTGTAAGATGTATATTGTAATTGTAATTGTAATTTTTTTTCAATAAAAACTTCAAACTTTTAGCAAACCACAGTTTTGGTTGAAACGTAACTTTTACTGTTTTTGACAGTCTGAGTCCAAGCCACGATTATCGATTGGAGCAGACGCAAATTGTCACTGCCTTGTACCAGTCCTTGGTTAATGTTAGGGTAAACAATTCAATTTGTACTGAGCACTACTACACCTCTCACCCACACCCTTTACCTACCCTTACCCCTCACCGTCGCAAATGGTATTTGCTATGCGGGCGCAACTCCCTTTCAATTGGTTTTTGTGCCTCTTATTAGACAAGTTTATGTGCGCCTCTCATTTCTTTGACTTCTTTTTTTTTGGGCATGTGTGTGCCAAAAGGGTTAACTAACGCACGTACACACACACACGCATGTCCTTGAATCCATGTAGCGAGTGGATGTGTGACGAGGAGATGAATGCGCGTGTAAATTGCGTATAAAAGCGTATGTTGAAAATATTTATTGCCCGTTGCGAATGCAACAAAATGAAATGAAAATTTCATTAGTTGACTTTTGCCAGGCATTCGCATTCAAACACACACATGTGTGGTGTGTGTGCGTGTGTGTTTTTTACGTTTCTGTTGCTTGTTTTAAGCTAAATTGTTTATTTTATTAGCAATTTGAGAAATTTATGTGTTTGCCAGGACCTTTTACAGCCCGTCGAGCATCGAGTAACCGATTCGAAATGAAGCGCTGGAATGCCCATTAATTAGCGTGCACACACATATATATATACATATATATGTATATAATGAGAGGGAGAATGAGAAGAGAGTGAGAAGAGAGTGAGAAGATAGCGAGAAGAGAGCGAGTGCTGCCCTCTGTTGGGCAAAGCACAAACTCTTTGGCTGTGGTTCAGTTTGCAAGGATTGCATCTGAGCCCGATTATTGCCTACCTTTGGGCGACCACTTTAATTAAACTTGTGCTTTGGCTTACCAGGTAAACATGTTCCAGTGCCAGCAAAGTTCTTCAGCTGTGGAAATCCTGCGCGGAAGAGAGATAGAGAGAGAGAAAGAGAGAGAGAGAGAGAGAGAATTGCAATGATATTGTAATGCATTAACTAATGAGTTTAGATTTTTGTTGCTACAATTGCTTTGAGTCGTTATTAGCATATATAAAAATCGCCATACATATGCATAAGCATATTGATTACTAATCCGATAATTACTGTACATATTAATAAGATTATATTATTAATGAGCTATCGAAAATTTATTCATCAAAATATAAGTCGAAACTATGTAAAGCTTTTCTGATATATTATCGCTTTAATATTTCTTCAATTCAAGCTTAAGTGAATGTTATTAATGTTAATGTTTTTTTGCCTCCACGGTACATTCAATTGAACCTTCACTGTTCTCCACACATATGCATTGCTACAAGAATTGGCTCCACAGCATTCACACTTCGAGGGCAAATGTTTCTCACATTTGTTTGTATGTTTGTATGTCATTTTGCACATCACTCGCCGCATTTATTAGCGTTATAAATACAGTCGACCGGTACGACCTGACCCTGACCGCGCCTTACTTCTTCCTACCCGTACCCCTACCGCTCTCCTACTCACCATTCTGCATATTGCAGGCCGCAAATGAATTCAAAACCAACGCCAGAAATGCAAATTGAGTGGCTCAGCTCAGCTCAGCTCAGCTCAGTCTCGGAGCCTCCAAGTGACATATCAAAGCAAAATCAAATTTGACAGACAACCCCGCTAATTTCTGCTCGATGTTTCATTGTTTCAAGGCGTTCGTTTGCGGTCGCCTCAGCGGACAGAGCAACGTGACTGGGGTTGTGGAGGACATAACTTGGCTGGAGGGAGGGGAGGCCTTAAGAGGGGGTTGCCTTTCAATTGTTGTGCGGCAATGTTGATGATGCTGACGCATTTCGAAAAATGCGGCAAACACAATATGCGCACAACTCGAACGAGTGTGTTTGTATGTATGTATATATGTGTGTGTGTGTGTTTGTGTGTTTGTATGCAAGCTTACTCCTCTTACCCGGCTCGCGCTACATGATGTGAATGAGGCCGTCAACAATCAGCACACATCAAACTGAAAACTACATTTATTAGCTTTCGCCTCGTTACCCAACCTTCCCCTCCCCCCACCTACTGAACTATTTTGGTTCACAGTGCGCTGCTGTGGCATGTCAACGGCAATCAGCAGCAGCAGCAGCGGCAGCCCCTTTTGCCGTTGCTGATTTAACAAGAATTCTATAAATTGAGAAATTCGATACTGCGCGAAATTTATGTAAAGAATTGTGAATATATGCAGGAACATATACACACATGTATGTGTGTGCGTGTGTGTGTGTGTGTGTGTGTGTATGTGAGTACGGGGAAACGCACAGCTCTATAGAAATGCAAGTGACGAAGTATTTATAAACTGATTAACGCTAAACAATAGCTGATATGGGTCGACACAGAGCGGCTTGCCCCTCTGTGCCCCTCTGTGCGCCACCACACTCTGCACACTCGCAGTAGCTGCCCTTACTTTCTGCGCTAGGCTGTTGAGCTTTTGTCGATTTGTGGAGAAAACTTGCAGCACATTTTTCTAAACGCACGACCACACAAAGTGTGCCCCAAGCGGCCCCTAAAAAGTCGCGTCGTGAGCTATCGCTCTCTCTCTCTCTCTCTTTCTTTCTCTCTCGTTGAGACAGTCGCCTTCGCAGTTAGAAACTGGCTGTGGGGCATGCAAAGTAGCCGCTTCAGTGTCTACAAAACAACAACAAGCGGCAAATTCATTCAAGTGTTTGCGCGGTGCGGCACAAGTGAATGGCAGCTAGCGGTGGGTACGTGTTTTGAGTACTCGACTTGAATGCATTCATCCCATCAACTAGTCTGCAATCGCAATGAGTCATGACTATTTGCTGTGAATCTGTTTGCTAAATATGCAAAAAAGAAAAAAAAAGATAAGAAAAACAGAGTAAATACATTCATCTCAATTTATGTAATCAGTAGAGTGAATAAATTCCAAATGAATATTTCGGAGTCAATTCATAAGTGTGAGTTTAATATCAATGCATTCACTTCCATTAAATTGTCATTTGGGTGGAATTTTAAATATATTACAATTATAATAATAATATATATCAATAATAACCCATCTACACACCGTATCAGTGTCCCACAAGTTTGATAGGTGCGTGGGTACGTGTTTCGAGTACTCGACTTGAATTCATTGATCCAATCAACTAGTAAGTAATCTCAATTTGCTGTGAGTTTGTTTGTCAAGTTTTCAAAAAAATGTGCGCTTTTGCCCTTTTTGAATACATACTGTGAATACATTAACCTAATTTCAAATTAATATGTGTGGATCAATTGATAAGTGTGAATTTAATGTGAAATCATTCATTAAATTCTGGTATTTGTATAAGTACAAAGGGAGTTATATATATTTGAAATATACTCATAAGCCACAAAATATACGCATCTCTACACCTTATCAATTTGATTCCCTCCAAAGAAGTGTATTGAGTATGTAAATAATAAGACTTTGACTAGAAATATTGAAACCTTATGGATTAAATGAATAGGACGCTAAATATGAATTGAATGCATTTAACCAAATTATTCAGTTATAGTTTTCTTTTGATTGCGATTCAATTCTATGAATAAGTGTTTTGTCCTGCAAATTAATTTACCGAAGTATACATATATTCAATTATGCAATTGAGGGTATTCACTTTGGTGAAAGTGCATACGACAACAAGTTTTTCAAGTCCATGAGTTGCGGAAGTAACTAAAATATTAAATGATATATAAATGATTGACTCTGAGTACCTGATGTATCAAGTGAATACACTCACTTACGCTTTGTACCGAACAGCTCTGTAACTACATACATACACACTGTGTATTTGCAGTATCTTTCTCAAATCGCTGAGTGGTCACTTCAAATGAATACTCGCATGAATATGAATGAAAATGCACTGCATAATTAGCAGTCATCGACGGCAAACAGTGAAAGCCGATAAAAATAGCCACCAAATAAATCAAAACAAAATGAAGACAACATACAAATAAATGGATAAAAGTGAGTACATTCAAAGTGAATTCAAAACCCCTGAAGAAGCGAAGCAACCGAAGAGATTCACAAAGAGGCTCAAGTGCCAAATCGTGTTTATTTGCGCTATAAAATTAGCGCAGCGTCAAGCTCAAGCTCTCTACCTATAGCTACAGAAGTGTATCTGTATCTCAATAGTCTGTATCTGTATCTGTAGCTGTGTGAGTGTAAACTGTATCTGTGCGCCGTATCTGTTAGCTGTGCTTTTGGGCACGATTGCCCCGCTGATTACCATGTGACGCAGCATATAATATCGCATGTAATTATGTGCTATATATATGTACATATAAATATAGCATATATACAATTAACTGCTATTATCACACTTAGAAAAAAAATGCGCAACCGAACAGGCAACACCTTAATTTCCGGAAAGTATATTTCTAATACGCAGGATTGTGCCTTTCTACTCTGCGTTTTTCTTTTCACAATTACAGCAACAATCTTCTAAAATGTTGATTAAATATGCCTAATTTAATAGTGGGCTGCTTAATCATCTTAAGCTGTCACATTTACTCACTTTATCAAATTGGTTGACCTCCAACTGAGCTATCCGATCACATTCAGACAGCAGCCAAACTCTTACAATTTTTTTTTAAATTCAGTAATCATTTTTGCATAGCAACTCAGTTCGTATTGCTTAATAATAAAAAAAATAATTTCTGAAAATTGAAAAAAAAGGCTTTCGAATCATTTGACTTCTTTTTGGAATATTTAGAAATTATTGCCGAAAAACACAAAAAAAACCTTCCAGTTTTCAGGGCGATTTGTTAAAATGCAGGGCAATTTTTCCGAGTGTATGCATATAGCATATATATATGTAACTGTATATGTATACGTATGTACACCCACACATGCATAATTATCTGCCATTATTATATTTATTATTATTAGGGAGATTTGTAATTATTTGTGAATTTTGTACATTTATTAAATTTAATTGCGGCTAATTCTGTTTAATGTCAAATGTGACTCAACTTTTAGGGCTGCACACACTCATACAATCACACACACAATCACACACACACAAACACTCACACACAGCAAATTAACCCATTGAGTGGCACTCAGATTCGTTTGTCAAGTTGCTTTAATTGACTTTTAAATTTGCTGCAAAAAGAAATTCACAAAAATCAAAGCGACAAACTGTGACCGCCTGAGTACGTTGGGGGGCGGGGAGTGTGTAGGACGTTCGAGGTCGACGACTAAAGTGCAGCAGCAGCAGCAGCAGCAACAACAACAATTGCACTCGTGCTGGCAACGTCGTCATAAAAATGTTCACACCTCAGACAATGCACACAAGTGGCATGCGGCAAGGCAAGGCAAGGCGAGGCGAGGCGAGGCAAGCGCCAGCGGGCGGGCGGGCAACGCGTTTGGGGTACTTGACTGGACCCGGACCCGGCACCGGGCAGGGGTGGTGGGGCCGGTGGGTGGGTAGGCAGTTTGCTCACACGCCTCCGTGGAGGGCGCGAAAACGATGAAATTTTGTATGTTGTTTGTGTGTTTTGTTGTGTGTTGTTTTTTTTCTCGATCTTTGAATTTTTTTCTGAATTTACGTCAACGCAAAATCAAAGCAAAGTCAAAGCAAATATGTCGTCTCAGGGTCTGGTGTCTATATAGTTGTAGTCTACATAGAGACACCAGACCGCACACATTGAGCACGCACACAATTAAGAATATTTCTATCAGCCAACAAACAACAATCTTGCGGCGGGGGCGTGGAGT
Organism: Drosophila paracracens; assembly: GCA_035044025.1. Lineage (NCBI taxonomy): Eukaryota > Metazoa > Arthropoda > Insecta > Diptera > Drosophilidae > Drosophila > Drosophila paracracens. Next base: position 4,684,891 of record JAWNMN010000400.1, on the reverse strand, counting down.
GCAGTGGCCAGTGGGCGGGGGGCAGGCAGAAGCAGAGGCTATTAGCAAACTGTCTCAAATATCAAAGGGCAGTGATGGACGGAAAAGGCGTTTGGCTCACTCAACCACTGACACGCAGCAATTAGCAGCAGATCTCCCGATAATTATGTTAAAATTATTGCAACACTGCAAGGCTATATCTTTTAACTATCTAAATTTGCCCGATATTATGCCAAGTCAGGGTGTCAAACCTGAAATTCAATTGGAATCCAAATAACAAACCAAATGCTTACAGATTTCAAATTAGAATCACAACCAAGCCGAGCCACAACCGGAACTGATATTATTTGCCCCGAAATCAATATAGTCTTTTCTTATACTTAGTTTAATCGGTGCTCAAACTGGTATACAGAAACATATATCCCCAATTTGAACAAATTGACATGACTAGATCGACTCGGCTACTGATCCTGATCCAGAATATATGTATAAATATAAATAATATGTGCTTTGCAGTAATTTTTCACTAATATTTGTAAATTTATTAGAAAAAAACTCAAAATTTTAAAATAAAAACTTTGATAACTTTATCGAACTAACCAATTTTCATGGCTAATGACATTGTGGTTCGAATTGAATATCCAATTTATTTGGCATTTTAATTTAAATATTATAAATATAATTTTTAATTATATATGTATGCATCTCGATTGAATTTCAACCAATTTTTGTTCTTTATGGATTATTTGCGAGATTGTTATAAATATTTTGCGGAAGCCGTCAACATTTCTATCAAATTTCAAATATTTCTAAATGGTTAATTTAAGTTGGACATATATTGAAATATATTTATGTACATATGTATGTGTCCCTGTCAATGCCACCAGGTGGCGCCTTCAAAGTTAAAAGACCGCTAACAATGTGTGTGTGTGGTTTTATACACATCAAAACAAATGTCACAGCAAATAGCGAATAGAGTCAAAGTGAAAATTGTCAATTAAATACAAAAAAAAAAAAAATTATTTAGGTGCACAAATAAATCCATGTATTTGCATAAACACATGCATGTTTATGTATGTAATTTTCCTATTTTCCAATTTTCTGATTTGGTTTCTTTGTCTGGTTTTCTCCGCGTCTGTCTGTCTGCCTGTCTGCCTGTCTGTCTATCTGTCTCTATGTAAAAGATCAAAGGCACTTAATGGCCTGGCTGATTGTGACTGTTTTTGGGGAGAAAGGGGCGGAATTGGATGGGACGAGAGGGGGTTGGGCGCGGGGAGGCGCCACTGGTGTTGACTGGGTGGCTCTGCAGCAGGAAATCCGTTTGGGCTTTTGGCCCCAAACTTGGCGCGACTTTAATTGACGAAAGGGGCAAATGGGAAAAATCAACAAAATTGTACAGAATCAGCGAGAGACAAACAGAAAAAAAGAAGGCAAACGTAGAACGTAGCAGTAACAGCGGCAACAGCGGCAACAACAGCATGCAAAATTAAATAAGATGACGCGAGTAAAAAGCGCCAACAATAACAGTAACCAGTAACCAACCAGTAACCAACGGCAAAAGCTGTGCCAAAAGTTCTTTCTCACATTTATTAAACAAATTACACGAACAGAGGCGCAGAGTAGACAAAATATGCGATAAATAAATACACACACACACATACACATACGTATGTGTATATATTTATAAATATGTAAATACATAAATACACATGCATGTGTACAATTAATAAATGAACCAAACCAAATAATAACAACAACAATGCAGAAAGAAAAGAGAAAGCAAACAATGCAAAAGAAATATCGCCCGGAAGTTCTTAACAAACAAAACTCCAAATTGAGCTTTTGCGAGGGAGAGTGAGAGAGAGAGAGAGAGAGAGAGGGTGAGAGTGTGATTGTGAGGGAGTAAAGCGAAGCTTCAATTTAAGCTGGCAACAATTTGGCACAGTGAAACAGTAACAACAATGCGAGTGATGACGATGACATTTTAACGCTAATTAAAATAATAATAACAATAATAACAATAACAGATGGCACTTCAAGCAGCCAGATTATCTGTCAGCTTATGTATTTGTGGATGTGTGGATGTGTGCGTGTATGTGTGTGTGTGTGTGAGTCAATTGTTGTGCGAGCTTCAGTCGTTGCTTGCTGCTGTTTGTTGTTGTTACCCGTCTTGCTGCGGTGATATTGCCACTTGCCACTTGCTCGACTCAAGCTCTCGCACTCTCTCTCTCTCTCCGTTTGCCTCTTGCTGCTCGCTTCGCGCGAATGTTTTTTTCTGTCGCTGATCCGCAGACAACAATTTTGTACAGTGAGGCAAAATAAATTTTAATATAACAATTGTCTTTTATTTAAAAAAGTTAAAAATCGCTTATTATAATCTAGAATGGTATATAGAATCTGGAAAAGCTAGAAGGAAAAGCCACTTTAACAAAAGGTTTTTCGACAGAACAAATGTTCAGTTTTCTGTTCCACTATTGCAATGCTGTTGCACACACACACACACATATATATATACACATACACATGCATTTGAGTTTAGCAATTGCCATTGCAATTAGCAGCTCAACTTGAGTGGAGGTGGAGTGAAGTGCCTCAAAAGCCGAAGCCGACGTCGAAGCCGAAGCTGTTGCTTGAGCCCTACTCACTGTTGGTCTCTGTGTGTGTGCTTGCTGGGCTTGTCGATGGCTCGTTGATTAATTTATTTTTTATGCAAACTAAGCGGCTCTCGTTTCGTTTCTTTTCGTTTCGTTTCGATCGATACGCTTTGCCTCTGTTCCCATCCCGGTCTATGTTTGTCGCTCTGTTCGCACTCGTTGAGCGTGGTGATAAAAAAAACAGTTGCCGATTGCTAATTGCGTTGCACTTAACTCTTAAGCTAACTGTAAATGTAACTGGAGCTCTAACTGTAACTGTAGCGACAATTGTGTGTGATGGGGAGATTGGCTTACCTTGTGCAGCATGCAGCAGCGGGTGGTGCGGTGGCATTTGCATTGCTGACGGCGGCGGTTGTTGTTGTTGCTGTTGTTGCGTATGATGCGAATGCGGATGCGGATGTGGATGGTGGTGCGGATGTGGGTGATGCGAATGCGGATGTTGATGCGAATGTGGATGCGGATGCGGATGATGATGATGATGATGCACTGCAGCAGCCAGCTGATGGGGCATAAAGGCGGCAGCAACCGCCGCATGTGCATTAAAATATGCCATTCGCGAGGCTGCAGCCATTGTTAATTGTTGTTGTTGTTGCTCTTGTTGTTGTTGTTGTTGATGCCGGTGATCTCTAAATTGTTGTTGTGGTGGCTCAATTGCCGCCAAGCTGACTGCTGCCGTTGCTGCTGCTGTTGTTGCATCTGCGCTGCTGCTGCTGTTGTTGTTGTGGTTGCTGTTGTAGTGCACAGTGTTTGCTGCTGCCACATTTGTTGTTGTTGTTGTTATTGTTGATTGTGTTGCTGTTGTTAAATCAGTTGGCGCCTCTGAACCAGCCGATGTTGTTGTCGCTGTTGTTGTTATTGCAGCAGCAGCAGCAGTTGTTGCTGTTGTTGTTGCTGCTGCTGATGTTGCTGCCACAACGGCCAGGCCGAGCAGCTCTTGTATGGCAAACGGCGAACGCTGCGGCATCGCGCTAACTCGCTCGCTCGCTCGCTACTTCTCGCTCGCTCTCGCGCTCTGAATTGCTTATTGAAAGTGAACGCAAGTTTAGTTCAAAAATGCTTAATTATTGTTGCTGCTGCCAACGCTATTGTTATCTTCTCTCTCGCTCGCTCTCTCTTAATCAGTTATTAAAAATTAGAACGTAATCGAGTTCGAAAGCGTAAGCGTTGCAAACGAATTTTTTGTTTTTCGAACTGTTTCCCCAAGTTTTTTTCGCAGAATCATTTGAGTAAAAAGTTAGCTATTTTTGTTGTTTGTTATTATTGTTATTAATTGTGTGTGTTTTTGGCTTTAAATTCGACGATTTTTGATGCTCTCTCTCTCTCTGTCGCTCTCGCTCTTGCTCTCACGGCACGCTATTTTTTGCTGGCTGCTTGGCTAATATGCCGGCTGCTTGTTTACACGCAATTATCGATGTGTTAGTGTGCGTGTGTGTGTGCGTGTATGTGTGTGTGATTGTTGGCCGGCAAGAATAACTGCACTTAACAGAATACAGAACACTAAAAAAAGATTGTTGCTGGCGAAAATTTCGTTATTTTTGTTTGGGCTGCTGCAACTTAGTTAAAAATACGGTCGCGTGCGTTTGCCACGCGTTTTTTGTCGCGCCTGTCGCCTGTCGCAAAAGCACACAACAAATTCGCAATAATTTCCACGTTAAACTGTTGCCTGACTTAATGTGCAGCTGGAGTTTTGTCGTCGTCATCATCGTCATCACCATCGCCATCGCCATAGCCATCGTCGTCGTCGTCGTCGCCGTCGTCGTCGTCGTCGTCGTCTACGTCGTTGCCTGCCCCAGCTTTGGTGGTTGCGACTTGGCCAGAAAGTCTCTCATCCAACGGTAACAGCAACGGCAACGGCAACGGCAACGGCAACTTGCACGGGCAACGGCAACGGCAACGGCAAATGGCAACGGGATTTTGTTGCCTGACTTTGTCCTCGCTGGCTGCGTCGTTGTCGTCTCTGTCGCAGCGACGCTGCTGCGCTGTTGACGTCGCTGCCACTCAACGGTATACCGACGCCAGCATTGAGGGGCGGCGTCAGTCGGCTGCTGCCGTTGCGCTAGCTGCACTGCTCGCACACTCTCGCACAGAGCGAGCGCTTGCCAGCTTGCCAGCAGCAAATTTCCCCTCCACAGCGCAGCGTGAGATCCCAATATGGCGCATGTGCGCAGCACATGATGTGTGCGTGCGAGAGCGGCACAGCTGATGTGCACCGGTAAATGGCTAGCCGAACGGCTCTAACACACGCAACACTTCCAGTACGCTGGAAGTCTTCCAGTCGTTCTGCGTCGTTTCGTTAGTATGCGTGCCGCGAACTACACGTGTAGTGGTGAGTCTTTGCTTGTGTGTGTGTAGTGCCCATTTTGTATTGTTTGAGATACTCGCTGCCCGCTGCCTGCTGCTTTCTGTAGGGTTGGGAAAGGGATGGGTGGGGATTGGTTCTGCGTTGCTTTGCGTTGCACTCGTTCAATGAAGGACGCCAATTTATAGCCTTAAAAACAAGCCGAGACTCACTTAGAGTTGTAAAAACTATGCTCTGCAGTTGTTGTTATTTTGTTTCTTTTTTATCTGTTTGTTTATGTGTTTTGTTGTAGTTGTTGTTATTGCTGTTTTTGCAGTGAGATTTGTTTTGGGCGCAAAAGGCAAACAATGAGACAGCAGCCGTGCCACTAAAAAAGCAGTCCAATTAAAATGTCGCATTAAAAAAGACTAAAATTGGCATTTACCAGTTACACGCACTTTAAAAGAACAACCAGAAAATCGGAAAAGTTGTGCCTCAATCAAAGTCACAATTAAAAACGCAATTATAATAATAGATATATGGTTAATTTTTAAATAATATTTTTTTTATCTGTACAAAAATGATGATTAATTTGAAGTATAAATTACAAGACAAAAACATTTTCAAAATTGCATCAAAAAACAAAAATTATTTTACAGCGAGCGCTGGAACGCTGAGGTGAGCTTTCAATTTGCCCATAGATAGACTGGAAGGCGACGAGAACTAGAAAGCACTTGCCAAATAAAAATGCTCTTTGATCGCACTCCACTCACCTGCAAAGGTTTTTCTCACGCCCACGCGTGGCATGCAAGAGGAGGCCGCAAGAGCAACTGATGAAACGGCAGCCCACGCGAGAGTTTGTCTGCCGCAAGTCCGTGAAACAATTGAAATGCCAAAGCCTAAAAATACGAACAACAATAAGTAGTTAAGTACCCAGCGGCGAAAAGATCCCATTACGAATTCAATCCGTAATCTATACTCTGCAGTCACTTCGAATTCATATTACTTTTCCATCAGTAAAGTAAGGTTCATTTCTATGCTGCATTACTTTGTAATGCAAAAAGTATGCGTTGCCAAAAGCTTTTCTATACGCTTTACAGGTCTATATACCAGCACTGAAATGTAGTTATTCATATATATATATATATATTTATTTATATATAAATTTAAAATATAAACATAAAAATATATTTTATTTTGCACTAAACAAATTGCATAACCGATTAAGAAAAACACTTGACGAGGTAATGGATTACATTGGGTGCATAGACGGAATGCATTCGGTAATGATAAAGTCATTCGCTAATCATTCACTAGTTCGCTGCTGGGTAGTTAAGCAGCGTGTATTTACGCGCTCTCACGGCAACTTCGTCGCCGCCGTCGTCGTCGTCTCCTCTTTGTCTGCGCTCGCAGTTGCCACGCAGTCTAGAGACGCTTTGAGTTTTTAGTGTATGAGTGCGAGCGTGACAGAGACAGAGAGAGAGAGAGAGAGAGAGAGTGGGAGACCGAGAGGGAAAGAGATAGATGGCTTGCGCTCAGATAGATGCATTTATTGTGCCCGAAGCTGAAGCAGAAGGTTAGAGTGAGTGATCGCATCGCAATTGCGTAGCAAAAGAATGCGGATTGGTGTAATTTGATATTTTTACTCTTGCGCAGGTTGGAATGGAAATGGAATGGAGAACTGGGGGCATGATTCACGCTGTGAGCGTTTTTAGTGCGAATTTTCCCATTTCATTGATTTTTATTGTTAATTAACTTGCAATTACTGCGGCCTGCAAGACAATGCCAATAATAATAATAAAAAAAAAACAAACAAACAACAAATACAGAGAATCTAAATCTCGTCCTGTCAAAATAAATATTGTATTTCGTCTAAGCGCTTAGTAATGAGCGTAATGAGCGTAGTGAGTAAAGTAATGATCATTACGGGCATACTGATGATACCTGGTAATTTGATATGCTCGCATAGTTCAGTCGTATTTGGCATACGAATATTTCAGCTGGCGATCATTTGGCTACTGTCTTGGACATAAGCAGCACATACATAAATAAATACATACACACATATGTACATATGTACATACCTTCAGATATGTCCTTTAGCTGTTTGTCCTTCAACTTGCAGCTTTGTTTTGCAAATATTTTGACGTGTGATTCTCACAGCACACATAATGCACATGCCTGAGAAAGCGCTGAATTTTTTTGATTTGGTTCATCTCTTCATCTGTTCTTATTTTCTTTGATTTATTTTATTTTTTTGTTTTTGGTTATGTACAAGATACAGGGTGCCTTAATTTGTTCGATTTCTGGTAGTTGACAAGCCGACAAATGATTTAATTATCGCTTAAACGCTCAAGTGGCTCGCGTCGAGTGCGAAAGTTGTCCAAAAGACAAAAAAAAACCAAACAAAAAACGAATAAAAACCTCGCAGAAGGAGTTCGACTTTGAGTTCGAGTTTTGAGTTTCGAGTTTCGGATTACCCAAAAAAGTGTTGCGACTGTCAATTATGTGTCGAGATTTATTTACTTAACTATAAAGAGTACACACAGTACGCACACAATTCCATTTTCAATTCCAATTCGACAAACTTAATTATAAACAATTAAAGTTCAGTTAGATTTATTTCTTTGTTGTTTTTTGCTTTTTTTATTTTTGGGCAATAGCTTCAAAAGTACCAAAGGCCCAAAAAGAGAAGAGCTGTCAAACACACAAAACAAAAAAACCAACAAAAAAATAATATACAAAAACTAAAGAGCCGTTGTAAAACTTGCCAAAATGCCATTGTTAAAATGTTTATTTATTGTTGTTGTTGTTTCTATTGTTGTGTAATTAAGTTGTTTCGCTGTCGGACATATGAGCGTATAATGAACGCATCTCTTGGATCTTCAAACTCAGCTGCCGGCCATTTTAGTGTTAGCCATCACCAAAAAATACGACAGCAATAATAACAATAAAAATAACAACAGCAAAACGATATTATTGTCACACAATTGTTGTTGTTACTGTTATTGTTGTTGTCTAATGATTAGTTGAAACTTTAATTGCCGCACAATGGCAGCTTAATAATAATCATAACTACAATAATACAAAAGCATTTTAAACGGTAATGGGCGAAAACATTAATAATTGAATAATCAATCAAATAATGTTCGCAGCTAGGCAGCATCAAAGTTTCAAACCCTTTTCAACTATACACTATACACTATATATATATATATATATATATATATATATATATCTATTTGGGTTTTTACACTTCGCGGCGACTTTAAGGTAATTATAATTTCTTTAAAACCCAATTACCGGTATGATATTATTTATATCGAAAATAATGTATCGGAATCAAAAGATCGGAACTAATTGAAAGTCCCTAGCTCTTATAGTCTCTGAGATCCGTTTGTTGATACAGATGGATAGACAAACTGACAAGGCTAGATCGACTCGGCTGTCATATATATACATACCTTACGGGGTCGGAAGCTGACCTATTCTTATTATTATTTTTATATGTCCGTTGTTGATAATTATTATGCTTAAATGCAATAAGCTTTCTTGCTGTCTGTGATCAGCTCATATCACATTAGTACAGGAAGTATTAGGAAGCTTTCATCTTTTTTTTCAATCTTTTTTAATTTACCATTGCGGATACTGTAAAAAAGTTTGAAAACCAACTGTACTCTCTACCAGAATTTTTATACTTTTCGCTTACTGTTAATATACGTGAATAATCGAATTGATAATTCGAAAATATTTGCTTAACGGCACACTACATCAAGCAGTTAATATGCTCTAGCTTTGAAGGGTATACACATTTCAGTTACTGTACAAATATGAGCATAGAGGACATTTTGTATTAGCCGTAAATGGAGATTTGATTTTCCAAAAATTTAATTGAACGTGAGAAAATCAATTTTATCATTCCCAAAGGTGATTGAATCGGGGTTCAACGTATTATGGGTAATTGTTTTTGAACGACCTATGCGATAGAAACAAGAGCAAGTTTGTTAGGCGAGAGAGCTCAAACAATTTAAAAACAGGAACGTATTCTTGATGCATGTATAAAATGTATCACAAGTGAACAGAACGGTAAAAATTGTCGGACAAATAATATATTTTCAAATTATAGAAAGAAGAAACTTGAATTTAGCTTGTTGCTATTTAATTCTTATGATTTGAGACAGCAGATCTTACTTAAATTAGTATTATTGTTTTTCCATAATTTATTCGCAATTTGATTGCTTGTTTTTGCATGTTTTTGATTGATAAGCAATAATATAATTGTTAGTTAGAGGATACCTTATAGCGTGGCCTATCTCATATTCAAGCTGATCCTAATTTAATTTTTTGTTTTGTAAAACATGTCATTTGATACAAATAGGTAATATTAATTTATAAATTAAACTGAAATGTTGGTCCTTTATTTTGTATCCGGGCGCACAGATGGCGCCACTGAGTCGTTTATGGCTAATTTTGCGGTTGGTTTGTGTCTCGGCTAAGGGTTGCTTGTGCCAAAGTTAATTAAAACTTTGCATAGTTTTCAATTAACAGCCAATTAGCAGATTTAAGCTTTCTGCTTTCTGAAACTGACCAAACATATTCAAAAAGATCAAATATTAAAAGTAAGTATTCTAAATTCATATTTATTTGAAAGTGTCTCAGATTGAAACAATTTCTTTGTAAATTGAATTATTTGATGCAAAACTTTTCCCGCATTTTTGAACTTTGGTCTGTAATTTGCGTAGATTATAAACAATTATATTGTACATAAACAAGGGTATTTCATATTCGGCTCTTCGATTATAACTGATATTTCTTTACTCTAATCATGCCCATCATTATTATTAAATGCCGTTCAATAGTTGTTAATAGGATTATCTGCATTAATGTTTTTGGACTATAATCAAATTGTGGCAGCGGGGCTAAATATGATTTATCATCTGATAACACTTGAGTGTGATGTAGAGCTGACAAGGGTTCTCTTTGCCCCTATCTATGTGTGTGTGTGTGTGTGTGTGTATGTGTATGTGTGTGCTACCGAAGTGGCTGAAGTGTGTGTGCTTAATACAATGACGAGGAACCAATTTGAAGGGACTGTTCAAACCGGCGGCCAGTTCAGTTTAGTTCTGTTCAGAGCGGAGCGGAGCGGCGACACTTGAGTGCAAACCAATTGCAAACAGAGATGTAGTTAAGGGAGAAGGGAGCGGGAGGTGAGGGTTTGGGGCGAGGTGGCAAATTAGAAAATAGGCAACAACAAAGAGTAGCAAACAAAAGTGCCAGCCACGGAGTGGGGGTGAGACATTGCGCGATTGGGCGCAGGGGTGTGAAAAATTAGTTTAGCAGCAGACACAAACACTAATACACTAACATACTAACACACGCACACACACACACTGGCAAAATGGCCGCTTTGACACTCTTGAATTACAATTGAAGTGTAACAGGAAAAGTGCGAGACAGCGGGCAGTGCAATTGAAGAGGGGTGGGGATTAGGGGGTAAAATGGGATAAGGGGGAGGGGGAGGGAGGGGAGAAAGAGAGAGGAAGAGGTAGGTATGGTTCGCTGATGATGATGGAAGTTTCGCGCCGTGGGTTAATCAAATAATGTGCCCGCCCAGGGAGCGCGCTGCAAGCGGCGAGTTATGCAAAGCAGCAGCAGCAACTTCAATTAGATGAGGCGCAGCTGTCAGCGGGGGGAGTGGCTGATGTAGAGGCAGAGGCAGGGTAGTCGGTGGCGGTTGCATCAGCAGCAATGGCCAACCAAAAAAGGGGCGCAGCTCAAAAGGCAGCCATAAAAAACATGGCAGGCAGAGTGGAACAATTGCCACAGCAATTGCAGGGACAGGGGGCGGTAGGGCAGAGGCATCAGTCAGTCAGCAGCAGCAGCAGCAACTTGAGGTTGCACAACGTTGAGGCAGCAGGAGGAGGAGGAGGAGGCGCCCGCCAGCGGCAGCCACTTTCAATTGTGGCAAATTGCAGGCGTTTCCGGCTGCCATCATTACTTGAGTTTTATTCAGCTCGCATCTCTCGCTCTACTTCCCTCTCTCTCTCTTTCTCTCTCTCTCTCTCGCTCTATATTTCGCTCTGTGCATCTTTTGTTGCTCATTGAAATAAATTTTTTTGTGGCATTTTATTTGTTAATTTACAAATCAACATTTTTGAAGTATGCGACGCAAATTTGATTATTGCGCTTTCAAGCTGTGAATAGCAACTGGCCAAAGAGTGGTGGAGGGGGAGGAGGGGGTTGGCTAGGTACTTGCAGCTTGAGCTTGAGGGTTGACCCAGCTTTTGTGCAAAGTTCGCTGAGCGGTTTTTTCCTTTTTTGCTAATGGGCCATTGATGGACATAATATGCAAAGATTTGCCTACATTGTGCAAATCGAATTAATTTGAAAATGCAAACATAACAATAAAATACATAATGAGAATAGTTACCATTTATAGGAATATTTAGCATTTATAGGAAGGAGTTTAATACCAAGAAATATAGCTTGTATAACTTGTAAATGTATATGTATGGAAATCGAAGTTATAGTTTTAGTTTTCAACACAATTGAAATGAAGCTGCAACAAATTCAGATAAACTACTGATAGATACTACATAAAAAACTGGGAAATTTGTGAGGTATTTAAAACAGAACTAATCAGAGTTGCATTTGAGAGTTTGGATTGCAAGTCAGTCTTAGTTAAGTTATGTTTTAATACTAAGCCTTGAATTTCCACCAATCTGTAAATGTTTAAAACTCAATTGATTTTTTTAAAACCACTTATGTAAGCTAAATACTCTACTCACAAACTGTTCTAGAGCTAGATATAAGGCAGCTCAAGAAGATGCTACTTGCACACATGTTTTGCAGATTGCTTTTTCCCAATTTTCAGACTTTTGAGCTTAACGAAGTCTACCAAATTTCTCAAAACTGAAGAGATTTTAGCTCTTTGTTTTCAACCACAATTTAAAATGACTATATCTATAGTGATGGTAGACTAAGTATTGACAGTCTCATGAGTTGATGATTCCGTAATATTTACATTAACCCTTAGTTGGTATATAAAACCAGTGGACTTAAATTCTCTTCTCTCAACTCTGTCCCGCTCTTTGTCGCTTTGAAATTGCCGAGTGGTGTAAAATATGCAAATTGATTGCTTTCCGTTGCGAAAAAAGCGAAGGAAAAAAAACGCAAAAAAGAAATTAAGCTGCAGTTCACACAAAAATCACAACAAACAAAACAATATGCAATATGCATATGCAGAAGGGCAAAGGTTTGACAGGAACTCCTCCTGTTGCTGCGGTCCTTAGTCCTTAGTCCTTGATTGCGGGGCGACCAAACACAGAAATTAATCAGAAATGCACAACAAAATGCGAAATTGAAAAAATTGGAAAGAAAAGGCCGACGGACAGGTTCGGGCCAAACTGCTTTTTGGTAGGCTTGCCAAATCACGCCCCCTAGTGGGTGGTTTTCCAATCCAATCTCGCCTTACAGTTCTCCATTCACATTCACAGTTCCCAGTTCTCAGTTCTCAGTTCACAGTACACAGTTTCTCCCATCCAAATCTCACTTCTTCGGCTGCACTTGTTTTATTGTTTATTGTTTTTCAAGTCTATAATATTTTGTTTGTTTGTTTTTTCACTCAACAGGTGTTTGACAGATGTGCAACAAAAGTCAAATCAAGTCAACTCAAGTCATGACAAAAACTGCAGCTAATTGCAAACCTCTATTTAAGCTTGACTTTTATTTTTGCCTATTTTTGGAAAGTATTTCACATTTTATGCCATGACTTATCGATCATATCGTTATCGACAACGGATACTCATAATGATAATAATAAATTAATTCAAAACATTCGTTGGGGAAAGACCAAAAAAAAAAAATAGATTATTTTATTACTTGTATTTTATGTTTTGTGTAATTTTGATTGTGTAATTCCATGTTCAATGTAAACTTAAAAATGCCATGATTTCTTATATATTAATGTAAACTGATTAAATGGACAATAATAATAATAATAATAATGAGAACAATAAATAATTATAGAAAATTGTAGCATTTGTAAAATGAAAAAAAAACAAAAACGATTAGATGCATTTTATAGTTTCAAATACTTACTTAAGCACGCCGCAACAAATCACAACAAATACATAAGGTTGCAACAACAAATTGAGCACACAAATAGCTGTCTACAAATGTGCAGCAAACTCTTTAAAACCAATAATCATTATATGGTAAACAGTGCCAACCACATTGAGAATGTGATTATTACGCATTGAAGTGTGAATTTAATTGTACATTTAATGTCAATGATAATCAATGATTTGGCCAATAACCAATAAGATATCAATAAAATATTCGTAAGCAATAATTAATTATCAAGTCGATTTAATTACTTATTATATAATATTAATGTGGAACTATGTTTTGAAATGAATTTTGTTAAATCGACTAATACATATCTAAAAGAGCATCATTTGTTTTTAAATTAATACTTAATTGATTTTCAATTACAAAAATAAAGTTCTTTAATAAACTCTCTGATTTTGCGGGTGTGTCTAAAAATGTGATAATCAGTTTGTGTTGTGATATGAGCAAATGGGAAACTGCCGACTTAAAACGGATTATTGCGGGCGGAAGGGGAGTAAAACTACTCGCAATGCGGAGAGTTGTCAACTGTCGCCGGTTGCCTTCCTCCTGCATGCTCCTGTGCTCCCCCGCACATCCCGCACCTGCTGCATTTCCAGTTCACTGCGGACCTTGTGCGGAATTTGTGGTGTAAATGAAGCTGCCTTTGCCACAACTGCCTCGCCCCTCCCACCCTGTGTGCTCCCTCTCTGCGCTGATAATGATAATGATAATGATGAGGCTGATTTAGCCCCAACACACAGCGCACACTCGCAAAGGTTGTTGTTGTGGATGTTGCTGCTGCTGCCGCTGCTGCTGCTGCTGCTGCTGCTGCTGGGTGTGAATTTTCATTTCAATTATGCAAATACGACAAGTGAGTAGAACAAAGCGACACGCCTACCGAGCCATCTCTGCAGGCCCATCCATCCTAATCCCCCATAGCCAACTCCCTTGCGCTACCTTTTTGCCTACAACCTGCTGCAAGGCTCACATGTGGATGGCTGGGTAGAGTGGAGGGGAGAGTGGAGGGGAGTGTTGCCTCACGCCATTTTGTGAAACAATGGGAAAATGCAGGCTGAAAACCGCAGCAATTTGTGGCTGCTGCGCGTTGTCTGCAACAACAAGAATACTCGCAAACACACACACACACACACACATGTGAGATGGCTGCCTGCCGCGGAATTTTGCAATTTGTGCATAATAATCATGATCATAATAATAGCACTCAGACCAGCAACAACATAAACATAGACACACACTCACCCACATACACACACACACACGTATATACTGATGTGTGTATTTTCTGCCCCTGGGGCCAGGGCGTTGGCGTTTCACAAAAAAATATGAGTAAAGCTAAGAAAAAAAGAATTGTTTACAGAATGCGGCAGAATTAAAAAAAATTATATATATATAGGTATATATATGTATATATACGGAAACAGTCAAGCAGCCCAACTACAAGATATCCTGCACAGAAGCATTAAGATATCATATATATGTATATACATATGTATGTGTATGTACTAATTTCAAAATATGGCTAAAACCCAAATACCAAAACTAATATTATATATTATATAAGGAAAACCGTGTAGAAACAAAAGTTTCGTAACGGAACACAATAATGGTCGATTTCGTAGATCGACTTGGCTGTTGATCAAGAATGTATATATCTCTATGGGATATTTGTTCGCTGTTGATAATTATTTGGCTCAAAAGGTATCAGAGTATGTCGCAGTCAGTTACGCCCGAGTGAGATCCCCACTTGTTTTCATTATTATTCACATTTTGTATGGCTCGTAATCGCATACTACACAAATGTGGGGAAAAATACCGAAATCTGTAATGGAATTCTCGGAATCGAAATCGGAATCGAAATCGGAACCTAAATTCGACACCCTGGTAATATTACGATGTAGCTAAACAGGTGAGGATGTAACTTCCATCTCTGAAAATTTGTAGGAAATGCTTAAATTGACAGCTCTCTCACTCTCTCTCTGCTGAATTTACAGGGTATTGGACTTAATGCGAGTGACAGAAAGGATGTGTGATTCTTATGTGAAAGGCGTGGCAGTTTGTGGTTGTGTGGCTTCTGTTATATGTCTGGTTAATTGCGGTGGTTGTTGGACTGCTGGCAAACCCAAAATAAAAACAAGAAGAAAAAGAAAAAATAGTTGGAGCGAGTTAACACAGGACTAGGGGACAGAGGGAGAGGTGGGGCGAGGGGAGGGGGAGGATGAGGAGGGGGAGTTGCGTCCTGTTTCCCACTTGTGTGAATTGTGCAATTTTCAATTATTTCTTGTAATTTTTTTATGGTGTACGCTAGAACGGGACGGTGTCTAAGCGAAGGGTGTGGATGCAGTGGAGGGTAAGCGGGGGCAGAGCGGGGGCAGGTCGGTGAGCGAGAGAAGTGGTAGCTGTTGTCGCAGACACTGCATAATTATAAGCTGCAATTGCGATTGCAACTGCGATTGCAGGCTCTGCCAGCCATAAATCATAATTGCAGTGTGTGTGCGCCAAAAATTATGCAATGGTCTGATTATGCAGTTGCAGTCAGTTTTACAGTTAGACAGACTTGCCACACCAGCTAGTTCGTTAGAGTGATTAAAAAAAGCATTTTATGCAAATTTATTTGCACAGTTGAACGATTCCCGTAATATTAAGACATTCCTTTTGATGTTTAGCACAGATCAATAACGAATAAGACTAAAAAATAAATCGATGAATAATCGTATTATTTGTCGGTCATATTTATTAGTTTGATTCGAATAGTGTAGAATAATAGAATGAACTACAAGAATACTTCAGCGAGCATAAGATTTCATATACATTTACTAGTCGAAAATAAAAGGTCAATGAAAGGATGACACATCCTTATTCTAAACCCTTATTTAGAATCGGAATATTATTTAAGGCTTTGTTTTATTAACAGAAATTTGAGAGAAATACATCGATTTAAATGGGATATACCTTCAATAGTGTGAAATTGTCGCTAGAAGCAGACATATTGATATTTATTGATATTTTTATTTTGTTTTCTTATTGTAGATATAATATTATATCTGCTCATATGGACATCATTTTGAAATCTAGCCAATGAAAATAACTCAAATGGTTTGTTCTACGCTTCTTTTAACGACTGGCACTTTTTTCTTAGCACCGCCCCCCCAGGAATTGTTTGCCTCGTTTTCCCCAAATATCAACAACACAAATCACAACAAACAAATAAGTTAACAACAACAAAACGAAGTGCTGCAAATGAATTTCCAAATGAAAGATCAAAGACGTATTTCAATTGTTGCCATTTGCCGGCGGCGCCGAGCGCCAAAGTAATCTACGGTCGCAAGGGTGAGGATGTGGATGGTGTATGTATGGGGTATTGGGTATGGGGCATTGGGTATGGGGGGAGTGGCATAAACTGCTTAATACGAAATGTAGCAATTATGTGTTTTTGGATTGCATTTCAACACCACTGCTGCGACAAGCTGCTTTCTACATATTTATTCATTTTTTCATTTACACATTTTTAATTTTAATTCTGAGTCAAAGCGGCATACAATGCTCTGATTCCTAGCACCCCCATCCAACAACCCCCAACCCCCTAGGGCTACCACCAACCAATCCCAACAACATTTTTCCATCTACCTCCAACCAACTCGCTTCCCTCGCCCGCCACCCCTTTTACCTCATTTTCTACAACAATTGCGCTGCTCTGACGCATTATACAAGCGATGGTCCAAGCCCAACACCCCCTATCCCCTACCCCATACCCCCTAACCCCTATCCCGTATCCCCTTTTTCCCACTCTTCATATCCCTTTACATTACGTGTACTTAGCATTTCCTCAGTTTTTTGCTCAGTTGCTTTATATGGAAATCAACACACACTTGAAGGTTTGTTGTTGTTGTTGTTGTCGCTGTTGCTGTTGATTTTTAATGAAGTACTTTTTCATTATATGTATATTACTTGTCTAAGCACCCACACACTCACACACACACACACCCACACACAGAGACACTCATCTATGCACTTATGTATACATATATACCATATTTGCCTCTATGCTATGTAATTTCTTTTCATTTCCGTCTCTAGTGTGAGGCTGCACTTTGTTTTGTATTCTCTTGCATTTCTCTTAATTTCTATTTTAGTTGTCTTTTCATGCAAATGATGCCTAAGTGTGTGTGTATCTGTGAGCCCTTCATAAATGCGAATGTATGTGTGCAATGCTCCAATTGTCGCTAAGTGAAAGAGTGCAACAAAAGCCGGATCCGGAGATTCGCTCTACGTACAAGTTAAGATAAGCTGAGAATAAATCCCTTCAGAGTTGACATAGTTCAATATTATCTGCCAGATATTCAAATAAGGTGAAGAGTGCTTTAAAATATAGTAATCCTGCCATTATTAGAATATATCTAATGTGACGGTCTCTCTCTCTGAATGAAAGAATGCTCTGACTGTTTTTTCTTATTAATTACAAACATTAAATAGGTATAATCTAGTATTTTTAATCTAACTTATATTGATATGATATGTGTGTCCTCTCGAATAATGCTTTCCTCTCTGTGTGATATTCATGAATGTTTCATTTTGAATTGCAAATGTTTTCTCACAGCGATCATCAACTGCTTGAAGATGGCTGATGATGATTCGTTGGCCGATCTGTTTTGGCTTCCTGTATGAGTGAGTCATTCGGGATAGTCGGGATGCTGCTGCTGCTGTTGCTGTTGATCCATTGGATTTGTTCTTCCTGCGCACTCGTTTGTTTTGCAAAAAAAAAAAAAAAACACAAAAAGGGAAAGAAAAGGAAAAGAAGC
This sequence comes from Drosophila paracracens, assembly GCA_035044025.1. Lineage (NCBI taxonomy): Eukaryota > Metazoa > Arthropoda > Insecta > Diptera > Drosophilidae > Drosophila > Drosophila paracracens. The sequence goes on along the minus strand of JAWNMN010000400.1, from coordinate 4,667,051 downwards.
AGCCAAAGAGAACAAGGAAGATTTTTGGCATTCTTCTGTCAAAATATTTACACAGCAGTTGTCAGCTGGATGTGTGAACAACAGGCAGACGAAGGTGAACAAGCGCACAGGGACACAGGACATTCCAGGACATGTCCATTATGAGCAGGGCTCTCGCCAAATGAGACCATCTTCATCTTCATCATCAACATTTTCATTTTCATCTTCAGGAGCCGTCAATTACTTGTAATTATATTATTTGCAGAGCAAACACTGAACTCAAGGTGTTCTAATGATTTTTGCTATGCCACGCCCCACACAGCCAACACACAGGATTTGCCTTTGCCTTTTCCTGCCTAATCCCCCAGACCGCCCCTGCCGAGAAGTGGCAATGTAAATAAATAGATCGTTGAGCTGCGGACCAAGAGGACATTGGCCAGGACGAGATTAGCAGTGGTGTGAACACTGCACTGAATCTGGTTAACAGCTACCAAATGGTCAGCGTTAAGTGGCAGCCACAAAAACAACACCGGCCACAACAAGAACAACAGTTGCACGGCCAGCACAAACAATGATGAGCACAAGAATGAGGCGAGGTATGAGGATGAGGATGAGGATGAGAATGAGGATAGGAAACTGAAACTGAACCTGAACCTAAACCTGAAGATGTGCCTGAAGTGGGCAATTGACATTTTCAAGGGGCTGCACTCTGCAGCTGGAACTATTGAAATATTGAAAGCCTGAGAAACGGCAAATACACTCATTGACACAACACAAATTTGGAAGCAAAATATAATCCTTTTATATCTAATTAGTTAAGCTGTTAATGTGCTAAAAGAATAACTGGTCTAACAGATTCTTCTCGACTCTCCGTCGTGGATAGACAAACGACGTTACCATTGAATTAAGTAGTATTTGATTAATCTCCGTATTATTTTAATAGATTCAAAAACAATGCGTAGCTTAAGACTATAATGTTTTAAACATAAACTATTTGAAATGCCAAATGTCTGCAATTTATTGTATTGTATAAGCGTGCTTTTGTTTGTTATGTTATTTAAGCAATTGTTGCAATAAGTTAATAAGTTCATAAATTTCGAAAAGAAGCTGAAAACAAATGCAAAATTGAATAATGTACTTCTTGAGCTTCTTTCAGCTGCCTAAACCTTCGATAATATGATAAAAGTCTACATAATTACAGCGCTTTAATTTGTTTCCAAGTATTGGAATGCCCATTATTAATAGTAATAAGCCAAAGCAGTTTCATCTCTCTCTCTCTCTCTCTCTCTCTCTCTCTCTTTCTATCTTTGACTACTTTTTTTTGTGTATTGCCTTGGTGGCATTCATCTGGTGTTTCTTCTGCACTTATCGACAGTCACTCTCATAGCCCAATTAATTGCATGATTAACGTCAATCTACAGCCGGCTGAGCGATGCAGGGTACAAGATACGAGTACTAGATACGAGTACTCCATCCATTAGGGCAGCAGGCGTGAAGAGCGACGCCTGTCGATAAGGCACTTGAAAATGTTCACGTCTACAAAAAGAGCAGCAGGAGCCACCAGGCGCAACTTGACATGGCCCGAGACGAGGCACTATAGAACAGCGAATACAGGTGCTATAACCAGAGCCATAGCCAGAGCCAGAGCCAGATCCATGGCTCCGCAGGTTTTTATGCATTATTTTGTTGTTTTGTTCCAGCACACACACACACACAGATTAAACAAGAAGTTGGCGTTGTTTTTTCCTGGCAAACCCAACAATCCGGCATTTGCCAAAGAGACAAGTGGTTCAGGAGCTGTGGATGCGGGTTTCTGGTTCGGTTTGTTCTTAAGCGTGACTAAAGCGTTTCGCCTAACAAGCCGTTAACGAGCTGCTGTAGAGGCAGCTCTACGACAGCTCTACAATTTCACATTTCCACAGCCATATGTGGCAGCAACAACAACAGCAGCTTCCTGGCAATCGCGCTTAATTGGTAAATGGTTCATTTAGCAGTCAGAACCAATTATGCGGCAGCAGCACACACACACTTTCACACACACTCGCTGCCGCTGTAAAAACAATTACAACAGTTTTCCACCTTTTCTTTTCTCCATTTGATTATGATTATTTTTTTTTTTTTTTGTTTGGTCCAACTTGGTTTTTATTCTTTTTTGAACAAGTCAAAACGAGCCGCAAAAATTGTTTTCAAGTGGCTTCAAATTAAAAATGTTTTGTGGCCATCGAGCCGCGACTCCTTGGCACTCAGCCACGCCCACCTGAACCGAAAACCGGGAAACATAAATATGAAAATCCATTGTGGAATCTACAAATTGGGCAGCAAATCGCTCAATTTGATTAGACCGAGCAACGAGACATCTGCTGAAACTCATAATTCAAATTTGGACAACATGGAAAAAAACCAGTCTATAATATATGCAGAATGTATCTGATTGTAGGAATATTATCTTATCTTGTCTTATATGTACTCAGACTTGAATACTTATGCCTCTTAAGAAACGCGTCAATTATAAAGCCAATAATCAATAATATGAGTAATTATTAAAAAAATGAAAATGTCGCAAATCTCTTTGATAAGTCGTCCTCAGCCAGTGCTTAGTATTCAAAACATCTCGCTCATCACGCAAGTGTAGCCACCTCAGGATGCTATTGATAAACAAATATATTTAATTGTTTGTGAAACATATGTAAAAATTCATTTTCGGTTATCAGTTTACTTAGAATTATGACAGCATTAGAAAAATATCTTTTTTCTTGCTTTGTTTCCAACTAAAAAAATGTATATTGCTTAAGTTAATATTTTATTATATGTCTTGTGCAGATTATTTTCTTAGATTGAATTTTTCTGCTGGTTTCAATGGGATTTAACTGCAGCTTGGATAGTTCCAAAATATCCTACAGGGATGAAGATATGAAATGATTCTGGAGGAATCACAGCTTATGGTAAGTGAGCGCAGTTCTTTAGTTTCTTCTTTATCGTTGTGACAATTTGTTCATAAAATGCGGCGTAATTGGTAGGCAACAAATGTTGAATGTGGCATGGAGCATGTGGGATGTGGCATGTGGCATGTGGGGCATTCATTAGAAATATTTTCCAAATGGGTTGCAAACTGCGCTCTCGCGCCTCTCAAAGGAAATCAACATATTTTAACATTAATTTGGATGCAACGACTGTTCTGCGTGGTGCAAGGCAAGGCGCGGCTGAACGGGGCAAACGAGTTAAAAGTTGCCCGCATTAATATGCAGAAAAAAGGAAAGATGGAAAAAAAATAGAAAAAAAGTTGAAAAACGTAAACGGATAAAGTGCACGGGGCAGGAGGCAGTGGGCAACAGCTAGGAGGTAGCAACTGCGAGTATGTGCTCGTCGAGTTGGTGAAATATAATAATGAGGCCAAACACACATCCACACACACACACACACACACACACTCACAGACACATTCACATGAAGACAAACCAACACACGCATCTCGTTAGCGACGACGCCGACGCACCTGCACCGAAATGGAGTATTAAAAATTATGCAAATGAATTCGCGGATTCGTATTCGCCGCTCGTCAGGACATGCCTGGCAGGCGGGCGGTTAGCTTGTTGTCCTTCAGCGCCACACCCACCAAATGCGGAAATTAAGCGCATGTACAAGAAGAAGAAGAAGAGGCAGCAGCAAAGGAAGCAGCAGAGCTGCAGACATTATGAATGTTGTAAATTAATTTCTAGCGGGCTGTTTTTGGTTTTTTTTTTCCTTCTTTCTGCCGCTTGACACCCGCCTCTACTTGAAAAGACACCAGCCGAGCTAAGCAACGTGGCCGCGAGGGGTATAAAAAAAAGGGCGGGCTGGCACTGGACAAATGCGTAAAAACAATTACGCTTTAATTGCAATGATTTCCCCTGGAAACGCTACCGAGCCCCAGTGCTTACGAAAATTGAGCTAAAAACGAATAAACGAGTTGCAGTTACGAGCAACTGAGTGCTAAGAGGATGAGGGGCTTGTTGGCGTTTGTAGCAGGAGTAAGCCTCACAGATCTGTTGGAGCTGCTGCGCTGATTCTCCGGTCCGTAAGGTACTCACAACATAATGCACAATGCAGGTGCCAACTACAGTGGACAATGAGCGCAACATTTTCAAACCAGAAACGCTACATTAAGGAAGGAATCGGGGAAATATATATTATATAAGTTAGTAAGTGAAGAAAAAACACAAAAATACTAGTGGCTTAAAAGATCGAAATGGGAAATTTAACTAAAACCCATTTATTATTATTGTTCATGATTTATTGATAGTGCCAAAAAAAAAAGCAGGAATTCGATTTTGTGGACTATTAATTTACTGAGTATGAAAATTTAAGGTATTTTTTTTATATGAACACAGAACATCTGAAGAGTGAAGAGTTTATTAACAGCTAAGCTCAAAATCAAATGATTCAGATGATATTTTGTGTAGCCAATAAATTATCGATTGTTGACCAAATTCTCCTATATACATATATTTTGAGGCGCAATTGACGTCTTTCTGCCCATTGTGGTCCGACTGCTTTATGGCAATTTTAATTTCGCTTAACGAATTATTAAATCCTTATGAGCAGTGAGTGTGCAGCGTATGTACGTGTTGGGTGTTTATGTGTGTGTGTGGTTGAAAATCATATTCACATTCATGCTTGAATGAGTTTTTTCTGCACGCAGGGCACTTGCCTGATCAAAGGACGACACTCTTGAGAAATTATCATAAAAGGATTTGCGGGTAGAGTCGACGACGACTGTTCCATTCCAATTCCAATTCCATTTCCATTTCCATGCCCATTTCCATTTCCATATAACAATTTTGAATAGAGAGCCTCGCCTTTTGTTTTCTACACTTTTTCCTTGGTGTTTTTTCTTTCATTCGAAATTACAAAATTTGAATAATGCGCAAGTGGCGTGAAAACAACAAAAATAAAGAAAAGAATATTCATATTCATATTCATCATTCATTCATCCATCTACTGATTTAAATGAGGAGGCGCGTTCGCTGATTGCATAATAGGCCGTTCACACAGCCAATGTTGATCCCATGCAACCATTTGACTTTAGCTCCTGTGCTGCATGTACTTACTGTCCTGGCTGTCCTGGCGCTCTACAATTTGCGGATTGCAATTAGAAGCCAAAATGGCAAGTGGCAAGAGCCGAGTGCCGTGTGCCGTCTGCATTTACAATAGACAATTACAATTGTTGGGTAATGGGGGGAAATTGGAAAAATGCTAAATAAGTAATCAAGCGGCTCTTAAATTGTTAAGCTCCAGAGTTCGACATTTGGAACCCACTTTGAAGTGCATTTAACGCCCGATTTTAATGGCTGAATGAATCACATTTGCACTTTGAAGTGGTTGCTGCACTTCAATGCATCTTTCAGCATCTGTGCAATGCCCCACTCTTATATCCCATACACAATGGTTAAGCTACCAAAAACCTCTTTAGCCAAAATATAATTTATAGGCAACTAATTGGTTAGAAATTACTACATCAAATCCTAACTAAGTATAGATTTTTATAGCCCATAATATAATCATAAGATACTGTGCATGATCACCAGAACAACGATTTGTTAATCAACTTTGACTCTTAAGAAGTAAAATGGTTTACCAGTTAATAGAACCTACATATTATTAAATTAGCTGTATTTCAATAAGCCAACCTCTGTTAGCTTCGTTTGCATTAGTCATAAGATTCGGTATATATAATTAATTTGAGTGCTATTTGAGGGATATCTTTTAAAGAGCATAAATAGTTTATCAAATTTTTTAAGTATCTGGCAAACAAAAAAAAAAATGTTTATATAAAATGAAGTTAAGTTACCAGAAAATATGCTAATGTTGGCTTAGAGCCCAAACGCCTTATTCATTTTAACACCGTTAATAAATCTACAATATATTAATTAATAAAATAAATTTTGTGTTAACTTTAATTATTTAAAAGTCTTAATTAAGAAATCTATCAATAAATGGCTTTGTGTAATATTTTGCAATATTGTTGCCAAAAAGAATGTTTCAAATTTTGAGTCGATAAACTACCAGTAGCACATATTTAATATATTGCCACAAATGTATGTATTGAGGAAAACCGATCTCAAGTTCGCTTAGATGCAGCGGAAACTTTACGAAATTTTGTTGCAGCGGGTTCAAGTCCAGGCTAAGCTCCGAGCTCGCTGCGAGGACAAAAGTTTGCAAGCAGGGACAGCTTTCAAGTGTCAACAGAGCTTTTCTGCGTGCTCAAAAAGGGTTGACGGAACCCACACACACACACACGCACAAATGGGAGCGGGTACTCACATGCTTATGCATGTGTATGTGTGTGTTTAGGTGTGTTGCCATTGCGCCTGCCTGGCAATTTGGACGCGAACGCTGCGTATGCGTCATGTGTGACTTTAAGACTGGGGGAGATTAAACTCCTTTTTCAATCTGGTAAATGATTCAATTTAAATCATTTATGAGTGCTGTGGGCGTGGTCCCATTTTTTTGTGTTGTTGAGATGCATTTAGCAATTTCCTCGATACACATTGCACAAGCAAAGCGATAAATTCAATTACACTTTGACCAGGGGGTACACTACTAACAATAGCAACAACAACAACAACAACAACAGTAACAATAACAACAATTGCAGATGTGTCACGGACAGTGGCCAGTCGACGACTGGGTCCCGCCCTTGCCCGCCTTCGCGACGCTCTGCCAGCTTCAGTTAGTTTGTTTAAGTGGTTGGCCCAAAGTGTATTTAAGCTAAAAGCTTTGGACTCCACTTGACAATCTGCCAAGTTGTTGTTGTTGTTCTTGTTCTTCTCCCCCTTCTTCATTGTTATTGTGATGCTTTTGTTGCCGCTGTTGTTGTTCTTGTTATAGTTGTCTGTCCACTGTGAACAGGCTGCTGCGTCCTGTTTGTGTGTTGACATTTCGGCCAGCTTCTAATCCGTCGTCTGCAAAACCCCCTTTTCCCATCCATCCAAAAGGGGCGACCTCTTGCATGGCCCAAGGCTGGACTCAAGATTTATTTGCAGTCAAGCGTACGCTGAATAAGCACAAGGGGACCAAAGAGGGGATAAGTGAGGAGTAGTGATGTAACTGACGCAAAATTATATTATTTTGAGTTTATAGCAAGTGAATCGAATTTGTCTAATGAGCCACTTAATTAAACAAACGAGAACAATTATCGATTAAATCTAAGAGTTTATCAACAACATTAGCACGTTGTCGTTAATGTTATTTATTTAATCATTTTATATTTTATATATATTTTATAAAACTCATCTAATAAGCTCAGCATAAGCTGCATTAAGACCCAGAGAAATCGAGTGACAATCAGTTTATCGGTATTCTAAACATATAATTTTTTAATATATATATTTTTTTTTTTTCCAAAACTACAAAACTTAACTAAGCTTTGCTAAGTTTATCGATAGGCTTATCGATAAATCTATAGTTGCTTACGAAGTGTTTTCAATAATTACTCAACTAACATTTTTTATCTTCCCTTTGTATGCATAAATAACGTATATGCGGAAGTAATGAAGAGCAAGCAGAGCTGACAAGACAGCCTTGTTTGAGCTTTTAGACGTTTGGAAAATATTTGTGAGCATTCGAATGAAAATTGCTTAACTGCAATTTATACAAAATACAGAAAATCTGTAAATGAATTAATATCGGAGTACTCAAAGAGGCACAAACGATGCTGAATTTCAATAAGTCTCAAGCCGATTTAAAAAGGGGCGATTGTGAGAGTAGGGCCGGGGGAGGGGGGAGTGGGGGGCGGTTGATTTAAAGGCAAGAGTTAGCTTGCACAACCTCATCACTCTCCTTAGCCATGCAAATGGCAAATGAAAAATTTTTGCTTAAGCTGCAAAAAAGTGGTCCGCCGATCCGCATCCACACTCCTTCCCTCTAGTCCTGGATAGCTTCGTGTCGTGCACCTGGCTGAGCAGTATTTCGTTTTCCACAGATACGCACCGGGGACAAAACAAGAAGGACCACAAGGAGCAGGATCGAGTGTTTTTTCATCTGTTTCTGCTGGATGTTCCTCGAATTTGCCTAAAAAAAACTTAGTTATGCTGAAATGCGAGTGAAATAACAAATGCAACATCTGTCGCCAAATAAAGTAGCGCCTGTGCGTAGTTCACAGACACATTGTGCTGTGCGCATTTCACACACACATTTTCCTGTGCGTATCTCAATGATACAATGGCCTTTTATCGCCATCGACGACATGCGAATGACAAAAGGATGAAGTGCAAACATTGCGCATCAACACGCAGGCAAACAGACTACTGACAGCATAACCATGAAGCAGAAAAAGGGGAAGAATAACTATGGCAAACATGTCAACCAATTCGAAATTTTTGACAGGTTGCCCCTGAAGTGGCACAACACGACGGCTGAGCAAAGCCAATGGCAATGAGGGTGATTATCATCAGCGTAACAATAATAATTATAATTATTTATGAACTGTGTGTTGATCAAGCGGGCTTATACGACTACAACGGCTGCGGGGCTATTATTGGTTTATCATCATTTAAATCATTCCATCTCCAACACATGTTCTACCTTATAGGTACTTTCGGTTCGTTTCAGCTGTAGCCCTATGTTGCACATGGCTATTCACATGGCCATAGATGAATAAAAAATATGGCGAAACTTAAACATATATGTGGCCATTTAAGATCGGCTGCTATATCTCGGTAGACAAAAAGTTTGTCATTCATTAACACCTCTTTCGACAGCCCGTTCGTCTGGCAGAAATATGATATAGTAGTCGGGTTCGACCGACGCCGACATGCATAGCGAAAGTTTCATTGTCTGTTCAACATCCGAAGATATATATTTAATCAATATTAGATTTTGTTTTTTAAATTTTGTTTATCAACTTATCAAAGTAAATAGAGAGCCACAGTAAATAAAGGTAAATCATTAGAAATTTCAACAACAAGCAACAGGTTGTTAGCCAAGTTGTACCCGCCCACCCGCCTCCCCATTGATGGCTAGTAAACACATGCGAGTTAACAGTTAACAGCTAAGCAATGGATTTGAAATTTTCGATTGCCACCTCATAATATCGCTCGAATGTATTTCTGTTGCATTTGACAAGTTTACAGCTAAAGCTATTTGCTCGACAATGGCAACACAGCCCAGCGACCTCTTGTGCCGCTGTGCCCCTTCTCTGGGCCCCCCCGTGTTGCACTCCTCATCATAAATAAGTTGTTGCCACAGCAACTAAACATGGCAAATATTGGCAGTACTCGAAGTGCTGAAGTCAAGTTAAATGCAGCTCGCAAGTGGCAGCAAACAGTTGAAATGAGGCGAGTATGCGCCTAACAGATTCTCCGTATTTTGTAAGTCAATATTTTAAGCTAAATCACTTAAAGATATTCGCAGAGTAAGATATAGATACACAAGTCCACATCAAATCTAATAGTTGAAATCAATCATAAATTGTGTTGCAAATCATTATAGAGACTTGCAACTTGCTTTGCGTGATTTTCTTACGCCAGTCAAAATGCCCAATTCAGCCTGTTGGCGCTACAGGATATAACGACGCGTCTTGCGATTTGCCGTTAGTCGTGTGTGTTTGACAGAAGTTATTAAATCGAATCAACTTTTAACTGACGTCTGATGTCTAGCAACGATTTACGATTTACGCACTTGCCACCTAGTCACAACCAACTCACCCCTCGCCCCTCGTTTCCTGACTACTCAGGTGCAAGTTCGCTGCTTGCGCCATATTTATTGTGAAATCATAATAACAATATACTCTATTGTGGACAGACGGCTGCTGCCGCTGTTGCTGCTGCTGCTGCTGACAGCATCCTTGAACGTTGCCCCAATGTGTTGCAAGTTGCAACTAAACGAATTTCTATTTGCGATGTTGACTATTTGCCTGTTGATATTGCTCTTGGAATTCGATTTCTGCTTCTTTTTGCACCGTGGTAAAATGATAAAATGCTACCCAGAAAGCTGTGCATGTGTATTGATTGAATAGACTGAAAGAAACATCTCCGATCCTATAGAGTATACTATATATATATATATATTTTATGTATATTTTTGATCTCATCAACGGCTGAGTCGAGCTAGTCATAAGATAAAGCTGTCGATTAGTCCTTGCTCTGCGATAAATTTAAATTTAACTTTTTTATATTGGATCATTAACTTGTAAAACATGACAGAGCCACTGTTATCGAATTTCAAAATACCTAACAATTCGTATGTTCCTACAGATTATACATATCGCGATTCCAAAATGGTTATTGATTGATTTAAATAAAACATCGGCTAATATACATATATTCGCCTTTGCGAATAAGAGACCAATTTCAAAATGGGAGAGAACATAATTTCCTTAGTAAACTATAGCAAATTGCAATATACAAATTACATTAAAAATTTAAAAGAAGCGCTTAACTTTCTTAAAATATCAACTATGTGCGTCATTGATATTGACATACTTTTTATAACATCGATCCAAAATTCGATTTATAAAACATTTTGAAACTTTATGAATGTTGAATGTACAGAACTTATGGGAAAATGTACAGGCAGCAACTTTAAACTCCGTAGATATTTGAGAATGTTATGAATGTTAGATGTTGATTTGGCTATTAGTTGTTTCCATGTTTTTTTTTTTTATTGTGAGTATTGAGAAGCCAAAGACTCGAAATCCAATCATATTTCTAAAGTGTTTTTGCGTTATGAAATTTTTGTATAGGAGTTTAGCAAATTTGATTAACTGTTAATTAGTTAATTAAGAAGATAAATTTTAGAATATGACCAACATAAGATTTGAAAACTACAGAATACCTGAACGGTTTCTATGGACGATTTCATGAGTTTAATATTCGAAAATTAGAAAATTTCTAAGTAATTCAATTATTGACAAGAGGAGCAAGGCGAACAACAACAACCTGCGTAGGAAAGCAGTGACTGTAATTCATCATTGCAGTTGCGCACCATAATGACTTCCTGGGCGCAGTCCCTCACCCAGGCAGCCCACAACGACAACAACAAGAGCTGAGAGACGGTTGTCAAAAGGAGGCTGCGGCCGTCCTGGCTGGCAGCCATTAGCGAAATTTGAGCACCAGTAGCAACAACAAGAACAACAGGAGCAGCAACAAAAGGGGGCACCCAAAGCGAATCAAAACGGTGAGCGCATGGTTGCAGCCAGAGTGGGTGGCTTTTGGCTTTTGGGCTGTGCCTGAAGGGGTAGGTGCCACGAGCGAATAATGAATTAAGCTGCATAATTTACACAACCCCTTGCAAAATGCACTTAAGAGCTTTACAATGAAAAAAAAAGGAAAAAAAAGAAAATTATAATATAAGAAAATATTTCGTTTCATATTGAAGCGCTCTGCAACTGTCATCCTTTCTCGCATCCTGCGCCCCTTCCTATCCTACCCTACCCTACACTAGCCCACCGATTCGCCTGCCAATAGAAAATTGCGTTTCTGAACAGACTGACTAACTGACTAACAGACTCACTGACTGACTGACTGCCTGAGTGGATGACAGAGTCTGTGCAATTGTCTGCATGGTTGAATGGGCATTGCTTGGATACAGCTTCGGTTATTGCTGGGTTATATGGTCGCTTATCTGGTGGGTGTGGGGTTTATTTGGTTGCGTATTGGGTTTTCCAGGTAGCTACCCATTCAAGTGTGTTATCAATTGAAAACTCAACGCGCTCTGCTTCGATTGATCGCTGGTACTCTACAAAGACACTCAATTTAGCTCGATATACACTACCCCCTGCAGATATCCATTTAAAATTCACTTCCATTAAGTCACAATATCGTTTAAAACTATTCAAAGATATAATAAGCTATAAATAATACAAAAAAATTGTTAATGTTGTTACAATTTTCCGATATTAATGCCACGGTCCTAAATATGCTGAATAAATACAGTGGCCCACAGCGAAAAGCGGGCAAAGTCAAGTACATAATGTAATTGCCTGCCATAAGCTAATTATTTAATATTTTTCAAAAATTCCAAGGACCGATGGTAGGTACATATATTGACCACCTAAATTAATATATGACCCCAATACACTGGGGTTTCCCCACCTGCTAGGTAGGATTATGTAAAAAAGTAGCCTATTTTTAGGGAAAATTTTATTTGGATCAGTCTAAATAAAATAATATATTTTGCGAATAAAAACTTAAATAAGGATGTTAATACTTAGTATTATATCCTTTGGCCTTAATAACTTCCCTTAACCTATTATTCATGGAAGATACCAACTTCCTGGTAGCTTCTGGGCTGATCCTGCTCCTGTATATGTTCTCATGTTTATTTCGCTTAATCTCTGACTTCATCGAATTTCCTAAAATCGATCAATTTATTATTCAGATTGCATTTTCAATCGTTTATCCTCTCATTTCTCCTTCCCCTTAAGCTTTGCCCGGGAGGGGCCTTTAAATACCAAGTTTACATTACACATGTATCTTTCAATTTGATCCATACCCGATACCTTTAACTATCTTACTGTACATTATCATTTGTTTCAAAATTGTTCCCCCTTCTCTCTCTCTCTCTCTCTCTCAATCTCTCGCTCTGTCTCTCTCTGTGCCGATATCTTTCTCTCTATATCTTAACTTTTGATATAGGTTTTAAGAGAGAATTTTGATATTCAACTTTTATTCGCTAAAGAGAAACTTTCTTTCTCCCCTTTAGATACACTTGTCGCTATAGGGTATAGCTCAAGTCTTGTTTGCCAAGCCTATTGAATATTTTTGTGATTTTTTTTCCTTTGCACTGCTTTTCGCTAATGACGTTGATGAGTTGACGAGGTAGGTTAGGTTTTGCCAGGATATTAACGCAGCTCAGTGACAAGAAGGACGGCGAGGACGACGTCGGCGTAGCGTTAATGAGGACGATTATAATGTCGCTGATTTTGCGTTCAAACTAACAGCAACTGAAGCGTTGCGAACATGGCAAGCCCCTTGCCTAGCCTGCTTAGAGACTCCTCGCTGCATTCGGCTCTTCCCCCCTTGCCGCCGTTGTTATCTCCATTATGTCAAGAGCCGAGCACGACGAACGGTTGGCATATTTCTAGTCTAAATGAGGTTGAGTTTTGAGTTTTATCGCGCAAACAATGCCGCAACTGTTGTCAGCAGTACCCCCAATCCCCAATCTGAACCATCTCTCCCCAGTCTTCCGCCCACCCCTTGGCTTTACTTTTGATATACGTCGCGCTGGTTGGTTGCTTGTTAGTTGAGCACCGAAGCCGAGCGACCGCCCATTGAATTCAAATTCAAATTTGCTGCGTTGCCTGAATACTATTGTGGATGGGAATGATGCAGTGCAAAGGGTGTTCGGAAGATGTGGATGTGAATGATGATGATGTTGATGCTGATGCTGATGCTGATAACTGATGACTACTTCACTTAATGCAAATTTTCGAAGAAAAAATTTGATGAGTGCTCAATGTAGCCGCGGGTGGAAATCAAAGGAGTCCCCCCCTTGCCTAGCAATCCGTGGCACTCCAAACGAGGCCATAATACTGCGAATCGCCGTATAATGAATGAGTAAGGCACCCCAAGCTCCTAGCAGTTTCGGACTTAGCCCGCAACTCGTTAGCCGTAACTAAAGCCCGTACTCACAGACAGAAACCGTAGTTGCTGCTATAGTCGCGGCTCAAGTGCACTTCGAATGGGTGAGTGTGGATCAAATCTTAGCTGAAATTAATATGTCATTGTGCAAAAGTATTCGCAACCAAGTTGCAAAATTCAATTTGTACCTTTTTCTCCCGGTTGGTTGCATTCGAGAGACGCTAACGACGAATCCAACATCTAACTAGATTTGCATATGGATGCGAGTCACAGCTTCCTCTTTTGCCACATACTCATACTTATTTATGTACAAACATACATACATACATACATACGTATATACATACAAACATACGTATTTCACGCATCATAACTCCCAAACTCAATTCCCACAACGCCATAATCAAGCGACTCTTGCGCTCAAGATGGGGCAAGTAAAAAAATGTCGCAAATTTTCTACAAAATTAAAATGAAAATGCCATAAAAATATAAAACCTCGAAATCAGCAAAGCAAATGAAGCGGCAACTCAATGCCACAGAAATGAGTGGAATGGGGAATATGCGATTTGTGTTTGATTTTCATTGCTTAGGAGCATTTTCTACTCGTTAACTGCCACTAGAGATTACTTGGTTTTGTATTGAGAGTCCACTTCTGTGTCGGTCAATAGTTGGCGTTTATTTTGGAATTTTCGCGTGCCTTTTGCCTGCTGAGTTTATCTTATTAGCCAAGGCCGAAATTATCAATTCATATCCGGATACTTTTACATGATATCCGCCATGTTCCCTCAACATATAAATGTTGAAACATTTTATCTATACAATATATAATTAATTATTTTTTAAAATAATTTATTTATAGTAACTGATTTATTAGTCGAGTGTTGTTGCTTGGTTATTCAATGTTCGATTATTGGCAATATTAGTTGTATTACATCTACATTTGCGCAATGTCCGTCATGCTGTCTGTGCGTCTTTCCGTCTAACTTTTAGCGACACTCTTAGAGATAGAGACTTGAAACGAGGAACATATACTGGTGTGTGCCCGCGTCAAACAAAGTGTAAAATTGGAGTGCTACGTCCACTGGGGGGCTATGAAGTCGATAAAATGTTGTTGGTAGGTTGTTGGCGTCCTTCAAAGATCGACATATGCCACGGCCACCTCCACAGCCCCATAGAATTCTGAAATGCACATATCTTGTACAATTTGCAAGCCAGACTCAATCAATTTTTAACTCCCCAAAGAGATCCATAATAAATTGGATGGCAAAGCCCACTTCGCCTCCCCAAACCGATACACCCGTTAGCGTAAATCGATAAGACCATATATTTCAAACAATTTGAAAGCTAGAGCTATCAAATTTGGAAGGAATATTGCTAGTAAGAAAGAAAAACAACAAAATCTTGAACCACGCCCACTCCCGCCCCCAAAAAGGTATAAGTCTGTATCCCCCGCAAGCTCTAAAGAAATATTACTATGAACTTTCAATATAATTTTGATTCATATCTACAGCAATTTTAATGGCAAACTTGGAGTATAGGTTATTAGGAACCTCCATCAAAGATCATTATTTCTTTGCTACACCCTGTTCTGAGGCACCTGTTATCAGATGGTATAATTTGTTGGTATCAGAGTATTTTGCAGAAGCCATGCCCGATAGCAATGTTCTCTCGTGTTTGTTTTTCTTTTTATTGTAAAAATCTGTAAAAATAGATAAATATCAAGAAAAGAGTTTTTTCCATTTGCAATTATTAACTTTTAACAAATGATGTTTATCAACAGTAACCAGTATACACATGTCATTACTTAGTTAGACAATCAGAGAATTTGATCAAACATTGCCAACTTACTGAATTCAACTAAAGTCAAACATAGCCTAGAGTTGTTTATGTACTACAATCAAACACTGATGAACTCATTATGGTTCAGATGCTCAGTCGTTCATCATATCTACAAGTAGTTCAGAATGGAATGAATTGCCCCTGCTTTTTGCAAGTGCTGTTTGGTAAACTGTGCAATGGGATGCAGAAGGGACTGGGCACGTGTGGGTCCTGAGGGGCAGCCGCAAGTAGGGGATGCGTCAAAAGAATGTAATCTCAAAGTAAAATGCAAAATAATTGTTTATGGTGTTTTAGCAATTTGTTTTAAATATGGTCTATGGATAAGGCGAATGTCTGTGAAATGCAAACATATAACAATTATAGCGCCAAGTTGAAAGACATCCAAATGCAGCAGGGCGCAGGAGCGGGAGGAAGCGCTGTGCAAACGTCGGTTGCACATTATGCAAAGCAGCCAAGGATATCCGCATGGGTATGGGCCAGGGGCAGCATGAGAGTCTGGTGGGGCGTCTCATTATAGAGCCACCCGAGCGATATTCATATTCACATACGACGGTCGTTATCCTTAATTTATAAAAGTGTGCGCCGCAGCTGCAGTGCGTTTGAGTTCTTCTGCTCCTAAAGTCCTCATCGTCGTTGTTGTCATCTTGTGAATATGCATGAAACTGGAAGAAATTAAATTTCCGCCACACACTCATACGACGTCCT
The DNA here is from genome assembly GCA_035044025.1 of Drosophila paracracens. NCBI lineage: Eukaryota > Metazoa > Arthropoda > Insecta > Diptera > Drosophilidae > Drosophila > Drosophila paracracens. The sequence goes on along the minus strand of JAWNMN010000400.1, from coordinate 4,650,969 downwards.
CCCCTCCACCCACTTCGCCCACTCCCCCTCTGCGGCAGTCATAATGAAATGTAACCGAATAACGAACCAACCAAGCGCAACCGCCAGCTCACCACCTCCCCGTACCCCCAACCTAGTCAGAATCGTCTCTATGGTTACATTTTCTTTTCTCTCGGTTGTCATCCTTTGAGGGAGGCAACGTCAGCGACTGCTTTATAATTTGTATTTGCATTAATATGCTCCAAGGATCCGTATGAATAACTCAAATCACTGCACCGACTTTCTTTACCTTTGTGGACATCCTCAAGTCCGTTTTGAACAACTCGTACGCAAACTTTCACTCCCCCCTTTCGAATTAGTGTCGTGCATTTACCAGAGCTGACAGCTTTTCGCATACTTAAAGGATTTTTGAGGGAATTCAGATATGTCATAAAATATTTCAACTTATTTTCACTAGCATCGTTCTGGCAAAACTTTTGACTTTCAAGATACCAAAATCCTTCAGAAATACTCTTTCCACATTTCAAATCGCCATAAATAGGTTTCTGGGCAGACAAACATAGCTATTCCGATCAAGAAAATATATAGTTTACTCTCAAGTTAGCAAAAGCATGAAAAATGCAGATGGGTGTGTGTTGCGATCTTAGTTCTGGCTAGGCATCAACAGCCGTGCCGATTTAGATATGTGCGTTTGTCAATGCACCGATAATAAGAGGTTATCAGAGCTAGAGGATTTAAATTTTGAATATAAATTTTTGCAGGTCGAGTATAATTTATTTTTGCCATAACTTTCTTCTAAACCCAAACATCGATATAAATCGATTACCGCTAGCAATAAAAGGAATAACCTTAAATATGTGTATGTACACATATCTCATTCTGTGTGCAATCCACAAATCTCGATATTACAGAGAAGCACACACTTGTGTGTTGAGTGCTTTTGATTTAAATGTATGAAATGAAATTTGAATATCCAAAACGTGTACGACCAACAAAATTTGAAGACTTGGGTTTAGGGTATTTCTTAGTTGAACGCTCTCCACAAGAGCTTACTTACTTGATGATTATGCCTTGTTCTCTGGATAAACACTGCATTTAAATTTGGAAACGGAATTTTTTCTTGACCAATTCTTTCAACACAGCTTCAGAAAACATTAGTTCGATACTGAACCGAATTATATTTGCTTAGTGGCTTAGATTATTGTTATAAATGCGGAACTTTACTTTCAAATCCATTTTTTGTAATATTAAAATAAAAACTTTTATATATGGCATATTCAAATAGTAGAATTTGATGGCAATGCAAAGGTTTATTTTGTGGCTTGTTTGTTTTGGGACTTGAGAATTTGAAAAGTGTAAAATGTGGCAATGTGGCAAGTTGTTAGTTTGTTGCAATTGGTTGATAAGACATTAGCTGAGAGTGGCACATTAGGAATGGTGTGGGCTAGTTGAAGTGTGCTATTGGTTGTCTGCGATTAGACTGGGCCTTGTGTGTGAGCTGGGCAAGGTCCTTGAGCCAGACGACATGGCAAGTAGATACCCTTGCCCAGGAACTATCAGCAGCAGCTTGCGAGGACCTGTGAATGGGGCTCGAATTAGTTCTTTTGCTGCCAATATAACGCTGACAGTGGCCGAAACTTCGGCGCAGGAGAGCTGCAACCACCGGCAAGGACAAGCGGTAAGCAACAGCCTTCGCCTCCCCTTTCGCAAGGGTGTGCAAATCGAGTAATCACCGTTTTAATAAATGCTCAGCCCTGAGCAAAGGCAAAAATTTTATAATGGCTTCCTCCTCTTGCCAAGCCATGGTAATGGACAGGAAGGACATTGAGGATGAGGCGCGAACGAGACAGCAAGCACTTGCTGTTCAATGCGAGTGCGAGCGAGATAGCGCGAGGGCTGAGCGCAAATGCAATTCATAAAATGAAAATGAATGAATGAATGCTGAGAAAAAAGACGCAAGAGAGCGAGTGAGCGAGCGCCAGAGAGAGAGAGAGAGAGAGCATATCAAATAGAGCAAGAAAGAGAGATAGAGAGAGCGCAAGAGAGAGCAAGAGAGAGCAAGAGAGAGCAAGAGAGTTGTTAGATTAGGCTGACAGGCAGCGTGAGCGAGAGCAAACAAATTAACTGGGAGGGGCATGCGACACACACACACACACATTCGCACACATTCGCATACATTCGCACAGCCGAGAAAGGAAAAAGTCCTATCAAGGATGATTGCAAAAATCAGCAGAGACTATGAACAAAGCGGTCTGAAAAAATGAATATATAGGTAGCTGAGTGAAGTGGGGTGGGGGATACGGCAGCTGGGGTTGCTGCCTGTTTAGCCGCAAGGCCACTCACTGCTGCTGGGAAGAAGCAGCAGCAGAAACAACCACCAGACGCCATACGTGGGTGCAAAAGTGACAGCCACAGCGCCATCTCAACAGCTCTAAATACAACTAGCCCCCCCCCTTCACCACTCTACCCACCCCTCCGCTGCAGCCCCTGGGCTCGCTGGCAGTGCTGACCCTGATTGGGTTTTGGTTGGTTGGCTGGCTGGCTGCCTCGACTTCTGTTGCTGTTGCTGTTGCTGCGTTGACTGGACTGGGCGCCATCGAAACGGATATTAGATTGGAAATATTGACGGCATATAATGATGCTCCTGCTTGGGATTTGGCTAGGGATTGGGGCTTGGATTCAGGTACTCTTCCCCTTCATAACTCTCGTAAACAGTAATCGCGGCTTGAACGCAATTCAATTTCACTTGCAGTCAATTCGAATCAAATCACATCGAATCAACAATTATCCATGGATGTGTGTGTGTGTTCGTATGGGTTGATTTTATGCACTCCTAATGGGGCATATCACAATCAGTTTTAATGAGGTATCTCTGCGGTCTGCATGCAATTAGCATAGGCTAAGGACCCACAAAACAGAGCGCAGGAGAGGGAAAGGGAGGAAGACTGAATTTGTTTGGTGCTTGCTCTGATAATTATATTATTATAGATAACATTCGAATTTATCAAAAGTAATGGTTTAAATTATAAAGCCAGGAATTAACAAATAAAAATGATAAAGTCGAGAGAGCTCGACTAGACCCTGAACCCAGCTCTGAAATGTAGTAAATTGATTAAAACACGTTCCAGATAAATTGCCCAATCTCATTTTAAAAGCCCCCCTGAAATCACCGCCTTGTGGCACGTAGTAATGAGATCAATATGATAATACATTTTCTACTATAGCTATACACCCAGTATTTTATTCGATCTCAATGAAATTTGTCCTGTTGATTAATTATATGTCAATGTACATTGTACATTGAAGGCGTATGCCTTTGAAATTGTAGTTTTTATTGTGAAACGTGGGGCAGTCATTAATTAAATGAATTAACCTTAATCGAAAACTTATATTCCAATTTTGAAGTCTCTAGCTCTCATCTCTCTCAGACAGTCAGACGACCATGACTCTGATTAAGAATATAATTACCTTATGGGTTCTATGCTTCCATTACAGGGTATAAGCAAGAGACAACTGAGAACTTATCTCTGAAACCATTAAGTCATACCATCTGATAACAGGTGCCCCAGAACAGAATGGGTGTAGCCAAAAAATACCGATCTTTGATTGAGGTTCCTAATAATCTGTCGTCTAAGTTTGCCTTTAAAATTCCGGTAGATATGAATCAAATTTACATTGTAAGTTCATAGTAATCTTTCTTTAAAGCTTGCGGGGCATACAGACTTATACCGTTTTGGGGGCGGGAGTGGGTGTGGTCCAAGATTTTTTATTTTTAATTTTTAAAGGTATTACTAGCAAGGTTCCTTCCAAATTTGATAGCTCTAGCTTTCAAATTGTTTGAAATATACGGTCTTATCGATTTACGCAAACAGGTGTATCGGTTTGGGGAGGCGGAGTGGGCTTTGCCATCCAATTTATTATGGATCTCTTTGGGGAGTTACGAGTAACATACTTTCAAAATTTTGCATTTCAGAATTCGAGGGGGCTGTGAAGGTGGCCGTGGCATATGTTGATCTTTGAAGGACGCCAACAACCTACCAACAACATCATCAACTTCATAGCCTCCCAGTAGACGTAGCACTCCAATTTTACACTTTGTTTGACGCGGGCACACACCAGTATATGTTCCTCGTTTCAAGTCTCTTCTCGAAGAGCGTCGCAGCATGACGGACATTGCAAAAAACCAATATATAATGATACCTTCGGTATCAGGGTATAATAAATCAATTTTGAATTGTACAATCAGACTTTAGACACTTTATTATAAATATTGCTTAATTGACTTAATAGTCTTAATTTTCTCTGCTTCACTTGTAGTTCAGTTGACATAAGGCTCTGTTAGATCGTTGCAAGTCGATCGATTGTTCTGGGTGCTAGAGGTGTGGCTGTGTAGGGGGCCCATGTGCCTTTTGGGCTTTTGGGGGCGGGAATGGGCATCTTAATGGTCTGCTCGTTTGCATTGAGACAACTTTTCATTTAAGCTTGGCGGTAAAGCGAAAAACTTTTCACTCGTCACTCATTTCTTTGAATTTTGTCGGCTGGCTGGTTTCTGTTTTTTATTTTTTTTTTATATATATTTGTACGAAACGATGCAGACTGAAGAAAGTTGCACAATTACAAAGGCGAATGGCAAAAGACACATCGCCTAAGCATTTCATATGCATGAGCCATCAGCCATGAACCAATCTCTTTTGAAGTCTACAAATTATGTGAATGCTGATGCGGATGCGAATGTGAATGCGAATGCGACAACACTGGGAATTGGGCGGCGTCCATTGCAAAAAGAAAACAGGAAAGAATGGCCATCGTAAGCACGCCGCACATTGGATGCCCTTGCATACCGTAGTCACATGAACGACTAAAACATAAGAGACCGATCCAGCGATCGGATTGGTCAGGCTCCAAAAAACATGTATGTAGTGCCTGTATCAAGAAGACGGATATATTCTGACGGATATTTGACTCGGCTGATCTGATGCTGATCAAGAATATATATAATTTATAGGGTTCTTCATAACAAGATTATAATAACTTCAGCACGAGCAGAACAATTCAAATATATATGAATTAAACGGGAGTCGTCGACTGTGAGACGCCTTTAGACAGACCTGAGGTATCAAAAATAACATTTTTTTGTTATGGTCTGCTAAAATAGAAGCATTTATTAATTTCTGATTCGGCCAAGAAGTGAAAGCGTTCATTTAAAAATGATGTACAACATATGCAACCCAACTCTGAGTTTGGTGAGACAAATGTAGACAAATGACTCGATCAATTTGAAAGTTAAGGGTTTGCAATTGCATAAAGCTTCTTGCTGACTTTTTGTACATTTGGCAGCAAGTTAATGACCCTCGTCGGCCATGCATTTAGCTAAAGGGTATAAAATAAGAGAAAAAAGTGCAGGCAAGAAAAATTAAGCGGCGCTTGAGTGGCGTTGAACAAACAGTTGCCATGATGGCGGACGGTTTTCTTTTTCTTTTTATTTTAATTTGAATTTGAATTTTGGACTTGCGTTTGGAATTGAGAGTTTGCATTTGCATTTCAAAGGGCAAGGGCCCCTTGACGACCGCCCACAAGAGCAGCAACAATGGCGCCTTTTAGACCCGGCCAAGAAGTGCACAAAACTCGCTGACGCCCTTTATTTTATTTTTGACTTCTTTACAGTCAAATCAAACAATAAACTGCACTCGAGCACGGGTCGAGGGGCTGTCAAAGGGCAGGGGCCTGGCTAGGTGGTGCGGCAAGTGCAGCAGCACGAAATGGGGAGGGGGTTGTGGGGCGTCCGGAGCAAGTTGGCCATATTTGGACGCCATGCTGTGCCTTAATTCGATCAAAAGGTGCTGCAGGCCGTGATGGCTGCATACGTTGCCCTCCACTCGACGCACTTCCTCCTTTCCTCCATATCCCCTGTGGCTGCTGCAACCAGCATGAATGGCGCTTGGCACGCCCCCCGTCGCTGTGAGTTTTAACCCTTAATGAGAACGGCGAAATGCAAAACGCGAAATCTGAGCTTGCTGGATATTGAGGACCTTGTTGAAATTATAAGAATTGTTGCCTAAATGATTTGTAATGGGGTCTAAAGGGTTGCTTGTCGAGGCGACGCTTCTGCTCCTAGGTCCGCCAGAGTGGTAACGCCCCAGGTGGCATTACTGCAACTGAAGTGCCTATGCAAGCAGCCTCTCATACCCCCGCTAATGCAAATTAAGTGCGATGGCAACAACCTTAGAACGTGCGACGAACCTATGCAGATAAACAGTTTACAAGTTTCTTAAGGTTTGACCGATTTCATCAATTTACATTTACTCATCCTATTCAAACTATTGCTAAGCTATTAAGTAAAAATAAGTACATCTGGTAGAGAGAGAAAAAGTGCATTCAAGTTGATGCTATGTAGGCAAAATACGTATAATGAGTATTATCTAACTGGTAAATCTACTTGGAATGTAGAACTTTTAAATTTATAAGGTACATCGGGCAAACGTAGAACAATTTACGTTAACAACGTTAACGGTAACATAAGGCATATGTAATGAAATTATTAACGTACTTTATCCATAATCACTTGGAACTACCACTGGGTGCTGTTCATCGAGCTAGATTCGCGCTATACAGTTGGATCAATCAATAACTCCCAGCCTGATTGCCACTTCCTGTACTTAAGCGACGCCATTTTGACCTTTTCGCCACCTCCCTTCCGCCCTTCCGCCCTTCAGCCCTTCCGTCCTCCCGTTTCCCTTGCCTATTGAGTCGCGCGCGTCTGGCGACCCAATCAAACAATCGACATCAATCATAATTTTCGCTATTTTCTCGTTACATTGATTACATTTATTCTCTGCTTTCTGCTTTCTGCTCTCCACTCTGCTGTTGTCTGTTTCCTCTATTTATTCTTTCTATTTTTTTTTTTCTTTCTGTTGGCTTTTTACAAATTTTGTTCATTTTCTCGAGCTGTTGTTGCTCGGCAGTTTTCCATGGAATTTTCCTGCGCCGCCGTTCTGTCGCGTTGATGTCCTTAATCCTTGTCAACACACACTCCACAGCTAACAATGGGCTCTGGGTCCTGCGGCTGCTTCTTTCGCCTCGCCGCCCTGTCGCCTGTCAGATTTAGCGCTCATTTGTGGTGGGAAAATTGTCATAATCTTTTGACGTGCGCTACCCCCTCACCGTTTCCCCACCCCTATTTCTTTTGTGTTATTTCCTCCGTTCACTTTTTTTTCTTTTTTCTTTTTCTATCTCAGCGCCCACGCGCTGCTCAGTTGTTCAGTTGCTTAGTTCTCCTTTGATACTTAATAAGAAATCTGTGTTGTTTGCGTTTAGTGGGTTGACAAGGCATTAAGTTCGCCTTTATTTGCATGTCACACCCCCCCTTCTTCCTTCACACTTTGCTCGAGTTGTCCTCACTCAAAAGGCATATCAATTTACCAGTCATTAAATTTTCTTGGCTGACTTTTCGCCCGACACCAAAGAGCGCCAGAGCAATTAGCGCAATTAGCGCTCAAGCCGACAACATTAAGATTAAAGACATTGACTATCATAATGATAATGATAATGATATCCGTTTCTCTCTCCACCTCTGTTTTACTCTTCCATCTTCCTCCTTTTTTTTTGTCTCTGCTTTATCTTATGCCATCGGGTTCATTTGAAAGCAATTCAATTTCAAGTAGATGCTCATATGAACTGCAATTGAATTCCACCTCGTCCATTGGTTTGTCTTCGGCTCAGAATTCAATTTGCGCCAAGTGTCGGGTAAATGCGAAAACGGAGTGCCAAACGGAGTGCCAAATGGAGTGCCAAATGGAGTGTACAAGAATAAATGAGCAAATTACGAGCTAAGGCACAAATTGAGCTGCAAATTGGGCAGGATGTGATGTGAAGTGAGTGTGGAACAGGACAACACCCAACGCGAATATGCGAGAGAATCCAAAAAGATGCAGCTGCTGTGTAGCCAGCTTAGCCCAAAGACACAAGGTCCCGATTACATCGTTCACTCAACTCAACTCAACTCAAGTCATTGGAAGCGAATGTCTATAGTACGGGAGTCAGCCATAACTTTAAGTGTACTTCTATAGGTCGAACTAGTCTGTAAATAGTCTAGAGTCTTCTCTTACGAGATAATCGGTTTTATGAGTATATCAGCTTATAGCCGTACTATAATTGAATAAAAATTGAATCGCAAATGGTTTTTAAAGTGTAATGCACAATATTTATAACCAGAGGACAAGTGTAAGTTTGTTGGCAAATATACAACGGTGTCTAAAAACATAAACTAAATCTTCCATGTATGTCTAGATATGATTATTCATTTCCTTTTAAAAGTTAAGATCCGTGCTTTTTTTTTTGAATTTTGGTATGGATTGCACCTATGTAAATTGTGATGTTATGCCTCTTTAACTCATTTGAGAAGCGGGAAAGGGCACATATACATGTATTTATATACATAAATATTATAATGGATGGCTTAGCGATATACATTGATAATGAAGTTGTACTTATGCGTAATTGCGGCTCAGGCGTGTTTCCGATCAGATATCGATACTTTACTGATATCGCTACTGACTCGATTACCCACTCGGGAGAATGGCAACCAGGCTGCCAGATAGCTTTGACCGCTTCTTGTTTATTTAAATGAAATCCTGCATATATATGCCAGATGAAGTTGGCTATCACTCTGTCGCCATATATTTCTAGCCTCATATATAATAAACTTGGCATATACGCGCCTCGATTACAAAGTAAAGAAATACCATATTTCTGTCCTCTGGCTGACAACGACAATCTTGAACAGCCTGAAAGATAAGTACAGCTCTGCTTGAACATTTCGACTTGTTGTGAACTACTTTGCATAAATATTGCTCTGATTTGAATTACGTATTGAATCATTCTTGTGAATCATTACAAACTCATTGCGTATGGCCGACTGAGCAATGGAATAAATCAGACGAATCTTTTTGGATTCCTTTTTTGTTGCACGCTTCGGTGCTCAAATCACCTGCGCAAATTTATGCAAATATTCATTGGTGTATTTAATGTTAATAGGCATAAAAATATAATGATTGCATAATGCGCTCACAAAGGGCGGGGTGGTGTGGGAGGTAGCGGAAGGATATTATGAGAACCGATTGGAGTGGAAAACAAGTTCGGATTTAAATTTGAATCGAGGTCCGGGTTTGGTTCCCTTTTGTTTGTTGTGATTGAGGTGCTGATGTGCGGTTGCTTATTGCAAGCGAATTAATGGATCGCAGTGGATCCAGAAAATAAAAAAAGGAAAGAAAAAAAAATCACACACACTTAATCGAAATTTAACGAGCCCGCCATTTTGGCTAAGGAATTGGTCTGACTGCCGCAGTCGTTTCGATGGACTCTGGATGGAACTTGGGTAACAGGTCTGCTGGGTTGACTGGCTGGTTGCGCTCTCTAATTGCGCGTTGCACATCAAACGAGCTGTCAAAACACGCAAAATGTCACTTGAAATTAGAGCTGAGAATTGAGTGGGGCAGAGGTCAGGTGGAAAGGAGGGAAGCAAGGGCAAGGGGTATGAGTACCCCTTTGTTGACAACGCGGCTGCTGCAATTTCAAGATGGCGCATTTGATATCCATTTTGATTATTGTGGCTGGCAGGCAGCGAGTCACTTGACGTAATTAAAACCAACAACAACAGCAATAACAACAACAATAATAACAACAGCAGCAAGGGCTTTGTCCTTGCTCTGGACGAATGACATTTGCGTCAGGAAGCGGCAATTGAATTGGTTTTGAAAATTGGAATCGGAGCTACCGGTTGGGTTTGCTTGATTCGCCGAAGTTGGGGGCTGGCTCCAGTCGCACTTCCTTTTGTAATTGATATCCCGATCATCATTCATGACACGGGCAATCCGCAGTCATCCCTTTGACTCCCCCATTGTCATTATCCTGCCGGGCCGCTCGTCCTTGTTGCTCTGCACGCAATTTAATCAACTTGACGCGTTTCCTTTTTCCCCCTCAACTAAACACTTTATCCCACTCCGACATCGTGCTCGTATCAATTACCAAATGTTTTGACAGCAATTGTCTAAATAGGTTCTCGCTTATCTTTCCCGAATGTACCCTTCGGTGAATCAAGTCCTGCAATCCTTTTTCGCACACAAACATCCTTGAAAAGCAGCAGTTAAATTTAAGTAAACTTCTTTTGACAATCGAAAGACGAATTATTCAATCTTATAACGATAATTATGACATTTACTGTTGTTTAAGTTCGATTGCCTCTATGGCAAACATTCCCATTGCTGGCTTATCGTTTATCGCTTATCGATCATATGCGTATTTCGATAGTAGGAATTAATAAATGATCAGAGTACAGATGCGATTTTATTTTTTATTTAAATTTAATGGTTTTTACTAAATGAAAAATGCCCTTCTGACAATACAAATCATCGATAACCATAAAGTGCCTAAGATTTCAATCGAAACTTACTTAATGCACAATGGCTCTGCTGTCAGAATGCCTCTTGCCGCATTTGCCACCTGCCACCGTAAATTTTATTTTATCAAAATGTCTGCACAGTGTGTGTCAAATGTGCCCACTTAATATCCATTATTTGGTGACCATGTCGAAATAATGTCGAAGTAAATGTAATAATACCAAATAATCGAGATAAACGAAATAATGGCAAAATGTGTTACAAGATTGAATCATTTTTCCAATCAATCAAATCAGCAAAGCCGCACAAGAAAATGCTTTGGATCGTGGAGTGGGGCGAGGCAGTCGGAGGAGCGTTGCTGACGAAGCAATCAATAGAGTTGATGTTTGCCTTGGCAGGAAATCATCATGATGTTGCTGGTGTTGTTGTTGTTGTTGTTAATGCTGTTATTATTATTAGTAAGTAAAAATAAAAACAATTTGAGGCTCGTTGAAGTTGACACTTTCATTAAGTTGGTCAAGCGACGTCAACAAATTGGAATAATTTCTTGTCTGCGCGGCCTAAAAGGCGTTAATGAGCACAACAACAAATACAACAAATATAACACCAACTACAACAACAGCAGCATCTAATGGAGGAGGGATGACGTTGAAATTTGATGAGACATGAACAAATAAGTGACAAATTAAAAGTCAAAGCTGTAGCCGAAGCGCCTCGAGGGTTGCTGCAATTCCAAGGGGTGTATATATATATATATATATATGTAAGTGTGTGTGTGTGTGTGTATTTTTTGTTGTTGCTAACAAATTGTGTCAAATGTCAAAATAAACAACCCAACTAAAGTGAACCATCCGGCGCCCCCTCACCACCCGTAAGGTGTAACCTGCTGCGCCTCTGGCATTGAGCAACATCCAATTAAATGCCATACAATTTGAATAGATGCGGGATGCGAAAAGCGGCGAGTTTGCTACAGCAGCACGACTGGCATCATGCCACCAATTAAACTAATGATAAGTCAAAACAGCAGTCGTTATGGGTGTGGGGGCTGGAGATGGAGCTGGTGCTGAAGCTGGAGCTGGAGTTGTGGCATGCTATTGATTTGTGCGATTTTGAGTGACAAAATTGTGTGGCATGCCATTTACGTAGGCAGCATGCAGCAGCTCATCATTATCAAGCTCATGGCCATCCATCATGATCCCTATCCAATACCTCATCGCTGACAAGCTTGCAACTCGGGCAAACTAACGGTTGTTGCTTGATGGCACGCTTCACGCCCCAGAGAGACGTGCGAAATTGCTTGTTATCAAGTTTATTTGGTTGGCACATGTCAAAAAGTATGCTACAAAATTCAGTTACGTGTCTCTGTGCTGCACACACACATACACACGCTCACTCATTGCTGCCACATGCAAAACTGTTGCACACACACTTCCACAGACACACATCGCTTAAGTGGCATCATTTTGAAATAAAGTTGATTCAATCAGTTTCTGTGCCATTCATTTGCAATGCGGCGCCAAAGGATACGCTTACTTGTGCGTGTGTGTGTGGGTGTGGGTGTGTGTGCAACATTTGTAGTGGTGCCATCTGTCACGCATATATCCAATGATGGCATCATCAGCCATCAGTCAACCATACACAATGAAATTTTGGCCATTTTATTGCTCGTCACTCTTGATGCCATCCAAAAGAGTAACTTGAATAAATTTAGTCTGGAGCAGCTAAAATATATGTATATAAAGATAAGTTGAAAAATTGTAAATAACTTGTAGCGTTTTGGTTCTAGCCTCTTAATATATATAAATATTAAAATATTTGATAAAATTGCCATCATTCAATATTTCTCACTTCTCTTAAATATATTCATGCTCAAAAATGGTTCAATGGAATTGTGAAAATTGTATCTCAGAAGGAAGCATCTGTAGCAATTTTTTTTTAAATTGAAATGAGTTATTGAATGATGATTTTAGTTTTTAAGTTTTTACCAGTCTGATAATCATATTTCGAATAGACTTCCCCAAGAGCAAACAAATTATTTTGTGTGTTGCAAACCTGATTACAGTATCAATCTAGAAGTACACCACGATCACAAAGATAATATTTTCATAAATCAGAATTGAGTTTTAACAGCATTATTACTATAAAAACTTATAATAACTTTTTGAGACAGAATTTTAGAATGAATTGTGATAAAAAACCGTGTCTATAAATAAAAATGCAGTAATAATTTGTAGGCCAAGACATAAATGACATGAACCAATTTGTTTGACCAGGATGCCTAACCGAAACGTATTTGGGTTCCGATTCCGATTTTATTATGCAAAGTATAAAAATTCAGGTCAAGATTCTGAGACAACTTTTTACTGTATCCGATTATCCGAACAAACTTAAATTTTACGCAAGGGTAAAAAAAATTTTTTTTTAAATAAGTTTAAACGTTCCGCGAAATACTCTGATTAAAATTAAGCAAATAAAAAAAAAGATTAAAATCGGACATATTAGAATATGTGGCTCGGTCGGTATCTTGAACTATGAAATACAGGTGTCAGTAGGCAGACTGTAATTGTCTGTTCATTCTTAAATAAAAAATGGATAAATAGGGTAAAAAAAAGTTTTGCAAAAGTATTTTGAAGGCAGGAGGAAGCATCTACGACACACAAGGTATATATTCATCAAGAGCCAAGTCGATGTAGCCATGTCCGAATCGGATCTCAGAGACATTAAGACCAGGAGTCCTAATTTTGAAAGTGAGCTATCGTACCACATATTAATATACACCTAAGTAAGAGAATCGACTATATTGATTTTCCGCTACGATGTTTTAGTTCTGATTTGGGCGTTTCGGGACAAATAATAACAGTTCCACTAATTGGGCTTCAAAATAGGTTCTGTTTCCGATTTTAAGCTAAAATAGATAAGCATGCGGTTCCGAGTCCGGTTTCGGTTTCAGTTTGAAACACTGCATTTGACCAATAGTTTCTATAACAGACATATACATTATTAATCAAATTCGATCCGTCCGATTCCGATATATATATATGCCTACTGTCTGCAGCTTCAGAACTACCACTACTTTGCATATAAGCAGTCGGACATGGCTATATCGACTCGGCTAATGATGCTGATCAAGAGTATGTATACATATCTGTATCTACATAAATATTTTGTCCAAAAGGCTATAATATCTCGCATACCAGAAAAGCTTTTCGAGCTGGTCCCTTATAGCAGCTCCTTCAAAGCTCAACGTTTAGTCAGCTCGATGGAAAAGCTTTCAGCATTCGGCTTGCGTCGCTACAAGGATATGCTTGTATAGTGGCGCCATCTGTCGAAACGCGCTAAACGTTTGCCATAAACAGCTGCCATAAATATTATGCGCAGAGTCCTTTTACAAATGGTTTGCAAGATAATAAAAATTGCCGCGAACTTTATTTAATTTCATTTGTTGCAATTTTCCTCTCCTTTTTTTGTGTTCCATGCCCTGACTTTTTTTATGAATTATTTTGTGCCACATGTGCAAATTTGTGACAATATTGTGATACCGCTCAGCTGCTGTCCTCTAATCCTTGAAAGAGAAGAAATGAAAAAAAATTAAAAAAATATGTATATAAAAAGGGAAAGCATTGACAGCTTTGGCCGTTGCATTGGTCGTTCATGTGTGCGTGTGCGGGTCTGTGTGTGTATGGGTGTCTTTTAATTGAAAAATTCTGAAATGGCATAATTGGGACAGCGCCATCTGGCGGTCGCTGTGCCCACACCATTCCAAGCTGCACAATTAAGAAATTTAATCCGAAACATGAATTCAAAATAAATAAAAAAAAAGGAATTATAAATAAATTTCCTTTGACTTTTGCATCTCTACACCTACCCCCAACCCCTTTGAGGAGCGCAAACTTGGCTTGGTCAATAAAAAGCCACGTAAACAGAAAGTGAATATAAAGAAAGAAGCTTTCTCTCCTAGCCAAAGTGGGGGGTAGAAGCCCCCAGCCCCCAGCCCCCAGCCCCCAACCCATTGCTTGACGCTTTTGAAGTGCTGTAGCTGCTCATTTAAGCGCAATGGCTGCCCGGCAACAAAGAAGACAGCCCCATAATTATATACAGCAACCAACAGCCAACAACCCCATATCCCCCACCCCCACCCCCACCCGCAACACATACACTAAAAGCGCTTTTCATGTAGCAATTCATTTGGTTTTTGAGATTAATTTTGAATTAAGCGCGTTTTGAATTCCATTTAAATGTTTTTCAATGTGCCACAGATTTCAATGCGGAACATGGATGTAATTGAAAAAAAGCGCTTAATACGACTAATGCTTAATGAGCTCAGAGGATAAGGGATGGGAAGGGGGAGGGGGAGGGGGGAGAGGGAAGGATCTAAGACTGCAGAATATGCTTTTATCTTATTTCATATTTACGAATATAAGAGACATTGGAGTATGGGAGAATGACACAGGGACGACTCCACGAGTTAGGAGTTTGTGCTAAATGGCCATGGGTGAAAGTTGGGAAATTATATGATTAGGATATGAGAGCAGAGTTTCGAACAGATTTCGAAAAAAATTATTTACTTTCCATGTACGAAAATAGTAATTTTAAAGAGAAGATTTGAACAGACTTGAATTCAACTTGTTGTCGGCAGTCGGAGTATGAATTGGAGCATTAGGGTTATATATAGTTTTGTATTGAATATATAATTTAGGAATTTTTATAATTATGTAATTATAATTTGATGAGAATCTTCTCAATATTCAAGAGTCACGAAACACATATGTAACTTGAGCAGTCCCGAATTGAAAAATGCAACCCTTAAGCAAAGAAATCCCTGAAATTCACAATTACAAGCACCAGAGGATGAGGGGTGGGGCAAGGACTCACAACAGTAAATGAAGTGAGAAGAAGGCGAAGAAGCGGGAGCAACAGCAGAAGTTGACCAATTATATAAACCACTTAAGTTACAGCGCAGCGGGCAAGTCAAGCGGAGCAACAGCACACCACCACCATCGCACACACACACACACACACACACTCATCACTCACACACATACACACACACCCAAAGGCCACAAAATAAATAAAACTGAAAACGAAAACACGTCAATGCGATAATTATTAATAATTATCCACTCGTCCTTATTCTGCCCCAGTCGCTGTTCAGCTCCTCTTGTCGCACACACACACTCCAATCCCTCCGCGTCTCTCGTTCTCTCTCGTCCTGTTTTGCCCCACCACAGTCGAGGCCACTTGGGTCTTTGTCGTTGCTGTGGCTGGTGCTGATTTCTCGCTGAGTGGCGTTGCAACAAAGGCAGTCGTCTTTAACATTGTTGTTGCTGTTGTTGTTGTTGTTGTTGTTTCTGTTGCTGTTTTTCCTTTTATTCATTTTGTTGTTGTTTTCGTTATTGTTGTTGCTGTTGCTGTGGTGGCCTGCGCTTGCTAATGGACGAGCAAAACTAAATTATGGCCAAAATGGTGTTGGCTTTCTGGCTGGCTGCCACTTATGTGCCACTCACACACACACACAACCGGAGTCGTACACACACTCACACACACAAACACACACATTCAGAACAAGCCCGTTCTGGTGTCGCCCATTTTGAGCCATATACTCGGAGCTTGTGCATGAAACATGTAATTATGAAATTAACGATTTCCAAGTGGCTCAAAGCAACGCAGCCATCGCCCATTGCGAACCAAATGCAGCCTGACATCGTGCCCAGCGGCGGGCACTTGGGGCATAGAGTGGGGCATATAGTAGAAGTTTAGGGGGCAAAGAAGAGGAAGACCAGCAGGCATATGTGAAGGCAGAGCGAAACAAGCAAGCCCCGCACAGTGTGTGGCAATCCAGTCCAGCTTCTTGTGCCACTTAAAACTCCTTTGTTACCATTTACTTAATTTACCCCCCCCCCCACCCCCCCACACACACACCACGTGAGCTGCTGAAATTTGCACGCAGCGTTCCGGGTTCATTTGTGGGCAAGGCTCATGCGTCCGAATAAGAAGCAGGAGTTGAAGCTGACAATGGCCACTTCTTTTGGGCAGCCAGACTTGAAGTTAGTATTAAAACAATTAAATTAATTATTCGGCATTATGTTTATTGGCTGCGAACACAATATTCCACATTTTTGTTGCCATATGATAGTGTTCGGATCCAATCGGCATCGACATACTTATGTACGGCAAACAGACAAAAAAATAGCTTTGAAACTGAGTAAGTTCTGCTTAATTACAAAAAATGAGGACAAACAGACTCGGCTTGTAATACCGATCAAGAATACATATATACCTTAAAGGGTCTTCCAATGTAAAATGAGGAATAGAAAAGTAATAGATAAAAAATAGACATATTTTCCCTTGCTGGCAGAAACAACGATAAACAATACTAATATTTGACTACATAAAACATGTTAAATAGATAAAAGTTATAATATTTAAATGTAATACTCTAAACCCACTAAAAAAGGGCACAAGGAGTATAATGGCGAAATGTGCCTCAATATGAAGTATGAATTACATGCAAATATCCCAGCTGATGAGGTTTACTTAATATTAATTGAAAACAACATTTTTCACGTTAATTCGCATACGAATTATTCTAAGATAGTTCGACTAGAACTATCCAACTTGTGTTAGATTCTACACAAACGTAATAATCGCAAAATGGATACGTAGATGGACTTTTTAAGAAGCTAAGCTTTATTTTGCTAGTCTATCTTTACTCCTATATTGAGTTTGTATAATACTAATGTTAATGGCATTGCCGTTGGGGAGTTGAATCTCAATTGTGCGCTTCAAATTTAACCATTAGGTGAATGACAATATACTGGGAGAAGATTGGGACCATTAGCCTGGGATGTTGTAGGCCTGTTCCAAAAACCAAACAATAAGACAAAAACAAACACAAAAACAAAGGCGCGAATATGTTGAACACCTTATGGCTAAGCAACAACAAAAGCAGCCAGCTCGTTGTGGGCAATAAAAGTAATCGAAATGCGGCCAAGTTGAAACCAAACCGAACCATCGAACTGCAATTCACAACCAGTTGCAGTCCCCAGGGGACAGCGCACAAAGTGAGCAAAAACAATTGTAAACGGCCCAAAACTGGCAGATGTCAGCGTGATGACATCCTAATTAGTTGGCCAATAATTGCAAATATGCTTTTAGTCTAATGACAGTCACTAATGGCAAAGCCCAATGAAATGCGGCGCATTTTCAATGGAGAATCAATTGGTGGCAAGTGGCATGCAACGAGTAGCGAGTAATGTGTGACGAGAGAACAGGCAGACAAAGCCCATCTGATTAATTAACAACTAGTGACGAATGCAGCAAGAGTAAAGAATGAGCAGACGTAGCCCAACGAGTCAATTAACAACTAGTGGCGAGCAACGAGTGCGAATCCGAGTGCGAGTGCAACGCCCACCGGCGGATCAAAGGATCAATCACATATGAACATATTGAAAATAAATTTAATTCGAATTTGCATTCGTTTGCGAATGTCTGCAGCAATGAAATCCGCCTCAAGTGTCCCGAATGCGATTAAACTTTTTAAATGCATTTCGAGTGGATGCCAAACATCAAACAACACACAATAACACAGCACAACAGGACAAGAGCACCAGCAACAGCAAAAGCAACAACGAAAAAGGCAGCGAGTAGCGAAAAGGACGAGGCAAAAGGCTTTTAGACCACAGTCCTTTGGCGTACCTATGAAGTGGGCACTGTTTTCTGAATCTGCATGCACAAATGTATGCACTGTATGTAAGTATGCATGGTTGTGTGTATTATAATAATAGTCACATACTGGGTGACAAATCGAAGGGGGGGGAGGGAGAGAGGCGAGCAAGTGGCCTTTGTGATTTATGCGACGTCTCTTTGAGGCTGAAGTGCAGATTACATTATAAATATGAAATAATACGAGTCGGCGCACAGGTCCTTGAGGACCTGTGGAACGGAAATTGAAATTCGTGATCACAATGCTGCCAGGGTGGCTAGAGAAAGATATTAGGAGAGAGAAAGAGAAAGGAACCGGGTATGTATGTGTAGTGAATCTGTGTGTGTGTATGTTGTATGTGTGCATGTGTGTGTGAGTTGCAGTTTAACGCCCTAATTGGGCAAATAACTGCAAAGAAACTTCGAGCAATAAACTCAAACTTAGAGAATACAATGGAACTAGAAAATCAATATAAAAGCAATTTGAAGTGCCAAAGAAAGGGAAAATAAAGTTAATTTCCAAAATAATACTCAATATTAAAGATTAAAGAGTTTGGAATTCATTTTAGAAACAAAAACTTAATTAAAACAAGTATTTAACTGATATCTCAATAATTTGAAGAGAAATCTCTGCATTTATCATAATGACAACATCTAAGGCGATTAATGATATACGATTAATTTATAAATAAATGACAAAATTTGCAAGAAGAGCATAATGCAGAGCACTTAATTAAATAATGACAGTACTCTCATACTGCATAATGACAAATCACGTTATAAAGCAATAAATATCTTAATTTTAAATGGCAGTACAAAAACGAACTAAAATTTGTTGTAGCAAATATTAAACTGACTGTTGCACTTAACATTTAAATTTATTCGCAAGTTGAAGTTCACAATGCTTAAATGCACTTGACAACGGCAAGAAGTGCAAAAAGAAGCCGCTTGAAACTCTATCCTCTAATGGAACTGAAGCTAAAAAGATGAAAGCTTCTCCCTTTGCTAGTCAGCCATGCATATATACATATATACTTGCATATACATATGTGTGTCTATATAAATATTGCATGCTCAATTACAACATTGAATGCCAGCAATGAAAACATGTGCAAAAAACATGTAATTAATGTAACCACATTGAAAAAAAACATGTAAAAATTTTAAATAAAATTGCATTTGTGCAACGATAAGTGTGATAAATGCAATTAACGCGATTGGAAATGCAGCGCTCAGCTTTCCCACAAATGGATACTGACGTTGCCAATCAGAGCGAGAGTTAGAGTGAGAGGGAACGGCAGACGGAAGACGGTAGACGGAAGAGGGAGATGGAGAGCGAGAGGGAGACGGAGAGACGTGTCAAAGTGTGCTAATTATACGCTGCTTTGGGCTCCAAAAACGCCAACCGACAACTGCAGGCGTTTGTGTGTGTGTGTATGTGTGTGTGTGTGTGTGTGTGTGTGTATGTGTGTGTGAGCAACAGAAGCCTAATTGCAAGCCAAGCAGTTAATTGAAATGTGGCTTATTGATTATGCAATTGTTATGCAATGCGACTAATTAATCACAACTGCTGCAACACAGCCGGAAAGAGAGATAGAGATAGAAACGGAAAGAGGACAAAAATGGAGACTGACTTGACAGCTTGCGATAACAATGCGTGCAACAGGGCAACGGGAACTGTGAGGCAATTTAACAACCAAGTCGATGAATCAATGAACGAATCAATGAGCCAAATGCCTGACTGAAATACACAAAGAGAAAAGAGTCGAAGTTGAACGTGCGACATGCAACATGTCATGTATATAAAAATATGATTTAAAAATTACATATTTTCAAATTTGATTGAAATTTTTTCAATTATGATGATTAATATTGGCTCCTCAACTCATATGTATCTTACGCATTTCACTCACAAAATAGTTAATAGTTGCTCTTGGCTAATCATTAACATCCATTAATTTTTTAATTTTTATAAAAATAAGCTGAATTTGTACAAATATCCCAACTATATGAATCGATTTAATAATAATTTTTTTTAATAACTTTTAGGATGGTGAAATAGTTAAATTGCCATCTAAAGTATAAAGCAATATATTATATTATATATCCCAAGAATCCTCGCCCCACAATACTGATGACAGTTAGTTGTTGGGCATTTGATCAGGTTTGTGCCCCACACACACAAATTGCATGTGGCATATATCGCAGGAAAAAAAGGAAAAGGAAAAGAAAACAACAAAAGCTTGCAATTTGATAGACGGCAGTTATCGAATTATCGATCAGCATAATATTATAAACAAAAACAAAAATGCGCAAAAAAATTGATGGAATCACGTAAATCGCAGGCATACGCACACAGACACACATATACACACAAACACACATGCACATAGAAGCCGTCGCTGTGCGGCCCGCCAAATTGGCGGCGCAGAATAAACTGAAACTGAGCACGCAGCGCGCTCAGCAAAGGCCGCAATCGTCCGCATAATTAACACTCACACACAGTCATTCGGCTCACACGTACGCTATACACAGTGTCGGTGAGCCTTCCAGTGTAGAGCGCAACAGCAAGATACGGTCGGCGTGAATGTGAGCAGGAAAGCAGGCAGTGAGCTAGTCACATTTCCCCTGCAGCTGGAAGGGCAATGTAGCTATGCATGTGTGAGAGTGAGATGGCATATGCATTGACATAGCGCCATCTCGCTGGCACGCAAAGATGGCGTAGCAAACGACAGAGCAACAGCAGCAGCAGAGGCGGCTTATCGCAGTCGCCGCAACCAGCGACAGCATCAGTCGACAGTTGGCGTGCGAAGCAGCTAAAGCTACCCCGGTGCCGTCAGAAAGCAAGCAAAACGCAAGGCGTGCTCGAATTAGACCAGCAAACGTGAAACGTTTGCGTTGGCGTTGACGTTAGCGACGCAGCTGACGCCGGCAGCGACGTCGACGTTGACGTTAACGTGACGCTTTTGCTCGCGTGCAGCGCGCGCTTTGGTTTCAGTTCGTTTTCGTACGTTGTCCACGCCGAACGCAAGCGGTCAACACCCACATATTCAATACATCAAGAATTAGACACACAGAGGAACACACACACACACAGTCACGCGAAAATACATATATGTATACATGTGTACGCTGAGCTTAAGCTCTGCTAACGCTCCTCGTGTTGTGCTTTAAAGGAAGACAATTAGTTCAACACACACATTTCGAATTCGAATCCAGTTGGGACTGCGCTCAGTTTCTTATTGCTTATTGCTTATTGCTTAGTGTTGTCCATGTGCGAGTGACCAAATCAGTGCCGTTGTGTGTGTGTGTCTGTGTGCTGCTCTTCTCCTTCTTCTTCATTTTTTTTATCGTGCGAGCTATGAGAACCGTTAGCTTTGAACAAGTGCAATAAACATCGTTAAACTGATCGAACTTTCTGCGAAAGCTTCAGCAAACGTTCCCGACGGCAAAATGCAGGCGACCAAAATGCGAACACCTTTTGCCATACAGGAGATCCTCGGCCTCGGCGTCGGAGTCGGTGCCTATCAACAGCAACAACAACAACAGCAACAACAACAACAGCAGCAACAACAGCAACAGCAATCAACACAGGCTGCTTCAGCTGCCACGCCCAGCAGCACAGAGGCGCCCCTCTCGCCGGCAGCGACGCCGCCCCCGCGCAATGCGAACACGCCGCAACAGTCGGCGGTGAGCAGCGCCCAACAGTTGCAGCTGCAACTGCAACTGCAGGAGCATCACCAGCAGCAGCAACAGCAGCAGCCGTCGTCGTCGTCATCTATTCGCGATTCGCGTTCAATTTCACCGGATGTCACACGTTTGTCGGCCGCTGCTGCCGCCGCTGCCGCTGCCGCCGCCGCCCACTGCCAGCTGCCCGTTTTCAATCCGGCGAATTTCTATGCTGCCGCCGGCTACGCGGCTGCAGCCGATCCAGCGAACGCTGCCGCCGCCCATCATCATCACATGACAACGCTGGCAGCGGCCGCCTATCTGCGCGGCTTTCTGCCGCCCGGCTTTAGTACGCCGCACGAGTTCCGCGGCCATTTCCAGCAGCATTTCGGCGCACAGTTTGCAGGTGAGTCCAAGTTGCAGTTGCAAATGCCTCTGGCTAATTAAGCAAAATATAAAATAAAAAACGCGCGTGATTGAAGAGGAAGACGCAAAGAGATAGAGAGAGAGAGAGAGAGTGATCGAGTGAGCGAAGGCTGAGCGAGCAAGCAGATAATCAGCGAAAAGCCCCACTAGGATTCGATATTTAATCTAAACTTTGTAAGCGGTGTAGCTTCGAGTCCATGGCACATCCCAAATTACTTTTCCATAGCTAAAGTAAGCACATTACATGCATTACAGGCTCGTATATCTTGTGTGAGGGATCGTTTACGGAATACTATACGATTATATAGTTTGTAATGCAGTTGCACCACATTCCCAAGCACCCAAAAATGTGTAGTATATATTTTCGAAAAGTAATTGTGTATATATACATAAATGTATTTAAAAAAAATAGAAAGCTTTTTATATGTGCGCTTTTATGAGTTCTTCTTGGACTTGTAACATATTTAAAATACATTTTATTTTTCACTAAACAAATTGCACAGCCGATAAAAAACAAGAGTATTATTAGGTAATGAATTACATTGTGTGCATACGGAACGCATTCGGTAATGATGATGAATTAGTCAGTTGTTCGCTGCTGGGGTGTTGACCAACTTTTTCCCCTTCAAATTTGATTTTATTTATTTTTATTTTTAGTTAAGCAGGGCTTTTGTTAATGTTAAATATAGAATTGCTACAAATCGCATTGAATGAATTGAAATGTGTGCAACACCACTGCAACAGGCAGAAACAGAGCACACACACAGCGAATGCAACCAACTGGCAACTTGCAACCAGAAGGCGCAACTAATAAGCTAGAGCTGAAGCCGAAGCCGAAGCTCCTCACTCGAAAAGGGGTTGCCAGCGGAGACACATGGGCCACGCAGGCTGTGTTTTGTTTGTTCGCCTCGCTGGGCAGGCAAAATTAAAACAATAAAACGACAAATTAAACACAAGTCGTGAAGGTGGTTGCTGTTTAGGTGAGTGGTGCCGGGGGGAGGGACTGTGCGGTTGGCTAGGGTACGGACATCAACGTCAACATCAGCAGCAGCAGCAGCAGCTTATTAATAACACAGACACACACAGAGAGAGAGAGAGAGAGCGAGTGAGAGAGAATCGTTAAGTGGCTCATCACGAGAAGTGTGAAATTACACACACACTTTTATCGATGAGTTCGGTGTGTTTTGTGTGTGTATGTATGTGTGTGTGTAACGCTAATTAAGCATATAACTGTTCGCAGCTCATATAATTACGCAATTGCAATTGCAATTCCAATTTGAATCCAATTTGAAATTTGGATTGATTACCCACTCGATAATAGCTTTAATGAGCTACATGTGCACTAGCAAGGAACAGAAACAGTTCAACTTTAAAGATAGTATTTCTCAAGCAAAACAGAAGAAAGAATCGATTCTCTTCTAATGAGACGAAAAACGGAAAATTCAAATGTTTGCTTTTAAACATATCGGTTTCATTTAAATACTGTTCATTCAAAATTTTTATTATATTTCTAAAAAAAAAAAAATTTAAGTCTTGAGAGAGTCACGACTTGTTGAAATAAAAGTTTTCAGCTGATTAAAAGTAAATATTATTACAACAATTAAATGCAGAAGCATATTTGAATTAAATTTGTACATTTAAGAAATGGGAATTGAGCATTCTTTCTCTCTTTCTCCCAGCCTCTCTTTTCCTCTCTAACTTTAACTTGAGTAGCTCTCAGCTGCACTCTGCTTCTCTTTAATATGTTGGTCAATGTTATGAATTTTACCATTATTCTTTATTGTCGACTTTTTGGCTCATAGCATTTGTTAACTTATTTGCCTTGGTGGTCACGCCCACACACACACACACACACACAAGCACACACATACTCACATACTTATTGCCTATTACACAAAACTCACTCGTTCGCTCTTTCTTCTGCCATCTCTTTCGCTTGGCTCCGCAAATGTTTGTGTTGCTGCCTATTCTGACACACACAAACACACACATACTGACACACACACCAGCACACACACTTAATTTGTTAAATTTTCACACTTTACAGCTGTTGTTGTGGCTGGTTCTTCTGCCTCCTTTGTTGCCATTGTAGTTGTAGTTGTGGTTGTTGCTGCCTTCACTGTTGACCTTTCCGCAGCCTCTTGCAGCGCCTGCTGCTGCTGCCTTTGCTGCCCCGTTAAGCGTTAGCCTGCTTTGGCTGCTATTTGCTCTAGGGCCACATTTTGTCTGTTTGCACAACACAGTTTTTACTCTCTAGCTTGTGTCGTTGTGGTTGTTGCTGTTGTTGCTATTGCTGCGGGCCAAGTTGAGCTGTAAAAAAGGCAACGTCTTGTCCTTTTCTATGGACTGCACAATGGCCAAGCAGCAGCAGCAGCAACGCCTCTAGTTGTGTACAAAATAAATCGACTCGAGTGGTTAACCGCAACAGCAGCAGCAGCAGCAGCATCACAAGGAGCAAAGGGATCAGAGGGAGCAAGGGGGAGCTGGGGTTGCAGTAGCATATCCTTTTACTGTAAAATTGCTACTTTGCTGGTGGCTGGTGGCTGCCACGTTGTTATCCTTAATTTGAGTGGCCATTGAGCAGCTGAACTGGCAGGACACAACTCGGGCAGGACTTCGACTCAATGCTAGCGGGCACCATAAGGAGTTGCTGCTGCTGCTACTGCTGCTCTTACCATAACACATAGCATACTTTCTCCTCTTCTTTCTGTTTCTTATTTTAATAAATATTTACTTGAAAGTCATGGCATGCAAGTGCGAGTCCTGTGTGCGACCTGTGTGTCCTCTGTGCTGCGTCAATGTTGTTGTTATTTCTTCTTCCCGTTTTCTTTTTTTCTTCTTTTTTTTTTTGTTGCTTCTCAAAGTCAGACCAAGAGACTTGTGTTTGGGTTACGGCTCTTCAACTGAGGATCGCTGTCAGCTGGCAGCACTTGTCCCACGCTCGTTGCTGTTGTTGTTGCTTATGTAATGGCCGCAACTATTTTTCACACATTTGCGGGGCAAAAAGGGCAATGTGGCAATGTGGCAGTGGTAAATGGCCAACAGCCTGACTTGTTGTTGGCCATTTCATTGCCTTTGTCGTCGTTGTCGTCACTGTTGTTGTACATGTTGTTGTTGTTGTTGTTGTTGTTGTTGTTGTTGTTGTTGTAGCTGTTGTTATTATTATTGTTGCTGCTTCTGCTTATTGTTTGGCCTTAGTCATTGGTCATTTTGTCAGTTAAAGTGTAAAGTGTATTTGTCTTAATAGCAAATAATTGCGCACTAATTGGTTATTTAATTGGGTTGCGTTTCAAATATACTTTGTGTTTTAAGTGCTTCACATGATTTGCTAAATGCATGTTTTACATACACACACAAATCCTCAGACCAAGTTAGCTCAGTTCAGTTTTTCGAGCACGCCACATTCCTTTGCTTTACTACACTGTCTATCTAGTTTCCCTAAATCGCATTTATGTATTTATTAACCTATATATATACCACATTCCGTCCATATCAACCTTACTTTTATATATAGATTTTCACTTACCATAATACATTCATATTGATTTTAGGCCTCCATCTTCTTCTATTTCAATATATATATATTCCATGATTATCGAATATTTCTATCCCATGAGTATGTCCCACACTATGAGAGTGTTAGTAGTATTATCATTACATTACTTGTTATTCGTCTTGGGCATTAAATCATTTCGCTCAATTACCTTTTCTTTTTTAATTTTTTTTT
This sequence comes from Drosophila paracracens, assembly GCA_035044025.1. Taxonomy (NCBI): domain Eukaryota; kingdom Metazoa; phylum Arthropoda; class Insecta; order Diptera; family Drosophilidae; genus Drosophila; species Drosophila paracracens. The sequence goes on along the minus strand of JAWNMN010000400.1, from coordinate 4,625,073 downwards.
TGTGGTCTTACATCTGTCACGCGTGTTCACATAAAAAATAAAAGAACCGCATGAAAATCAATCGCTCCAATTTTGCCAACAATAAAGCATTAGAAGAAATAAAACCCAACGAAAAATATCCTTAAATTCTGAAACAAAATTTGCGATTGGCATCAGGCAGAAGAAGGAGGAGGGAGGGAGGGACGTAGGCTTAAGATGTTTGTGATAGTAGAACTCGCATTATCGCCCAGACGCACTTCCGAACCGATCAAATAAAGGCCAAGCAAAAGCAAGAGAGGTATATGTATATATATACATAAGTTGAGTGAAAGAGAGAGGAAGAAGGAGAGCGAGAGGGAGAGTGGGTGCGCATTTCCTGCCAGCACTCGGACAAAGGTAATTCGATAGTTTTTCGCACATTTCAGCAGACTAATGTGGAAATTGGTGTAGAAAATTGCTATATCAAGTGTTAATTATGTGACAATGAGTCGACCGAAAATGAGAAGCACTAAAAAATGAAATGAAAACTGCTCGAAAATTGGAGGGTAAGAATTAGGGAGGAAGGGAGACCAGCACTTAGTCTATTATTTTCATAATCATTTTTTAATTAGAAAACTACAAGTTCAGTTTTCACGAAAAACCGAACCAAACCGAACCGAACCAAAGCAAACAACCGAAACGTAAACAAATGAGAAGAGAATTTTCCCCGAAACCGAGCGCTGAGCCCGCAAGTGGCTCGACCTCAACTGCTGCATAAACAGCAGTCACAATTGGGCACTAGGACTGGAATTGGGCACTGGGATTGGGATTGGAATTGGAATTGGAATTGGGATTGTGTATCGGCGGAGGAGCATTCGAGGCAAGTGAAAGAGCCAACGCCAAATTGATGACAACAAGTGGCAAGCGTCGAAAGGAGCCACAAGAGCTATAGACTGACTGCGTCTATCGCTGGCGCTGTTCCCAACAATTGTCTACAGCCCCGCACCCCGCATCTAGGCCTTGCCTGCTGCATGATCAGCCAAAGGCAGCCACTTCAGACGGCAGCCAACTGCAGATTCGTCGTCATCATTTTCTAGGAAACACTCAAGAGCGAAGCCGCAGCAGCATGTAAACAACTGCCTGAGATTTCCCTTTTCTTTCTCGCTCCCTCGCGTGATCTACCTCCCTCTCCGTACCCCTCTACTCGAATCTTCATCTAACTATGGGTACACGGCTAGTCAGGGTTACCTTTTAAGTGGCTTTGTTCCCAGCCTTTGCCAGAAGAGACTCGATCTGCAATCGGCGATGTGCGCAAAAGACGCTGAAAGCCACAAACCGATTTCTGCATGATTTGCATTTAAAAGCCTGTTGCCAAGTGCCTGTTTTTTGGGAAAGTGCCCAAACAAACGCCAAGATGCGCTTTTTATCATTGCCACCAACATGAGCGCCACTCTTGAATGCCTAGGTATCTAGCTAGCTAAATGAGTGAAATGCTATGAAGTGAATTCAACTTTGTACACGAACTTCATCATATGAAAGCAGAACTTTGCTAAATGAAATCTTAAATTCTGAATAACTAAGAGCTTCCAATCAAAATGAGTGCATTCAAATTCGCATAGATCAGTTGCGGGTGGTTCGTTCTATGCACTCAAGGTCCACCGCAAGTTATTATTTTCGCATCAAATGGCTGGCCATGAAAATGCGTAGAGCACAGGCGTAATCAGTTCCGAGTAGCTACCCCAGGATGATGTTGACGATGATGCCTCGATGCCTCGGGAGCAGGAACTCACACTGAGCTCACTTTGACATTTTTACAGCATGTTGCGTGCGCAAATTGAATATTAAACGTGTTAATCTATTTTATGGCCACGCACAGCAGCCATCCCCATTCCCTTGCCATCCCCCGTCGTCTCCTCCCCCTCGTGCACAGATCTAAAAACTCTATTTTATTTGGCAATCGAAATTTATATTGCGATCTTGAGCATAGTTACCCGAGTAACCAGTACCAGTTACTGAGTACCAGTTACCGCATACCCGAATACTCTGGAACGGGTACGAGGCCTTTAAAAAGCGTTTGACTTTTTATTAATTTCCCTGTTGACAGCAATTTGCAACGCCACACAAATTTGTTACCACCAAAAACACACACACAAACGGGGACTGGGTCCTGGGACTGTGTCTGTGTTAAGGACTGGGACTGGGACTGGGCTCTGGGTCTAAATGTTATGTGTAACGAAATGGTCGAAAAACTTCCGCATGTGTTGATGGGTTAATAAATATTTGAACACACATACACACAACGAACACATTAAACGCCCATGTGAATAGTGAGTGTGTGCATGTGTGTGTGCTTGTACATTTTTATATTTACCGCTATTTCCGTACCCACATTTGGTAGTGTTGTAAAACGTTGTGCCCCCGAAATGGACAAGACCACAAAAAAGGGTTGTTGCTTGTTGCAAGTTAGTGGCCCATTTGAATGGCACGTTTGCTGCCACACCACGAGTGTGACACAGGAACAGGGCCAGAGACAGGAACGTGAGTTGGGGGCTGTGCAAGCAATTTTATAGCCAAATGAATTTTACACAAGGTAAATACACAATTTGGCCTGGTTTGTGATTCGTTGCGGGCTCAACGTGTCCACTTTAACTGTTAAGATGCAGACGAAACTGCAAATGGAGAGCACGTCTTGAGCTTGAAAATGGGCAATAAATGTTTAAATATATATATACAATTGAGGTAAGCTGAAGATAGATAGTGTTATCGATTATCTAAGCATGAATCAGAAACCAATGAAAGGACGCAAATCAGTCGTCCTGGCACAAAATGTAATTGCTTATAATTTACCTGCAGTTTGAATCTATTAAAGAAAGCCAAGAAATCGATAAGCTCGAAGTATTTATCGATTGCTCATATGGACGGCAAGCTCTTCAAGCGAGGAGAAGGAGGAGGAGGAGTCAGAGTCAGCCTCAACGTCCACTTATCACAACTGCCAATGCCGATTACCACTCAGAACGCTAAACAACGTCTAATTATAAAAGGCGAAATGGAAATTGGAAAATGAGAAAATTGTTTTTGAGGCTGCATAAGAACCTGTCATCCCAGACTCGCACTACATTAATGTAATGCTGCCAGCGGCTGCAAGCGTCTTTCTCCCTCTCCCTCTCCCCCTCCCGCTCCGTCTCCACCACCATCGTTCTCTGTTCTCTAAGGCTCAAGTGCGCGGGCATATAAATAATTGAATAGCCAAAGACTGCAAAGATGAAGAACAATTTCGAGCGACAAAAGGGAAAAGGGACAAAAAAAAATAAGAAAAAAAAGAATAAAGAAAAAAGCTCACTAACTACCCAATTATTTCATTCAAGTTTCACTGCTTCAGCGCAGCTGGCAACGCAGTCGGCGTCAGCGTCGCAGTCGCAGTCGGCGCTCAAAGCAAATCGCAAAATGGTTGAAGAAATGCAAGCAAGACGAAAACGCGCACACAAAATAACAACAATAAGATCTACAACAGCAACAACAATAAGCCGAGTTTGGTCAAGTGGGATGGGACACGAAGTGTGGGGTGGTGCGGGGAGAGGGTTGTATGTTAACTGTAAGCAAATTTAAGCACAGCAGAAAATCAATGGCAAGCGAAAAATCGTTGTACAGGCAACACAAGCAGCAACAACAAGCAACAACAAGTAACAACAATAACAGCGACAATGGCAAGAAGTGAAATTGGAAAATAAGCGTAACACAAAACCACGGGAAAAGTGTAGCTCGCGGCCCCATAACGTCGCATTTCCCCCAAACGCCCCAACCCCTCTGCCACCCATCGCCTAAACCCGCCACTCCCGCCAGCAGCAGCAAACAGTTGTTTGATTGCTGCCATTTAAATTGTTGTTGCTACTACTGCTACTGCTGCTGTTGTCTGAGTGGCAGCTACAATGACAAATATAAACTGCAATGAAGAAGCTATTTTGTACATCTTGGTGTTAGAGGGTAGCTAGAGGGTAATCTAATATGCGTCTGCCAAACTGCAGACAACAGACATAAATTGCAAATAATTCAAATGAAGTAGCAGTTCTGAGCCATTTCTTCTTTATATATACAACTTGAACAACCTTCAAACCAGCAACAAACAGCATTTAACACATTTGGAGAATTAATTAAATGAATAATCAGAACAACAGAACTGGACTGGATAATTCAAACTGTAACATTTAGATGTCGCTCGAAACGAAAGGACAACAAGTTGTTCATTCAACGCGATCAGCAGCAGGTTGCTTATCATATATTCTAGAACTAATTTGCCGATCCGGAATATGCTGAACTGCTAGAAATAGTTCGCTATTTACAAAAATAGCCCTTAGGCGTGGCAACATCAACAGCAACAGCTTGCTGGAGTTGGTCTAAAAGCAAATTTAATTTCGCCCAACTCCGGTTTCTCCATGTTGCACGCGGTGTGTCTTACGACATTTGGCCGCCATCTTGAATAAAACAAGGGGAATGCTGCCCGCCTCCTTGTGCCTCACTCCCTCGTCTGTCTACAGCTTTTTGCGTATTTATTACAACAGGCAAAAAAAACAGTGAGCGCAAATCGAGTTAACGAGCTAACAGCAGGGGGGGACGACGCGTGCGGGCAGCGGTAACAGTCTAAGCCCGAAAAAATTGTCTCCCGCAGCAGCAGCCATCCCCAAAAAGGCAGGCAGGCAGGCAGCAACCACCAACCAAAAAACACATGCCCAAGGAAAGCAACCCCCAAAAAAAAAGGCAGTCTGAAAAGAAGATTTTGGATTGTGTAACAACTAACAACTTAACCACCCGCCAGACGCCAGACGCAATGCTGATGTGCCCAACACCCCCTGCTGCTCCCACACCCCCACACCTATAGGAAATAGGTAGTGGCACCACCCCCTGAAAAACATTTGCGTTTGCCCACTTTTCGCTTTTGCCACTTAGCTTCTTCAACTTATTTACGTCTCCATTACAAATAATTGCGCGTCATATTGGCTTAGCTACACTTAGCTCCCAGTTGCCACCCCCAAAGAACGCCTAACCACCCCTCTCCCCTCTTGATAGCCAAGTAGCGTTGGCGCAAATAAATACGCAGCACCAGCAGAAGATGCTGTTGAAGCTGAAACAGCTCCAAATGTGGCCCCATTTTGCCTAGACAGATGGTTGGCAACGCAATCCCACATCCACATCCACATCCACAGCAACCTCCGCAGCCACCTACATAACCACCTCCACAATTCAGCTCACGATTTTCGCCACCCTCCCCTTCTGCTGTCCGTTGCGTTCTGTGTGTAAGTGTAAGTAGTAAATACGCTCGAGTATTATTAACGTAAATGCAAAATTGCCAATTTCGAGTGTATTTCCTGTCAACAGAAATTTCCATCGCTACCACTTTGCCTCGCTGCTCGCGCAGCCTCCACCTCCACCTTCTTCTGCCGAGTCCTGCTCCTCCTCAACGCGTTCAGTGAAATAAAATTAAAAGCAAAATTATCGCTGAGAGCAGGCCACAGAGAATTGCGAAGAGAAACTCTGGCACAAGGCGACCGCTTTTTTTATGGCGCCTTTTATTTTTCTTTTTACCCATTCTTTCTCTCTCTCTCTCTCTATCTGTTTCTCTCTCTCTCTCCCTCTCTCTCTCTCCCTCTCTCTCTCTCTTTCTTCCTGTCTCTATTGCTCTATTATGGGTTGGTGGCACCCGCGCGACTCATTCGCTAAATCGTCTTGTCTACGCACTGCTACAAGCGAGAAGTTTTGCACAACACCCCCTCGATGCACCCCTAACGCCTTCTGCTAGCCCTGTTTCCCTTCCGGACCGTGTCTTATATTAATATGTCTGGCAATTTCAATTTGACTTTATTGGTAATTTTAAATTTCGTCTCTCCAAATGTCTCGCAACTAGGCGCAGCTTTGTCGCATTCTTGAAACGGGAAAGGGAAAAACTCTGAGAGTGGGATGGCTAGGGATTGGGGGTTGGGTGTTGAAGATTTGGAGGTTGGATGATGTGGGGTTGGTTAGAAAGAAACGGGAGCGTTTTGTTGCCACGGCTGGCTGGCATTTATTGCAGCGCTTCAGACTAACAAACGCGAGTTAGGCATTATGCAAGCCATCCTCGTAAATGTAATAGCGAATTACTTGACGATAAACTTGTACAACAAGTGTTGTATGGGATTGCTATCGATTGAATGGACGCCAAAGATATTTCGAGTATCGACTATCGATACACTTATCGAAGCAGCAACCGATTGCATTTATGTAGCATCTCCCACTGTCGCACAACAAATTGGCAAATTAACCCATTAGAGACTGCCAATCCACCAGGCCCACTCCGCGTCTGTTTCCACCCCCCACCCATCACTTCTAGCCATTTAATGTAAACTCATTAAGCAGCATAAAGATATCGATAACCGAACCAGACAAAGCCAGTTACGCCAGCAAAATTGCTTAATTGAACAATTAATAAACGAACAAAAGAGCTACAGAAGTGGTCAGCAGCACCGAAGACCAAGGACCAAGGAGGAGGGAGTGAGATTGCAGCAGGGTATAGATTACAGTCGTAAAAGCAGAAAAGATGCCGACTCCAATATCAAATTCATTTAGGCGGAAAATGAACCTGGAAAAAACGGGAAATGAGTGAATTGAAGCTGCACATAAAACGAAATCAAATCAATGCACAAGGGCGAAACAAAGGCCAGAAGGGGCAGGGAGGCGGTGGGGCGTCGGCGGCGACAGTGGAAGTGGATGTGGAAGTGGCAGTGGCGGTCCATAGGCAAACCACAAAATATCGCATGACAGAAAATCAAGCAACTCATGGCCCCGACTTATTGACTAGGCGGCAACCAGCCCGATCCGGTTCAACTCCGTCCGAGCACAGCAAATGAAATTAGTAGCCAAAACGACTATAGGAGCTGCGAGAAAAAGAGACAGAGTGTGAGAGTGAGAGAGTGAGAGAGAGTGAGAGAGTGAGAGAGAGAGAGAGAGACGGAGAAATAAGCTCCAGACCAGACCAGACACAGAGCAAGACCAACAACGAGAGTTAGAGAGAGAGAGAGAGGGAGTGAGAGTGAGAGGAAAGGGAGAGGGAGAGGAAGTCACCAGCAGCCGACGTTAAAATCAACATCGACATCGATAGCTCGACCAAAGTGGCTAACCGTGCGTGCTGCCTTCCCCTCAGCTCCTCACCTCCTCAGCTCCCTGTTTCCCTGCCTCAACAAGTGGGCGGAGGTATTGCTATTATTTCTATTTATAAGTGTGCGAGGCAAACTGGACATTGGACAGCTGTCGTTAGCTAATTGTTAATTGATGTGTGTCTAATTATGCCCGCCAAAGTAGCCAGGCAATAAAAACAATCACAGCGACATGGCAAGAGCAACAGCAACAACAACAGCACCAGCAGCACCAGCAGCAACAACAACAACAACAACCGAATCAACAGCAGCGTAAAGTGTGCAAAATTCTCGCATCGTGACTGGCCCCGAGGCCCAGTTGAGTGTTATTATGGTTTGTTTTTTGCTATATATATACTCTGTGGCAAAGAGTGCACAGTTTAGTTAATCTATTTTAGATTTGAATACTAGTTTTTCATTTTTTAGCTTTGCTTTTTGCTGATCGATTTGTGCCCAGTGTCTGGCTTTCAGCTGCTGTGCAATATTTCAATGATGAAAAGTTTATTTCTGAAGTAGTATTTTTTCTGCTCCTCCCTTCTTTGATGCTGTGCTTTTGCCGAGTAGTTGCAAATCATTCCTATTTATCGGTTACTTGTTCGAATTCATATCTGGTTTGATCTGTTTACTTTGAAGGCAACACTTTGACTACATTTGAATCGGTTATGACAACTGAACTATTAGATATGAACATACTGATTCTCTTCTCCTTTGCTTTGTTTTCAAGTTACCACTCTGTTCCTCTACTCTGAAGCTATCCTCAGTTTATCGTTCGCCCAAAGTTTCTATTCTCTAATTAAGTTTTTTTTTTATTGCAATTCGATTCGAGAATTGAATATAGCTTTGGCAACATTAACCCCTTTACAAAGCCACAATGTGGACAAGTCACAGTCCGCAGCTGATTGAATGAGTGGCCCGGAAACTAATTTCACTTATGGTGAAAAGTGAGACCATCATTGTTATCATCATCAGCTTGCACACACACACAACGCACACACATACAGACACACACACACACATATATATATATGTATATATTTTTACTATATAATCACAATAGAACGCCCCGTGCGACACGCCTAAGCCGATTCCCGTTTAATTTGAGACCTAAACCGAAAGAGACTGAAAGAACCAAAAAAGGGCTAAACCACTTAACACCCTAACACCCTAATTGTCAAAACAAAGCGCACACGAAACATAACACACACACACACACACACACACACACACGCACACATACAAACACAAATAGACACACGAAACCAAAATCATCTTGCTGATTTCCTAGACCCGGTTCCAGTTCCCCGCGAATTCCTTGGCGAACTCGTGTCTCTGAAGAAAAGCCAAACAAAAGTGGCTAAAGAAAATATTTTGTGGCAATTTTCTGAGAAGGCAAGACATGCACAAAATGGAACTGGAACTAGAACGGGACGGGTAAAAGGACGAAGAATAACGTGCGCTTAACCCTTCGCTGACATTTGAATAAGTCCTGGCAACTTGTCAAAATCTGCGCGCTGTTGAATGAAAGGCAGGCGAGCATGGAAAAATGCTCAGCTGTCGGTAATCGTGTGCGAAAAATCTAGGTGCACAGGGGTAATAGGGGTACGGGGTACTGTGGAGGGAGGGCGCCAGGTTTTCTCTATGCATACACTGAGTTTCCTATGAAGCGAGCCAGGATGAGCTCGTCTGTTTGACATGCTCTATTGTCAGGCATTTAAGGGAAATGGGATTTGGATTTGGATTGTGAGTGTGATTGGGATCGGGTCGAATCGCGTCGAGATGTGTCGATTTCTTTCATGTGTGTCTGTGGTTAAAACATGTGTTAAGCAAGCGTCAGGAATGCGTCAAGAGGCATGCAACATGCGTGCAACTAAGCACTACTCACTCACTCAAATACAATCAAAAAATAAAAAATTCCAAAAATGTTTTGCATTTGTTACTTATGTTTTTGGCAATAGCAACGCAAATACATTGATGATTGACCTGGGATTCATCTAGGCTCTTGCGCTAACTGTTAAAGTGGGTGTGGAAAATCGGAAAAACTAAAGCAAAGTTGATATTCAAGCCTATAAGGAACTTTTCTCAACTCTGATCGCCAAGTTTCTGCAGGACAATTAAGTTGCATATAATTTTATCAATCTAATCACAAAAAAATCCTTCTCTCCCTCTCTCTCTCTCTCTCTTCAGAGCAAGCGGCCGCACGTGGTCAGGACTATGCGAGCAGTTTGGCCAATGCCAGCGGTGATGAGCAGTCGCCCAGCAAGGGAGCAGGCGCTGCTGCAGACGCCGGCGCACTGCTCAGCTCGCCAACAGCTGGCAGCAACGGACAGGCGGGCGCCACAACGAATGCCGCCAGCAATGGCGGCAGCAACAGCAATCACAGCAACAATAACAATAGCGCTGGCTCTGGTTCCGGATCCGGTACGGGTGCAGGAGCAGGTGCAGGTTCAACAGCTAGTCGGTGCTCCCCCACGGCCAGCTCGTCCTCTTCATCTGCCGCAGCCCTGGCTCACGTGCAGCATGCAGCACAGCAGCAGCAGCAGCAACAGCAGAGCGTCGGTCAGCCGACGGCTCATCATCATGCCGCACTCGCCGCCCATCAACATGCGGCGGCAGCAGCTGCGGCGGCCCATCATCATGCCGCTGCCGCCGCAGCCGTTCATCATGCACACCACGCCCACGCAGCGCACCATGCGCACGCCCACGTGCACGGACATGTGCATCATGCGCATGAGGCGGCGTTCCTTGGCGCCGGCGCTGGCGCCGCAACCAATCCGAATGGCCTGCTAACCGGCCATGGCGGTGATGTTTTGGTCGGTCCCGGTGGCACTGGGCCCGGTGGCAAGAAGAAGAACAAGCGCAGGCACGGACGCACCATATTCACCAGCAGCCAGCTGGAGGAGTTAGAGAAGGCGTTCAAGGAGGCCCACTATCCAGATGTCAGCGCCCGCGAATTATTGTCGATGAAAACGGGTCTAGCCGAGGATCGCATTCAGGTGAGAAACTTGCCACAATTTCAATGGCACGTCGCACTGCAGCCAATGCACGTGTCCATTTTTTATGGGCGCTCGTTAAGTTGGCGACCGTTTTTTATGGGGCGACGCGAAAGAGAAATCAAAAGCGGTGGCAGCTTCGATTTTGTTTCTGATTTCTGGCTTTCTGCTTAATGGCTGATGGCTGATGGCTGATGGTTGATGGTTGAGTTGCGGCACTCAGCAAGTGTTGCCACACACGACGAGCACATACACACACACAGACACACACACACACACAATGAGGGGCACACTGATTACATAATTACGAGTGCCACACACTCTGGGCGACAACACGGCCAACAACAGCAGCAACTCAACTCAAAATGAAGTTAGAAAACGTGGCAAGCGGCACTCGCCGACACTCCAAAAATTCGCAAATTGCAACAGCGGCGACAACGATCGTCACATCAGGGATTGTATCAATACCAATCCCAATCCAAATCTAAATCCTTGGCCCAGGCCCAGCATTCACTTGCAACACTTGCAATGAGCTGCAGCTGGGTCAATGCCAGCTTTTCAAAGGGGTTGCCGCCCCCTTTTCAAAACTCAACTGGCATATTCACAAAAAGCTCATAAGGGCTTATCCCCCCAAAAATGTTGCATATTTGTGTTTGTCAAACATAATTATACGCGGAACAACACTTGCAACACATCCAACGACATCCACACAAAAAATATTATAAATCGCAAAATTAAATCTGCAATGAGTATAAAAGACGGTGAATGACAATGAATGCATTCGAATTGGATAATGAATGCATTCGAATTGGATGATATGGTGGCCAATTCTTCGAGATCAACACTGTCCCATGCATAATCCCCCCGCTCTCCAAATTCATGTTGGCTGTTTGAGAAGTCGCAAGATGGCGCCCAGAATAATGGCCAAACGAGGAGGGTTATGTGGGGGTAACTGATAAGGAAGGGGGTAGGGGGTAATAAATTTAGCTTTTGCTGCGACTTTCGACGCCCACTTATGGGACTACTGGGGAGGGCGTTGTCGGCTATGGGTTGGGGGTTGGGGGTTGGCAGTAAAGCAGGGCAATGATAAAAGGAATTTCAGAGAGTTAGTGCAATGAAGTGATGAGGAGGGTGGGTAAGGGGGAGGGGGATGGGGCAGGGGAAATGGAAAGGGAAAGGCAAAGGGAAAGGGAAAGGGGACAAGCTCAGGCAGCATCAAATGAAAGCACAACAAGCCAGTGGCTGACGTTCACTTTTTTAACCTGACCTGCCCAGGGAGCGGGAGGAATATATGTGTGCAAGTGAATGCATGAGAGTGAGTGTGTGTGTGTGTGTGTGCATGCGTGTGTGTGAGTGTGAGTGAGAGTGTGAATATGTAAGTGTGTTTGTGCGCAAATCAAATTAACAAGCACAATTGGCTTAAAAAAAACGTAATACGCTCAAGTAACACGAGAATGAGAGAATGTCATACACGCACACACTTACACACACTCACACACACACACACACTCACTCACACACACACATACGCACGCATTTCAATTAAGTGCAAATATGGCGCAGTCTGCGCACAGCTTGAAAAAGCCGTTCGGCAATGGCAATGGGAGTTGTTGTTGAGTGACTGCTGATGCTACGGGGCACGGGGCGAGTAGAAGAGGGGACGGGAGGTGGATAAGGCTGAGGCAATCATTAGCAACAGCACGACAACAACGGCAAGAGCAAGGATGCGAATGCTAAAAGCGACTGACGATGAGTGCAATTTCAAGGGGCAGACACGCGAGGAGGCAGCAGCACCAGCAACAGCAGCAGCAATAACAACGACAATGGCAGCCATGCAAATACATGCAGACAACTGGTGCAGCAGCAGTACTGGCAACAGCAACAACAGCAACAACAACAACAGCAACAACAACAACAGCAAATCGAAGCCACCATTAAAAGTTTGCTTCGCTCTCTGCGTTCGCTCTCGTTGATTGTTTTTGTTTTTTTGCCTGCCGTTTTTAATTGCATTCCATTTTGTGTGTGTTGTGCCTGTGTGTGTGTGTGTGTGTATGCGTTTTCGCCCCTGTTCTTGTTGTTTTTGTTGTTTTTCTGTGATGCTGTCAGCTTGTTTTTGCACGTAACTACAAAGAACAAAGAAATATGGCCGGGCCGAAACATGTTTTCTGCTCTCTCGCTAGCTCTCTCTCTCTCTCTCTCTCTCTCGCACTCACACGTGTACAAACAGGCAGCTTATGTCTCTTGCTCTCTACCTCTCTCTATCTCTCTCTCTCTCTTGCTCTCCCTGTCTTGCTCTCGCCTTGCAATGGCCGGCAGAGTATTCCAGAACAATCAGCCAAACTCGACCAATTTTTAGCTGCTGTCAAAAGTCAACGAATTTGACAGGCGACAAAAGCGTCGACATCGCTTTAGCTAACACTTTCTAATGAGCTTTGCTGCGCCAATGAATTGCTGCCGCTTGTTTGTCGCCTGTGCAACATTTTGTGTGTTTGCTTGCGTAACAAGGCTGACAGATACAGGGCAGCCAGATAGCCAGACAGTCTGACTATCAGTCAGCTGGACAGCAGGCATTGTTTTGCTCACACAGGAATTGGCCCTCAGGTTTTGACTTAGTTCTTACTCCGGCGCTGCCTCATTGTTGCTCTGCTAATTTAAACCTGCTCTTTTCCACATTTTTGAGTACACTACACAAAAAAAAAACAAAAAATACTTTGAAATACACAACAATGCAAATCATTTGCGAATGCATTAAAAACGCATTTCGTTATGCACTCCACCGCCTGTTGCAATTGCCCCATCGAGTTACAATAGGAAATTCTCTCAAGGAAGCCGCATTATTTCAGCTCAAGCACCAATACTTTAATACTTTTTTCAAAAGCAGTCAATTGCCAAGAGCCAAAAAAAAAAAAAAAGAAACAGAAAAACAGAAACGGCGTTTTATAATCGATTAATATTAATTTCCAATCCAAGGCAGAAAGCCTAAGCAAATTAGTCATTTGAGTTTCCATTATAAATTTATTGATTTCAAAAGACAAACGAATTTTTCGTTCACAACTGATGATAAATCGGGGATCTACAGAGAAAGTGAAAACAACATTTAGGTTTTTCAAATATCATATTTTATATCGATTACATATATATATATTTTGAAATTAATGATACTCATTGTCTGTCTCTTGGTCGATAATCGATAGCAATTCACTGAAGCGCTAAGGCCCGATATAATTTCCTTTTGCTTTCGTCACTCGCTCAGCAAATAATTACGCTCCCTTCCCTTTCCTTCCCTTCCCTTCCCTTCCCTTCCCTTCCCTTCCCGCATAACTTGCAAAAGTGTAACAAATGCTTTGCATTATTTTTCGTTGCTTTTTTTTTCTCTTTTTTGTGCGCATAATTGTTACTGCTCAGCGGCGCTTGCACAATAATTATACACTTTACACTGAACACCCCTACCCACCCCACCCCACCCCACCTCACCACTCCCCTACGCCAATTCCCTTATTTTTGCTTTTCGCGAAGCAGTTGCTGCGTTTTTAATGAGCTGTTAATACACACTCACACACACACACACACACCGTGCGGAGAAATACTGTTCAAAATTATAATGCATAATTATGTAATTAACATTTAAACAAAAGAGGTTATGGCTATGAAACAAAAGCATTACACAAATTGCAATTTGCATATTTGGTGCGCTTTGCACATCATTGAAACATACACATAAAAAAAAGCAAATGATATAATAACTGCACCCGATATAAACATTATTTGTAAACTACCGAGAGATCGGGCTGATAACCGATGGACAGACCCATGATAAGTACAAAGCAGTTTTGGTTCGATTCTAATTGTTTCTGAATGCCACAAGATAATCAATAATAATACATTTTGTAAAATATCCTTTTTGTTCAGTCATTTTTTTTTTTTTTTTTTTTGATGGTATCTGGCATAAAACTAGTTAGCAAATGATAAATAAAAAGCTTGCGCGTGCCGCACTTGTTAGCATTTGTGAAACCGTGCCCCCCACCATCGCCCATGGGCCAACATGCAAACGTGCAACAACAACAGCAAACTACTGCAAACACGCCAAACAACGCTGAGCACTGAGCACTGAGCACTGAGAACTGGGCGCACTTTAAAAAGTCATTTATCAACGCATTAGCAACACTGATTGAGTCCAACCCCGCCCACACGTTGCCTTGTTGCGTTGTTGCTTGTATCTGGAGTGAGGGGTGTTTGTCTGCTGTTAAGTGTTGTCAACTCAAGTAGATTTAATTTGCCATGTTTTCTGCTGCTGTTCCCCGCAATCCCCCCGTTTTTTGTCACGCTCCGTGTTTGCCTCTATTTTTGCGATCTCAAGTGCAACATGGCAAACAACAACACGGCTAAACAACTGTAAATGCAAATGTTGACATCACACCAACAAACAACAACCAACAAACCCCCAACCACCCCCCCCCCCCCCCCACCCTCTCCTGGCCGCGTGGCAAGCAAGAATTTAATGCGACCGCCGCCGACTTCTATTTTTATGGTCCGCAGAGAATTGCGGCACATGCTGCATGCCCCTGCAAGCCGAGACCGAATCTCAATGAGAAACAACAACCCTGGGAAAGCCTGAACTTTTCACAACAGCAGATTAAGTTGTCTCCTGGGACAAGACCCAAACACGACCACACCCCACCCGGGGAAGCGCACCCACTTTACAAGTTGTCTGTGAAATTGAAAATTGACCGTTTAATGTACGACAAGAAAGAAAAGCTGCTTGCAACATTTTGTGCCACTAATAAGTACTCGAAAATCAACGCGTGGCACTCGCAACTCACAACCTGATAAATTGTGTGGATTTAGAAGGGATGGGGAAGGGGGGGATGGGCGGAGTAGAGCGGGGTCTTGGCATTTCTTAAGCAGCGACTGTCTGTGCGGGTTGCGTGACAAGTGCCGTTCCAGCTAAATCGGCTAAAACGGCTAAATCGGATCAGACGGCGACGAGAACAGTTTCCAAAAGCAAACTACTCCTCCTTCTCTATTCTCCTGCTCTTGCTCCGCTTCAGTTGTTGTTGTTGTTGTTTTTATGGCATTTAATTTAATTAGTTTTGTCCATTTTGCTGTGCTCTATACGGACACACATATCCTTGGACCCTTATCCTTATCTGCCAATTTTGCTTTAGCCTATTTTTTTTTTGTTCATCCTATTTATGCGTAATTATCGCATTTGCACTAATGAAATTGTTGCTGTTTGTTGAGCGGGTAAGACAGCATTACGATGGTGTCTGTCTTACGGCTCAATAAGAGCTTCTTTGCTATATCCTTGATACAGGACCTCAACTTATTTATTTTACTATTTTACACTTTACCATTGATAAATGATGAAATCAAATAACCGATTGCATTAAGGATCGGAGTAAATAAAGATGAACAGATGACAGAGATGCAAAGCAATCCAAAGCTCGACAGGATAAGAAATTTTATATATGTAAATAGTAAATGTATGTGTGTGAGATTTAGCAGTGTGGCTTAATAATGGGTTTGATCTGATCTATCTGATCAAATAGGACTGATGAGGACAACAGCCTTACACAATAATATTGTCAGAGTATTAATGATGGCATTTGGCTCGTTTGATTCGTTTCAGGTGTGGTACCAGAATCGCCGGGCCAAGTGGCGCAAAACGGAAAAGTGCTGGGGCCACAGCACCAAGATGGCCGAGTACGGATTATATGGGGCAATGGTGCGGCACTCGCTGCCGCTGCCGGAGACAATCATCAAGTCGGCCAAGGAGGATGAGTCTGTGGCGCCATGGCTGCTCGGCATGCATAAGAAGTCCCTTGAGGCCGCCGAGCTGCTGAAGAGCGACGAGAGCGACAGAGAGACGCCCACCTCGGATGACACAAACACCTCCTACTCGGCGGGCAGCACACACAACTCGCCCATCTCCAGCTTCTCGATCTCGCGCCTCCTGTTCGATGCACCTCCGCCGCCGTCAACTGCCAGCGGCAAACAGAGCAAGCACGCTGCCCACGCTGCCGCCCATGCCCATGCCCACGCCCACGCCCATGCGCACATTGCGGCGGCGAACGCTGCCGCCGCTGCCGCTGCTGCAGCGCATCATCATCATGGGGATGCCGCGGCTGCCGCTGCAGCGGCAATGCATGCAGGCATGCAGCATCATCATCACCATCACCATCATCATCAGCAGGGGGCGGCGGCGACAGGCGGACAGCAGCAGCAGGCACATCACCACCAGCACCACCCGTACAACCAGCAGCAGCATCTGCACCACCTGCAGCAGCTACAGCAGCAGCAGCAACAGCAGCAACAACAACAACAACACCAACAGCAGCAGCAGCAACAGTTGGCTGAGCAGCAGGCTGCAGTCGAGCGACGTCAGCAGCAGCAGCAGCAGCAGGCGGCGGCGGTGCAGCATGCGATGCACTTGCACCACCACGGCACCACCGCTGGCTATGCCGAGGCAGCTGTGGCCGCTGCCGCTGCCGCCGCAGCTGTTGCAGCCGCTGCGAATGCACGTAATGCAGCCGCAGCGGCCGCCGTCGCTGCCGTCGCCGTTATCGATTCCGAGCCGGAGGAGGAGAATGACGAGGACGAGGACATGGACAAGGATTGCGATGCGGATGTCGATGGTGACGTCGATCCCGATGCGGATGCCGATCTGATCAATGCAGATGTCGAAGCAGACGCCGACCCCGATGCAGACGCCGACGGCGATGGCGATGGCGAAATAGATATTTGCGACGACGACGACGAGGAGGAGGCGGCGCAGGCGCAGGCGCTGACGCACCAGCAGCTCTTGCTCAAGGTCAAGCAGGAGCAGGCGAACGCAGGCGCTGCCGATGGCAGCAGCAGCAGCAGCAGATGAAACATGTACATCGATGTGTTGTTCTAAACGAGTCTGGGATGAGGCGACACACACATTCACACGCGCACACAACTACACACACACACACACACTCTCACTCACACTTAGAAACATATATATATTTATTGAGCATGATCGCAGGCAACGAGGGGTGGCGAGGGATGGGGTGGGGCGAGCGGGCTGTCCAAAACTCGGCAATGATACATTTCTAAGCATAATTCTAATAAATTAATTAAATATTTAAATCGACAACAATTTTTTTCATATACTTAAGGCACCCAAAAAAAAAAAAAACAACTAAAACAAATATAAAAAAAAACACACCCACACACACACAACACCCATTCAATATACACAATAATATTAATATGAATACTTCATTTTTTTTTTTTTTTTGTGGTATAATGTATATATTAAATTATTAAACAAACGATCAAACCTTAATTATAAGATGCTAAATGAAAAAAAGAAAAACACACACAAAATATGCTATATGTGATTTAATTTAGTTTTTAATTCTATTGCAAAAGCACCAGAACAAAACAAAAAGGAAGTAAAACAAAAAGGCTTTTTATCGTTTTAAGATAACAATTTTTTTTGTGTATTTTTTTTTTTACATACTATATAATTTTTTTTTTTTAATTCTGCTGTTGTACCCAAAATGTACTCATAATTGACATAATTAGTAATTATCGATTATTGATCTTATGCATTGGCATCCACAGTTCTGTTTAGATCATATATCAGTATATATATATATATATATATATACTGCACATACTGCCGCAATTTAATTTGAAACAGATGTTTTAAGCAAAAAGTAGCGCAGTTTCGGCCATGCCGAACTTGAAATACCCTTGCAGACACCCATTGCGATTATCTCATATGCTGATTTAAGCCCAGTGATTCCTAATAGTTAAGTTGCTAACACTAAGCCGTAGTATCCAGTTTCACGTTTGGAGTCTCCATTTTTTCAATCATTTTTTTTTTTCTCTGATTTGAGTTTTTTTCTGATCCAATCTATTCTTTATCATTTGAAAAACGGTGTCTAAACATTAATTTATTTGTACAAAAAAATACTTTTGCGAGCATCAATCTGCAACGATTCAAGTACTTTCAAACAGATATAAAATGCACAAAAACTCAGATGCTTAGACACTAGTAATGTTCAATTTATAAATGCCCTCTGCAAGGGAAAACTCACTCACTCACACTCACACACACACACACACACACACACACACACACACACACACACACACACACACACACACACAAGCAATAAATGCAATACAAAATGAAAGACAACATCTGTATCTGAATCAAAAACAGAAAGAGAAATCAATTGTAGACTTTATATATGATGCATCATCAACTTGATGAAATTATTTAATAGTTACACACACACACACGGATACACACACACACACATTTATTTGTCTCATGACTTTTTTGTAAGCTTATTCGAAAATATGACATAAATCAAATTGGGGAAACATTAAAAAAACACACACACAAATTGTTTAGCAAGTAATAAACAACAACCACAAAAACAAAATGCAAATATACAAAACAGAAATAAACATAAATATATATGGAAGTTAGATAAAATAAAATCGCAAACATACGATATAAATACAACTTAATTACAAATATTATTGTCTCTGATTTTTCGTTCGCTCTTTGAATAATATTTTTATTATTATTTTTATAAGTAATTGGTTTCCTAGGCTTGCCTAGGATGTTGGAAGGACACTTATTTTTGGAGACCACATAAAAAAGTAACATTGATTGGCGTTGAAACCTTTCCAGGAATCGACAAAAAAAATCTGGTCAACCGGTCAAGAACATCCAAATCGTCTTTTTTAGATTTACGAGTGAGAAACAAAATTTAAATATTGACTTTGAATTTAACGGTTTAGATTTGTATAACAGTTAAACAGCGCCCCTTTTGGTCATTATTATTTAAAAACTCTGGCATCACAAGCTATAACTTACAGTACTTGTGTAGTAGATGGCGCTATTTGACATTTGTCGATAGGTAGCGCAAATTGGCGTTTGTCTATAGGCGGCTCTATTTGGCGTTTGCCGCTATGTGGCGCCGCCGGCAAGTGTTTATGTTCTATTTAAATAAAACAGTAAATGGGTAGTACCTGGGGACCCGTTTGGCGTAGAGCGTTAAGCGTCGTGTTGTGTAGGCAACTAAGTAGCAGACCCAGGTTCGAATACTACTACCCCGTGACAAAAGATTTACGGTTGATAGTTTTTCATATTCTTTCATTCCTCCCCCCTCCCGAAAATCACTAGAAAAACAAAAAACCCCTAACGCCACGCGCCGTTTGTGTTCATAATTGCACAATGAGCGTGCCAGTGTATGAATATATACATTGCATAGGGGGGATATTAAAATAAAATTCTTCGCAGGAAGCCGAGAAAAGTCGTTGAATTCAAAATTTCTAGACTCTCGGTGCCAAATGAAACGAGAAACAAGTTTTTTGTTTATTTATTATATTTTATTTTTTTATTTATTGTTTTTTGCACTGTCCGTCTGTATGAACACGCATTTTTTTCGACACCCCAACAGACTTGAAACATGGAATATATACTGGTCTGTGCCCGCGTCAGACAAATAGTAAAAATTTAAGTGATACGTCCATTAGGTGGCTGGGAAATAGTTAAAATCGTCATTCGTAAATTGATAAAGCCGCATATCTCCCACAATTTGAAAGCTACAGTCCCTAAATTTGGTTAGTAGATTGTTGCCGATGTTATTCACAGATTGGCACCACGCCCATCTCCGACACCAGGCCCTAAAAATTTTAAATGGTTATATCTTCTGCAGTTTTTGAGTTAGAGCCGTCAAATGTTGTGGGTATATTACTGGTAGCCTCTAAGACTGATGGCCACACCCACATGTGCGCTTGTAAGCTAGAGTCACCAAATTTTGAAAGTACCTTACTGGTAACTCCCACGTTTCCCCCTTTCAATACAATTATTGTTGCCAGCCAATGTTGTTGTTGTCGCCACAGTCACAGCGCAATCTTTTCTTTTCTATTCCTCAAAGGAAACGCCAGATTCCCATTCCCATTCCGAGTTCGGTTTAACATCTACTATATTTATATATATATATATATATATATATATATATATACCTCAAAAGTACAGAGATTATACAGAGCAACAGTTGGGGCTATTGTCAATTGGTCAACATTTTTACTGGGTATACAAATTAAATACAGTTGCATATATGAACTCTGCTTGAAAATACATTGCTTTTGAAAATCGGCTCAGTTTTTTACAAAGTTATGGTTTTGAAAAGGTTTGATTCATGGCCCCAAGACAAGAACTTATCTTTCAAGCAACAGTTCCGATGGCAACATTGGTAAGATTCTTGCTAACAAGGATATTGGAATGAACAGCAGAAAAATATCAATTAAATTAAGTCGATCGGCATCAGTAATTGATGAGATGTTAAAATTATACGGCATCTAAAATTCTATTTGATTTAAGGTTATATATATCGAAACATAGTCCCTCATCAGTACCGGCATGGTCAGTGACTTCCACCACCGTGCTGGGCGAATGCTCCTTCTCGCTGGCATCGCTATCAGCGCTGGAGCGCGATGCGTTCGAATCGCTCTTCTCTTCTCTTCACTGCATGAGCTGTTGTGCTGCTGCTCTCCTCCTCCTCATCCACGGACACGGGGTTGTGTGCTTCGCCCATTACATGTGGTCGCGGTGGTCTAACTTCTGTTTCACCCATCGTCTCGTTGCCTTGCTCCATCGACTGTTCCGCCGCATCGGCAAAATCGCCAACATCGCCATCGGATCCCTCCGTTGAGCCGCTGAGATCGAGGCTAGCATTCAGCTGGACGGCCACATCATCGACTGGTCGACTGTGTCCTGGTTTGTCGCCAATTTCGTAGTGATTGCCATCGTCTGCTAAGGTCTCGGCATATCCGGGCATCAGTTTCGAGCCTTTTTCAGACATTGTATGTATATTTGCTTTGATTTCACACTGAATATAGATGAAGCATATAATGTTGCAGCGGCAGCACATTGCCCAAGTAACCGATGAGCCGCAGCACCACCAAATATATCAGTACGGAGCCATAGGGCAAAGATAATTTCAATGACTTAGTATTGGGCTTGAGGGCAATAGTTTCCTGCGATGATCGAGTGTGGACCATGTGAGATAGGCTTTGATGAAGCTGCAGGCGACAAGCGCGACCAGTGCTGGCATATAGTCGCCAATTGATATGTAGCGATCACTGTGCACAATTACGTAGAAAAAGAAACTCTGATGAAGCCGCTCCAGCAAATTGTTCAGATTACGCGCAATGCCCTCGATAGTCCTTAAGTGTGGCACAGCTGATGAGGTGGGATTGCTTTTTACATTGGAGTTGGTAACACGCTTCGCAGCGGATATGGTTAGGGCATCGATGCGATAGCGATGAAATAGTCCATGATTACCATTGGGCACACCCGACGATTGCGTCGCAAGCATGGCCAACATATGGCGCAGATTCTGCTCGAAGTTTGATAGGCTGGAGCGACGCATTTTGCGCGGCGTCTGCTTGTAGCCCGAGGTGACGCCCTGCGCTGCACCAAGTTGAACATATCCAGATTGGGCAGCTTGCCATAGAGGCCCTTAATCTTGACATCAACATAATCTACATTAAATTTAGTTAAACATTTATTGTTTCAAGTTAATTTTGCGAATTCTCATACCAATTTCCAGATCCTGCACTTCAATATTTACCGCCGCTTGCTGCAAGCCAGCACGTGCCGGTAAATTTTTACATATGAATTGGTGCTGTCTGGTGTTCTGTCGCCGTCATGGTAGGCCTCCAGCCAGGCCTGCATGCCCAGCTCCTCCTACTCGGCGACCAAAAATATCAAATCCTTGGCCCAATAGTTTTTGCCTGCAATGCGCAAAACTCCTGCCAATTGCCATCTATATAAATGTCACATATATCTATTGCTACTTACGCCTGGCAAAATCGGCCAATGCCAAAAGCAGCTACATACTGGGTGATATTTCGACATGCACCGAGCTGGGTGCACGATAAGGCGCCGAGAATACAATCCCTTCTGTGCATCCAATGCGCGGAGCACGCAATATGCCGTAGATGATTTTGCATTGGAACTCCTTGCCGCCGCCGAATGGATAACGCACCGAATAGTTAAGTGTGTGCGTCTCAAGGCCAAACTCAGCCAAGATCCAGGCGTGCGGCGTCGTCGATTGATTCGCGCTGCAACTCCTCCAGCAGTTGGACGGCCAGTCGATTGGCATCTATGCGTATCTCTGGATACAGCAGACCTGAATCCAATCAATATATACAAAATATGTATATTTATTTATATATGTACTAAGTATTACAGCGCTACTCACCTGGTTGAATTCTGGCAGGGCAACTCATAGAAATCAGACCACGCCCGCTGTGTAAAATGCGTTGCAGACCATGCGGACATGCTTCGCTAGATTGTCCAGCAGGTTGTTATGCGTCGGCAGCGATGGATCAGCGATGGACAGCAGATCCATTGTTCCAGGCACTTGTTTCCATAAAATAACATCAACAACAAAATTTAACCGGCACAGCTAGGGCTGCATTAACATTAACAAATGCTATCGATAACTGCGATCAGCATGCAACCAGGGCTACACAACCATATGTACATTGCTGTTGGTTTTGAGATCCCATTCGCTTGCTTATTTTATATTTTTATAGTTACAAATAAATATATATTCTTATGAGCAGATTAACACAGATATAATTCCGATATCGTTTTTTTTCCTTTGTATTCTTAATCAATGTAATCCATTTTTTAAGTTAGAGTAAATTAATTTGATTGCCTCCTTCAATTTAGCTAGTTAATGCAATTTGTGGGCTTTAAAAAAAAAAAACATTCATGGGATGGGGTTATTAATTAATTACAAGATCTAATTTTGCGCATAGATTAAGCCTGTATTTTTTAACTTAGTCTTAAAGTTCACATAAGCATCATATTTCATGTACATATATGAATTTTGTTTACGCTGTCATCTTTTTGAAAGCTTTATTTTCCAATACAACAAAATAATAATACAAAGTTATTTCAACTAGGTTATATAGTTTATTTCCAATATATATAGTGAGGTTAGAAGCCAACGCTTAGCTTATAGCTAACGATTGATAAGCGAAATGAAGATTTGAAGCCACCGCTAAATCTTCTAAGCAACGATTAGCTGCAGCAGCCGGCATATCCGCGAACGTCTTTTATCCAGAGAGCGCTGCACCAACGCCGGCTGTTGCAGCTCAAATTGCACCTAACATATTGGGTGGATATCTAATTAGGGCTAACAATAAGCTACAATAAATTCCAGTAGATAAACAATTCATAGTTAATTCAAAGTTCTTTGCTGCTGCTGCTGCTGCCAACAAATTTAATATAAATCCGTTTCATTTACGGTGGTGAAATGGTCGGCACTGGCCTTGCATCTGGTTTCCAGCGCAGATAATTCAAATCGATGGTTAGTTTGGGCCGTCTGAACTGTGGCAGCTGGAGATGATCATTGATGGTTTTCGGGGTGACACAGATGACATTCTGTCCCTTCCAGTATTTGATCATCTTCATGGACTGCAGGGTGTAGATGATGTCGTCATGGGTGATGCCGCTCGCCTCACTCAGCTCCTTAATGGTTGTCTGCTCCGCCGAGCAACAAGCCTTCATCAGCTCGAGCAGCGTATAGGCCCAATAACTGCGATAACTCAATCGTCCCAGGTCCGACAACGGCTTCTCGGGGCTGCCAATGACGCCCTCTTTGCGGGACAGCTCATAGCTGAACGCAATCAACAGTTTGCCATAGCCCTTGCGCTGATGCGGCGGTAGCACCAAAATACATGCCACATTATTATTATCGGGAGAGAATTTCTCCTTGGAGAAATAGCCGACAATGTGATAGCCCTCCTTGTCGATCTCACAGAGTATATAGAAATAGAATGGATCCATATCGAAATAGAGCACTTTGTGATCCAAAAATAGCTTGGCCATCAGACAGAGCAGTTGGCAATACAGCGAATTCTCCCGGCCATTTACCTCAAAGATGGAAAGTGTGCCTTTGCGATAGATCTCCCGACCAGGCGGACGCCGCTTCTCGCAATCATACAAATGAAAGCTGTAACTCTTCTCCAATCGCATATATTTCAGGCAATATTCGCACACATATAACTTGCGTGCCTTGCCGTACTCCTCCGGAAATGGACTGAAGTACCACGTGTCTATCTCATAGCATCCGAAAATCAACTTGTCGATATATTTGATTTTGGTTATCTGCTCGTGCTCCTTCTCCAGTTGGGCCTGCGAGGCCGTGAGCTCCGCATGGCTCTTTTGGACATGATTGATTTCGTCGTAGCGGCGCTTCTGATAGCGTGTCATCTTCCGGTCACTGTAATCGTAGCGATTATTCTCGCATGCCGACAAATAGTAATCCTTGTAGCCCTGCCGCTTGGCACGTGCCAAGGTGCTGCGTAAGCCGCTCCTCAACGATTTGGCGCCGCTGCTGCAGCTCGGTTGATCGCAGGGCGGCGTCGATGGCAGGCTGGTCACCCTAATGCCGCCCAAATCATCGGCATTATCGGAGATGCGGTGCCGACCCACCCAACCGTCGAGGCGCCGATTGAGACCCACATAGTGTACATAATACTCGTTGGGCGAGTTGCCGTTGTCGGTGATGCGTGACTGTAGCACTTGACCGGCGTGTACTGTGCCATCAGTACGTCGTATATAGTATATCTTGTCGGAATGCTCATTGATTTCGATCTTCTTTAGTGGCATATCGGAACCATCCGAATCGGTTCGCTCTGTTGCCGTTGCCGTATCCACTGAGCTGGCGTCATTTTCTATCAAAAGTACATCATCATCGAGATCGTCATCATGATCATCGTCTTGATCATAGTCTTCATCTTCATCGTCGTCATCATCATCATCATCATCATCATCATCATCATCATTGTCTTCATCGTGCTCGTCGTCTTCTTGCTGATTATTCTGCTCGTTGTCTAGCTCCCGTTGACAAACGTCAATCGGTTCGTTCTCGTCATCAGCAGTGCTGCTCTCATCCGCGCTGCTGCCGGAGATGCTCTCATATTGGCTCATCGCTTGAAAATCCAGCTTTTGTCGCGGATCCCTTGGCGCCATACCTGGCGACGGTGCTCGATATTCTTCGTCGTGTTGTTGTTGTTGTTGGTGATACATCTGCATAGTAAAGGCGTAGCGACTGCCTGTCAATATATCGATTGACTCTTCGCCATCATCTGTGGGTGATGCGGGTGTATCGGGCACATCCACTTCCGTATCGTCTTCTATCTCAATTTCAGTGTCTTCATCAACTTCTACCTCGGCATCTTCTTCAGTTTCTCCCTGCACGTGATGCTGAGCATGCAAATTGGTCAGCATCATTTGACTGGGTGTCTCTTCAACATTCACAACTGGCTCGGAGGCAGCATACCTGAAACCCTCATCAGTACTGGCAAGGTCAGTGACATCCACCACCGTGCTGGGCGAATGCTCCTTCTCGCTGGCATCGCTATCAGCGCTGGAGCGCGATGCGTTCGAATCGCTCTTCTCGCCGCTGCATGAGCTGTTTGTGCTGCTGCTCTGCTCCTCCTCATCCACGGACACGGGGCTGTGTGCTTCGCCCATTACATGTGGTCGCGGTGGTCTAACTTCTGTTTCACCCATCGTCTCGTTGCCTTGCTCCACCGACTGTTCCGCCGCATCGGCAAAATCGCCAACATCGCCATCGTATCCCTCCGTTGAGCCGCTTAGATCAAGGCAAGCATTCAGCTGGGCGGTCACATCCTCGACTGGTGTGCGTCCTGGTTTGCCGCCTATTTCGTAGTTATTGCCAACGTCTGCTAAGGTCGAGTCTTCTTCAGACATTTTATGTATATTTGCTTATTTCACACTGAATATAGATGAAGCTGAAAATTTTTCCAATTATTTCATTATTTATTTACACCAATTTAAAACTTTTTCAGCACTGTTTACCTGTCGCCTCATATTTCTCTTTCGCTTTGTAATTTGGCGATGGCACTGCACTGACTACTTGGTGGCATCGATTAAATGTAAAAATATCGATGACGTGGTCCAATAATAAGTGCATTTTACAATTTATTAATATGCATAATAAGTAAATTTGGCCATACAAAAGAAAATTAAATCATTTACAATGCTAGGGAGATCGTTATTTTATTAATACTTTTAATTTATTATTCTGCTCCGATCAAAATGTGAGCTCCCAATTTAGCGATATCGATAATAGTGTTGATAAACGCCAAAAGCCTTTTTTAGTTCAGCTGTCTGTATGCCAACAAATGTACAGCTGTATACGCGCAAATACATATTTATATATTTAAGTACACATACATATGTATATCTTGTCTGCTCATACTTGATACAGTGTATCTGCCGGTCGACTCTTGCTTACTTTAAGTGTCATGTTTATACCAATGCCAATGTATGTAACAGGCAGAATTAAGTATCTCCGACCCCATAAGGCATATATATTCTTAATCAGGATCAAGAATCGAGGCGATATAGCCATGGACCATATCTGTATGAATTGGATTTTGGAATATAGGCATTCCGGCGCAGACCGAATTTGCTTTATTCTTATCGATAGCTGTTTTCGTTTGTCAAATATCGGTACATTTTGATTGCCGATAGCAATAATTGCTACAATCTTGTTGTAATTAAAACATAATATGCATATGCATATTACTGATCAACTGCTCAAATTTCATCAAAATCGTCTAGAAACACTCAAGTTATAGTTTAAAATATATCATATTAAGCTCATTTCTATCAGCAGCGTCAATATGTTTGTGTGTATTCTGCAGAGCCCTGTTACCTACGATTGCTTGTACGTATGTGTGTACTGTATGTAAGGATGTGTGTACGTCTGTATGTAAGTATGTATATACATGCGTTTGTCACCAGTCCGTTAGAATCAGTTCGGGCTTGTGAATAAATACATGCGCTGCAACTGTTTTATTTTTTCTTCTCATTTTTTCTAAACGAAATGGGTGCATTTGACATTTGTGTGCCAAACTTTTTGAAGGGGAATTTTGCAATAAAACTATAAAATATTTAGCAGCTGGGTACAGGGTATATCGTAGTCGAGCTCGACTATAGCAATCTTATTTTCTTTCTTTTTATTGAATTGCATGACCTACCGTAAGTTAACCCATCGCAACTGTATTTACAGCTCAACTAATTTTCATAAGCTTTCCCGACTTTTCAAAGTTAATTATAATGAACAATACAAATTGAATAACATTTAGTTTGGCCCTTGCGGTTACCTGGCCCATTACATAATGTGACCTAAGGTTAACTCGAACTCTCGTTGCATGAATTTGGGGCGGAATTCAATGGACTGTTAACAGAACGCAACAAAAAAAAAAGGCTAAAGCATTTCGACAAACAAAGTAGGACTACTTTCCATTTCATCGGTTTTAATCTCAGCAAATGAACATGTGCTCCAAGTGGTAATACCCTATACCAGGGAAAAATTAAAAAACATAAAAAGTGAATGTGAATGTGAGGCTGTTGCAGCTGGTGCTATATACACACATACATACATATATAGATGCTATGATACATGATAAATGAAATGTTTGCTCTTTCTTTGCATTAACACCCCGCTGAGATTAACCATGAAGACAACTGGGTGAGCCCGACAAGAAAATGCCCTGCACTTAACTTTACCTTTGATTTGTTGACATATTCTCGAAATTTGAAGATGGTGCTAAGTCTTCTTGTACCTTTAATGCAATTATAATTTCAAATTAAAAGCAAGAATGCGCTAATCGAGGGCAAATTGTTAAATAAATACTAGGCTTTAAGACTGTGATCGAAAATCGATTTGTATTGATAGTCGTGAAATGAAAACTTAAAAACTTGATATTATGCTAGAACTAATATACAACATTTGGAGTATCATTTGTAGTTCTTATAGTCTCAGAGCTCCGCGTGTTCATACTTTACGGGGTAGGAAATCGTTTTTTTATTCTACACTCTGTTATTTAGCCAAACGTTAAACTTAATTAAATAAACCTTAAGATCAGAGATAGAACCGTAACCAATAAAGCTGGCATATTTAAGTGCAGATCAGTAAAGTGAAAATAATTTAATATTGCAAATAAATTCTCAAGATCGTATAGATACCCAATACACTGATACTTATAGATCCCAACTCAGCTTATCATATATTACTTCGGATCATTTACAGGGTATGCAAGACACTGTAAGACTCATAAATAACAACAGTAATAAGTGGCCTTGCGCCTGGGGGAAAAAAACGTCGGGTGGCAAATGAGTGTAACAACCACAAAATCAACAAAAACAACACCAAATTATTCATTTTAACAACTCTTTGTAAGCAATTATGTGGTGTGTGCAAGGTGCATGCCACAGTTTACAGGTGCGTGAGCATGTGGCAAGTAGCTAAGTGGCGATCAATTTAAATTTGTTGTCAACACTTAACCTTGTGAAATAAATAAAAATAAAAAAACTAACAAAAATACATAATTTAACCAATCTTTTGTCTAATTGAATGGCCATTAACAAAAGCGTTCGCTATTTAACAAAATATCTTTTGCTTTTTCCAGCTGGGCATTGTTAGAGCTGTAATATCGGCTTAACGCTGGCGTTAAATAATCTAATTTATTGCGATTGGGGTCGAGGGGGCACGAGGGTGCGGCTATTGTGCCTCAACAAATTGGCTGGCACACAAAAGTACTTTTTATTTGTCGATATCGGATTTATTTATTTTGACAACAAGAAAGAAAGAAAGATGACAACATTCAGCTCAAATGTGATGCAAGCGCGGCTTTTGTTATCGATATCAAGTGGAAAATGTACATTGACAAAGAGGCCAAACTTTGGGTCCTGTCGTATTGCAAAGGGACACATTTGAAAAAATTATTCAAAAATATTCTTTCTGCATTTTAGTCTTGTACTATTACGCGAGTGAAAATCGATCACGACTCAACTGTCATAGTCCTTGCAAGTATGGTATAGGGTATTTGCTAGTTGGGCACATTCGAATGATTGTGTGTTGTAACCTCAACAAATTAGAATTTGCCAAAAAGGGAATAATGATATTGGGCAAAAGTATGTAATGGGCAAAAGAAAGCATCTCCGATCGCATAATCATAGTAAAAGTTTTCCTTTACCAAGCGCAAATCAAGTTTGTGTTATCGAGATTTCGATCTATATCGATTTTCGAATAAAAGCTCCATTTCTTAAAGTATTGCTTTCCAATTGATATATAATTTAGCACAAAGTACAATTTAATTGTCTACTGATATCAAATATCTGCAGTGCAGAAGAGTATGCAGTCTTCGTCATGCCTAAGATTTGAGTAATATGATTATGATGAATAATTTGAAAGCACGGTTAATGCCCGCCTTAAATCTTGCAACTGATTCCAGTAAACTAATCTGCAGTTTATAGTTTCACTGGTCGTTGAACTGCATCTGCATGACAACTTTCGTTTGCACTTCAACTGTCAGCGAACCACCCAACTATCCAACCACCTGACCACATCACAATATACCACAGCGATGCCAAGTCGAGTGCTCTTCATCAAGCTAAACCGCTGTAAATTAATACAGCTGTCAAGTTCGTTACCTAAGTCTTTTGGCTTTTTCTTTTCTTACCCAAGCGGAAATCGCCCCGCCCCACCCACCACCACCCCCTCCTCCTCCTCTTAAAATTAATAAAAATAAACTCAAATCGCTGCTACCGACCTTCTCCAACCCAAATAACGCCCGTCCTTTCACTTCGGTGGTGCAAGTGGGTCAACACTTGACAGGATCACAGATGCAGCTGCTAACTAAAGGTTCGAACTGGTATTTTGCATTGTGTAACCAACTAAAAACTAAAAACAAAAAAAGAAAGATTTATAATCGCCAAAAGAGTGATATAATTTTAAAGCCCGCCAAGACGCATCAATCTTAAGATTATTACAATGCGAACGATGATGCCATAAAAAAGTTGATGAATGCCCAAAAGATGAGTTGGCCTGGAAACTTCAACAGAACTCACTAGAGCTGATATTTGAATCAATCAATCGAAGTAAATCAATCCTTCTACATTATATATACACATTTTTGGGTCTAATTTAGTAGAAAAAGAAATATTTCAATTTTGATCGTGACTTCTTGATTCACGCACAGTTTGTAGAAATTTGAACTCAATTTGTAAAACTTCGCCTTCTCTTGCATACATTTGCATGATATATATGTATGTATGTATATCCATTAATCGGTTGAGATCGGTGATCATGATGGGCTACGAATAAATGTATATTGTGTGTGGCATGTCGAAATGAACGATTAGCATTTATGTGGCTGGTTCAATTATGCACTTTAAGTATTCCACTTGCACTTGGCTTTCAATTAAAATGCTGTTCGTGTTTGGCTAATCGAAAAACATTTCTCGAATTTGCTCCACCAAAATCGGAGCACTAACTTCACACGCTTTCAATATAAAAGCGAAATTCGTAACGGGTCCAATCGAATCGAATCGAATAGTGTCGACAAATTGCCAACAAACAAGCTACCAGAAAGCGTCAACGAGCAGGAAACGAGTTGTGCATTTTAAAGAGACAAAGGCACGGATTTAGATGTCTGTGTGTGGGGCGTGATGACTATATCTGCCAAGTGAAAAGTGAGAGGTAACTATTTTTCGATGAGCTTTATTTGCCTGATCTCAGCAGAGATCAGACAGTCAAAAATCTTAAGAAAATAGACAAAATATTACAAACAAAAAAAAAAACATGAATGAATTACTTAAGAACTAAATGGAATATAATTTAGTGATAGCCTTGGGTGGGCGTGGCTGGTGGACCGTAGCTGCTTGCTGGCGGCAGGTACGTTGAATCTGGTGCCTCAAAAATTGGCGTGGCCGAGTCACCCGATTGCCCGGGTGCACCATAAAGCAGCGCTGGCGCCGTATAATCATAGCCCTGTGCGGTGGGCGTGCCAAGTAAATACTGTGAGGTTGTGGGCGTGGCATAATCATAGCCAGTGCTAGACTCATGCTTGGCGCCCAAAAAGGCGCTGGGCTTAAAAGGCGCCTTGGACAGCTCAGCGACCAGCTCATTGTGATCCTCGTGTGTGCCAAGCTGATGAATGTCCGTATTCAATGCCAACGGTTTGCTGGACGTATAGCTGAAATGGCCAAGTCCCTTATGACCCAGAGCATATGCAGGTGGCTGCTGCTGTTCCGTGTTCAACTTGTGCTGGCCATGTTCCGGTAGCAGATGCTGTTGTTGCTGCAGCTGCTCCTCAATCACCTCATGATGATGTTGCTGCTGCTGCTGCTGCTGCTGGTGATGGTGGTGGTGGCGGTGCTCAGCACCTGAATCGTGCTCGTAACCAGGCAGCAGTGGAACGCCATAGCTGCTCAGCAGTTGCTGCTGCTGCTGCGGCTGCTTTAAATGCAAACCGGACGCCTCATAGTTGTAGCCCATAGGCTGCTGCACCTGCACATGCTCCTCTTCCAGAGCGTGATTTAAAGCGGACATAAATTGATGCGAGTCCAGTCCCAAACCATGACTGCTGCCAATGCTGGCATGATGTCCATGACCTAGACCAAGTCCTGCCCCAAGACTGCTGCTGCTGTGGGAGGGGCTGGCTATTGAATAAGTGCTGCTGCCACCATGCTGCTTGTGACCGCTGCCAAGGCCGCCAAGTAAGCTCAAGAAGTTGCTGCCGCCGCCATGAGCCGCATACTTGTAACCTCCACCTCCAGCTCCAATTTCATGACCCTGCTGCTGGTGTCCATGCAACGAACCGCCTCCCGTCTGCACAATGTACGTCTCCACCTTTAGCGGCCGTTGATGCTGCTGCTGATGATGATGATGATGCTGCTGCTGTTGATAGCCACCATGAGCAGCTGCACCACCAGAGCTAATATAAACAGGACGTCCATGTCCATGATGCGAGGCAAGCGATTGATAATGCGTCTGCGGCTGATGGCTATAGTGATGATGATGATGTGGATATGACTGCTGATGGCCGCCATCCGTGTCGAGGCTGGCAAAATCAAAGCCACTGCTCGAGCCCAAACCATTGCCATGCAACGAGCCATATGTGCTCTCATAGCCACCCAAGGAGGCAGCCGGCGGCGGCAAGTATTTGTTTGAGGGTCCGTGATAAAGGCCTCGGCCAAAGCTAAGGCCAGCATCGCGTTTCAGCTTCGGCGGTGCAGCAACTGCTTTTTGTTGGGCTTGTTGTTGTTGCTTGGTGGTAATGGTGGTGGTGGTGCTGCTGCTGCTGGTGGCAGCAAAGACGATAGTGCCCAGAAGAGCGCTGGCGAGCAGCAGCGTTCTTGTCATCTGCATGAAAATTGAAATTGATTTTTGGTTAAGCATTTTTCTTTTCTTTTTTTTTTTTTTTGTTAATTCTTGTAAACCAATTTAAAGTGTGAATTAATAAATTTATTGTTGTGAATAGTCTTGCAAATTGTATTAATTTTTTTCGATTGCACTTTACAAATAATTGTTGAAATTTTGTACTCTTTTCAGTGTATTTGATCGACAAGGACTCGTGCAAATTACAACTGAGAAACACGCGTTTTATTCGTATGCATATTGTTTCAATTTCACACACTTACAGCGAACTGCATTTTCAAAAAAGGGACACGTCAAAAAATAGTAAATTTTGGAAAAAAAAAGAAAAAAAACGCCAAGCAATTGGGGCTAATCCTTGTAACGTCTTTTCGCACTATTTGTAGCTTTTTTTTCACTGCGCGTTTATCTTCGACAAGTGCTGCGCGTCGAGTGTTGACGACCTCTGCGCCGACCAACCCTTTTATACGCGGCCTCTGCAAGCAAACCTCAACGACGACGTCGACGCCGACGTCATTGTCTCTGCCAACTATCCAGCTAGTCGCAGCGGCAGCAGCAGCAGCGATGCGAAAAGCGCCAACTCGTCGCAGTTGAGCTTTGCTCTTGTTGCTGCTGTTGTTCTTGTTGTTGTTGTTGCTGTTTTGCATATGAACCAAAGCGATTTTTCGTTTTATTTTGGTTATATGATTGTAAATTGCGAACAAATTGGACAGTTATGCACTGGCAATGGATGTGTAATCGCTTTATGAATGGTTTGGCACTAGTTTGTCTGCTAATCGCAATATACTTGTACAGTCCTGCGGCAAAGCGTGGTAAGTGTTGGATTTAATTATGATTATTGTTAATTATTCTAATTACTTGAATGTGATTTACGCAGGCAAGCAGAATGCAAGAAAGACACCGCCAAATCCCGAGGAGTCGTTGCCCCCCTCCAGTTCGCCCCTGCATCTCTTCAAGCAGGCGGGCATCTGTTCGGATAGCAGTGCCTGCAGTCAAATTGCCAAGTACAAGTTGAGTTACATTTTCACATTGTGTTTATTTAATTGTGTGTTTCTTTTATAGGGAAACACTCACAATTGGTGGCAGTGTTGTGGATGCTGCTATCGCCGCCCAGCTGTGCAATGGCCTGATTGGAATGCAGAGCATGGGTCTCGGCGGCGGCATGTTAATGAACATTTATATGCACAACGAGCGGCAGGCATTTACCATACTCAGTCGGGAAATTGCGCCACGATCGCTTAACGCTGACAACTTTACGGAGTTCAAGAGCGAGGAGCAGCTGAAGCAATCCGGCTGGTCAATTGCTGTGCCCACGGAGCTGTTGGGCTACGCGTTGGCCCACAAGCGTTATGGCAAGCTGCCATGGGAGTCACTGGTTAGACCGACGCTTCAGTTGTGCCACAGCGGATATGCCCTGTACAAGCATCAATTCGATGCCCTTCTCTTGAACGAGCAGATGATTAAAAGCGATGCACTAATGCGTCAAATGTTTGTCGATCCGGTGACGGATCACTTCTACCGCATCGGCAGTCATATTCAGCCGGCCAAGCAACTGTGTGCCACTTATGAACGCATTGCCAAGGAAGGACCACACAGCTTCTACAACGGATCGCTTCAGCGGCAGCTTTATGCGGATCTGCACGATATTGGAAGTGCGATAAGCAAGGCCGATTTGTCGAACGCACAAGCGGAGCTAAGGGATTCGATTGTGGTGCCGCTAGATGACTACGATTTGCATTTGACGCCACCGCCAGGAAGCGGTCATGTCCTGGCCCTCATAATGAACATATTGCATGCATTTCGTGCCGATTTCGCAGCCACAGCCAAGTTGGGTCCCTTGCAAATCCATCGAATTGTCGAGGCAATGAAGTTTGGTTTTGTTCAGCGTTGGCAATTGGATGATGCGGCCGACGAACAGGTCAGCATTCTATCTCTCACTCTATCGCTCTCTTTCTCCCTGTCTTGCTAACGCAATGATTTGGCCAACATACACTGCAATATCTAACTGACTCATTTGCTTTCATGTGTTTATTTTCAAATGAAAATCTCAAACATGCAAATAACGAATTAAGCAAATGAAATAGTTGTAACTTTAAATCGTATACTAAATACTAATCGAATACTATAAAGATACCTCCATAAATCTCTCTATATATATCTCTATAGTCTTTGGCTTCAGCAAGTGCCAGTAATCCGGCCATCATATCAAATGGCAGCCAACGGTCGAAAGATGATTTCTTGTTTAAGAAACTTTTCGTTTTTCTAGATATCTGTACATATATGAAATCTTCTGTGATAGATATTCTTTTATTTTCCCTTTTAGTCAGTTGTCTTTATTGTTGTTAAAGTCTTTTCACTATTTTATTTGTAATCACAATTAATTCCAGTTATTTTCTTTTGATTTTCACACACAGCTGTTGGCCAACATGACGAGCTACGAGTTTGCTGCGAGGATTGCCAAACTGATTGATGACACAAGAACGTACAACAGTTCGGGGCATTACGGTGCAACATCAGAAATAGAATCGCGAGATGAGCATGGGACATCGCATCTTTCGGTGCTGCACAACAACGATGCTGTTTCAGTAACCAGTTCCATCAACTTTTAGTGAGCTCCACTTGCTTATCATAGCTAAGGCACACAATGCTTATACTCCGTTTATTCTGATTGCTTCCAGCTTTGGCAGTGGACGGATGGGGAAGCGAACTGGCTTGCTGTTCAATAATGCCATGTCGGACTTCTCTATGCGACACCTGAAGAACTATTTCGATCTGCCGTATGTGGATGGACACAATGTGATAACTGGCGCTGCTCGACCCATGTCCTCGATGAGTCCACTCATTGTCACAGAGCGATCGACGGGTGAGGTGCGATTAGTTGTTGGCGCTGCTGGTGGCACCAAAATCATTACGGCCCTAGTGCCGCTCCTGGTTCGCATGCTGTGGCAGCGCACGGACATCAAAAGCGCCATCGATGCCAATCGCTTCCATCATCAGATGCTGCCCAATGCTCTACTCTACGAATATGGTATGCTGCAGTCCGATGTGGACAGCCTGCAAACGAAAGGACATCATTGCGAACGCTATCGAAATCGTGGCTCTGTCATTTGTGGCATTGAACAAGATAACAAAAACATTGCCATCAATTCGGATTATCGTAAATTGGGCGGCGTGGCTGGTTTTTAGACCAACTCCTAGATGTACATATGCCAAGGGCCACGAATACTTATGTAATTCACTCAAATTAGTATTATTAATAGTAAATTTTGTTAAATTCCAAAGTGGCTGCCAATTGGACAAAGATACAAATGATGAGTTCTTTGAAATACTGATGTAATTGTATTTAAAAATCCTTCAATATATATTATATAGATATTTATCGCACAAGCCTCAGTATGTTCCCACATAAATATTATTCTATATATATATTTAATTCATTTATGAAATCATTTTATTAAATTGTAATAATTGAAATTTGTTAGCTAGGCCATTCGTGTTGTAATCATGCAATTTAGATCTTCTGCTATTTATGTATATATATGTATATGTATATATGTATGTATATATATATATCAATGTATATGAACTACATGTAGGGTATGTATCTGTATGTGTGTGTGTGTGTGTGAGTTGTGCCTTAGTGAGTGTTATCAGTACAATTTTGTTGTCTTTTAATTAGTTGATTTAGGATCTGGAGGCGTAGCTCTGTCTCTCGTTTTCGTCTTTAGCTCATTATCTATAGGAATTCGGTAGTAAGCTCTATTTGTTCTATGCGCTTTATATATGTATGTATGCGTGTGTGTGTGTGTGTATATATATGTATACATATAAGATTTATGTATATGTATTTACGTACATAGGTAATAGTAGTTGTAGCTTTGATAGTGTGCGCTTGTGAGTTGAAAGAGGAACCGTTTTTATCTTTTTCTTATATTGTGTGAGTGATTTTGTAGTTGCCACAAAAGCTACACTTAATTGAGCACAAATGTCACAAGAATACATATATCCACATGATATCATATGCATATAATTGCTAGGTGTATGTATGTATGTATGTAGATAGTATAAGTACAATAATATGTTTACAAAAAATGCAATCAACAAATATCAGTCTGTTGCCAAATAGCTTCAGCGCAACAACCTACATCTCTCTCTCTCTCTCTCTCCCCCCTATATCTCTCTTTATCTCACTTCTCCACTCTTCTCTCTGTCACTCTTGCTGCAATTAGCTGGCTTTTGTTTAGGGCCAGGCAAAATTAATGCCAGTTAATTGATAAAACTTATTGTTGAACGGGCGGTAAAACTCTCGGAGGCGATCAATCGCATTTGTATCGATATGCGGATGGTTTCGTCCCTTGGTCTTGCCCAGACAGTGGGGCGTGGAGCGTGCCTCAGATTTGAATAGGCACGGAAATCCTTTGGTGGCATTGAAATAGAAATGCTTCTCGGTCACCACACGCTTCAGGCCCAAGAAGTCCTGAACGCGTCCAATCTCATACGCCGGATCCATGATCAGTCTCTCACCGCTTATGAACAGCAGCTGTGATAGCGGAAAGTACAGTAGCCAATGCTCCAAGAATCGGGCATAAACACCAATCTTAACTGGCCCCCAGTTGGTATCCACCACCGAATAGCTGCCATTGACAAAGGCCAGCTGCTCGAACCGCTTCATATCGGCCTTCTTGCTGGCCGCCTGCGTATAATCCGAAATGGCCCGAGTCACCGGATCACGCACCACGATCAGGAGTCTATAAGCATATCAGGAATTATGAAATAACTGATAAGCAGTGGTTCAAGCCTCTTCCATCCATTCCAAGTTAACAGTATTTTAAGATCAACGGAAATGGAAACCAAATTGAAGAAATTTATTAAAACAAAAATAATTCAAATAAAATAATTAAATTTGTGCTTGATTCGATTTCGATTTTACTTGAATAAAGTAAAAATTGAAACAATCGAAATAAATTTACTAGCAGCCAAAACTGCTGACTTTCGTGAGTGTAAATCGTTTCTAATATTATATATATATATATTATTATAGATCAATTATTTAAACAAAAAAAAAAATAAATTTAGGAATTCAATCAATTTATTAACATTTTCTTTGTTTTTATCTGTGTTATGATATATCTTATAAAGTTACCAAACTATAAAAGTGTAGAATTATAAAAAAGTATAATTAAAACTAAATTAAAAAACAAATTCCATAAAATCATATTAAGATTTGCATTTTTTAAGTCTACGTAAACTGCTTTTAAAGTTTGAGAAGAAAATACAGAAATTTAAAAAAAAAGAAGAAAAACGCAACATTTAAACTGGGTTAGGATCAGTGTTGTTTCAGGAGTTGAGGACTCGTAGAAATGGTGTCTTCACCCAAAGATTCCTTTTTTTTATATTGAGTCTCCTCATTACACCCACATCTTAACTTACTTGGTGGCCGTGTTCATGTGATAAACGCGTTGGGGCACCTCCTTGGTCACAAAATAGCTGGGCGTCTTCTCCATGGTGATCTGGCCCTCGATGGTGTAGGGCATGTGATGGCGATACCAGCGCAGTCCACGCTGATAGTGCCTGTCGAAGAAGTGCACCTCGGAGCCGGCGGCCCGCACATCCGGATGCAGTCGTATGAACTCGAGCAGCGCCCGCGTTCCACTCTTCTTCACGCCAATGATGAGCGTGTCAGGCAGATGGCGGGATGGCCGCAATCCCTGTTGACGCAACAATTGATATTTGGGTGCACCATCGACGCTGGCAAGGCCTGCGCTAAAATCAATGGTGCTGGCGGTTGTATTCAAATTGGTGGCAGTGCTCACACTGGCATTGGTGGCAACAACATCTATCGCTGTGGCAACTGTGGCAACCGTATCGCTATCATTACGCACCTGCAGCATTAGCAAATTGCTCAGTGTGCTCTGGTTGGGGGAAAATATGATTATGATTGAATTAGATAATTGATTTAACTGCGAGACTCACCTCCTGCAGGCTGCGACTGATGCTGGCCAGGATGCAGGCATTGAAGCTGTACGAGAAGTAGACGAGCGTCACGCAGACAACCAATGCAATGGCCAGATTGCGGCTGCTCAGATTTAGATTGTGGCACCAGATGCTCCCATACATTGCACTCGCACACACACACACACAGAGCGGGAGAGCGAGAGAGAGAGAGAGAGTGTGTGTTGGTGTTGGCGTTGGTGTCAGTCGCGCGACATGTCCTTCTATGTTCCCAGTTAAGGTGTAATGACTCCAAACTGCAACATGTTGACCACCATTGTTAACCAGTTATGGGCTGAGTGATTTCAGTATTTTTTTTTTTTGAATGCATCCGTCAGCACCAGTTCCGGCTTCAGTTTTCACTGCGATTGCAATTGCAAAACTCTTGCGCAGTTACTTATCCTCTGTTGTTGTCGTCCCAGCTAAATTCCGGAAGTGATGGCAGCCAGGCAACAAAAATGCTCTATTACTGGGTCGCCACCCGCGAAATATCAGCGCAAACGCAAGAGCGAACACTCTCTCTCTCCCTCTCTCTCTCTCTCTCGCTCTCTCGCTCTCTCGCTCTCTATCTGTCTGGCACCCTGCATTTGTTTAGTTTGGGTGCTTTACTATGGTCCCAAAATGAAAGTCTTCAATTCAAAATTTTGCAATTTTTATTCAAAATGTACCGAAACCTAAAATAAAAAAAAACTTACTAAATTTGAGGCTTATATAGATAAAAAAATACAACTATTCCAATTTCAGATCTACTATTTTTAAGGTAATGTTTTCAAATTCCATTGAGTAAATTCGAAAAATCCACTTTGTCCATTGTGCGATGGAATTGTGCAGCTTACGCAACGGTAAATGCCTGAAAATTTGCTTTGTTGGCAGCCCCAAAAAGGTAGGCAACATTTGTGCTGTGCACACTCGCTGCCCGTGACGTCACACTCGCTTGTATTCCTGCAAATTCTATAGATAAGCATATAATAATAATAGTTTTCTTATGCTGGGGAATTTTAGTATGAAACAAAAACAGATTATTGAAAAAAATAAGTATTTATTATATAATTCTCAAGTGTCTTAAGGTTCTAGTTTAGTTTAAATGGAAATAGACTAAAGCTTCCAATCATCCGATAGTTCAGACGTACTTAACATGTGCAAATATATTTATTTAAAAAATTATGGCATTAATCTCACAATAAAAGGTTTTCAAATTTTTCCATTTGTAATTTGAGAAAAAATGTTTTTAGAAGTGGAATACTCTAAAAGAAAAGAAGTTAGGAAACTGAGCAATTAGAAAACCAGAAGCGGTGAATAAACTATATTACTTCTATATTTGTGCGAGTTTCCATGAATTCTTTTTTTTATATTTATTTAAAAAAATATATATATCAATAACAGTTATTTTTACTTGCTTAAAATGTTATATAGCTTTGAAATTTGTTCAGCTTTTCAAAAGTTTTTTACCACTCTTCTTACAATAAAAACGCTTAAATGCAAAATCAATATAATGTTTTAGGCATTGCAAAAATCAGTTAATTTTCTTGGAGTAGTTATACAATAGATGAATTCTAAATAGTGAAAAACTTTTCATCTACAAAAATCTTTTTTACAAGAGTTGCAAAAAGTGTTCGAGTTGAGGTAATCTTGTGTTTTTTCACTGCACATGCTCTCTCTCTCTCTCTCTCTCGCTCTATCTCTCACTCTCTGTTTATCTCACTCTTAAAAGTGTGCTCAAAAGTAAACAAACTGATAACCTACACTTGCCCCAATCCCACCCCCAATCCGATTGTTGAGTAAGACGTTGCCCTTATGCCGCTGCAGATGTCGAGTGGCTGGCAAAGCGTTTGATCCACTTAAGCGGAGCAGCAAACGCTTCACACGCTCCCTGGAGAGCTTTTAGTGCTTATACTATGTCTAAGATTGGGTTTGTTATCAACAGTTGCATATCTTTTAATGCCCAAATCGATGGTCATGAATTTGAATATGAATTCGGTGTTGACAGCTCCGCGTCGGCCTTATCAGTTGGGCATCCGTTTATCCGCATGACTGGGGCCTCAGTTAACTTGGCTGGGGATTAGTCATCATGCAGGTGCCGCCTTGTTTGGCATTATCTAATCAGCTGGACAGCCAATCAGCCCAAACTCATTTAACACTCACAACTAACTTACTCTTAGTCGCAATTCTGATGTCTCCGCGCTCGTCTCGCACAAATGCTAGAAATATCTGGATTATACAATAGTTTCTAGTTTTAGCAAATTATGCATTCATTTCTTTCAACAATCAAATTGAAGTAATCATGTCGAATTTATGGAGCACCTGTGTGCTCAAGTTTTTCAAATACGCGCCCAGCTATGTGGGTAGGTATTCAAAATATTGAATCGTGAATCAAATGAATCATATTCAATAATCAATTGATTTCTCTGGTGGCAATTGCCGACGCAGTCTGCCTATGCTTTCTGCCCTGTGGACTGATCTTTGGCTACACGATGTGCTCGTTTGTCGCCGAACGGAGTACTCATGGCGATCTGATCGACTATGGTCCATTGATGTTGGGCGCCTCACTCGCCATTCTCAGCGCCCTGGCCACGCTGGTCATCAAGTATATCAAACACTGCATTATCTACTGGCAGCCATGGCTTCTCTTAGTAGCAGGCGCATTCAATTTAATCTCCAGCTGCTTCTATTTCGCCGATGGCTATGGTGAGTATGCATCCCCAAACCAAATTGATTACAGCTCAAACTGATTGCAGCAAATGCCATGAGTATCTCTCAGATAATATAGATAAGATAGTTTGAATGAAGCCAATGAGTTGAAAATGTTTTATATTGCATTATTCAGATTTCGACACTAAACGAAAATTACTTTAAAGCTACATTTCAAACTACTTCTTTTTTTTATGTGTAATACTGGCCAATTGATTTTGAACAAAAAATATTTCGATTGCCTCATTGGAAATTGAATCCAATCGATTTAATAATAATATAAAACAATTAAATGCAAATAGAATATTTGTGAGAATACATCAGAAGATTGTTGGGTACAGATTTAACAGAGTTATAGTGCTTATCTCTATATAGAAGAGTTTCATAATTGAATATGCTGTGCGGCTTAGCTGAATTTACATAACTCGACCACTTTGCTTGCTTTCTATCCAGATCTGCTGTATCTGTCTCAGATATGATATGATATACATATATTATTTTTTGGATGCTACGCAGATCACGTGGGCGCTTATATGTCGTATGTGGCGCATAGCTTGACATTTGTGGCCGGTTATGGATTTCTGCACACAATCAGCTCGAAGGTCAGTCGATCCATGATGATATCCGGCTGCTGTAGCTGCTATCTGCTGGGCATTGCCTCGGCAGTGAGTTTGATTGGGTCCATATACGTGAAGAAATTGAAGGAGTATGCGGGCCAAGAAGCAACCACCGAGCAGCTGACCGATGGCATCTATGTGAACTTTGCAGCGACCTATCTGTGTATAGCTGCCGCCATCTTGGCCATTCTCATCGGGCTGAAAGTGCTGCACTTTCTGGGCACGGTGGACATGACGAACAGTCTGGACAACGATTTACGGATTGCGAATGCGAACGGCAGCATCTTTGAGAAGCGTGAGGATGTCATCAAGCGCCTGCAATTCTTCTATGTGATCAAGAATCAACAATGGCATATTACCTGTCTCCTGCTGTTCGTCGAGGCCATTCAATATGCTCTCTTCATCTATTTGGTTTTCTGGTTTGCGTTGAACGATGCGATGCGTCTGGATGATTTGGCGCACATTGATTCCATGTTTTGGGTGATATTCGCTGGCAGCATTCTGGCCATTGTCTGTCTATGCTTCTACTCGGCCAAGGTGCACTTTGTGGGCGTGCAACTGTTGCTGCTGCTGCTAACCGCATTGGCAATGATCATCTATGGTGCGACGAGTTCAAAGTTCACATTCTGGCTCCTCCTGCTGCTGTTTGGCACGGCCTACTCCAGCCTACAGATTGTCCTGCTGGAGGTCACCCATTTGCGGTTCACCGAATGCATCATCTCAATCTCGTACAGCCTCAAGCTGCTTAGCACCAGCGTCGTCTATTACTATTTCGTCAATAATGCGAACAACTCGTATTTCTATGCCAAGGATGACAGCACTCTGATCGCCCAGGGATTCGTGTTCATGATAATTACATCGCTGCTGGCCCTCGTCGTTGGCATGAAGGTGCCGCGTACGCATCACAGCAAACTGCTCGATATACAGCACGAGGTATACGGCATTATCTTCATGAAGCATCAGATCGAACAGTTAAATGTCCGCTGGCTAAACGATGGCACCATTCCAACAATCAGCCAGTGAATCAGCCACAATCTTCTTTCCTGTTTTGTTTCCATTTTCTTATTTTGTTGGTATTTTCTTTGTTTTTGTGTTTTGTGTTTTTTCTTTTTTTCTTTCTTTTTTTTTTTCTTCTTTTTTTTTCTTTTTTTTTTCTTTTTTTTTTAATTTTAAGTTTGTACTATGCTAAAGATAGTTTTTTACGTTTATTTCTTAATGCACACAATCTGAACGGCGGCCGTGTGATCCCGACAGAAGTGGCTGGCACAGGCCGAGACATTGGCACAAGGCGTCACTTGATAATGATGCTCATCTGCAACAAATAAACACACACTCATTAATTAACTCATCATCTGTCATTTAAGTGAATCACATATATTAAAAATAAAAACAAAAAAACGAATATATATTAAAAAGAACAGCTAAAAATTTAACTATCTCTTTCT
Source organism: Drosophila paracracens (assembly GCA_035044025.1). NCBI lineage: Eukaryota > Metazoa > Arthropoda > Insecta > Diptera > Drosophilidae > Drosophila > Drosophila paracracens. The sequence goes on along the minus strand of JAWNMN010000400.1, from coordinate 4,581,950 downwards.
CATTGCTTGCCGCGAGCATTATAACTGGAATTTCATGAACTTTATGCAGTTCAAGAACTCAACTTATATTTGTCCACTTTCCTCAAGAAAACTTGATATATTGGCTAAATCGACTCTAGCAGAGATGCTCATCAAGAATATATACATATACATATATACATATATACATAATATATATATTTAAATAAATACCAGCTTGTGGCATACGAGACGAGCAGAAATTAGTGGTTTTGGTTTCGTATATAACGTCTCTCTGATCAATGAATAAATATATATATACAACATATACATACATATATTATTGGTTGGGAAGATGTCTGCTATGGCTTTCTTATTCAATTTATGACTTATATATATAAAGACAATAATATTTCATATAAAATAAATATATGCAATATCTGTTTACACTTTGAGCCTAACATCGATTCGATCTCAGATTGGAAAACTTGCTTAGGCCTATTATAGTTTATGTGGCATATATCGAGAGCTATCTTAAGTGATTACATTTTGAACACTCAACAATTAATCGACATATTTTCATTCCATTACTGAAGAAGACATTCCGAACAAAAATGAATGCATGATGAATAAATGGATTTCAAGCAATGAGTTGATGAAAATACGCCAATTAAATCACTACCTTTGCCCCTGCCCCTGCTCCTGCCGCTGGCTCTGTTCCCGTGTAATAAACTCACCCAGCTGCTGCATAAAGGTGTGCAGCGTATCCACGTTGCGCACTGTGCTGGCTAACAGCATCTCGCAACGATTGCCACGCAGCTCGAAGATGTAATCAAGTGCTGTGAGCAGCGACGAGAATTCCGTATGATCGTAGATAACATCGGCGGCTAGCAGAAGATCAGGTGCTGGATATTCCGTCCAGGGGAACTCGCTGATCTGATGCCAGCGCAATTGGGCACATTTCGGCCTCCCTTCCATATCAGTGAAGTTGAGGGCAATGTTGTCGCGCATCAGTTCAACGCAAGCGTGACTGCCATCGGTGATGAGGACTTGATTGACGGGCAGCTGCAGCGATTTTTGCTTCAGCAATATGCCCAGCAGGCCGGTTCCGGCGCCCAGTTCGAGAACATTTTTTCCCTGCAGCAGGCTGCGATGCTCCAGCAGATAGTCGGCCAGAGCCAGGGCGGCCTCCCAGGTGCACAGACCGGTGGTGCCCTCGCTGACAAAGCAATTCGATTCGCGCAGCGTGATCTGCTCATGCGGATGGAGCAAATAGTGCTTGTAGCCATAAGGTGGTGGTGCATCCGGGTGTACTTCCATGCTGATCTTGATGAAGGTGTCATAGACGTCGTCGTGAATTTGCTCGTGACCCTGGAGCAATTTCGTCAGACGGCTCATGAAAGCATGCTGGTAGCTGCAACGCACCGGATACCGTTGATTCAACGGATGCCCACAAGTCGCCTCTACCAGAGCACGTTGCACATCCAGTTGCATCGGCAACTTCAGCGACTAAAAATCAAGCAGTGACGAGTTTTATTGTCAACATTATTTAAGCCGACACACACTTACCGACCAGGCCATCTTGTTGACGGGATAGCAGCAGAGGAATTGCTGCTGAAACTTGGCAAACATGTTGTTCTCCATTGCCTGAATTGAAATTAAAATTAAATGAAAATAAAAATGAAATTACAATTGCAAACGAAAGGCCAAACGGCAGTGTCAGCCCTGTCACCAATCTGGCAGCCCTGTCACCAGTCAGTACAACCAGCTGGCAGCACAGCTGTTTTTCCCTTACACTTCAAACACTGGTCGCATTCTCCATCCAATTGAGAAACGTTTTTTAGAAAGGTTCAACGTGAAATGAATGGAGCTTTTTTTCATTGAATTGATTACCGTTCGTTCGATTGTTGTAATTCACCCAAAAGTACAGACATAACTGACTTATAATATTCACATGTAATGTATATAGAGAGCATCTGTAAGTCTGGCAGGTCTGTTTGAAGATGCAAAGATAATGGCTAATCTTATCTACTTCAATACCCAGATAGTAAAACCTAGATTCTTTTTGTTTTGTTTTTCATCATAAATATCAATAAAATCAGATTTGCCATTTTAAGACTGTTCTTCCTTTCGTGAAAGAGTGGGGAGATATGACATACATATGTACTACTATACACATATATACATTCCTACAGCAAGCAAGCAAACCCACACACATACTTTTAAGAAGTAACTGCGCAGCGCTGCACCAACCATTTCATAACTGCTTTTGACAAAAGTTCTCCACACAATTTGCATATACACAATCACACAACGCATACACACACACACACGTATACGCTCGCATGCAGACATTCACACACACACGTAAAGAGAAACAAATGTTACGAAATCAACAGTTGATGTTTTGCATCAACTGTACCGCCGCATGCAGTATAAGAAAAACAGCTTTTTTTTTTTTGGTTTTTTCTCTAGAAAAAACCGTTTATTTAAGTTCTGGTTTTGGGGATTTCTGTTGTACGTTGAACTATTGTATTGTATTTTAAAACAGCAATTTACTTTATTTTTTTTGCTTTGTGTTGAATGCAACAAACAATGCAACTTCTTGTTAATGTGCTGATCTATTTTGTGCACTTTTGGAGGGGTAATTTGTCGGTTAAATGTATTTACGAATATCTTGTAATTCCCATAAACATTTATGTAAAGTTATTTAAGTGTACATATATAGAATAATACATTTATCGTGCATTATAAGAATGCATTACATTTAAAAGAACTTGTTTGTTGAACCCGCGTTTTTTTGTTTTGTTTTTTTTTGTTTGCGTTTTGCTTATTTGTTTTGTCTGCTCAATTTTTCGGATGTTTCTCACTTTTTTTGTTTCTTTTTTTTTGTTGATTTTTGTTTTTGCCTAAACGTATAAAATGCATACAAACCTAAAACTTATTTAATAAACTACCACGCCCAGTGCGGAGGGCCAACCAAACGTAAATATATTTGTTAAGTTTGCGTTTCCTCGAAGAACAAATTATGTAATATTAGGTGAAAAAATAAAAATTATATTTATATATATATTATATATGTATTAATATAGATTCTGCGTTATGTGTACTCATTTCTGATGTGTGTTTTTTGCTTATTTCATTTTTGTTTGCTATTGGCCAAATTCGATGTTGTTCATTTGACCCGATCGCACGGCATTCACGCTACGCCGCATTGGCGACTGGAGGACGTAGATGCATCAACCATTGGCGCCTCGTCGCCGCTGTCCGAGTTGCCACAACGGGAGGAGTGGGAGCAGCTGGTCCCTCTCACTCGCCACAGATCGTGGCTGGGCAGCACACCACGGCACCTCTCCTCCTCCTTTTCATTTTCACCGTTCTCATCACTGGAACCGTTGTTGTAGTTGTTGGAGACGGCATCGTCGCGCCAACGATTGCCAAATGCAGCTAAATCCTCCATGCAGTTGCTGGGTGTCTGTTGTCGCCAACTGGCAGGCACAGCTTGAATGTCGGGCGACGCACAAACTTATCAACTAATATACATTTATAATAATAGCAATAGTAATTGTAGTAATAATAGCAATAATAATAATAAGCATAATCATAATAAATGTTACAGGGTATTCATTATATTATTCCATAGATTATGTTTGCTGTTTGTTGTTTTTTTTTCTGTGTTTGGTTACAAGAAAAATAATTCTACATATATAAGTGTGAATATATTTATATATATATATATATTTATATATATATATATATTTATATATATGTATATATATTTATATATATGTATATATATTTATATATATATATATTTATATATATATATATTTATATATATATATTTATATATATTTATTTATATATATATATTTATATATATATATATACAGTGAGAGGCAGCTCAAGTCGACCAGTGTCAAAGAAGAAACGTAATTGCCTGCCATAAGTTAATTAATCATTATTTTTCAAAAATTCCAAAAAACCGATGGTAGGTGCATGTATTGACCACCCACCTGGTGTCAACAATGTACCTGGTCCAAATAAGTTGCAGGCAATTATTTTTTTTCTTTGACACTGGTCGACTTGCGCTGTCTCTCACTGTATATATTTATATATATATATATATATATATTTAAATATATAAATATATTTATATATATATATTTATATATATATATTTATATATATATATTTATATATATATATTTATATGTATATATTTATATATATATATATTTATATATATGTATATATTTATATATATATATATTTATATATATAAATATATTTATATATATATATATTTATATATATATATATTTATATATATATATTTATATGTATATATTTAGATATATATATATTTATATGTATATATTTATATATATATATATTTATATATATATATATTTATATATATATATATTTATATATATATGTTTATATATATATATATTTATATATATATATATTTATATATATATATATTTATATATACATATTTATATTTATATATATGTATTTATATTTATATTTATATGTGAAATAAAATCAAGCTCCAATTTATCAAAATGTTTGTTATTTTGTTTTTCGCCCATAAACAAAATGTGGCTATGACAATTACGGGTACAATTTTATATGCAAATGATGTTTGTTTGCCTGTTGCTTGTATTTTGCTGTTGCTGTTGTTGAATATTTGTTGCTTGCTGTTGTTTGCTGCTTAAGCACGCTCGCCACGAATGCGACGCGCCAACTGTATGTCCTTGGGCATAATGGTTACACGCTTGGCGTGAATGGCGCACAAGTTAGTGTCCTCGAACAGGCCGACCAAATAGGCCTCAGAAGCTTCCTGCAATTACCGAGACAGAGAAATTAGGTTTGCAATTTGCACTTGATAAATGATGAAGAGAGAATGGAATCCAGTTCCAGGTTCAGGTTTAGGCTTACCTGGAGAGCGCCAATGGCAGCGGACTGGAAACGCAAGTCCGTCTTGAAGTCCTGGGCGATTTCACGCACCAAACGCTGGAAGGGCAGCTTACGGATGAGCAGCTCAGTCGACTTCTGGTAACGACGGATCTCACGCAGTGCCACGGTTCCGGGACGATAACGATGGGGCTTCTTCACGCCACCGGTGGACGGTGCCGACTTGCGAGCAGCCTTCGTGGCCAGCTGCTTACGTGGAGCCTTTCCACCAGTTGACTTACGCGCGGTCTGCTTGGTACGGGCCATCTTTGCTAATTACTCTATGATAATGCTGCTGCAACAAGAAAAGATGAAAGATGAATTTCAACGATGAAGCGCGATTGCGACGCTCAGCGCCGAAGCGCTGGCGCGCTACTGATGCGAATGTGGCAACCAACTATGGTTGGTTGCATGCAGTCATAGAAAGAAGCAGAACAACAAAAAAGCGAGGGTTGAAATCTTTGGCTAAAATAAAGCAACGACAGCAGCAGCAGTGGCGGCAGCTGCAGAATTTTTCCTTTTATTCGTCGTGCTGTTTGCTGTGCGTTTTCCTTAGCCTATTTTGGTTTGGTTTGCGCTGCTGCTTTCTGGGAACACTTCATGGCATCCACTTCAGTTGCGACGTCTGCTGCTGCTGCAGCCCACAGCAGCTTCGAGTGCCCACTTAAGGAGCCCCATTGTGTGAGTGCATACATTTTTTTCTTCTCTTTTTCATTTTCTGTGTGTGAGTGATGCCTGTGCCTGTAGCTCGGCATGAATCGCTATTTTTCTTTTCGTCCCAGCCTAAATACGACCCCTGCCTGCCTTTCTTTTATTACTTTTTTTTGTAGTTGTTGCCACTCAAGCGTCGTGAATTTTGCATTTTGCTTTTTTTATGCACGCAGTCCAATCATGTTGAAGTAATGAGTTGTAGTTTTTTGTTTGAGATCTACACACACACACAGTCAACGCATTGGCCTAGAAAATGTGCACAAGACTTTCTAAGCCAACAGAAAACGGTAAACGTGAACGATCGTGATAAATGTCGACAAAAGCATCGATACTTTCTGTTGCATCAACAATTTAAATTGCAAATTGTGTGTTAGATTTAGAATTAACAGAAATTAGAAATGAAAGACTTGCCTGGTATTAAATCCAAGACTATTAATTGTTAGTCGGCTAAAAATGGGACACCCGCACACTAAAACTAAGCGCTAATTAAAATCACGACTAGAAATATATTACAATAAATAATTTTTTACGAATCAAATCTTTCAAAAACAAATGTTCAGCTAGGAATTATTACAATAAAATCAAAGCAAATGTTAAAATTTAATGTATTCACCTAAACACACATACATTCACACACACACACACATATACAGCTTGCAAATTGCATAAAAACAAATATTTTTCAGACATAATTTTTGCATTGACAATGCAAACGAATGTGTGTATTCGTAAAAATCTCAATACACATACTTGCATGAGCATGTGTCGGGGGTGCACAGGTGCTTTTTCTCCTTGTGCTTTGCGTATTTCATAACAATATTAGTGGTAAGCGCAATATCAAGGAAAAACAAAAATCTTGGAGCCTATTTGAACGCCACATGTGGAAACGGGCTGGCGATATTGTATCAAAGTAATAGAAATAGCAATAGATATCAAGAGAGAGCGAGCGAGCGGGGGAGAGATGTAGAAAGAGAGACAGCGAAAAGTACCCAACCGAAAATTGCGTCTTTCGCATTTAACGCGCGTAAAGCAATATCGCAGCTGTGGCCTGTGTGTGCGTGTGTCTGGAACAGCTGCATTATATCCCAATGCAAATATATATTTATGAACATAGCCATTGCAGCAATTCATGCGAAACAACATATGCATATGTGTGTAACCAAATTACAGTAATTGGGATTAGAAGCAGACGCAAAGAAAAACACAAACACAATGACACACGCACACACACACATAGACAGAAGCGCACGCTCAAAAGCTGATGCGCATGTCGCACTAGCAATGTGTGTGTGTGTATGTGTGCGTTTGCTCACCGCCAGCATACACACGCACACACACACACGAACCCAACTAAACAAAACGAAAATAACAATAAACGTTGGCCAGAATCAAAATGTGATAACGTCACATTTAAAAGTACAGCACAAATAATTGAACAAAACAAAAAACACAATAAAAGCTGCGCGCCCTTTTTATGTGTTCGGTTTCCGTTGGCGAACAGTTACTTTTTGGGTTAAGTAAGTATGTTCGTAAATTGTTAAAAACTTTTTTTTGTGACTTCGAATTGTCTGCAATGGGCGCCATTTTGAAAAGGCAACAACAAATACACCACAGCACACCACACTAAAGTGTGGTGCCCGTGCATCCGTCGTGCAAACGAAGTCACCATCAATGGTCGTCGTCGTTGTCGCCGACGTCGTGCATTGTGTGTATCCACCAAGACGAAAAAAAAGGTGAGCTGCCGTAAAAAAAAAGTGGGGCTCCGCCGACCGTCCAGCGGAGCACCCCCCAAATAACACAAAACAATTATAGCTTTTGCACAAACTTATTCTGACATCGATTGCACTTTCACTGTTTAACACAAAACAAATGCAGTAAAAAAAAAAGAATTGGCTATAAGAAAATATTGGGCACACTCACCGTCGAAACTTTTAAATTATTTGTAAAAACTATATATTTCTCACGGAAAACTGTCTGAATTTGACGAGTGACGATTTCACAATGATTTGATATCAATTTTATTTGGCAGCAGTTTGTAATCGATATACGCAATCGATCACTAATACATCGATATTTGACATTCATTTAAAATCGTGTACGATATATCGAACAACTCATTCTTTTGATTGAAATACATCGATCATCGATGCAACATGACAAATTATCTAGAATGTGAATTCGTTTGAACGCACAAACTTGTGGCGTCCCACTTTCGACCATTGACTATTGCACAGTTTTTGAATATAAAGCTGCAAACTATCGATATCAAAAATACCAACGAAAGTGGGGCAAAGATAGTAAAAGGTTCAGCAAAAACGAAAATATAAATTGTTTTCTTGGCGGTTATAATAATTTTTTTGCAAAAATCAACATCGTATAAGAAATTTTAGCACACGATGTCGATGAATACAAATTGATGCTAATTTTGCTTGCATTTATGTGACCAGCTTGCTTCAAGATGTTGTCCTTTTTAGCAAATGCGGTCATACCGTTTTTGTTTGTATACAGAAACGAAAATCAGTTTTGAAAAGAGTAAGTACAGCGCAATTGGGATTAACTTTTTAAATAAAAAGAAGAAAAAACAATTGTAACATATTAAAGTGAATCAATTGCCAGAGGCAAAGCACAAGCGAGAACTCGAGTTGAAAAGTCGTCCTGCGGACGAAACCAGAAATATGTTTGACTATTTTGAGGAAAACTTGAGCATTGAGGTAGGTAACGGTATTAATATTTATTATTGTTTAATTAACCATAATTAAGCATAATAATTAAACACACAGAGACCAACTGCTAAAATGTACTACGCACTTATGAAGCTCTCACGGCTCGAGGCGCAACGGCAGCAGTTGCGCGAAAGGCATCTGAAATTCGAGCTGGAGAGATTCGAGTGGGCGAAGGAGGTGGACGATAGGCGCCTAGCGATTGAAGAGCAAAGGGTGAAGAATAAGCATGAGGAGCGCATGCTCGAAATGCAACTCAAATACAAAAAATAAACACTAAGTGTATGACAATTATATATCCATACACATATATATATATATTTTTTTTTTGAATGCACTTCAAATTGTAGTTGAACCCGATTCCCATTGTTGGTCATGGTTTGCCTTCACAAAACTGTTTAAATGTAGCTGAACAGTTTAGTCAATTTTGACTTTCTTTATTTAAGTACAAATATTCTCACATATGTATATAATTATATTTAGTTTATCCTTAGTTTTAATATAACTCATTTGAATTATTATAGGACCACTTTTTGAATAGAATGCTTATTTTTGGATCAACTATTTTCATTCTATAATAATTATTAAACAAATATACTTTAAGTATAATATTTATTTTGGTTTATCTATGATTATATGGCTGAGGAATATATTTTAAATATATGTATTTATACTCATCTATAATTATATATACATATGTATATTGTGTTATACAATAATTATTAATTAATTATAATTATTAAGAACATATTTTCAAAATATATATATATATATATACTGTATATATGTATATATATATACATATAATTTAAATTTAATAAGTTCGGTTCTATAACAAATATTCCTAAAACATATATATATATATATAAATAAAATTGCAAACCATGAATACTTTGTTTTTAAACTTGTAAACCGGTTCAATTGAAACAATAATATTTTGAATCGTTATTTTCCAAATAGTTTCAGATTTTACTATTTTGAGGGGTCAAATTGTTCGACTGATAGGTAGATTTTGGTACATTTGTACCACAAACAGACTGAAGCTATCTGCTAAGCAGCAAGCATAACAGTGCAGACACAACAGTGCCATTTTGAGTATAACATTTGAAGTGTGCCCGCCTGTGGGCTATAACATAGACCCTGCACTCAATAATCGGTTTAACTGGCCGCGGGTCGGTTGTGTTTTATTTTGCTGCGGTAGTCGGAAGGTATTTGAAAGCCGAGTGCAACGGATATACATAGTTAAACTTTTTTTGTTTTATAACTAGAGCGAGATTGCCACTAGTTTTCCATTTAATTCAAGTAAATTTTTTTTTGTGTTATTTGTTTATTATTGTGCTTGTGTCAAATTGATCAGCGTGCGCGCCTATGATTTTACTGTTGTTGTTGTAGTCGTGTAGGTCAAGGTGAGGCTGCTAATGCTAGAAGCAGGCAGCGCAGCCAATAACAGGCGAGCATGCATCCAATATAGGCAAACAGCTGCCCAAAAAAGCACCGTTAGTCGCGCTGTTGTTTTGTGCTCTGTGCTCATTGAGCGCAATTTGTTTCCAAATTCAATACGCATAAGAACGGTGTCAGCAGGACAACACAAACACAATTCTAGTGTGTAAGAGTGTGTATGTGTGTGTATGAAACCTTAAAAGTCAATACATATGCATTTGTTTTTGCACAGTTACTTTATATTTTACTCTGGGTTTGATGATGTACAAACAAACAAAAAAAATGTACAAACAAGTAAAAATAGTTAAAAAATTTTCTATTTATTTTCAAATTTTATTTACTTTATCAAAAAAAGCTAAGAAATCAAAAAAAGCTAAAAAAAATTGCCAATTTGTTATATTTTATTTATTTGCAACAATTTCATTGTATTAACTGTTTCGGCGATATATTAAATTTGCTCTAGTTAATGCGGGCTGTGGCAAACACCGTTTTAGCACACTCACGCACACACTCACACATTTATACCTATGCACACACAAAAGATTATTTCGTTTGCTGATAAGCCTCAATAGTTAACTATTGCAGTGTAGAGTGAATGGCCGCCAAACACTTAACATCGATTCTTGCACAATAACAGATAAATAGCAACAACGACAACAACAACAAGAATAAGAATAACAAGAAGAAGAGCACAGCAAAGGCAGTCAAAACGGCGTATCTACAACAGCAGCGTCGCCTGTTCAGCGGCGGCGGCGTCGGCATCTTGGGCGGCAGCGGACCCATGAAACAACAACAGCCGCCGCCGCTGCCGCAAACGCAGCCGCCGTCGCTGGCGCAGGCAGTAAACGTTGGCGCAGCAGCAGGAGCAACTGAGAGCAACATTGCTGCCAATACCATCTGCAGCAGCTTTAACAACAACAACAACAACAGCAGCAGCAGCAGCGCTGTTGAGGCGGCTTCCAAATCTCGCCCAGCTCTATATCCAAAACGTAAGTAATATTTTAATTATTTTCATTGGAAATGCTCCATTTCCAAAAAGCTCTGGAAAAAATATTAACTTTGGTGACTGAATAAATGGAATTGAATTTGAAGAATTGGAAGAAGAGGAACAGGAAAAGTGGTTGAGAATCCGATGGAAAGCTGGGAAGGATGATCGTTCTTAACGGAAACTTGACCAAAAATAGCTGATCAAGATTAAAAACAAAAGAAAAATGCATTTGAAAAAGCCTGATTTGATTTAAAGTCGCTTTTGATTATAATGTGCCTGTTTTGAGTCAAAACTGAAGGGAATTATTATAAAAGATATTAAATAATAAATTATTGGTAACTTACTACTTAATCCTTATAATAGTCGACTATATATTTGATTCATGAACTATAGTTTTTGAAAGCTGTGCAAGTAAAGATTAAGGTCGAAACTTCCTCAGACAGGCAGGCAAGCAAGGTCAACTAGCACACACACACACTCACACACATATGCACATTTTAGCTAAATTAGGCATGCAAGTCATGCCCCGTTTCTCGCAGTGTGCTCACCTCACCCTATATAGGCTGGCCAAGTTGGATGGTCTTAATGGTAGTTCTTCTGCTGCTTCTATTGCTCCCTTCCACTTTTGCTATTTTTCCTTTGCATACCTTTCTATTTTTTTTCTTTTTTCCTATTTTTCTTTCGCTTGTGCTCAATTTGGCACAACAACTTTTGCGGTCGTCTTGGCCGCTTTCGCTCCGGGTTCGGTTTGGAGTCGGAGCCACAGCCACAGCCACAGCCACAGCAACTACTTGTCTCTAATTGCACTGCGGTCTCTTCTGCTGCCCATTCCATTTTTGGTGGGCGTCGAGCTGTCGCGGACTGCAGTCGACAGACCCAAAACCCACACCCAAACCCAGACCCATATCCAAACTCAAACTCAGACCTAAACCTATGCCCAACTGGGCGTGGCAGTTGGGGGGAATAAGGCAACGTCACCAGCCAACAGCTAACGGCTAACAGTAGCTGACACTATTGTTAGCGTTGTGGCAGCTTTTAGCTGACATCTTTGCGGCTATGAATGAAGTGACGAAAGATACACAATACTCTCCATATATAGATATACACTGATATAGATATAGTCAGAGCGAACTGATTCTCGAGCGAACTCGACTTGTAGATGCCCTCAATCCAGAGTTTAAATAAATAATTGGTTCAATAAGACTATATCGACTGTGCTCTTCATGCTCTTCAGGTATATATATATATTTATATATACATATATCTTCGCAGATGTGTGCTTTATCCTTATTGAATGTATTTTTTCACATTATTTTTCATTTAAAAAAAAAAAAACTGCGACTTTATTATAAATATTTAATTGTTTTTCTTAATCATTTATAATGAATTTAGATCAAATACCAGGCTATATCAATGTATGTTCAGTTATAGATTCCATAACTGCTGTCAACTTTTCGCATTATCTAATGCATCTACAAACTTGAAACATATTTAGTTGGGGGGGACTCGATAAGATAAACCATTTATTTGTCATATTTTGAAGTCTTCAATATATTTATAAGTATAATGTCCGCAACGTATCTGAGACTCATACCTATAGATACTATACATGTATATATATTATCTATATTAGTCATGTGATGACGTCACAGCCTCGCAACTTACAATCCATATTGTTTTCTCAATCGTCTAAACTGTGACAAAAGTGAACATTTAAACAACTTTGCAAAATATGCTGGGTTTTCTCTATCTCTCTCTCTCTCTCATTCACTCTCTCTCTCTCTCTCTCTCCCTCTCTCAGCCTCACTCTCTTCATTTGTGTGCTAATATTTCTAATTGCGATTGCTGTAGCTCCCCTTGCTCCCCTGACCACCCCCCATTTGAGTAGTCATTAAAAATGCTTTATTGTTCTTTAGTTATATTTTTAGTTAGTAGTTATTATTGTTGTTGTTGTTATTGTTGTTGTCATTGTTGTTGTTGTTGTTGTTGTTGTGGCTGTGGCAGCTGGTAAATGATTACACACGTTATTTGCGCTTTTTCCCTTTGCTGAATTCTCTAAATTACGGGGCACTTATTTCAGCCTCTCAGGAGGTGGTACCCGGGGGGGGGGGGGGGGGGGGCAGGTTGCCGCAATTGGAGCGTACTGTAAATCAGCGCACAACTTTGTCAACTGGCCTTTGACTGAATGTTCAAATGGGGAAAAATGCTGTGCACTTCAGCAACAAATATTTTGTAGCACTAAAAAAAAAAAAAAAAAAAAAAAGCAGCCAGCGAATGCAGTTGGCTAAGATTGCATACCCTTGTAGAGCGATCATTTAACCGTTGCAATCAATTAAATTAATTAATAGAAAAGAAAAAACTGCGATTGTTCCGATGCTGATGAGAATAATACGGCGGGTTCCGCATATCTTGGCCAACAAATAAGTTGTTCATACAAAAATTCTCTGTTCGACAAATAAACATAATTTATTTCAAATATGTATAATTTATATATTTATATATATAACATTTACTTTAAATAAATATGATATAAATAAATATATATAATATAGATAGTTTTTTTCTTTTGAGAATTGTTGTTATCTTAAGAATATGAAAGAAATTTACTTTTTCTGATTCTGTCTTGTTCTGCCTACAAATCGATAACAGCGATGAGCGAACATCGATGAAAATCGATTTAGATTAAGTGACGACTTTTCATGATCGCCATAAGTATTCTAAATATATATATATATATATATATATATATATGTTTATTCATATATATCTTTCACAATTGTAATCAAATTTAAAATGTAAAAATCGAATAGAAATGGAAAGGGAAATCAAAGTGGAAATGGAAATGGAATCTTTGATTCAAAGAACTTTTTTGTGTTGAAATTTCGAAAAAAAACGCAAGAGAAGAATTTCACATGAAATGTTTACACAAATACGAGGCAAGGAGCAGGAGTTGCAGTTGCAGTTGAACGTAGAGAAATAAATTGAATGGTGGGTAGGTGGGTGGGGGTGGGGTGAGGGGTGGTTGTCTGGTCGTCTTTGGGAGAAGAAGCTGCTGCAGCTCTGCGGAGCTACTTGAAACGTGCGTCAATTGTTTAGGAAAGGAACGAACGATTGGAATTCTCAACGTGCCGCAACTGCCAACATCTATTTATGGAACATTGGGAGCAGCTCATCGAGTGGCCCTTTTGGTGGTGCGATCTGCTGCTGCTGCTGCTGCCTTTTGTTTGTTTACTCAATGCCTTTCAGGCAAAAGCTGCAACACGAAACCAAAGCCAATGACGATGACGATGATGACGATGCCGTTGCACTGCATTCAATGGCTGACTGGGCTAAGCAGGCGATGATTGTAGTGGTGGTGGTGGTGGTGGTTGTTGTGGTGGTTGTGGTTATGGTGGTGGCGGGGGCGTTGCATTTGCACTCGTGCGTTCAACAAGAGGCACTCGAAGCCGCACGCCGAGTGAGGCAACATTTAAAGACAGCACAGAACCAGCTCGAATTGAACTTAATTGCATGAAATTGAGACACGAGACTTGATATACATCGAGACGGGAGGAGACGCGTGGGGCCCAGTGGGGGAGGGATGCGGGGGGAGGGAGACGCAGAGACAAAGAGTCGCAGAGTCGTAGAGTCTCGCGCTAGAGAATTGAAGAATCCGCGCCGAGATTCACTCAAAACTCATGCGTCGTCCTCAATTTGTAACTGTGTGCTAAGTGCGCCGTCAAATGAGCTGTCATAACGATAATGATGATGATATCGTCACTAACAGACCGAACCCTCTAGCCTAGAGATGAACGATGATAAACCAAATATTTACTATACATGAATATATATATATATATATAAATAAATATATATACTTCAAATTAAAGATGGCAAAATACGTAAATGAAAAATATAGCAAAATTATGTTAAACGATCAAAAAAAGTAACAAAATGAAACTAAATATATAATAAATAAATAAAAAATTAGATATTCATTTAGAAATTCAACTAATATTGGGAATTATTTCAACTAATTTAAAATTTTAATTTAGAGTCTATATATCATTAATGTAATCCATTTTTCATTTGTATAAAACGGAAAAACTAGGAATGAAAATTATTAATAAATATTTAAATCAGTTTAAAGAAATGTTTGATATATATACGAAATGAATATAGGTATTTAAAATACCCACAATAAGCACATCAACATGAAATCGATAGAACTAATCTATATATGTAATGATTATAACAAACTATATCATGTAATCAACTCAGAGTCCTCCATTTCTATAGTTAAAAACTCAATTTTAAATGTCCTATATCTGGATTAACTTTTTCTGGGTTTTCTCCAATTCATGCAACAAATGTTGAATCATTTTGCATTTATTTTTATTTATTTTATTTTAATTTTTAAATTTATTTATAATTTTAATTTTATTTTCAATTTAATTAATTTTCTTACTTTTTGTATTTTTTGTGTCGACTGACAATAAAAAAAATAAAATACAAAATATAAAATAAATATATATATATAAACTGTCCTCACTTTATGCATTCCCATTTTGGGTTTTATTTATATTATTATCTGAATAACAAGTCAAGAACATATTCCATCCAAGAAACAAAGTCTGAGATTAAATACCCTTTAAGACCGACTTTTATCAGTCGACATATCTAAATTTTTGGAAATATTACCATCTTTTTATACGTTATAAACAAGTTTTATCAGAAATTGTCGATTCTGATATATATCATATATCAAGTGAGCTTCGTCTGGATATCTTAGTAAAGTTTCCGATCCAATCGTTTCGATGGCTTAACAAAAGAAGAAGAAAAAGGCGGATTTGTGTTAGTTCGTGTTAGTTCGTGTTAGTTCGTGTTAGGTCGTGTTAGCTCGTGTCACGCGCTCAACTCTAACTGTGTCCAACTCGCCACTCGCAACTCGCTTGTGGAATGCTGCACAAAGTTCCCAAAGTTCTTGCGTATGGAAGACGAGCTGCATTTGGGGGCCACAATGCTCAAGTTGTTGACACCCGTGAACCCTGGCAAATGTGTCTAACAGCGAATGTAACGCTGCCATTAACAACGCTGAGAATGTTTGGCCCCAATGTCCCCCTCCCAACCCCCCCTTAGACGCAGCCTCTGTTGCACCCCTCCCCTTTTTTTACTTGGGCAAGCTCTGTCGATGACAAAGTTTAGCCGATGAACTGTGAAATGCATTTGCCCGTTCTCAAACGACGACCACATAAACATGTCAAATGGAGATGGGGGTAGGCGTGGGGTGTGTGTGTGTGTGTTGGGGGTAGGGGTACTAGGAGAGGGGGGGAAGGAGTGTAGGCAACATGAAATATATTGAGTTGCCCGCAGAAAGCAAAGCGATAAAGATCTTGTTCAGTGAGTTGATTTTCGAATTAAGTCCGAGATTTGTATATCTGGCACTTGCAACAGACGGACTGACTGAGTGACTGAGTGATTGACTGAGTGATTGACTGACTGATTGACTGATTGAATGAATGTTTTATTGCATTGCAGAAGAGTTTGCATTTTGGCATTTGTTTATACTTATTAAGCAGATTTCGCAGCCGAAACAAACACAGACACAAAGGCTTATCTTGCCCAAGTCTTTGGCAAACAGCGATCGTTGCTCGTTTCCTCCTCTTCTTTATTGTTATTGTTATTATTATTATTATATTTGTTTGTTTGTTTTTTTTTTATTATTTTGTTTGTCTGTTTACTTCAGCGCGCATCTCGCAACAATTGAGCAAACTTACGGCTGCAACGAATTTGCGTATACGCTTTCTGCGAACGTATTCCTTGAATGAGTCAGCATAAAGAAAAACAGATGCTGCGAAAAATATACATGTGTAAATAGTAGGTCTACACTCAGAAAAAACAATGTACAAGTTTAGCAAATGGCCTTGAAATGTAAATTACACTCTAAACTGCAAATCTTATTATTATTATTATATTATTTAATAAAAAATGAATATTTTTTACACCCATTAAGGACCTCAACATGAAATCGATTCATTTGGCCTCGTCCTTTATCCTTAGCGAGCATATGCCTCTGCTTGGTGAGCTTTTGTAAACACGGAAATTTGATTGTAAACATTTTGATGAAACATTTCCTTTGCCTAATTGCCAGCTGAGCCAACCCTTGTAGGAGGGGTGTAGGGGTTGGCATGTTGTTGTTGTTTTTTTTATTTTTATTTTTGCAAAGCTTTCGCTGCTGTTGTTGCTGTTGCTGTTGGGTCCTCTTAGTGTTATCGATAAGTGCACTGCTGAGCAGTATTTAAGGGTTGCAAATCACCCAGAAGGGTGCGTTAATGATATGTGCGATTCAGGGGCAAAGCAAGCGTCTCGGACTTGTTGGGGGCGAAGTGGAGTTGGCCCATTGAGTTTGTCTACTTAACATGCCTAAACTCAATTAACTGCTTGGTTGGGCATTGCGAAAGTGCAACGCCCACCCTTGCCAGCAGCAGCTCAGCCCAGTGCTTCAAAGGGGGTGTGGGTGTGTGTATGTGTGTGTGTGTGTGTGTGTGCGTGTGCGTGTGCGTACTTGTAAGCATGCCACAAGAGATGCCACACATTTGGCAAAAGCCAGCACAAGTTGCAAGATTATTCGCTCATAAATATTTATGCAAATATCACTTTTACTTTGTACAGCTATTGAATAAAACACAGTTTCAAAGTAATCGATTATTATCGATAACCTAAACATGGATTATGCCCAAAATAATATTCTCATTTCTTTCCTTTTGTGTTGAATGATGAATGCCAATCCTTAAGCAATAACTTTTGATAGCTTGTTCGATAAATATCGAAGCCTATCGATAGCTTATAATATCGATAACTATAATAATGCTAACTAATTATTTATGCAAAGTTAATAATAGTTTGCAATGCAAAAATGATGCAATTTGGTAGTTTCAATGAATGTGGCATCTGGCAGCACTGTGCAATCGCGCTTGCAACCCCCAAAACTAGACTAGTTGCAGTTGCAAAGTTGCAAAGCTGGCATAGATTCGCATGGAGTTCACTGCACTGCGCAGGCGCAGAGAGTGCAAGTGACTCGGGTGTGTGTTGCCCAGTTACTGTTATCCTTGTGCCAAACCAAGAGAGAGTGAGAGAAAGAGCTGAGAGAGAGAGCGAGAGAGAGAGAGAGAGAGCTGAAGTGGCCCATTAAAGTTTCGTGGGTTGTTCTTTTTTTCTCTTTCTCTTTCTCTTTCTCTTTTTTGTTTTTTTTTTTTTTTTTTTTAATTTTTGGGCATGTTTTGCTTAGATCCGTGCGCCGCTCTGTTCAGCTCCGTGGCTCGAATCGTGCTGAGGCTAAAACAACAAAAAAAGAAGAAGGAAATATGTTAAAATAGATATAGTTAAATATAAATACAAATAAAATAAGAAGAAAACAATAAAGTGTGTTCAATCAACTCGGGGATTTTCTTGTTTCATAAACAAATCGATTCTTATCGAACTTAGCATCTTGGCTCGACAACAATCAGCTTCAACTTGTGGCAAATTCTTGGAGCCCCATCAGATACAACAGTTACAACAGATACACAACAACAACACACACACAAAAAACACGCACACCAAGCAAAGAATAAAACGCCAAAGGCGCAACACCAACAATCAACACAACAGCCGTCATGTGTAAGTAGAGATGCAGGTGCATATATATCTATATCTATATATATATACACATATGTGTGTGTGTGTGGGTGTACTTGTGTGTGAAGCAGCTTGCTTGTTGGCACTTGAGCTAAGCGGGCCCAGCAATTTGTTTGTTTTGCGCTAATGGGCAAATGGAGCTGCTGCTGCTGCTGCTGGTGCTGCTGCAACCACCCCACGCCCCACCCCATTTGCCCCTGTCCAACCCAAATGTAACCAGTGCAAGGCACTCAATTGAAGCTGCTAATGTGACGCTAATGTTTCTCGCATTGTTTCTTTTGTTGCACAGCGAAGACACCGTCATTTGACAAGGATCGGGATTACATTGGGTTTGCCACGTTGCCGGAGCAGGTGCATCGGAAGTCGGTGAAGCGCGGCTTCGAGTTCACGCTGATGGTTGTCGGTGAATCGGGTCTGGGCAAATCGACGCTGATCAACAGCCTATTCCTGGGCGATCTATACAAGAATCGGCAGGTGCCCAATGTGGAGGAGCGCATCGAAAAGACAACGCGCGTCGAAAAGAAGACCATGGACATTGAGGAGCGGGGTGTACGGCTGCGTCTAACCGTTGTCGATACGCCCGGCTTCGGGGATGCCGTCAACTGTGAGGACAGCTGGCGTGTGTGCACCCAATATATTGACGAGCAGTTCCGTCAGTATTTCACCGATGAGAGCGGACTGAATCGGCGCAATATACAGGACAATCGTGTCCACTGCTGTCTGTACTTTGTGCCGCCCTGGGGTCACAGGTGAGTCAAAGCTAAAGCTAAAACTAAAACCGAATCCTTATCAAATTGCATTTGCATTGACAGCCTGCGGCAGATGGATTTGGATTTGATACGGCGATTGCATCGCAAGGTGAACATTGTGCTGGTCATTGGGAAGGCGGACTGCCTGAACAAGCAGGAGGTGCGCAAGCTGAAGGAACGCATTCTCCAGGACCTCGAGGACAATCACATACAGCTGTATCAGTTTCCCGAATGTGACTCGGACGAGGATGATGATTTCAAGCAGCAGGACCGCGAACTGAAAGCATCCATACCGTTTGCCGTTGTTGGCAGCAACACCATACTCGAGGTAGCCGGCAAGAAGGTGCGTGGCCGTCAATATCCCTGGGGCGTTGTCAATGTGGAGGATGCCGAGCACAGTGACTTCATCAAGTTGCGCACCTTTTTGATATCGACCCACATGCAGGACCTAAAGGACACCACACAGGTCACAATTCCCTAGCTCTCTCTCTCTATATACTAATATTTTGTTTCGGTCACAGGATGTGCACTACGAGAACTTTCGGGCGCAGTGCATCTCACAGATATCGCAGCATGCGTTGCGTGAACGTGGCAAGTTGAAGCGCGACTCGATTAGCTCAACGAACGGTTTCGATGCGGCCATTTCGGAAACGGATCGCCTGCTCTTGCAGAAGGACGAGGAGATCCGGCGCATGCAGGACATGCTCACCCAAATGCAGGAGAAGCTCAAGCAGACGCATCTCATGGAGATGAAGAAGAACGACAGCGTCATCGATGTCTAAATGGCGCCGGCGACTCTCTCTCTCTTTACCCAGTCGCGTGTTCAATTTTACACCTTGATAGACATTATAGTTATAACCATATACATATATATAGTTATATATATATATATATATAAACATATATAATAATTATATAGACAGACACACACACACACACACACACACTCACAATCACACACACACACAAACACGCAACAGCAAACAACAACCAAAAAGTTATGTTTTTTTTTTTAATAATATAGCACATTTACCAGTTAACCGATTTTGGTTCTCTTAAGCTTTTTCTAGTTGCAAAACTAATCCAGATCAAAAAACAACAACAAAATTAATAACAATAAGCGAACAACGAGCGATATTAGTGAATTTTTCAGCCAATTAAATGATATTTGTACACAACAAAAAACACCACAAAAAACGCACACAATTTGTAAAAGCAACTCTTAACTGAGAATTGACCAAATTGTTTTTCAATTTTCAATTCGTTTAGAATTTAGCCGCAAAAAAAAAAAAAAAACAAAAAACCAAAATTAAAAAAGATAATCGAACAATATGCATAACCCAATAAAGAAGGCCTCTAAAAATAGGTCCGAGACGAATTCAACTCATTTCAACTTGACGAGTTTGCAATTTATATTATATAGTCACATATATGTATATGCCACAGCAAAGCATCTTCCAATCCATGCACTGAGCAAAATGATGTGCTTATCTATTCATAATGAAAATATAAATGCTTATTATATTGAATATATTTGAAATTGAAAATCAGTTGAGTTATGAGCGACTCCATTTATATACCCTTGTAGAGGGTACAAACAATCAAGATACACTTTCGATCGACTTTTTGATGTGTTAAGTATATAAGTTAATTATAGCAAAAAGTATACTTGCTACGTTTCCAGTTATCAGCTATATTAAATGCTACTCCTTGACTAACTGTGCCGATTTCACTCTCCGATTTATATCACCAAATAACAAATCTATTATTGAAATTTGTCTTATCATCGTCACAGATTAAGGGTGGCATGCTAGGCTAACTTTGGCAGCAATCTACATAGATACAGATACCCCCTACCGAAATCGAAACCGAATGCCACTCAAGTCCAGCCAGTCAAGCGGAGCCACCGAGTGGAGGCAGCAGCAAAGAACAACCACTTCCAATTGGAAAGCAGTCGAAATTGCCACATTGTTTCCACCAAGGTCAACTGAATGAGTGACGTTCTTAATTACAGAGATGGGGACGGGGACGCATTACGTCTCTCGTGGGTGGTGGTTAGGGTTGACGATGGTGAGCAGGCTGAGGAGGCTGTCTGGCCAGCGATGGTAGTCAATGTCACGTTTCATTATGATGACGCTGCGGCCTTAGATGATAAGCAGATGCCTGCACACGTGCAACAACAGCTCCTTGGCTGCTTGGTGGCTTGGCTCCTTGGCTGCTTGGTTGCTTGGCTGCTTGGCTACTTGGCTGCTTGGCTGCTTGGCTGCTTGCTTCACCCCGTCATGCTTGGGGCGCCTCTTCTTGTTTGTCTTCTCTTGCCTTGAATGGCAGTTACTTATTTCTCTAACTGCTGCATGGACGCTTTTGTTACATTTGATTGTCGCAAACGAAGTGGAAAAGTAAATGTTGCACGCACACACACACACACAAATTACTTCCTGCTAACTGGCTGACTGACTGACTGGCTGGAGCAAGGACTGGATAGAGTAAGGAATCCTTTTTTACTTGATCGCTTCTATGCGCTTTGGCCATTTCACTCTTTAATTGACTTTCGTTCTGCTTTATTTCTGTCCAGTGTGGTTGTGGAGCCGGTGAAGAAACAGCGCAAAGCATCCGCCGCAGGCAGCAGTGGCAGCAAGTTCAAGAGTCTAGTGGACAAATACGAGGAGAATTCAACAGCAGGCACTACCCCACCAGGGGCAGCAGCAGCAGGAGGATCAGCAGCAGCAGGCGGAGCAGTAGCCGGTCCAAACCCTGGCCACCGCCACCACATCCAGCGTTGGCAGCACATCGTTTTCCACATCGACAACAGCAGCATCAGCAAGAACAGTCAGCGCCAAGGATGCAAGGGATGCCGAGGCCGATGTACCATTGGCTAAGATCAAGGCGGCGGCGGACGAGGATGATGATTTCAAGCAGCAGGATCGCGAACTGAAAGCATCCATATCGTTGCCCGCTGCGCACCACATGCAGGACCTAAAGGACATCACACAGGTAACAATTTCCTACCTCCCTCTCTCTATATCTCTCTCTCTCTCTCTCTGTTACTTATATATACTCATATTTTGTTTCGGTCACAGGGTGTGCACTTCGAGAACTTTCGGATGCAGTGCATCTCACAACATGCTATTAGCTCGATTAGTTCGATGCGGCCATTTCGGAGACGGATCGCATGCATTGGAAACGCAGAAACAGCTCCTAATTTGTTGAAACGAATTGTCAATGAATTTATTTTAAATTATTAGTTAAGCCACATACAACATAATAATAAATTAAAATTGTAGTGGAAAATTAAATACAAATTATAATGATAAAATGGGGGGAAAAAATCAAACAAAATCAACTATTATCGCCCAGAGTAAGAGCCGTTGTTAGAAACCGCATCGATCACAATCGGAAGCCTGATATATGTAAGCGATATGAATGAGTTATGAACACGGAATAATATAAAGACTCAACGCCTACGACCATCAAGCCGGCTTCTAAATATATAATTTGCTATAAATTCAAAATTACCGCCAAAGTGCTTTCTGAAATTGTCGAGCACTGACTTCAAACAAGGGTTCAGTTCACGTACGAACTAGTAGCTTGATACACATATGAATAAACTGCAGGCGGCTGACAAACAATAAATTTTGTAATTTCAAATCATTTTTCAATGCACGCCACATTGTCTTAAAGAATGTTTCAACAAAATTTTATATTGAAAAACAGGATGGATATATGCGCTAAGAATATTTTATTAGATATTATTGAAATTCATTTCAATTCATCATCATATGAAAAAAGCTAATGTAGAAAAAAAATCACGTCAATACCATTCATATTTTTACACAGCTGATCTAACATTCATCACAAAATGTTAATTTGAGTTCTGGACTATAAACAACAGCTGGTTCCGAAGAAAATATGATATTACCCTGTCAATAACATAAAAGAGTCAGTTCGCTATAGCTCAAATTGTTAATCAGAGGAGCGTGGTGAAAACAACGCAAGCCTATAAAAAATACCGCATGTTGTTTTTAATATTAAATGAAAAATACAAAAACAACTAAGGCCACAGTGCGCGGTCAATTTGATACAATTTACATGAAAACATGAAAAGGGACAAGAAAATAAATTTACTTGTTCGCTTATGACGAAATATCTCGTATGGATAATTATTAACAAGCATTTGATTAGAATTAATTTAAAATTAAATCAATTAAACAATTAATAATAATGTCTCATTGTAGCATTGTCCATTGGCATATCCGTCCAGTGGCAAAATACCGAAATACCAACATAAAAAATACTGAAATGAACATATACTGTGTATATGTATGTATGTATGTGTCTACTCTAACAGCAAGCTAGCCAGCCAGCGAGCAAGCAGTGAGAGTGAGCGAGGAGACGACGAAGACGGCTCGTCAAGAGTTACGCACTGAGTATGTGCTGGCGGCGGATAACGGCGAACGGACCCTAAAAACAACAGTGTGCGTGTGCGTGTGTGTGTTTTGCTCTTTATTTTCATTTGTAACAACAAATATATTGGTTAATTCATAATTATCTTGTGAAAATCACAAACTGCAAACAACGACTGCAGTCTTTCGTGTGAGTGCGATTCCTTCCCAAATGTAATCACATTAGGTGTGAAAATGTCGAACTGAACTGAACTGAAATATCAGCCAGCAAGTCAAAGCAACAGCACTAAATTTGCATGCATCCAACTCTGTCTCATATCCATTTGGGAGGAGAAGCATTGAAAAATTTAAGCGGAAAATCAAAATCAACAATTATAAGTAATTACAACTACAACTATGTATAACTGTTAAAGTACCAGCAGCAGCAGAGCAGCGACAGAGCAGCAACCACGGTCGTTTAGCAGCCAGCAGCACCAAGAAGACGACGACGAAGAGCAAGACGACGACAAGTAAAACAACAATAAAGCTGGCCATATTCATAAAAAAAAAAAATATATACATATATTGGGAAAAAAAACAGCATGTTGTGAGCTAATCAGAATCAATGGAAGCCAAGCAGAGGTTTTCTTTTTCAAGTAATATTATTGGTGAATGGTAATGTTATTATCAATGAGTGTTAAGAAATAAGTGGAAATATTGCTATTGAAATTATATGTTATATTTATAAAAATACGCCAAGCCAAAGCGACGCAGTCGTCGCAGTCGACGTCGTCTCGTGGTGTCAACGTCAACTCCAACTGCGCCGCTTGTTTGTGGGTGTGAGCGTGCGTGTGTGTTTGTGTGTGTGTGAGGCCAGCGAAGGTGGACTGCTGTTCTGTTAAAAAGACGACTCCTGCCGGCAGTACCGTTATTGTTGCACTTCGTCTAAAACTATGTGCTTGTCGTGTTTTGTTAATTCATGTCGAAGCACGCACGATGTGCACGTGAAACGACTTAATAAAGGAATTTGTAGAAAATAGAGACACAAATCAAATGATTTAAATTAAAATAAGATTATATTGAGGACAAATTTGCTTTAGAATTTTCAACAGGTTTAATCAAGCAAGTCATAACCTATCGGATAAATAAGTTGTAAATAATGACAGACTATGTGGAGCTGTTAAATAGAATGTCGAGCACATTTAACAGCGACTGCGCCACCAGCACCGCCGAGGGCGGCACTCTGCTCAATATGGATCTGGCCGAGGATAAAACTGTGAAGTGGCGCAATTTGGCTAACAATCAGTTCGCCTGCAAGGATAAGGATAAAAAGCAATGCACCCACGAAACGCAACAGAAGCAACAGGATGAGCAACAGCAGCAGCCGATTCTCGTCGCTGCTTGTGGCGTTAAATGCGAAACGGAAGCTGAAACGGTTTCCGAGCAGAAGCTGCTGCCTCAAGGCCAAAGTCAAAGTCGTGACAACAACAGCAATAACAGCAACAGCGATGCTGACGGCGATGCAGAAATATTACAAACACCGGGAGCAGAAAAAACGCAAGCAGCGACGTCAAGCGCTGCTGCGACAGTAGCCAACAATGGGAACGACGATGACGTTGACGTTTCCGACCGCGCAGTTGAAGCAGCAGCAGAAGCAGCAACGGCAACAAAAGCAACTGTAGATGAAGAGAGAGAAGAAAATGCTGAAACAGCAGCAGCAGCAGTCAAATTGGAGCAGGATGCATGCAAAACTGCAGAAATAGCAGCTGGCGACGAGCTGCCAACGCCATCGTCTGTGCAAATTTCAACAGCAGCTGCGACAGGTGCAGCACCAATAACAGCAACAACAACAACAGCGGAAGGCATTAAGACTGAAAGAGTGATGGAAACGGCAAGCGCAACCCCCAAAGAGGAGTTGGACGAAGAGCAGCAGTCGCAGCCGCAGGAGCTAACGCCGACTGCGCAGTGTGAGCAGAAGGCAAGCACAGAAGCGGTGGCAGAGGCAGCGACAGTGACAGTGACAGAGGCAGCGACAGTGACAGCGACAAAGGCGGCAACAGAGACAGCGGCAGAATCAACACAAGAAGCCGAGGTCACATCGGTTTCAGTCGCAGCATCAACATCGGCATCAGCATCGGCATCGGGAACGGCATCCCCAGCATCGCCAGTCGCTCCACTTGTTGTCAACTCTCCTGCTAATAGCAGCAGCAGCGACGCTGACGCTGACGCAACAGATCCGACATCGATGAATGCTCCGACAAGCAGCGATGATGTCGCAGCGCCAATAGCAGCAACAACAACAACAACCGCAACAACAACAACAACAGCAACAACCGCAACAACAACAACAACAGCCACAGCAGCAGCAGCACAAGTGAGTGCTGATAAAAACGTAATTGTATTCGTATGTATGTGTGTGAGTAAGTTTGCGCGTGTGCTTTTTGCATGCATGCGTATGTGTGTGCTCATGTGTGCGTGTGTGTGTATCAGTGTAATTCTCGAATTCGAATTCTTTCAGTGCTTGTAGCTTGCTTGAATTACTTACTGTTGTTTTACTTACAATTAAAATATTGTGCAGCTCTAACAACTAGTTTATCGAAAAGAGATTAATGTACAGAAAGAGTGCAAAATGGGCAAACAAAAAAAATGCGAGAAAAAACGAGCGAGCCACCGATTGAGAGAGAAAGAGAGCTATAAAGTCGTAATTTGCTTCATTAGTCTAAGCAGAGTTGATGAAAAGTATGTTGAAAATATTCGAGGTGATATACACACACACACATACATGTGTGTGTGCATATGCATACATTTGTGGCAGAAAGTTTGCCCATGGTCTGAAAATTAATCAGAAATGGAAATGGCAACAACTCAATTGTAGCAAATGCTTAAATGCAAAGCGAAAATCAAAGTAGCATGTAATTGTCAATTATTAGATTTACAAGCTTGTAGCTAGCCAGTCACAACTTAAACTTGCAATCATCTTAATCAGTGGTACTAAAATCAAGCATTTAATTAAGTTATCTTACTTAACTACAAACGTATCCTAAGGGAAATGTGAGAAATGCCATTTGAACTCTACAGGAGAGGAGAAAACCTAATATCATAATCTATAGATATATATATCTATATATTTTGAGTTATCAATTATGGATCAAGTGATGAATATCAAATTATAAGTTGGTTGAAATCACTTATTTGATTACGTGCTGCATAAATTCATATCGAAAATGAGGCAAACTTTCAATTTGCATAATATACATACATATATATATACGTATGTAAATATATGTACCTATAATACAGTACACGTTCGCTAAAGTGTACAGCTGTATTTGTTTTATGGGCACGAGCAAAAGAAATTTTTCGTCGTCCTCTTCTTGTGTTCTACTGTTTTTGAACCAGTTTCGTAGCCAGCTTTTAAACTGGTATTTGATATTTGGCTAGAAATCATAAGGCCGACATATTAACACATATTTTCCGATCTAAATCGATTTTGCTATTTTGGGCTTTGAAATATATTTCAGTACTTAACATTATTTTAATTATATTCGAATAATAATGCAAATCGTATATTTATTTTCGATTCCACAAATGTATTTAATCAAGTAATATTTGTGTTGAATTGCATTCAACTTTCTAAAGGTAAATTCGAATTTTTTCATAAATTGACATCGAATGTAAATTATGCAACTATCATTTATCGATTGACTCCTGTACTAGTTGAACTAGGTATATATATTTTTTTTTCGAAAAATTTAAATGCTTAAATCGTTTTGCGTATTTCGACAACTAGTTGGGTTTATGAGTTTGTCTTGATTAATTGGTGTTCACCTTGGCGAGTGTCTACTGTGCTCACATTGACTGTTGCAAGTTGGTTGCTACAAGTGTGGCAGCATCCTTGATATTCCCGGCCATACAGAATGGTGTAATTACAACTCTTGCACCCTCTCACTCCTCTTTCTCGCTCGCTCTCTCTCTCTTTCTCTCTCTCTCTCTCTCTCTCTCTCTCTCTCTCTCTCTCTCTCTCGTCTGTTGCCACAATTGTCCCCTGCCCTGTTTACTTTGTCGGCTGGCCAAGTGTTTGGGAAGACATGTTGCCAGGGCAACATGCCGAGTGGCCGAGGGAACGAGAGTGGTTAGCTTAGCAGCTCCACATAGATTCGTATTTCAATTGGTTTTAGCCCCGTTTAGACAGACAGACGGACAGATAGGCTGGTCTGTTGTTTATTAACGATAATTTCATATACATTTTGAATGCGATTCACGAATGGACGAAAGGCAAGTTGCATTTTGAATGTTGTAATTGAACTCGACTCTGCCTCTGTCTCGTCATTCGGAAACGGATGTGTGGTTTCCTTGGCATCCATCATCTCGTGTGGATTCACCTGTAGTCCAGACTCTGAAATGAATGACAATTAATTAATCTCTCGATGGCATAATATACGAGTGACTCAATGCTGGTTATTCTTTCGCAGGAACAAAATGGTGCCGGTAGCACGCGTCGTTTGCGTCGCACACCCCGCCCCACAGATACGCCCACATTCTGCATGCCGGATGAGCTGACGCTGCTGGATCAGGAGCAGGAGCAAGAGCAGGCAGCGGAAGCGGAAGCGGAGGCCATCGAAGAGCAACAAAAAATATCAGTGGAGAACAATGGCGAAACGGCGACCGATGTGAAAAAGGAGCCAGAAAAATCACCGGGCGACATTGAAGCGACCTCAAATGCGTTGCCCACACCAAAACGTGGACGCGGACGCGCCAAGAAGATCAAACCCGATACAACGGATGCTGTCAATGTGGAAGCAACAGTTGTCGATGCAGCAATGATGCCGCCTGGAGGACAGGAGGAGATGACAACGACGCCGACGCCACAGCCAGCACCAGCACCAGCCGAACGCAAAGTTGGCCGCAAACGGAGACTGGCTGAGGAGGAGCTGCAGCAGCAGCAATTGATAACAACAGATTTGGTTGGTGCTGCAACTGTAGTTGTTAAAACCGAGCAGGATGTGGAAGATGCTGCCGCAGCCAGTGCTGCTGCAGCGCCAAGCGGACCAGATGCCGCCAAGCGAATGCGACGCAGCGTGCGTCTGGGCAATCGCCTGGACAACATGCACCACGCTCTCGACGAGATCAAAACGGAGCCACTGCTCTTGGCCAGTGAGCAGGCAGCGGCAGCTGCTTCTGCTGATCAATTGGCCGGCGTGGTGGCCGTCATGCTGGATGAGAAGACGCTACCGAAGAAGCGCGGCCGCAAGGCTAAAATAGTGGCGCCGCCAAATCGTACCACCGATTCAAGTGGCCAATCTTTGCCACATTTGCTGGTGGCAGCAACAAGCAATAGTGGCAGCTGTTCACTGGCCCTGGCCAACGGCAATAAGCGCGCTGCAGCAGCGACTCCATTGTCAATGGAAGCGGCAATCGCTGCATCAATAACAGCGGCAAGAGCAACAACATCGAGCAGCAGGGCTTGGGATCAGTTTCAGTTGCCCAAGCGCTCCAAGCGTCGCATCAAGCCCACAACGAAAATACTCGAGAACGATGAGCTGCGCTGCGAGTTCGAAACGAAGCACATTGAGCGCATGACCCACTGGGAGGCGGCCGAAGGCGATGTAGCCCATTACGAGACACCTTTGCAGCCGGGCGGTGGGGGCGGTGGCGGTTCAAATTCGTCAACGTCCCGGCAGAAGAGCGAGAAATCGGATGGGGGCAGCGTTATGGAGCAGCAGCGGCATCATCCGGTCGGTACCAGTGCCATAAAGAAGCGTCGGTTCTCCAAGTCACAGCGCAACATTAACAATTCGGTCGCTGCGCTGCTGGCGCAAAGCCAATTGCGTCCCTGTCCCGCTCTGGAGCAATTCCTGAGCGACATCAAGTCGTCCAAACTGACGACCGGCAACCGTTCGCCCGAGGAGCGTAAAATGAACAAGCGACAGCTGCGCAAACTGGCCAAACAAAAGGCGAAGTATCTCAGGATTTTGGGCCTGGTGCGCAACAACAGCGAGGAGACCAGCGGCAACGATAGCTCCAACACGGACAACGAGGAGTTTGTGCCAACGACGCCCGTTCAAGTGGGCAAGCCCAGTGTCACGTTGCGCCTCCGCAATGCCACCAAGGAGACGAACAGCAGTCTCTACCAGCAATCAGTCGCTGGCAGTCTCAAGCAACAGCTGGCTCCTCCTCCGCCGACGTCCAAAATGTTGCGTCGCTTTGCCGTTCGCAATAACAGCGCGGCAACAGCAGCGGCTGTAGTAGCTGCAGCAAAATCATCAGTTGCAACGCGGGAGCATGGACAGCTGCGCACGCTGAATAGCTTCAGTCTGTCCACTGCCAGAGATGCCATAGCCAGCACATCTTCAGCCGCTACTGCGGTAGCTGCTGCTGCTGCATTATCATCGTCATCGTCATCGTCATCATCTGGGAAATTCATTTGTTTGTGCCAGAAGAGCTCGCAGTATTATGCGAGAAATGGACCGGATACATCCTACTGCTGTGCAATCGATAACATCGATGAGCAGAAGATCGGCTGCTGCAACGAGCTGGCTGCCGATGTGCACAATCTGCTGCGTCCCAGCCAGCGTGTCGGCTACATGATCCTCTGCGATGATCACAAGAAGCGACTCCAGGCACATAACTGCTGCGCCGGCTGCGGCATCTTTTGCACCCAGGTGAGTGAGCACTGAGCTCTGAGCTCTGAGCACTCCCCCAGCTGGGTTAACTAAACAATTTTATTGCATTGCAGGGCAAATTTGTACTGTGCAAAAGGCAGCACTTCTTTCATCCGGATTGCGCTCAACGCTTCATACTCAACAGCCCCTATGATGCACAACAGGCTGCTCTCAATGCTGGCAGCAGCAGCAGCGGCAGCAGCTATGCCAGTCCAATGCTAGTCCTCAAGTGTCCGCACTGCGGCTTGGACACACCGGAGCGCACCTCAACGGTGACCATGAAATGCCAAACGTTGCCCGTCTTTCTGCCCGCCCAGAAGACCAAAATGTAAGTGTTTATTTCTATTCCTTTGTTTACTCTCCTGGTGCTTATCTTCTGCTTCTGCTTCTGCTTCTGTTTGTGCTATGCGCGATTGCAGCAAACCTGCCAGGCTGACTACCTCGTCGCATCTGACGCAATTTGCCAATGCCGCCGGCAGCGCGAAACCAGCCAGCGGCGTCAGTGGCAACTCCTCGGCCAAGGCGACAACTACTGGACGTGGTAAGGCGGCTGTCAAATCGAATGGTGGAACACGCCAAGGCGCCAAGGCAGCTGCTGCTACTGCTGCTGCTGCAGCTGGTGGTGGCAATGCCAATGCTGCTGCTGCTGCTGCTGGACAGTCGCCGAACATCATTAACTTTGAGCAACTGATACCGGAGTCCGTGATGAATGTGGTGCTGCGAGATCGGATTGTTTCGTCCAGCGGTCGAGTCACAACCGAATTTAACTCGCGCGACATGTACTACGCCGTGCAGAATGATGATCTGGAGCGTGTCGCCGAGATTCTGGGTAAGCCCAAGCCCAAAGCCCAACCCACATTTAAGCCGCTAAATATTAAAACTGTCTATCTTTGTCGCAGCTGCTGACTATGATGTGCTGACGCCTATGCGTGAATACCTAAATGGCACCTGCCTGCATTTGGTTGCCCATTCGGGCACACTGCAAATGGCCTATCTGCTGCTCTGCAAGGGCGCCAGCTCCCAGGACTTTGTCAACATTGTTGATAGTGAATTGCGTACGGCGCTGATGTGCGCTGTCATGAACGAGAAATACGATATGCTTAATCTGTTCATACAATGCGGTGCCGATGTTGCCATCAAGGTGCGTCATTCTCTCCCCACTCGCTCACTCGCTCGCTCGCTCGATTGTAATTGATATGTGTTGTATTTGTACAGGGTCCCGATGGCATGACCAGTCTGCATATTGCCGCTAAACTGGGCAACATCGATGCTGCTCAACTGATTGTCGACAGTTTTCGTGCCTCGCGCAACATTACCAATTTTCTGAGTTTCATTAATGCACAGGATGAGGGCGGCTGGACGTCGATGGTCTGGGCAGCCGAGCTGGGACACACAGATATTGTGAGGTAAGCAAAAATATTTATATATATATATATAATATATATATACTGGGCAGTAAAGTAAGTGTGAACACAACAACTTGGTGGCAAGCCCCATGCAAGACATGCTCTTTTAGTTAGTTTAATGTGGAATTCTTTATATTTTGGTCGACTAACGTTTCTTTAAGCATCGTTAGCATCTGATTTTCAATATCCAAGATAATGTTATGATCATCATTCGATTATCGGTTGTTGATAAAGCTTTCTTGAATTCTACTAATTTTCTAAGAAGTTCTAAGACCATCCAATTGATTTTGATGCTATGCAATTATTAATTTTCTCTTTGATCTTTGTGCTTATACTCTGCTGCCTCCTCAGGCCTGGCCTGTGATGATGTCCTTGGCCCATTTAATATTAGTTTTCAAGCTTTTATTATAATGAATAAATTCAGATCTTAAATTTTGCAAACCAACTCAATGTCCAGCTCAAAATGGACTTTTAACTAAGAAATATGCTTAACAATTTGGCTTCACTTAATTTTGCAGCCTGCTACTGAATAATGGCGCCGATCCCAATATATGCGACAATGACAACAACACGGTGCTGCACTGGTCCACGCTGCACAACGACGGACTGGACACGATAACGGTGCTGCTGCAGGCGAGCGCCGATTGCAATGTCCAGAATGTTGAAGGCGATACACCGCTGTAAGTAGTTTAGCCAAAATACTTGAATCTCCATTAAATCGATTCCATCGCATCCAATCCATTTAGACACATTGCCTGTCGCCACTCTGTGACGCGCATGTGCATCGCATTGATTGCGAATGGGGCCGATCTGATGATCAAGAATCGGGCGGAGCAGCTGCCCTTCGATTGCATACCCAACGAGGATTCCGAGTGTGGCCGAACCGTCGGCTTCAACATGCAGATGCGCAGCTTCCGGCCATTGGGACTGCGCACCCGTGTCGTATGTGCGGATGCGTCAAATGGACGCGAATCACGTCCCATACAGGCGGTGCGCAACGAGCTGACCATGTCGGAGCATGAGGATGAGGCCGATGCGTTAATGTGGCCGGATTTCAAGTACATTACCAAATGCATAATACTGCAGAATTCTGTGCAGATCGATAGTCGCGTCTCGCAGATGCGCATCTGCTCGTGCCTGGACAGCTGCAGCAGCGATCAGTGCCAATGCAATGGCGCCTCCTCGCAGAACTGGTATACGGCAGAGAGTCGACTCAACTGCGATTTCAACTACGATGATCCGGCGGTGATATTCGAATGCAACGATGTCTGCGGCTGCAATCAGGTTTGACTTCAATTTATTTGCTGCCAATGTTTCAATTTCAATGAATCATTTCTAATCCTTCCTAATCCGCCTCCCGTTCAGCTGTCGTGCAAGAATCGCGTGGTGCAGAATGGCACACGGACACCGCTGCAGATTGTCGAGTGCGAGGAGGCAGCCAAGGGCTGGGGCGTACGTGCGCTGGCCAATGTGCCCAAGGGCACTTTTGTGGCCAGCTATACGGGCGAAATACTCACCGAATTGGAGGCAAATCGACGCACCGACGAGAGCTACTACTTTGACCTGGAAGATGGGAACTGCATCGATGCCAATTATTATGGCAATATCAGTCGCTTCTTCAATCACTCGTGCGATCCCAATATTCTGCCCGTGCGCGTCTTCTATGAGCATCAGGATTATCGTTTTCCAAAAATAGCATTCTTTGCCTGTCGCGACATCGATGCGGGCGAGGAGATCTGGTAAGATCCCATCCCCTCCCCCATCGCTCTGAGTAGTTTAATTTAATCACCACTTTTTCTCTTTTGCAGCTATGATTATGGCGAAAAGTTTCGGCGCATCGATCAACGTTACAGCGGCGGTGGTTGCAAGTGCCTCACGGCCGCCTGTAAATACGCCCGGCAGTCGCCCAGCTCGAATGCATCGCCAACCGCAACAGTCGTGGAGGAGGAGGAAGAGGATGAGGAGGCGGTGGCAGAGACAGAGACAGAGAGAGAGACGGAGAGAGAGACGGAGACAGAGACAGAGAGAGACACAGAGAGGGACACAGAGAGAGACAGAGAGGGAGAGACAGAGAGAGGGAGAGAGCGAGAGAGAAATTAGAGATTAGAGATAGCGATAGCGAGAGAGAGGTTTGTTCGTTATTGGTCTTCGACTGCCAAATGTTTCATGTTTTTTTTTTTATTATTATTATTATCATCATTTTAGTTACTGTTTCCACATGCAGTTATTTGTATATGGAAATATCAAAATTTTTGTTTTTATTGTGCATTTGTTTTTATGAGATAATAATGTGTTTGTAATACTTATTTTTTTTTAATTATATACATATATACATATATATATATATATATATGGTACGTTAGGCTGCGTGTCGCATTGTGCAATACAAAAATGATTTAAATTATACAGTTACGTATACATACGCATACGAGTACATTTATATACCCCACAGATATGGGTAACTACTTATACATATTCATATATATATATACATATATATCTAGACTATGTGCAATTGAATCAATTTTTTTCTATGTGTCTGTGTATCTGATGCATGTGTGTAATAGCTAAACGAAATGTAGCGCAAGCCATACCTATTCATTATAGATGTACATACATAACATACGTGTAAACTCCACATACATGTATTTCAAATGTATTGCCCATCTATGTGCGTTCGAGGAAAAGGCAAACTGAGAATTTGTATCTAGTCATAGGAGATAGTATACATATATATGTATATATCTGAATACATATAGTCTTGGTATTGTTCAACGTTATCTGCGGCCGAGCATTAACAATAACAATAACCAACAAACAATAGCGACAACAAGAACAACAACAGCACTCACACACACACACAAACACACAATCGTGAATTAAACAATAAATGTAACTTGTTTTCGACTAACTTACGTATAATCTATACACAAAAATATCCACTTTTTTGGCATTTCTAGCAAAATCCAATTTTTTTTAGACAAGCAAAAGATAAATAAATCAAAATTAAAACGATAATGTATGCTTGTGTTAGGTCAAAGTACTGATAGTCGTTAGAACATGTATTTTAGCCATTAATAGATACTCAGACACACACACACACACACACACGCAGACAGACAGACTCACACATATAGAGCTACAAACTGGTTTTGAAAGCATTATTATTGTGAAGGTGCCGTTGTTGCCTATTCAACATTCTGCTAAGCTTACTTTTATAGTTTAAACTTTAAACAGCAAAGCGACTCGACTGTCAATGCAAACAATTGCTGTTATTGCAACAAAAACTGCAACTGCAACCTGCAATCGACCGAATTTAGCTTTGCGCTCGAAAGCCATAAGTGCCTGGACAAGCTTTCAAAGAAACCCCCTCCCTCGCCACACCCCACCCCATCCCATCACCAAGCCCGCCCACCCAGCAAACACCATATAAATATACATATTTATATAGTGAGGCTAGGGTCAATATGGCTAGGAAGACAATTGATGGACTGCAAAGGATTTTGAAATGTGACCACTTAAAACAAGCATCATCATACTTAATTTAATTTCCAATCATATCCCTGCGTCTAACGAATCACATCCCGAGCTAGTAAGAAGTTAGTGGTAATTACTTATAAATTCTTACAGAACAATATACAGATTTGGATGTTGGTCGAAAACTGCGCTTATGCGAGGCCTTCTAACTTAAATGTGTATTATGTAAATGTTTGTATGTATGTGTATATTAGGAATACGTAAATATAAGTTATCAATGCTGAAATATTATTATAATATAATAATACATGTAAACACAGAACTTACTCACATACATTCAGCCCTTAAAGCAGAATATTTTTACGATATATACACACAGATACACACAAACACATTTATATATATCTATAGGTTTTGTTTTATATATATACATATATATTTATGGAAGATGTAATATGTAAAAATATATATCTATATATATATATATATATATATATATATATGTATACATTTTTTTATTGGTCTAACTTCAATATGAAGAAATAGAAGATTTGTAACACGAACATCACCGCATTGAGATTTGCTGTGTTCCTAAAATTCACTTAAACTGTATATAAAATATATATGTATACAACATTTGTATTAGTGTAAACGTCTAGAATAGACAAGTAACGGAGCATTTATTGCGCTCCCACTTGCACTGGGCTTTGGGGCTGCATTTTCTATACGTCACTTGTGTACCATTTAAGCAACATTTACATATATGTAGAACGGTTTCGATGCACGACATTATAAAACTAAGTAGTCACCCTCAAGTCTTTATTGTTATCGGTCTGCGATTTTTGTTTTGTTTTTCATTATTTTATTTTTTTTTTTGTTTAGGAACAAGTTCACTTTTAAATATATTTCAATTGTTCTAGTAGTTTACCATATTGATTAGTTGAAATTTAAAAACAATAATGTCTAACATAAGTCACCGAGATATTGAATCAAATAAATGGAAATACATACAACCGAAACTAATCTGTTCGCCTACATTTAAAAATTACATTTTAAAACAAACATTCAAAATGGCGCCATAACTTCCAATGCAACAATGCGTTCAATGTTGCTTGTGATTTATTTTTTTGCCATCAGCTGTAGCAGCATATAATATTTTAAGGAAATCTGGCCACACAGTGTCGCCAATTGTATGTTTTGTAATTTTGAGGTTGGTTCTGATATATTTGTTTTACAATTCATATTTTGTAACATATTTGAAACTAATTAACACACAGGTGAACTGCTTAACTAGCTAAGAGTGCCTTGCCATCGAGTACTCGTTGGTGCGATTCTTCATGCAACTATAACCCGTCAGAGAGAAGTAGCAACAGCATTGGTATCGACATCGACACCGACACCAAAACAAACCACTGCCAGAATGAGTTTTCCTGACAAAGCGGAACGCGCCAAGTGCTGGTCGACACGTGATGAATACTGGAAGTGTCTAGACGACAATGCGCCCAAGCACAGCTCAACGAGCGGTGAAAAGGTTCCAAATGCCTGCCAGATAATGCGCAAGGCGTTCGAGCAATCATGTCCTGGTCAGTGGGTAAAACACTTCGACCGCAAGCGCACATACGAACAGTTTAAGGAAAAAATGGCATCTGGCTACGACCCTTTGGAGTCCACCAATGCGCAAAATGCACCCAAATGAGTAGGCGAAGAAGTGACGGTTCACTTTGTTGTTACGCTGTTTTCTTTTTTTTGTATTGTAGTGTAGTGTAAATAAAACATAAGCATTAGCATTATGACTACGCTAACTGATGTTTATTAATTATACATATTGTATATGTATATATCTATATATATAGATTGTATTTGCATTTGCTTACAAATGAAATTTTAAATATGTACGCCAGTGTGTACGCATGTGACCGTTTTTCATATATAAAATATACTAAAAATGACCAAAAACGTTTCGCAATGAAATATGTTATATTGCCCCTACTCCTGCAATTTTTAAATCAAAAATTTCTGTTAAAGTGTGCCCAAAGTGGTCAAAACCATTGCCTTGGATATTGCAGTTGCTTCCGCCAGTGTATACACATGTAATTAGTTTCCTGGGTTTAAAATGTGCTAAAAGTTGCTTAAAAGTCTAAAGCTCGAAAACAGTCAAAACCATCAAACACTTTTGATTGCTGTGCAAATAATTGGAATAATTGGAATTGCAAAGTGCTGCATGACACTCACATTATATAAATGTCGCCATGAATCCGATAACGTTTGGCGTTTTAACAAGTAAGCGAATAGTGTTGCCCCTGCTGTATATATTTATATTAATTAATTGTTTGATGTTTCAGTCAGTGACAGCTGTTTCAAGAATCCTACCAAGGATAGAAGCGGGCCACGTCTGGTGGCGCTGATACGCGACTCCTTTGAGAATGCGCAGGTGGTCACCAATGTGCTGCCCGACGAGATCAATCTCATACAGGGCGGGCTGGGCGAATGGATTGCTCGCGACGATGTGGGCATCATTATAACCACGGGCGGCACTGGCTTTGCGCCTCGTGATGTCACGCCGGAGGCAACAAAGCCGCTGCTCGATAAGGAGTGCAATCAGCTGAGCATTTTCATTACGCTGGCCTCACTGCAGAATACCAAGTACGCGGCATTGTCGCGCGGCCTCTGCGGCATCGCAGGCAACACGCTGGTGCTTAACTTTCCGGGCAGCGAGAAGGCCGTAGCCGAGTGCTTCGAGGCGGTACGTGATTTGTTGCCCCACGCCCTGCATCTGATCCGTGACGATATTGCGCTCGTGCAGCGCACGCACGCTGAAGTCCAGGGCACTGCCGCGTTGCCAAACGTGCTCAAACGAGATCACGTCTGTCCGCACAAAACGGGCGCTGGTGACGATGTGGATCGTAATTCGCCGTTTCCCATGCTGCCGGTGCTCCAGGCCCAGGACACCATTCTGAGCGTGGTGCAGCGCGATACCAGCGTGGAGCAACAGCTGCGCTCTCTTGTGTCGCCGGTCAACATACCTCCATTCCGTGCATCTATTAAGGATGGCTACGCAATGAAGTCCACAGGATTTTCGGGAACCAAACGTGTCCTGGATTGCATCGCCGCTGGCGATAAGGTATGGATTTGCTAGTTGCTATTGCTTATGTTTATGAAATTGGAGATTTTGTTATCTTAACCACTGATGCAGGTTAGCCCACATCCACTGCAGGAGGATGAGTGCTTCAAGATCAATACGGGCGCACCGCTGCCGGAGCATGCGGACTGTGTGGTGCAGGTGGAGGATACCAAGGTGTTGGCGCGTGACAAATATGGCGAAGAAAGTCTGGTCGAGATTCTGGTTGAGCCCAAGGCGGGCCAGGATGTGCGGTGAGTTTCCCTGGTAAACAAATAACAACTGCATTTATATTCATATAGCCATAATCCATCATAGAAATATTGGATACGATTTACACAAGGGCGATCTAGTGTTTCCCGCTGTCGATTTGTCTCCGGTTGTCATCAAATCTTTGCTGTCCTCCGTTGGCATCCAGCTGCGGCAGCGCAAGCCGAAAGTGGCCATCATCTCAACGGGCAGCGAGCTGCTGGCACCACAACAGCCATCCGCCCCTGGCAAAATCTACGACTCGAATACGACCATGCTGGAGGAGCTGCTGCTCTACTTTGGCTTCGATTGCATGCAGCAGCACGTGCTGGATGACGAGTAGGTGGCTCAGATACGCAACAAAACACAGCTCAGCACAGCACAGCAGAAAACACTAAACGATTTGTTCTGTTTTGCATTTAAGCTTGACTACCATTAAGCAAACCCTGTCCAATCTCTTTGATGCTGTGGACTTTGTCATCTGTAGCGGCGGCGTCTCAATGGGTGACAAGGACTACATCAAGCCAGCGCTGGAGCAGCTCAAATTCAAGCTACATTTCGGACGCGTTAACATGAAGCCCGGGTTGGTTATCATTTGCATAAGCCAGACTCAAAAACTTAGTCCCAGTTATGTTTTTTTTTTTTATAATTTACAGCAAGCCGATGACATTTGCGAGCAGGGAGCAGAAGTACTTCTTTGGCCTGCCCGGTAATCCCGTGTCCGCTTTTGTGACATTCCATCTGTTCGCTATGCCCGCCATACGCTGGGCTGCCGGCTGTGAGCGGGCCAAGTGCATGCCGCCCATTATAAATGTGACGGTAAGTCGAAAGACCTCGATTGTGAAATACCAGAGCCTATCTCTGCAGCAAGTACTTCAGCTAGATAACCTAATGGTCTACAAATGTGACAGACTGATATTGACAGATTTGAACAATCACATTTTGTTCTATATATAGGTCAATACATTCAAGAGATATGTCTCACTGTTCGCAAAGATGTTGTTCGTCGCATTTTATTATGAAAGTACTCGAATATTATCTGAATGGAGCACTCCTTCCAATGCACAGCGATAAAGGGGTACTTAAAAAGATAATTTTGGAATAATAATGCGACACGCATATTCGTTATCGCTGTTGTTAAAAAACTGGAATGTATGCCACCTGTCACCAAGAACGAAATTAACCGGTTTTTAAATATACAAACAATATGTTCGGGTTTTTTAACAGTAATATTGAAATGTCTGAAATGACCAATGCGAGCTGAACAATCGGATATTATTTCAGACTTTTTCAATAGACTAACCAGACTGCTAACTACGAATGTCCATGAATACTAGCAATGATTTCATTTACATTTGTGCATTTAAGGCTAATCATACTAAATCTAATCTATATATGCCTTCAGTGATGGAAGGATGGATAGGATGGAACTGTTCCATAATTAATTTAGTTAGTTTTAGTTTTTGCTTAGTCATTCAGCAATTTAGAATTCTAGATCATTATCAATCTTTTTTTGTTGCCATACTTTATTTATCTATCGATTGCAGTTGCTCAACGATGCCATTGATTTGGATCCCCGTCCCGAATACGTTCGCGCCACGGTGAGCAGTATCAAAGGACGGCTGCATGCCCGTGTGATTGGCGATCAGGTAAGCTAATCCAATTCCAATTGGTATCGATTGTAATCGAGCATTTCCACTTACAGATCAGCAGTCGGCTGCAGAGCATTGTGGGCGCCGATGTCCTCATCCATTTGCCAGGACGCACCGACAATAAAAGGCAGGCGCGTGCTGGTGATGTTTTCAGTGCCTCCGTGGTGCGCTATGATTTCATCTCAAAGTACGAATAGTAAGGCGGAGAGCTACACGAAGTGTCCTTCAAAGCATCACAAATAATGAGCACAAAAGAAAAAAGAATCAAATCATAAATGCGAACACAAAAATTCTTCCAGAATAACAAAATATTTTTTTTTAAAAATGTTTATTTTGATATGTTTGTGTATATAGATACATAAAGATATATATGTATGTACATATAAATCGTAACATTATATATATATATATATATATGTATGTGTATACGCAATCGCTGCGTTTTCTTCAGCAAAATACACCGAACCAGTGTCAACAAATTGTTGTCTACAAATCAAATGCAGCAAATTGTCAACTTGTCCTTGTTAAAAAAAGGGTTACACAAAAAAAATGTATAAGTAGTAATAATTAAACATAAACATTGCAAAAGAATGTTGATATCGAAACAGTTAGGCATATATGCATATGTGTGTATAGCTGATTACAGAAGATAAAGACAAGGATTTTGGGTTATCCGTATGTACAG
This sequence comes from Drosophila paracracens, assembly GCA_035044025.1. NCBI lineage: Eukaryota > Metazoa > Arthropoda > Insecta > Diptera > Drosophilidae > Drosophila > Drosophila paracracens. Next base: position 4,541,132 of record JAWNMN010000400.1, on the reverse strand, counting down.
GAAAAATATATGGTAAAAGGCACGCAATTAGCTCCGATCAAACGCACTGCATCGGATTGCCCTTCCCAGGCAGCTGAATGCGGATGATATAAAACTCTCCACTCGACTCGGCTCGACTCGACTCCCTCTCGTCCTGCTTCAGGCTTAAACGGACTGCGTGGCGGCCTCGCTACTGGGTCGGTGTAGGCGCAGCGAGGAGCGGCATGGCAACGTGAATTGATACTTGTTGTGGGAGAGCAGCGTATAGCGATGCTGGGGCGTAAAGTCCCACAGTGCCCGCTCAATAACCTGCAGTGCACTGGCGCTCAACACATCCGCCGTATATTGGGTTGGTGCGCCCGGGCACTGTGACATGGCTAATAGGAAAGAAACCAGGAGAGATTAGTATGTGCCACAGAGAGGCACAGGTGACTTGGGTTGTGGGTTGTGCATACGACACACTTACTTTGAGCAACTGGCGCCTTGTACAACGATTCAACAGTCATGCCGCATGTGTCCAATGCGACAATGCTGACACCATACGGTTGGAGCTCCTTGCGCAACTCCTCGGCACACTTCTCGACAGCGACACGGGAAGCATTGAAGGCGACCAGACCATCACCGCCCATGCTGGCGCCGGCACTGCTGCCGCCCAGATAGAGTAGACGTCCGCGTGTCGGACGCAGCAGGCCCACAAATGCCTTGGCGACACGCAGCGTGCCCAGTATGTTGGTCTTGAGCATGTGCTCCCAGTGCTGCACATCCTGCGATTCGACACGGCCGCGATACACACTGCCGCTGGTATTGATGACGGCAGCGATGCCACGCTCATTGGCATTCAGATGGGCGCCCATTGCGATCGTTGCCTCGCGCAGCACATCCTCACGCGTCACGTCCAGCCGCATGGGTATGATGGTGCCGCTAATCGGTTCCTCGCTGTACTCGCGTATCTTCATCCAGCCGCACAGCAGTTTGGCTGGCAGCGAATCTCGCGCCTCCTTCATCCCGGCAAAGACGCGACAACCCTTGTTCGCCAGATACGTGCACAGCTGGAGGCCGAGTGCAGTATCGGCGCTGGTGACCAGCACCACACGACTGGGTGGCGACAATTCGGCATTGCAAGCCTGACTCTCCTCGCGCACCTTGCATATCAGATAGATGAGCAGCGCGCCGGCGATCGAGAAGAGCGCCAGCAGCTGGAAGGCCAATACCAACATGGTCATTGGCTCCATTATGTCATCGCTGAAAAACACAAAATGTAAAGATTCGATCAGTTATAAGTGACAAAAAAAGGTAAAATTTTAGAGTTCCTTTGTACACATCTGAAAAATCAACCCAAAAAATGTATGTCAAAATTAAGAATAGAAAATCGCAGTTTTTTTTTTAGAAGTATTCAATCTGAATAATAAAGTAAGTTATCTTTGGCGAATTTCTAAAATTCAGGGCCACTGTTTTTTGCCGAGTGTAGTAATGATAAACCCAAGGATGATATTAATATGAGCAGTTTTCGGTTTTTGTTTTTTAAGCGGAAGAAAGTGCGTTTTGCGCTGCATTTGGAAAGAGCGGCTGGGGAAAAGTGGGTGTGTCAGCTTATCGTCGTTTAGTTGCGTAACGTTGACGTAGGCGGATGTACGCTTTTGAGGGGTAGCCACACCACAGCCACAAATATGGCAATGCCATTTCCGCATGTCGACAAAATCACAAACAGATACAGTTGCAGTTGCAGTTGCAGATACAGATACAGATACAGATACATATGTATTTATGCTGCCATGCGTTGCAGAGCACACCGGAACATGGAACCAATACAGCAGTTAGATAGTGGAAGAAATGCTGCAACTGCAACTGGCTGGTGGCTGCCACAAGAGATTGACAAGATAGAGGATAGGATTGCATTTCGTCTATGTAGGGTTTGAACAACTTTTACTTTGGGCCTGGCTGAAAGAGGTCGGTCGGTGTGTGTGTGTGCGTGTGTGTATGTATGCAGTCTTGGCGTCGTCTTCTGGCGCGTGCAGTGAAAACTTGAGAGGCACGTAGACATAATTTATTGCCAAATGCATGAAACTTTGGGGCTGGACACGCACCGCTGGCCACGTGCAGAGGCCCAAACGTGGTGCAGAGCCCCAAATGATCGTTGCCGAGCTCTAGTCAATGGCTCGGCTCGTATATGGTCTGTGGGTTTTGTGTTAAAAGTGAAGACTCTTTCGATTTCAGAGAGCGACAGGGGGGAGAGAGTGAGGGAGACCATGACGGACTATGACCATGTCTGAGGGAGCGACGCTGCCAACTGCTCGTAAATTGTAAAAATTTGAAGAAAAACGCGCAATAATTAAGCGAATCAAATGTAAAGCAACTGAATAAAAGCGATGCGATGAAAACACATTTACAAAATTAAAAGTAAAGCAACAACAACAAAAGGCAAAAGTCGTCTCGTTTCTTCTTCTTCTTCTTCTATTTTTCTTTTTTTTAAATGGAACTGAATGCGTTTTGTTATTGTTGGTGTTGGTGTTGCTCTTGTTGCACATAGCAGAGCGCATAATTAAAGTGAAAATGCGCCAAATTGGTGTATATAGAGATATATGTGTAGTATTTATAGATATAGATCGACATACAGATAAAGCTACTTAGTTATCATGTATTTTGCTGCCACTTTGGCACGCATACTAACGCATTGCCAGCAAATTATATGTTATTATTTTATTTGTTTTAATGCGAATAATTCGTATAATTCGATGCCACATAAACACGACTCGAGCTGTTGCACAATGCTTAAAGCTTACTCGTTCGGTAACATTCTTTAATTTCAACTATTTGAATCGGGAATCGAATTTGTTGTTATTAGTCTGTTACATCTTAAGCTACTGCTTAAATCTATCTATATAGACATATATATATATATATAGGTATACTTGATAGATATAAAATATTAGTTCTCCACGTGTTGCAGGTAAAAGCTACAAACAAAAACTACTTAAGATCAAGAATTATACCTTGGTTCAAGAGTAAACATTTCAAAAGCAGCCAAAATATGAAGCTCGGCATATATTTTTAGGTTAAGTCCGTTTATTCTAGAATTAAGTTTGTTGTCTTTCTACGTCTTATTTTCCCTCTTGCATAGAGTATATTGTCTTTCCAGTTCTCATTTTCATAATCTTCAGTTTGTCTCTTCAAATTTACATTTTCATTCTTAAATGAACAATTTTTGTCTTTTTAGTTCTCGTTCTCATTCTAGAATTAAGTTGATCGTTTTTCAATTTGTTTTTTGTCTTTTTTACTTCTTATTTTTATTCCCAATTCCTTCCTTCTTAAATATTAAAATTCATTCTTGATTTCAAATTGTAGATCTTAGCTCGAGCCAAAAACGCTGCATATCATTTTTGCAATTCTAGAATGAATGAAATGTATGAATGTATTCTATAGGGAATTTTGTATGAAGATGATTTCAATGGATTTTGCGAACTTTAGTTTATAAGTTTGTATATTTATGTAGTTTGTGTGTGTATTAGACTTGTATATGTAATCTGTGAGCTGTTGTTTATGCCTTTATTTAAAAAACTGAATGTTGCTGTAAATTGTAAACAGGTATTGCAAAAAAAAAAAAAAACTGAAATGGGATTTAAATCTTTTGGCTGGCAATGTTGCTAAGAGCACGGATCTTGTCTTCTGTCTGTGGTTCAACTGCTTGAGTGTGTATCAAATATATACCGCTCCACCAGTTTTGTGGCACTTGCAACTGACCCAGTTCTGTGGCCAATTCCGATAGCAACTTTAAGCCAAACGGTCATTAACATAACGTGGCCCATTGCATAAGATGGCGACACACGACGAATGCGTCGTGTTGCATCAACATCATTAGTTGTTGCCAGTTGCCTGTCAGTTGTCAGCTTGTTGTTGGTTGTCGGCTGTTGTGTGTCAGTCATGTCAATTGCGGCTTGTTCTAAGTAGCTAGAAACGGTCCACGTTTGGCGTCAAGTTGACCATGTTGTTAATTAAGTTGCCGCTGCAATTGGTAACAAACAACAAACAACAAGTAACAAGCAACAAGCAACAAGCAACGGCCAACGAGCAACAATTAACCATTGACAATTAAGTGATTCAATTATGTGAAATATGTAGTTAGTTCATTGAACTTGAGACTCAGCCAACTGACTGTGTCAGTGATGGCCAATTAAAATCTCTGCTGCAGCTACATAAATGTATATGTATAAATGAATATAAATGAAAATATATATATATATATATATATGTGATTATAATTGCTTCTCGTCGATCTCACCAATTGAGCAACATGCCAAGCCATGAATGGAATGCCTAAGATAAGAAAGAGTCAAGTCAGCGCTTAAAGATATGTGCTTGCTAAGTGGTTAACGTGCTCGAACTGAGCCAATATGTCGCTTATCGCAGTTTAAACAATCAGTCAGCTAAATGGTTATTCAGTTATTCAGTTATGAGTCAACTTATTTGGTATTATGTATAAACTCAACTAGTCAACAGCCGGTGAATTGTGCGCAAGTTCTTGTGGCTTAATTAAAGTCTCCCCTTCTTTCAGATTTTAGCCAAATTGACTAGATTGGTTAAAAGGTTAGGCTCAACAGCCAGTTAAGTGTGTGGCTAAAAGTTTTCAATTGCCATAGTTGTTAGATAACTTTTGCATTTTTCATATTTACTTTAATTTACTTTAATTTATTTATTATTTTTAATCTTCTATTTATGGACTGTTTATAAACTATTGAAAACTATTTAATGTATATAGTTAATTTTCCTAACTGGCACATAAGTGCCTAGCACTTAATTTAATACCTGCTTTTCCAAAGTTCTAACGGTTAATCATTTCCTTTGAGGTTTTGTTTGTGCCTGTTAAAAAGCAGTTTAACAATTGTTTAAGTTTTTTTTTTTTTAGAGTTGTTCATAACAATAAATTCAAATAACTCAAAAGGTCGAAACAATTGTTGAGCTGTGTTTTTATTTTCAGGTTTCTTATGCAAATCTTCACAAAAAAAATCAAAACTAATTGTTGTGTTTGGGATGGCAGGAAAAAGATTTGTGATTAGTTTTGAACAGATCAGGTCATTGTCTGCGACAAGAAGAGGGGGAAGCTGTAGGGGCAGTAGGGGCAGTTGGGAATAGAGACACAGACAGAGACAGGCTTAAAAGTTGTTAGTGCCTGCGGCAAGGGAAGCGAAAGGCATAAATAAATACGCTTAGAAAGACATAAAAACAATGAAAAACAACAGATACAGATAAAGATACAGACAGAGATAGACATACGGATAGAGATAGAGATAGAGAGCTAAAGATTGAGACACACACAAGTATCTAACATAGCCATCTTTACTCTTGAGTTTTTGTTGGTTTGTTAGCCACAAATTAGCAACTTTTGCACAGAATTCAAGATGAAGTACAAAGTTACAGATACAGATACACATACAGCAACAGACAGTGCTTCAGATACGAATACGATGAATATACCCGGAGATGCCGAGTCAAGTGCACGCTGAGTCTTGACTCTTTGTTGTGCCAGTTCAAGTATAGCTTTTAATCACTTCAAGCCCAGCTAATTTTTTACACACACACATCGAGTGCGTCTGTCTCATTAAAAGATACAAAAAGTATCTGCGCAGCTAGGCACAGCAGTGTCGGGGAAAGGCGGATAGATGCTTAATTAAGTCTACCTTGTCTACCTTATATATAGGTAAATGCGCATGTCCATGTCTACATACATGTATGTCACTAACGATCTGATGATATTGCAAAAAGAGACACTTCTCTCTCGATCTCGATCTCTCTCTCTCTCTCTCTCTAAGGAGGTGTATATTTGGCAGTTAATATAGAGTATATAATCTGTAGAGTAATTGCTGAAAGTGAATAACAATTAAATTTAACATTTCACTTTGTCAGCAGGATTTATATTATATATATTATATATAATGGGAGAGATATCTTTTTATCTGTAGCTCACAATCTTGCCAAGTTTGCGTTGGTCTGCTTAAAAGGCTTGAAACTTTGTATGTATATATATAATATATATATTTATATATATGTATATATATATCTGCCAGAGGGCTGACAACTTTTGTATCTCTAATAAGTTGAAGAAACGTTTATTGTTTTTTTGGTATGTTTGAAGTCGTGTCAAAATCGTGTATTACTCACGATGTCTACCAATGTCGTTTTGTATGTATACTGTTTGTTTGTTTGTTTGCTTTTTATGGCTTCATGGCAGCCATGTTGTGCAGGGTGTGTTATACACACACACACACACACTGAGGCAGGTGTCCGCATACGTATAAAATATGTTAATTACGACATTTGCTGATTTGTTGTGGCTATTTTAGCAACAGCACATTGGCTGTTGCTGTTGCTAATATTGCTGTTGTTGCTGTTTTTTTTTAATTCAACCTAAATATGTCAGCATTGTCTCGCATTTGTAGCCTTATGCATATATCCATAAGCATCCCTAATGCTAGATGCGATGTTTATTAATGATTAGATATATTGCGTATACGCCGAGTAGGATTGCATATCATCACACTAATGCTTTTAGACAGGCGTTTAATTAGCTTTTCTCCCAACACACTCTTTAATCGATGATCCGACACTGATGATAGATTAAACTCTCATTATGCAGCCAGCAAGCACAGTTAAGATCTTCGAGAGAGTTGTTTGCCTCAAGTGTTGCCTCAAGTGTTGCCACAAGTGGCGGTTGATGTTGAAGTGCGTCATTTGACAGCCATGTTACAACTCACAAAAAATACACTGTAATTGAAATGGCAGATAGCTGGGAAAGACTTGGTGTTAACCTGGCATTCACATCGAGCCAGATATTTATTCCACCATCAATAGATATATCGAGACAAATATCTACACAAGCTGGCTAGTGCCAGGCGAAATTTCTTAACTTGCTTAATGCAAACTCAGATAAAACTTCTCTGTTGATTAATCGCTTATTTGTTACAGCATCATGTTTTGTGGTGAGATCAGACTTATATAAGCTTCGCAGATGCAAGCAGAAGTATCTACATCAAGTTTCATTAACCTGGCCAAAGCAAAAACGAACACACTAATAAACTAAATCAAAATCGTATTTCTGCATTTCTTTTGCAATTACTCCTCTGAGGCCCAATTACTGGCAAGCCAATTCAAAATTCCAATGAATTATGGGGTAAATAGCGAAAATTGTTCGTTAAGTGTGCAAAAATATAAACAAAAACAATTGGTGGAAAGTGAAAAATCAACACTCGCCGAACCGCAGCGTAAATTGCAATTGCATATTGCATATGAATATGTGTGTGTATGTGTGTGTGTGCATGTGTATGTGTGTATGTGTGCATGGTTTTTCGAGTTCGAATTGCAACTGGGCCTGGCTTCGCGTATTGGCGGCCCGCACGAATTCGGCTAATTGCCGTAATTAAAGAATCGATGAAAAAAAGAGCGAAACGAAAGAGGAAAAAAGTATTATGACCGCAACAAGCAAAACGAAGCCGAGACGAGAGACGTGACGTGAGACGAGAGACGAGAAACGTGAAATACGAAACTCAAGCAGCCCAATTAATTTGCACCTCAACTTCTCCCAACAAAACAATAATAAAAACTAGAATGCTCGGCGCAAATAAACTTGACTGGACGTTACTCTGTACTACTCAACAATGTAAGAGTGAGGACTAAGTAAGGCAGAAGAAGGGAAGTCGAACATAATTTAGAATTCTTTAGTAAGGAAAGCTTCAAAAGGAGATATCCTGAGGACAGCTTTTAAATACAATCTGTGCAATAGGAAATTACGTTTTGGGTTAGTTTCTTTTCCGATTTGAATGATTAGTAATATACCAGGTTTTATTATATACCAAGGCTATATATTTATAATTGCTTTCGATTTGTATGTCTCACGCATACATGATATTCAACAATTGAGATCAGATTATTATAACAGGCAGACAGATCATGAATATACTTTAGGATATGAAACCAACAATTAAAAATAAAGTATATATTCTTGATAACATAAAATCTTAAAAATCGTAGAATATATGTATGCGAATAAACAACCTTCAAATAATACTTCTCATTGTCATTTCATTTGGAACACAGTCTTGATACGAGTAATAAAACTCGCACACTAATAACTTCTAGCTTAAACTAAATTGTGTGTATAGCAAACTGATTCTTCTGCTTTCCCTTCAGCTACAGGGTATACAATTGTAGTAATGGCAACGGGTGCCAATGAGTCGCACTCAAGTGGAGCTCTCGAGCACTTGGCTAGTGTCCAGTCATTTCCATACAACTGTATACAAAAATATATGTATATGCATACACATACATACATATACTATGCTATATATGTGGCTATAAGTAGTACAAGTATCTTTCGTATTTGGACGGTCGCATAACTCAGCGAATATTTTAATGCTGTTTTCGTTATTTTGTTGTGTTTTGTTTTTGGTTTTGACTTTCGGGTTCGTTTGCTTTTTCGTTTGGCGATTTCTTTCTGTTTAACACATTTTAGACACGCACCGCTTGTGACTTGAGAGCGCTAATTTTCAGATGGGTGTTTGTCTACCTGCCAGACTACCACCGACCACCGATCCCCACTCCACGATCCCCACATATCGAACTCTGTCGTCCCTGCTGGCAGGTGACCAACACCAAAACCAACATCAACATCAACAAAACCAAACCAACACCGCCATTGTGGCCTAAATACGAGTATCCAAAGATATTTCAAAAACTCATTTGAAAGGTGAAAATATGCAGAAATCGTTCGTTCATCATTTGGATATCTGAGGGAATCGTTCACTCAATCGCCCGTATGTGTGTGTGTGTGTAGGTGGTTTCATGTTATGCATTTTAATATACATATTAGGTTTCAGTTTTTGTTCGCTGGCACGTCTCAGATCTCAGGGTTCCGTCCGATTCCCTGCGATAGTCAAACGTGACCACGTTGAAGGGCTTAAATTGGATACCCTCTGGAAATAAAATATTTAAGGGTCGCTCAATACGTGAAAAGATGCCAAACCAAAAAAACTAAATCAAATATTGATATATATAGTAAGCTATGCTACACTGAAGAAAAAGTTACTTATTCTATAATAGAAAAAGTTTATATGAAATTAAAATGGCAAAGTTTCAATATGAAAGAAAAGAATATAATTTCCCTTAGAATGTCAAATTGTTTATACAGTTATGTAAGATTAAATTAATCAATAGTTTTATGAAGCTTTTAAATAAATTTAAGATCTGGAATAAGATTGGCTAACATTTTTCTAATGTATATGTCTATAAATTGTTAATATATATTAGAAATTTATGAAAGTGGATAGTCGAAAACGGTAAAAAGCAAACAAGGCACTAAATCTATTCTACAAAGAAAAGTCGCAAGCCGCTTAAAAAGTGCAGCACATTTTTCAAGTACAAAGTAATATAATGCTTAAGTGAAAGAAATTCCGAAATGTAAGGTGAAATGCAATTGCTTTGAAATGCGCATTTCAAGGTGCTAATCAAGATATTTATGTTGATGACAATGATTAGAGTGACGACGCTGTTTGTTGTCTACTCTGCTTTCTGTTTACCCATTTAGCTGCACGACAACAGCAACATGATCATTTTGATCATGATCATTATCATTAGCATCATCATCATCAACACCAACAGCAATAAATACTCAGCAATTTTCACCAAGTTCGCTGAACTCTTGAGGCGTTTACCCACAACATCAACATCAACAACACCATCAACATCCATCGTCGTCGTCTTCGGCGTCATCGTTGTTTCCACCTTTGTATTTCTTGTGTTTTATTCACATTGTCTGCAAACGAAAATCGTAATCGTAATATTCCTCCCGACCCTCACCCACCTTAAGTGAAGCCCCAGACAATCCTTAGCCCCCCCGCACGATATTTTCAAGTTCAGCTGTTGTGGAATACTATATGTAAATACTGTGCATAAATAAATGCAATTTTCAGTGCTTTCCACTGTCAAGACACTCGGGCAGCTCTTGAGATTAGGTCATCGGCGAGGTGAGCTAAGCGCGGGCGTTAACAACAACGACAACAACCATAACAATAACAATAATAATAACAATGGCAATAACGATGACAACACATCCAAACGGATGACAAATTAGACTCAAGATTCAAGATGACAGATGACTTTCAGCAGCGACTGTTTAGAATGTGCGCAGTAAGAGTCTGATACTGGGTTTACATCTATGTTGAGTAAAACTGATACTTTGAATGGGTACTTGTATGTAATGTATGTAAAGTAGAACAATCATGTAAACGGATACAATATATGTAGTAATAATAACAAAAGAAGCGAAAGTTATCCAAAGGGAATAATTTTATGGGTTTGTTTTATGTTTAAATACTCATCTGAACGATGACTAAAATACTTTAATTAACTTTAGAGTTTATTGAAATCAAAGTGATATGCAAAAACGATGTAATTATATTGTTTCTACATCAGAAATCATAACAATTTGAGACTTTTATTTATTACTATTATTTATTTTCTGTGATCAATCAAACGGGTATCTGCGACAATCGTTTATATAACAGATTATCCTTCCAAGTTATGTTCACTGTATCAGAAGTTCATTACTTGCAATTACAGAGAGTATTTAAGTAATTACTTCATTCACAAGACACTTGATGCATCGATGTAAGCACTTACTTCGCATCTAATCTAGTTATGCCATGCGATTGCATACGAGTACATATTATGTACATAGGTAGTTGTTGTTGTTGTTGTAAGTGTGTATTTCACATACATAAATACATAAATCGCATGTCTCGCATACGTCACAGCGAATCGCATTATCATTATCGCATATGGAATTTTTTGATGAGGTAATACTAAATATGCCCCCTAGTAGTCAACTGTTGTTGTTGTGTTGCTTGTGTTGCTTGTTGCCCATTCCAGATCATTTTCACACGCTCCTCGCCCATCACATTTCTCGACACTTGAAATAAAGTTGTTTTCTTTTTATGTCCCATTCGAGTCGCACTCCAGCGTTAGGGCGCTCTTTGATTTAGGGCCGTGTTTTATTGGCCAACTTGACTGTTGTTTTCATTATTATTTCTATTTTTGTGTTTATGCATAGTACATATATATATTTGTTGTTGTTTTAATCCTTACCATTGTTGTTTGAATTTGTAAATTTGAACATTTTGAGTAGTCGCTTAATCGCCCATTACCAGATATTACCGCATTTTGAGAGCCCCCTCGGCGCTTTCTGATGTTAATGAAAAGCGGTTCGCTTCGCGTTTTATGAGCTCTTCCCATGATATTTGAACTATGTATGTATTATGCAAAACCATCGATAAACTTTCAGTTTGCAGACCACACACACACTGACACGAAAGATTGGCAGTGTTAAACTTCCTATTCATATATTATTATAAATCTATTGTGCTACCTATTCATGTATATAATATTCTTGATGGGAAAATGTTTCGTCAAAAGATAGAAAAGCGATTCGCTTGGAAGAGATTAAAGTGAAATAAATAATAAAAATCATTTCAGCTTATATTCGAAAGAGAATTTAGTTTCTTAACTGTCCATATCCATCATATATGTATATATATATATATAGATATATATTTCTGTTGCTACTCTTCATTTCGAAATTGAGGGGAAAAAAAACGAAAACAAAAACGAGTAGAAACAATCAGCCAACTGAAATGTGTACCAATTATAATTCCATTTTCTTATTCTTTTGTTAATTTGTGCTTTTGTCTCTTTTAGCATTTTGTTTTCTTGCAGTTGCAGTTGAAAAACTTAACGCTCCATTCAGCTTTAAAATTGCTTTGTGCCACTTTCAAGTTGCATTTGTTTTTTGTTTGTTTTTTTTTTCTGCTTCTTGCTAGACTCTGCCATTGTTTTGTATAATGTGTGTGCGTGTGTGTGTGTGTGTGTGTGTGTTTGTATTGTTTTTTTCTACTTCTATTTGTAAATCGTCAATTGCATTTAACAATCAGTTCAAACACGGCTGGAAACATTTTGCGTTGAGGCAGGTGCACAACTCAGATTATTTGTTTTCGATGGTTTTGACTAAGACCAGGTCCGATTTGGAAGCGGATGTATATGTAAATGTGTGTATATGCTGCGGTCATCATGCAACAATAGGAATTTTTACAAATGTCGCAAATGTCACGAAAGTCACGTTTGGTCAGTGTAAGCACAATTTTCATTCTTTTTTTTTCCTTTCTAAGAATTGAAAAAAAACCATTCTTCAACTTGAAGTGCTGTTGTGTGTTGGAAAAGTTGGGAAATCTTTGTTGAATTTGCTACGTAGAACTTATATTGAGGAGAGATTTGAAATGTCTGATTTTTAATTAAAATCAAATAATTCAAAACGAAAGCTTTGACAAATTCAAATGAAATCAACCACAGCATTTTTTCAAGCTATTAGCCAAAAGTTGATGAACATTTATAAACTGAATTTTGCTTGGCATTATAATTGAATTTCGAATCAGGTGTATGCAGGAGTATGCCAATAATGGTAGACCGCACCCACTACCACGCCCCCAACACCAATCCCACTCACAACTGCTACAGTTGCAAATCAGAATACAAAAAATAAAAATAAATAAAAAACACTTTCAAAACCCATTGCAAATTTGTATTAACAATCAAATGTTTTTGTTGTTGTTGTTGTTGTTTTTTTTCAGCGGCGCTTTAATTGCATTTTGATTTTATTACCTGCCAAAGTCCGAAGCCAACGGAATTTTAATCACGCTTTTTTGTTTTATGCATTTTCCTTCTTTTTTTTAGTAATACCCTTGCAAGAGGGTATTTGAAATGTGTCACGAACTTGGCAACACATTGAAGCTGTCATTTCTGACACTGTCAATGTACACATGAATATTTGAAGAGACTGACGAACTAGGTCAACTCATTTGGCCAGTCAAAATCATCCTACTTTAGATATAGCCACAGATAGACACAGACTCAAATAGGTCTGTCTGATCCAAGTGATGTGTGAATCATTGAAACACAAACACATTTTATATGTTGATCTGAGCAATTAAGGCCAATTTAATTCCAGATAAAAAGTTCAAATAATGAAAATATCTTTTCTGTAGACAAAACTGCACTTATTCATTTCATTTTTTTTTTGTTTTTCAATATCAGATTACTCCAACTACGCAAACATATCACTTACTTGGCTGCAAAGGGTATTACACTTTTTGCCTAATCAAAAGCTAACATTTTGTTTAGTTGTTTTTGCTTTTTTAATATTGATTAATTATTTGTTGCCTTTTGCGAGTTTTTTTTGATTTCCATTTCAATGATTTTTTATTCGTTTATGGATTGCAAGTAGTCAATCATATATATATATATATATATGTATATGTATAAATAACTTGGCGAATTCGAATTGGAATCCAATTCCGATTCCGGACTGCAGTTAAAGTTTTGTTTGCCTACGGGCGCTACTTGGGGCAGCCGCTCAAGCGTCCTACTTGGTGTGATCGTTGTTGCTGTTTTTGCTGGGGTTTTTATTGTTGTTGTTGTTGTTGCTTTTCGCCAATTATGGACACAGTCGTCAGCGACGTTGTTCGATTTGAAATTTCACTTTTTTTCAATTTTTATTATTATTTTGTTGTTGTACGTTTTGTTATGTTTTTTTCTGTACTTGTCTTGTTTGAACTTTTTGTCAGAGACATAGTTGGACTTGGACGCTTGGCATTTAGAGCGCATGAGTGCATGAGTTGAGGGCAAGTGCATGGGAATGGGAATGGGAATGGGATGATTTGCAATAACTGGCTAATAGCCAGATCCGCTGCACCAGCAATAACAGCAAAAGCAACAACTAGTGAGCCAGCCAAGCAGACACAAGTTATAATTAAAGCTTCGCTTTCACCTCTTTCAATTGTCGAATACTTAGAAGCACTTAGTGCTTGCAACAGCAACAACAACAAAGTGAGCGCAGTTGCAAGGATCTACAATGTGCTTAGGTTGGCCAACACTGGCCTAGTTAGTGCTAGTCAGGCTGACAAAGTGTTTTTTTTTTTATTTTTTTTTAAAACTGAAATTAGGATTAGTCAACACTGACTGGTTGAACACAAGCAAATCTTTACTTGTACAGAGCTTGGTTTTTATGCCTTGATATGGGTGGTCTGAGCCCACTCCTCCTCCTCCCCCTTCCCACCATTTGGCATTTAGACTACCCCTTCAAAAATTAAATGTTACAGCTGCCACTCACTTCTTGAGACAAAACCTGTCGATTCGACAGAACCAAGCCGAGACATGCATGTAGATTTGTTGTTGTGAACTTAAATGCGCACAGATACAAAAGACTACAGTTGTATGCGTACGTGTATGGCAAGCCCAAATATACACACACACAACACACACACACACTCATACATATACATGTATGTCTATGCTGTCTTTGGGTTTCCATATTCAAGATTGTCTATTTGTTAAGCTATCTGGCATGTTTGAGCAATGACCTCAACTGTTTGTTTTGTTTGTTTATTGTTTTTTCTTTTTTTTTTCATTTTCATATTTGTTTTTTTTTTTTCTTAGTGCCATCTCTTTCATGCGTGGAATTCGTTAGAGATCTTAATCCACGAATTGTCTTGCAATTGTCTTTACGATAAATGCCCAACAAACTGTGGCTGTGAATAAGATCAGAGTTCAACATATGTCTGAGTATATTCTCATTTGTTACGTCTGAGATCAAGTCCATTTTCCAATTGCAACTAACAATGAGCATACATAACAAAAGTTGTCTACTCATAGAGCAGAAGCTATTAAATGTTGGTCAAGTGTTTTCTCGCTAACCTTTTCAAAACTCATTTGTAGAATTATAAAATCTCTGTCTATTTTTTATATGTATACCCAGTAGCTTAAGTGTCCAAAGAGTGGCTTCAGCTAACCGTACAACAACAAAAAAACATATAATGCCCGATGGGTGTTTAGTAAGTCAATAAATTTTTAAATTTCGCAACACAAATCTTGTTTTGGTATTATAACAAAATTATTTAAGACGCCAATTTGATTTTATAAGTTGAAAAATACTTTGACAAAACACAAGATCTAATTTAACTTATAAGAATTAAAACAAACAAAAACTCTGATCATGGCTCTCAAAATCTCATATTCGACTGATTGAGATATTATGGTAGAATTTAGAAAAGAGAATGATATTTGAATACTCCCTAGAGAATAAAGACTATACGTGCAAATGTATCTCAGTTATGTTTTGAATACTTGGCAGATCAACTCGATTGTCTGAGTGTATCTGATGTATCTTTATAGATGTGATGTTTGGTGAACCTTACAGGGTATTTGACAATCGCTTATTACTTAAACAGAGGATTTGCTATGCGTTTTTTAAAAGCAAGAATTGTCGCAAAGAATGTCTTAATGTTGTTGTTATTTTGTTGTTTTCTAGTTTACCACATATTCATTTGCATACTCATACAACAGGTATTGTTGCGATGGTTGTTGTTTAACTTAAGATTGAAGATTTTAAGCGATTTGGCACGAGCGAGACACGAATTTTTTTTTGAGGTCGCCATTGCTGGAATTCCGCATTGTAATTTAACCCCCCCTCAACTCTCTCTCGCTCTGGCTCTCTGCCTAGCTCACACAAAGCCGCCCCTTTATGTAAAATGGCTGATGCGATTCTTTTTTGCATATGAATGTGTTTGTAAGATGGGGGGGAGGGGGAGGGGGACACATATTATATGTTATCACATTATATAGTTATCTCATCGACTGGACAAACGAAAAAAATCAATGAATACCAATAATATTATTCGCAGCCCATTTCGAAACGGAGTTTTGTGAAGTATGAAGTAGGCTTACGATGCGGACAAGAATGTGACCTATTAACTTATCGATAGGTCTTGCTTGAGTGCCTAAGCGTCTATCGATTGTGCTTTTGAAAGTGAGCGCTAGGCCCATTGACATTGAATTGAACTGGGGGCCGGCAACATAATGATGTATGTATTCGTGTGTTCATAGAGTTTCTACACATATACATGCCCATTAATACAGTAAGTGTATATGGAAAGACATATGTTAATGTATATATTTATATAGTAGAGTGGAGTCTTACCCTTGGTTAGATTCGCGTGCAGCAATCAAGATCAAGTTTGATTCCTTGATATTTACTTTTGGCTTCGCTCCGTTTAGCACCGCTCAATACAATATTTAAGTCGCATCAATTTTCGCTTTATGGCGCAAATAACTATTCAATATAAACAAAAATATGAATAACGAATATTTATGGCTGTGTCTTCAACAGCGCAAAAAAAAAAGAAGACGAAACTATAAAAGCACACACGCACACACACAGGCAGACATGCAAATTATAAATAAATATTCAATAAATTTAAATTGACTGCGCAAAAATAAAAAACAAAAAAGAATTTTGAAGTATATATATGTATCTACATATATATCTTCATTTTTTTTGCAGTATTTTAACCCACGCGATGAAAAGAAAAATAAAAATTAAAAAAAGAAGAAAAAACGCAACAAGGCAAATATCAACAAATCACATTAAAATGGTCTTGACTATGTTCGGTATGTGGAATGCGCCCGCTTCGTTTCGGTTTGCATCGGTTTCTGTTTTCTATTTACTGTTTCGGTTTCGGTTTCTGTTGCTCTTTACCAATTTCACGCACAGTTTCGCACCGCAGCACGATGGATTCGTGTTTCGACTTCGACTTTGCGTTACACGCTCGACTCGCGACACACAACTTAAAACGTGGACTTGGCGCGTTGAGATCGAACCGAAGACTGTCTGTAGGCTGACTGTAAACTGAGCTTAGCTCAGAGTTGAGACGGCCGTTTAACTGTTACTGTTTCGTGCCGTTGTCGAAGTCAACTTCGTTGCGCGTCGTGCTCCTCTCCGAGTGCGTTTCGCTTTTGCTGCTACATTCGGCATATGTAGCTAAAGGCGACAATGTCAAATCAACTTCATCTGATCCTCCAACTTGGTATTCGTGTTTTTTTGTTTTTATTTTTGCAGCAACTCGTTTTACAGTTGTTTATTGCAGCTCTTTGTGCCTGCCTTTCCTGCCGATGTTCCAGTTTCGGTTGTACTCAAATTATTTGTCAATTGATTGCGGTGTCATATGGCGGCGATGCATTTATTTATTTTTTTTGACAATCTGTCAAAAACTATAAAAAGAGTCAGCAGCTGCCATTAAAAGCTGAAGTCTTCATTAGTAGTGAAAGAATGTAAAACATCAACAAAAAAAAAAACAACTCCTTTAAAGAGTTGACCGCCAGAAAGTTAGGATTTTTCAGAAGTTTACTTAGCTCGATGCCGAGCTTAAAATAATTAAATTAATTACAAAATAGTCATAAATATCATTTTTATACTTAAAGTAGGTGCAGAACTGTATACAAGTTGAATACTACATTTCTTAAGTTAATTTTACATTATGCTTATTGAACTTAACCCTTTTGCAGCACGCATTTTCTGGAAACCAAATATTAAACCATCGATTAAATATCTCAATTGATGCGAATCTCTTTATTGAAATTTCTGTATAGAAAACAAATTTCCATGTCCTTAGAAATAGCTTTCTAAGACTTAAAACTGATGCTGACTTTCTCAAAATCAAAGCAATTATTAATTCGGCGGCAACTTGTCATAAATTCTGAAGTTTTTCCTTTGTCTTAAAAAAAACTTATTTAGAATTTATACATGACATGAAACATGACATCAGTATCAGTACCATGCTCAGAATCATCTTCTTAGTTAGGGTCGGCTATTCTGAAATGCCCGAACATGTTATTATTAAAATATATATATATATATAAATCTATGTGTACATAATTAATACGTTTAAGCTGGAGGAGTTGATCCGAAGGCTTGTTGGATTTATGGCTTGGAGCGTTGAATGTTCCATAACTAAAACTGCTTGCTCCAATTGCAGTGTGGCAATGCCACGCCCATTTAAGCGGATTGCACCGACCGGCCGCAAGAGGCTATTTGTTAGCCAATGTGGGCCACAACAGAACCTGGCACTTGGAATGCGCCCGATGATGACGGAGCAATTTAAGTGTTTTGCCACTGACGTTGCCAGCCCGGAACGGACCCATACTCAAATAGAGATAGCATATAGAGAGACAGAAAGAGAGAGGGATGGGGGGGGGGAGAGAGAGAGAGAGAGAGATAGCTGCAGCTAGAGCTGAAGCGACAACATTTGGCCGCTTGTCATCCGCATATTTCTGAACCGCAACTTGGCTGCACTTCAATGAGCCCCGGGCTCAAACAGAGAGAAACAGAAAAAAAAACAGCAAACTGAAAACTTTCTGCTGCAGCCGTTAAAATTGGCCAGGCCAAGACAAGACAGGCCAGAGCCAGAGCCAAAGCCCGAGCCAGAGTTGGAGCCCAAAAACCTGTTATCGATTTGAGGAAAATCTCATGTGACTGCAGCTGTATATATAAATATATATATATAATATATATATATATATAACTCAGACACACACACATACAATCGTAATAGTGTGTGTGTGCGCTGGAAATTCGAAAAACTTTCAATAAGCGATTGGGAAACGTGAGAAGCGGCTCAAATTGGTTTTGCTATTGGCTTTGATCATCATCAGCAAAAGCAACAACAACTGCCAACAAACAACAACTGCCAACTGAAAACTGCAAGCTGCAAACGAGTTTTTCCAGTGCGAATGTCAATCTGCAAAATCTGCCAACAAAATGTGGATGCAAGGACTGCAGATGCACAACGACAGCAAACATAAAGAGATACATAGATACAATATATATGTATGTATATGTAGATATACGATGGCAGAAACAAGCTGCAAAAAAATATACTTTGCGCAGATTCGGTTCGATCGTGCAACAACCTTTATCATAATTCACGTCAAAGGAATGCCAATGAGTAAAGAAGCAACAAGCTAAACAAGATTAACTGAGAGGCGTCAAAACGACTAAAAAGTGCATCAGGTTTTTTTCATTTTGTGTGCTTAGAGGTTAGTAATCAAGGAGAGTCGGTAAAATAGTCGGATAATATCGAAACTGCTATGACCAAAAAGAATAATAATAATCCATAGTACAGCTGATCTTTTATATATATAAACATTCCAGTTAAACTGCTTGACAATTTCTAGATCTTTCATTATTTTTTCAATTAAATTTACTGTCTCAATTCTATTTCGTTTCTTTCTAGTAAAATTCGATTTGACATCTCAGATAGTGGGAATGTGGACCATTCCTTAACGACAGCCTTCGTAGCTGCTCAACTGTCTCAAACCGTCGATTACCCACTACATTTCGATGGAACAGGTGTCCCCACATGTTCTCTATGCAATTCAGGTCGGGTGATCGAAAAGCATAAAATCCTCAATCCAGAAACCAACCGCGACAGGTCCGCAACTCATGTATTGGAGCAATATCCTGTTGGAATAAGGCATTTGGGTCTGCTTGATGCTCCATTAAGTTTACCAAAACTTTGTCCAAAAAGCTTATATAACCCTTCGAGCTCATACGTTTTGAATGCAGTCCAGACTATTTTTCGATATTTGTAACCTTAAATCAAATAGAATTTTAGATGCCGTAGCATTTTTATCCACCAAAGCCCTGAAGATTGCAGATTTTTGCCTGTCATAATTTTTCGATGTTGGTTTTTTTGTTCGAATTTGTTGTTGTAGCTTTCTTTAAATTTTAACATCTCATCAATTACTGATGCCGATCGACTTCATTTAATTGATATTTTTCTGCTATTCATTCCAATATCCTTGTAGGCAAGAATCTTAGCAATGTTGCTATAGGAACTGTTGCTTGAAAGATAAATTCTTGTCTTGTAAAAACTGGCCCGATTTTCAAAAGCAATGTCTTTTCGAGCATAGTTCATATATGCAACTGCATTTCATTTGTATATCCCGTAAAAATGTTGACCAATTGACAATAGCCCCAACTGTTGCTCTGTATAATCTCCGTACTTTTGAGATCCTTAAGCATAAGACTGTGACAAAACTTAAAACAGATGGGTTTATTTTCACAATATGATAAATTGATATACATACATACATATATATATATATTTATATGTATATATATAGATATAGTTATATTTAATGCGCAGCTGTATGATTGAAAGAATTAACAATTGTTTTATATGTATACATATATATATATATCTATATAGTAGATGTTAAACCGAACTCGGAATGGAAATGGGAATCTGGCGTTCCCTTTGGGGTATAGAAAAGAAAAGAATGCGCGTGCGGTGCGTCATAGTGTCGTGTGACTGTGACGACAACAACAATATGGGCTGGCAACAATAATTGTATTTGAATAATACTCGAAAAACAAGAATACATTTACAGTAGCAGTAGTATCATATAATATACACACTCCCATTAACAATTGCATAACAGGGAAACAAAAAAAAAAAAAAATTATAATCATTATAATAATAATAATACAATTATGTTAACGACACGCGACACAAAAAGAAAAATTGCATTTACAAATTATTGACATATGTGAAGAGCGAAAAGGGGGAAACGTGGGAACTGTGACCACTGATCGGTGATTAGTGCTGGAATATGGTAATATAGTTGTCGATCTTGGCGCGATGCTTCTGGGCAACGCACTCGGCGATCCAAACAATGTTGCGGCACTCCTGCTCCTTGAGCTTGAGGTATGCGTAGAAGACGCCAAAGTGGAACTGTTGCAAGAACGCGAACACATTCAAATGCACCTCGTGCTCAAAGAACTTATCCTCGAGCGTCTTGTCGCCCGGATTATTGCCGGATGCATCAAATAGTGCCGCATATTCCGCATAATACTCGGCGACGGTCTTCACCTGCTCGTAATCATCGGCACGGGCCAAGGCGGCCAATCCATCGGGATACATCTTGCCGCAGTTGGGATACAGCTTGGCGCGATCATCCTTGGAGAGCTCCGTGCCGAACGAGTTGATCGTAATGATGATGGCACGGCGATCAGCCTCGAACTAACCCAAACAGAAACAGGAATAAGATTAAAAATTATCATCAATCCACAATTGGGATTAACTTACCGCCAAGATTTCGCACATGACGTCGGCGGTGGAGCCGCCCATATTCTTGCAGAAGTTGTAGAACGCCTCCAGATAGGCCTTGTAGAGCGTGTTGCGGATGATCTCGATGTTCATCTCATCGAGATCCTGCTCCGAAATGCAATCGACAAAGAATGGGGCGAGTGGTGTGTCCACCAGGACAGCATTGTACAGCTCGGCGGGCGTCGAGGCAACATGGATGGCCTCCATCTGCTCGAAACTGCCCAGCGGATGGCACTTGGGTATCAGCTCCGAGATGGGTCGCTGATGCAGTGTGCCCGTTATCAGCAATATGATATTATCAATCATATAACCATACGTGATGAAGTCCAGGAAATTGGACAACGGCTCCACGGCATGATTGCGCATATGCTGGAACTCAATCACCAACTTCTCGCGCAGCTTATCATCGATGACGGAGACGGACAGCGGCGATGGTTCGTTCGCCAGGAAGCTGCCATAATCTGTGCCCTGCAGATGCAGCTTCAGATCTGCAGGCAAACCGTACAAATTACAAATTATGATAGATATTTTTGTATAAAATAGGTGTGTGCAGACTGATCCCTGCCAGTCCAGTAGTGAAAACCTTACAGTCCAATAGACTATCATTCAAATAATAAACTTAAAAATTTGTAATACATTTTTTTTTCCAACGTTTTTATAACGCTAAATAAACCACGACCAGTAGTATGTCCAAGATCCCACATAAGACCAACTGGAAACGACCTGGAAAGCCCTAGCAGCGAAGACTATGGAGAGACTCTGTTCCCTGCTGCATTCATGTCCATCCCATCACCAGGCAAACGAGCATTTGTTCCGGCTTCAATATTCCCAAAAAGTAACACTTTATCGATTATCGCTTGCTGATGAAGTTTTCGTGAATCAAAAGCAAAAGCAGTTTCGGAGATCTTACTCGATCTTCTCTCCTAGTTTGATAATTGTTAAGCCGCTATTACAATGGGATAAATATATAATCAAATCATACATTGTGAAAACAGAAATCAATCGAGTAATTAAAGTATTCTTGATTTTATGCAACTCGCATCGGGTTCGCTATTTCCAGCTGCATTTTTGACTTGTGATTTCCATTAGGAAACAATTGATAAAACATATTGTATTTTTCAAATTATTTGTTTTCAAATGTGCACATATTTTAATGTCCAGGAGTGTGTATATATGTTGGATGATGTTTTATTTGAATATTTGATGTATCATAAAATAAATGTTTGCCTCATTATGTGGCGTAAACTGACAAAAATCACAAGGCAAGCTTACACACACACACATTTGCACACAAACACGTACTGATAGCAGCACCTTGTCATGTTTTGCTTGTCATGTGACTCTGACTGTGACTGCGACTGTGACAGTTACTGTGACTGTGATTCTGACTGCGACTTGCTCACCTTCGAGTGTCTCGCACTGGACGAGATTGAGATAATCAGCCTGCTTGAGGATGCCGCACTTGAAGCCACGGCAGAGGCCCTCCAAGTAGCCGTTATCCACGTTGAACATGAATCCAGAGCTATCCATTATTATTGTCAATTTGTCCAAAACACGCACACAACAACAAAATAAACACACACAACACACAAGAAAAAATAACGATTGCTAGTTGCTGGTTGGTGTTTTTTGTACAGTTTTAGCACTCGTTGCGACCTGTGTGTGTGTGTTTTTTGTTCGTCTTTTGGCTAAAACGGAACTTTTGGCAACGCAGCTCAGCGGAAAATGCAACCTTTATTTTTCTGCTCTATCGATCGACAAGTCATATGATTTTAGCTCTTCTTCTTCCTCCCCTTTTTTTCAGCACTAAAAATGCCATATGTCAAATGACTAGCAGTGCTGCCAATTTGTGCGTTCAAGTTGGCAACGCTTCGCACGCACCGTTGGCAACGCGACGCGAGCGTCAACGCCACCCAACCCTGGTAAAACGCAGCTCTGCTGCGTTGGCATATATGGCCACACCAGGTGACATGAAGGGCGCGCACAATTCGAATTTGAAATGCAAGCCGCGCTCAATTTGAATTTGAAATTCAAACGAATTACATTAAAAACAATTTTGAATGTTGAATTTGAACTTGAATAGCATAATTTATGAGCGAATAATTAAATGAGAACAATAAGGATATAGATATAAGCAAAGCTATAAATACAGATATAACTACGGATATATATATAGATATCTATTGATATTTAAGTCTCTTTCGCTGCTGGGCTCTCTGCTCGATAATCTCGTTCTCCTCGTAGCTGGTGTAGAAGTGGGCGAACCACATAAATACGAGCATGTCGACGAACATTAGGGCGGCAAAGAGGAAGAACTCGTTGGCCTGCGATTCAAAGAACTTCAGTTCCGAAATGATGACCACAATCACATTGCCAAAGGCAATAGTTAGGAGCCAGCAGGCCTGCAGCACCGACTTCATGCTCCCCGGTGCCTGAGCGTAGGAGAACTCCAGACCCGTCACCGAGAACATCACCTCGCCGAGTGTCATCACCACATACTGTGGAATCAGCCAGAGCATGCTCATCGAGTTGGGCTCGGTCACCTCAAAGATGCGGGAAACGAATCCCTTAGTCCTGTTCTGGGCAATGACTAGGGCATAGACGCCACCCGGTCGCAGCCGCTGCTGGTGGATGAGTTGGCCGCCGGTGAGCACCTCACATTCGATAGTGCTCAGCTCGTGCAGATCCTGACTGCGAGTGGGCACCTCCAGCACTGTGTGGCCCGTTCGCAGTTCGCGCCACAGGATGCGACTGCCCGCTGGCATGCTGCTTAGATGGCGGACCAAAGCCAGCGATTTGTTTGACTTCCCCAGCTCATCGATGTACCAGATCTCTCGTGCACTGGACGACGAGCGCAGGAATAGGCTATGCGCGTTGGCCTCGCTCAGGCTGTGCGTGGTGACCCCGTCAAACCGTTGACATCCTGATGGAGTGTGTGGTGGAGTGGATCAATCACACATCAATCATCACTCATCACATGCCTACTTACCCGCCGTGAGGCTTTGGATGCTGTACTCGAGCCTGAACTTGCCGTCTTTGGTGGCCACATTGCCACTTGTGTAGAAATCGATGCCACGCAGCGTGAAATTCCTGCCCTGCGGTGGCAAGTTGCTGCTCACCCGATAATCGCAACCGACCATGCCGCTAAACACACGCACCTGGGTGCTGCCCATCTTGGGCACAACGGGATTGGTGCGCTGCAAGCAGAGGTTACCTATTTAACCCTATTTAACCATCAATCTTATCAATCAATCATTTCAGTTGGCAGTTAATCAATCTGTTACATATTCACTTTATATATTTTCGTTCAGTCAGTCGATCAATCGTTTGGTCAGTCTATCAATCTGAAATATATATCTGGGAATTTCTTCAAGCCAAGCTGCAGCATGTAAATTTAATGTCAGTTAACTGTCAATCAGTCAATCCGTATTTGCGATTGTTTAAACATAAGCTGGGTGTTCAGCAAACGATGCCCAACCATGTAAATCGAAAGTCGGTCAATCAATCAATCATTTAGTCAACCAATAAATATATTTGTGATTCTTTAAAAATAATATGGTCTTTTTTCGAACCATGCTCAAACATTTTAATCGAAACTCAGTTTTCTTGCTAAGCTTTGATCAACAATCTTTCAGTCAGTCAATCAATCCATCATGTAGCCAATCATTCTGTGGAACATAAATCGCTATCTGGTTTTTCTTCAAAACATGCGACAACAGCTCAAATCTAAACTCAGTTTCAAAAACCTGTCAGCCAAACAATCAGTCAATCAATCAATCAATCAATCAATCAATCAATACGTTCAATACGTTACCTGTTGCGATTAGGAAAATTCGGAAGGCTTTAAAACTATTTATAAGAGTTGCACTAATATTAAGTGTTTTTTTTTTGTTTTTTGCTCAGATGCAGCAAGCAGATAACATTTAGATAAGATAACGACAAAGAGAGAGAGAGAGAGAGAGAAGCAGATAGAGAAAGACAAAGACAAATGCAAATATGATTATAATTTTTATTTATTTGAATAATATTTAGATTAGTTAAAACATATGTCTTGGCATATTAAACAACGTCCGAGCCGACGTCAATCCGTGAATCCGAAGATTCTCCGTTCGTTGACCCGGCCAGAGGAGCACACTTACATTGTAAATGGACAATGGACAATGGACACGAAGTACGTGTATGAATTATCGTGGGGAGGATTGTGGGGATTTCTATCTTTTTTTTTTTGTTTTTAATATATAATACACTACATTGGCAGGGAGGTGGAAGATACACACACACAGAGAGAGAGAGAGGGAGAGAGAGGGAGAGAGAGAGGAAGAGAGAGGAAGGGGATCGCGTGTGTCTACTCATCAATCTCCTTGCCCATGTTATCGACGCCCGTGTCGAGGGGCTCGATCTGGCGATCTAATTTGCTATCGTCGCCATTGGTCAGGGGCTCAGTCTCCTCGGGCTTGTTGGGATCATTTGGCTTGTAGTTGTAGGCCATGAACATGAACACCAGCATATCGATGAACATGAGACCCGCAAAGAGGAAGAACTCGGTGGCCTGCGAATCGAAGAGGGCCGCCTCCGCAATGATGACCACAATCACATTGCCAAAGGCAATAGTTAGGAGCCAGCAGGCCTGCAGCACCGACTTCATGCTCCCCGGTGCCTGAGCGTAGGAGAACTCCAGACCCGTCACCGAGAACATCACCTCGCCGAGTGTCATCACCACGTACTGCGGTATTAGCCACAATATGTTCACCGAGTTGGGTTCGGTTACCTCGATCAGATTGAGTGGCGCATAGCCACCGCTGGGCAGTTCGTTCACGAGCAGGGTATAGACACCGCCGGTGCTCACAGTGACCTCGCCCAGAAGATGATCGTCAATGGACACTTCGTAGGTCTTCGAAGCAACTTCGAGCAGATTCGTATCCTTGGCGTCGAACTCGTAACGCTCCTTCTTGCTCGTCCACACAATCTGGCGATTCTGCTGCACATTGCCAATGTTACGGACCAATGGAAAACTCTCGGACGGCTTGTTCACAAAATCCTTCTCCCAGAAGGCGTTCGTATCGTTGCGTCCGTTGAGGAACAGCGACCACGCCTCCCGATCGGTTAGCTGATGTGTCTTCTCCTGATACGGCTGGCAGCCAGGATCTGTCGTCGTGATCGTATAGTTCATATCGAAGGTGCCGGGCACATAGACATCCTTGTTCACATAGACGCTGTATGGCTCCACTTTGAAGCCCTGAATGCTGTCGATGTTGGTGGCGAAGTTGTAGACGCAGTTGTCCGAGTTGAAGACACGCAACTGGGCATTCAGGCCGTAGGGTAAGTCGGGGTAGGTTTTCTAACCGTGCAAGTAGACGCGTGCGTGTGTGCGAGAGAGAGGTTGAAGAGAGCAAGAAGAGAGAAGAAAAAAAACAATATTGCAATAAAAAGCGGTGCATTGGGTGCAACAACGAGACGAGACAGGACTAGACAAGATAAGGCAAACTGACGCGACACTCTCCGGTTGCAACTCACCTCCAAATTGAGCTCGACAATGCCGGAAATGATGAAAGCAATGCCAGCCAAGATGCCACCCATTGTCAGCTTCTGCAGTGGACGACGGATGCCGATGAGGCTCAGTGCCGGATAGATGGCCACATCGTACAGTGGTATAAAGGCGAGAATCAGCAACGGATTGAGCACTTGCAATTGATCCGGCTTGAGGTCCCACGATCCCATATTGCCATCCATGCGTGTCGCCTGGAACGTCCAGCGAGAGCCCTGCTGATCGAACAGTGCCCAGAAGACAGGCAGCGGCAAATATAGGAAGAGGACACGCATCAACACTTTCACATCGGCGATCCGTTGGCGATCGTATTTGTGCTCCGCATAGTCGAGCCAGTGTTCGCGGGGATTGGTCTTCTTCTCCCGGAACTTGGTCGTTATTGCTGTCCAGATGGTGCCGCTAACCTCCACAACCATATTGCCAGCCGGCGGCTTAATCTTGTACAATGGCCGGCCAAATACAAAGATTATCACCGAGACAACCATCAATATGGCGGGCACACCAAACGCGAGCGGATAACAGCTGTTGTCATCAAAACAGTGGACATCTTCGCGCAGAATCGGGGTCACCGTCGTCGAGATTAGTGAGCCCGCATTGATCGCGAAATAGAAGAGGGAAAAGAACGAGGTGATCTGCTTGAGCTGCTCCGGCACTTTGAACTGATCACCGCCAAAGGCCGATACGCACGGTTTTATGCCGCCCGAGCCGAGGGCGATCAATGCCAGGCCCAATATGGTAAACGCTTCCATTGGCAGGTTAAGCGGCCCAATTGCGCCCAATGTGAGCACAACCGATCCAAAAATGTAAACAATTGATAAATACAAAATCGTCTTGAATTTGCCCAGCCAAGAGTCCGAGATAATTGCACCAAACACGCACAGGAAATAGACAAACATGGTGAAGACGTGGAACACCACCGTCGCCGTATCGTCCGAGTAGCCCAATTTACGACTCAGATATAGCACCAGGACGGCTAATGTCAATGGAATGGAATGGAATGCAGAGATTAGCATTGATCAATATTGGGAATGTTGAGCTGATTCTATTTCTACTTACTGCGCATGCCGTAATAGTTGAAACGCTCGCAGAACTCATTGCTGATGATGAAGAACACCGACTTGGGATACGGATATTTCTACAAAAGTTGGTCATGATTAGAGATTAGAGAGATTATTGGACAACCGAGTTGGATTTACCTTTTGCTGGCCCTCTGTTTCGGCAACATTGTCAAACTTATTGGTATCCGCCAGATCCATGCCATTTTTCATGGGCTTGGACTCCAGACTGGTTTCCGAATTGTCTGCCAGTTTGCTGGCCGCCACCAGAGCTGTGCCATTAGTTGCTGCCGGCACTTCCGCCGCTTTGTCACCATGATCTGTTTCAGTTTTTTGATTAGTGGCCAGATCCTCTGTGGCATCGACAGGCGCTGATTTTGCCTCCACGGATTCACTGCCTGCCGGCACGGATTCACTGCCTGCCGTCACGGATTCACTGCCTGCCGTCACGGATTCACTGCCTGCCGGCACGGATTCACTGCCTGCCGTCACGGATTCACTGCCTGCCGCATCGGGCTTCATATCTGAAAGAATGCAAGGATGCAGCGAGATTAGTTGGCATCCATTGATGACTTGTGTATTAGCACCTAGAAGCGGCACGCTTTCGTGCGGCGTTGTCATTTTCACTGCCGCGATTATTTCGACACTGATCTTGACTTTGCCTCTCATTTCATCATATCGCTAGACTGAATTTGAATGCGCTTCATAAATCTCGAAGCATTTGACATGCTCCAAGTATAGCTGGGTGCGCCATAAATGTGCTGCTGTGTGTGTACCATAGCTAGATAAGATATATAGATGTAGTGCATCCATAATGACAACATGACACACATATGGGCATCATCATGTCATCATTGGCTTATGCAAATGCAGCCCTGCATTTAGCTTTACAAAATCTATCATAAAATTCAAAAAGTTTCGAAATATTAGAAACAATTTTCCTATAATTTTAAAGGCTTCCCAAATATTTTGTGATATTTTTTCGAAATATTTTCTCTCATTAGAAACTAATTCCAAAAAATGGAAATGCAGAAAATTTTAAAGAAATTTGCTCTCTCTTTTCTGCTTGCGAACGAATTCCCCAAAAATCATACGTTTTTTTCAGATTATGTTTTATGTGAATTTTAATAACTTTTTTAAGTGTTTGTATATGTGAAATCTAAAAATATTATTGTTTAATAATAAATTGAGGGCCATTTTTTTTTCTGAGTGCAGAAAATGGACTCAGTACTGATTACTGATTATTGATTGTTTTGAGCAGGCCCTAAAAAAAGAGTAGCCAATAAAAATGGCGTGTCGCAGCCATAAAGTGGACCGAGTCTAGACGCGGGAGCAAACACTGTTTAGGAATGCATTCAATTGCCATTTTCTATTTTATTGGGGGGGGGGGAGAGGGTGCCCCCCTCATTTGTGTTATTCCCAGGCAGCCTTATCACACTTGTTGGCAGTAATCAGGTATCGCAATGCGGAAACCTTTTGAAGTCGCTCGCAAGTAACGGCAAAATTGCAGCTATCAAGCTAATTTGGCCTAAAATTGAAATTCAAATAAAAACAGAAACAGAGACAGAAACAGAGACAGAAACAGAGACAGAGACAGAAACAGAGACAGAAACAGAGACAGAAACATGCGCAAATGTTGAGTGTCGAATGCCTATCTATCTATATACATGGACATCAAGCAGCGACTGTTTGACTACTTTTATGGCCCTATGCGATTCACAATCAACGCCACACTTATTCGCACTCATTCATATTCATTCATTCATTCATTCATCGATCCAGTGCCTTAAACCGATGTGTGTCAATGCCAGATTAGCTCTAGCATGTAATTTAAGCATACTTCGATTTTAGTCATATACCCTGAAAGTCGTATAAAATGATCGTGCCCGATTCCTTAAAGTACACATATATATATATAAGCAGTCGAGTCGATTTAGCAATCTCCGTCAGTCTATCTACATGAGCGGGACGATCTCAGGGACTTGAATTTAATTCATTTGAACACAAATCCATTTCCGATGCCAAACAAATGAGACAATCGCAATAATAAAATCTTCCAGTTAGTACATAATACATATAGAAATATTATTGATCAGCTGTACAAATTTCATTAAGATATATAATTTTATTTAACGCGTATTTTCATACTCAAGAATCTACTTTCAGCAACTCAATTATATATATCAGGGTATCTCCTGGTCGAACTCTCTAGAGCACACTTAATTGTTAGCCCATAGACATAGCTCGACACCTGATCAAGAATATATGTATACCGTTATACTTCTGCACAAGTTAATTATACCCTTTAAAACTATTTTTAATGGGTTCGGGGTATAACAACAATATTTTCAGCTTGTTGAACTTCTTAATTTGTTCAGTTTATGGGTCAATTGGTTTGTGGCATATTTAAACATACACTCAGAAAAAAATTATTCTGAATTTGAGAAATTTCAATGTACATTTTGCTAATATTAAGAAAAGGATGTCTAAATTTCAAGATGCTTTTCATATGTGTAACAGCAACTCAAACATTTTTTTTTTTGTTGCTTATATTATTAATAAATTTTAGAATTTTAAGATTTATACAAAAGTGTAGATGGTTTATAAATTCATATAATTTACTTTAAAAAAAAAACTTTCCTTGTTTCATAATATTTTTTTTCCTAAAAATAAGAAATATTTGTAGTTTTCAGGGTGATTTTTTTTTTTGAGTATCGACCCACGATATATATAAGTTCGATCGGAGAATATCAATTGGAGATTGAAGTTGGATTGATGACCAATGCTGGGCGATTATTTTATATTGCTTTATAGGGATTCATATCGGTATTACTATGCGATTAGCAACTTGATCGAGTCTGGGTCGTAAATCTTTTGACTGATATGGGAATACCCATTGAAAAGATAATATTTGGCTAATCAGTATGGTGATATTGGTGGATGTGGTGGCTATCATCGATCGATTGGCTATATAAAAGGCAGTTGGACGTTGTTGTTGCCATGAACTGATTTACAAGCGATTAAGCCGGCGCTTTTATAAGTTGTTTTGGAGCACGGAGATATGGCAACAAGAACGGCACCCTTATGCATTTTATAAACGGACGTATTTTTCCACTCAACAACAACAAGAAGAAGAAGAACAGCAACAGAATTGGCAAGAGCAACTGAAAATTGGCCATAAAGCTAAATGAATCTGACACAATTTTAAAGTTTTTGTTTGTTATAGATACTCGCACTGGTATCTATCAGATACTCATGTACATGCCACTGTGATTGCCTGTTTGCCGTTAATTAAAGGGGGCGAAAACCGTTGTTGCCAAAGAGTGCTGCTGCTGCTGCTCTTGCTGTCCAATTAGTGGTTGTACACTATGCAACATGGCTTGTCGGTTGCCTGGCAAACTTCTCAAAATTCAATTATCAACGACTCATCGACCCTCGGCCACTAACAGGTAGTAGCCATGGCAACTGGCCAAAAGGCAGCTTCCACATCACGCAGCAGCTGAATGCAGCTCTCAGCTCTCAACCCCCAGCACTCAGCCCTCAACACTCAGCCCCCAGCACTCAGCCCTCAACACTCATCTGTCAGCTCTCGACAATGATTCAGTTTTGATTGCAATTAGTCATGCAGCAAATTTAATTCACTTTAAGTGCTGGTCAAAAGAAAATTTAACAGTTATTTGTATGCATGTGATTTATGGCTTTTACTTTCCTTGTTACCAAGCAAACAACGTTTGGCAATTTTTGGTCTGATTAGATGTTTTCATACATTTAAATTTAAATTTTCTACCCATAGTCTTCTCATGATTTATTGTTTGTTTGCATATTAAATTTGAATTTAAATTATTCAATTATTATTCATTTAAAATTTATATTTTATACAAGCTTGGATTTTTTTTGTTGTTTCAAATTGTGAACTGTTTTTAGAGCCCAATAAATAACTAAATAAATAATACATATATGCAAATGCATTTAGTGTGGCATTGGCTCATTTTCAAATGCTTCACAGTTGGCAATAGTTGGCATGCGATGTGCGTATTAACCAAGTTTGGCAATGTCATTCGAACCAGGCCTGAACCAGGCCAGCGACAGCCAAAACACTTCAGCACCCTTATCGCCCAGATAAGATTAGCTTGAATAAAGATTTAGTGAACGAGTATACGCTTAAAGAGTTCTTGGAATGTGAACAATTGCGTGTATATATATATATATATATATATATATATATATATGTACTTAATCGCCAATTATAAGTTCGTGATGATTAAAAAACATTGTTTCTCTAATCTTAACTCATTGACTTTGGGGCAACAAATCAAGTTGTGCAAAAGTAAAAAACAATATTATATCTCGCCCTTTGAGTTGTTATATATATATATATTTATGTAATGTGTATGATTAACAACTGTGTAACACTGCGATTACAGTAAATTGTAGTTTAAGTGTTGCTCAGCATCAATTTATCGCTTTGGAATATTCCCTTTTTGGGGAATAATGCCTAATTTGAGTGCTCAACAATTAATTTAATTTTGTTGATTGGGGAACCCTTTGTTGCATATGGCTTATGTGATGATGCTCGGTTGTGGATCTTATCATATACATAAAATAGTTAAATGTGAATAAGTACCGTTTTCAGCGTCCGTCATGTTTGTTTGCTAATGGGTTGTAATCACTTCACATCCGTTATGCGACACTTGAAATCGAAGAGAAGAAAGAGAAATCAGAACACGATTTTACAACATTTATTTTCAGTCAGTTGAAATAAGCACTTTAATAATAAAATTCAATTATACGAAGAAGAAAAAAAAAAGAGAACAAAAACAACAACCTATATTGTTGAGTTCATTTAAAATTGTTTGCAAAAATGTCAAATTTAACCGACTTCGAATAATTTATTTTATTGTTGTAATTAGCACGTAAAGCCATGCCAAGCCAAGTGCAAAGCACTCCAAAAAACAAAAAACAAAAACAAAATGCAAAAAATACGCAAAATGTAAATAAAGAGAATTATTAAAATTTATACACGGGCAGCTGACTTGACTTGAGTTGACTTGATGTGAAACAAATGAATATCAATATTAACAACATTCAGTCAAGAAACTCACATTAAAACATTTAACAACATAAAAAAAAGCGCACACACACACACACACAGACAAAGGGTTATGGGATTTTGTTGCAGTTGTAAACAACCGGAATTGATGAACGTTCAACCGAAGCGCGTGCAATTCTGCCAACGGCAATCAACTGACTGATGTCCGATGCGTGTAAGTCGACTAAGAAGCCGCCGTCAGCAGTGAGCCGAACAACGACGTCGACGGCGGCGTCGACTTCGACAACGACAACGACAGTGACGAAGGGGATGACGACGCCTATTAACTGTTATTGACTATTGGCTATGCTATTGGCTCTCTGCTGCGAATGCGCGCGTGCCGTGTGAAGCTTGTAGACGAATTGCGTCCATTCCATTAGCCAGACTCTAATCGCGATCAGGCGCAATAGCCACTCGATGTCCAGTCCAACTGTGCGCGAGTGTGTGCAGATTAGCACCGGTCGGTTAGCTCGACTGGCAGATGCCCTGTAAGCAGCTCTTACATAAATAAAAGTACGATGCGAATTGGATGCTTAAGAAAAACATATCTGTTTGACTGTGCATGTGAGCATATGGATCGGAGAGTTGCGTCGATCATTATAAATAACCCTTCGTCGAATTGGTTTCATCAAGTTCGAATCGGCTTCGGGTTCGGTATCTGACTTCTCACAAACGGATTCAATAAATTCGCCGAGGGCGACACAAATGTGTCGATCTCTTTTCGTCGCGTGGCACAGGCTGCGAGGCTCGGAACCATGGTTAACGGTAATAAAGAGATCTCTCTCACTCAAAATAACGATAACGAGTGTGATCGAATATCGATTAGTCGCTGCATCACACTGATAAGGGTGTAGAGCAGGCAAATACTCTCGATTTCTATTTGCTACACAAAAAAAAAAGAAGAAGAAAGAGATATATCGTAACGCGTTTTCCATACATTTCCACACAACTACATGATACCCTTTTTTTTTTTTTTTTTTTTGAATGAGTGCACGGTATGATAAAGCTTATCAGCTAATCGCAATTGAAGTATTTACGAGCACGCGTCCTTCGCACTTTATGCAATAATATATGGCCTGGCAAACAAACAATGTATATATATAATATATATATATATATGTGTATATCATCTGTATTATTGATTGGCCAATTGGCAGAAGTTGGTAGTGTTGTCCAGTGTGCACCAATAAACCGAGCCGGCTGCAGCTTGTTATCTGTGCAATCTGGCAAACAGCAGCCAGCCCTTGTCGTGTCTGCGGCGACATTAATTAAAGATTTTCGTGTCAATTCATTTCTTATCTGAGGCAGTTGGACTATTTGCCAGTTGTAATGCATGACAAGCATACCATATAAATCATATATTTCAAATATGTACTTACATATTTATTTACACTTGCGAAGATGTCAATCCGTTCACAAGTATACCCAAGTTCTGGCGAAAGTCAATGATCTAATCTAGTGGGCCGTAAACGTTCCAGCAATAACCGATAAGTGATAGCTCATAACTGATAGCCGATGCCTAATGTGATATAGTACACATGTACATATTTACGATTACCACCATTATTATGGGCACAAAGATTAGCACATCCGCAGCCTATGTATACATAGTAAACGATATTTATTTAGATGACTATTACATTATAATGACTTTTGCTATTGTAGCTGCTTTTGCTTTAGCGATTGTCATCTGGTGGAGCCGAAAACACTGCAAAGATTACATTGCATTCATCTTCATCTTGTCCAGGTGTTATGGAGTTGGAGTTTGACCATGTTTTTGTAAGAATTGGAAACGGTTTGAAGGCATATATGAATGGATTGAGTAACACTTCATTGGAGTTATTATAATCCAGCGCATGTCGCCATATCTTATGAAATACTGGCAACGAAAGTGCAACGGTTATAGCATGGAGTGTTGATAACGATATCTGCGTTTCAATTATATGGATTACGGCAAAATATCGCATTATCAGTGGAGTGTTGCTTAAGGGCCACGCTCCAAGTTCAGTGGAACTGACTTCAGACATTAGCTTACAGTGTTTGTTGAGGACAATAAATATAAATGTGAAATAGCTGACTCACTTTTGACTGGAATACATTTTAATCAACTATAATAAACTAGTCGCAAGTCAGATAATGAATACTCCATATGATGACAATAGTTATTTGCTTTTATGGTCGGTTAACTAGTCTGATTGCGGAACCTCTTTGGTCAGCTGACGCGGTTCGCCCGATTAGATCTATATCGATGTGTAAGTGAAGTACCTGTGGTTAGATTAGCTTAACGGTAATCTAGTCTGGTTATAAATAGAGCAGCGTGTCGGTTATCCCCTTCCCCCCACAGTTACCCATATATGTATGAACGTAAGTAGCCAAGAGACTGTTGTCAAGATCTGAATTAATTTATGTTAAGTTCCAAACACATTTGAAATGTCTCTGAAACTGAGCAAATCTTCCAGCAAATCTTCCGCAAGCTCTCAGGGTAAGTCATATTCTATTCATCTGCCGTCCGCCATCGATTTCACAGACTCCTCCTTCTCCGTTTGAAAGTCGTGGAGGATCGGCAGGGCGGTGGCATTGAGATGAATTCGTTGGGCCTGGGATTTGACGATGGAATTGCGATTGCCCGCACTCGTTTCTATGAATCCGAATTCGATTCCAATGAGTCGGAGACGCATGGCGAATCCTCCGAGATTATGGATTGGCGCCGAGACTCCTGGGACTTCCTCGTGGTAAGAGATAGCAAAATACACACAAACATGTACATACATATATAATACATGTTTATTTTTTTAATTTACTTATGCACATGCACCGCCTTAACCAACTGTAAAACCCCAGCTTACATCCTCATAGAATAGTATCAGAGGGGAATGAGTAACAAGAACACAAACACAAAATATGCAAACGTCACTTTTATCAGCATTGAACTTGACCGTTACAATTGTAAAACTGACGCCTACGTCGTGCAGTCGCAATGCTGCTTGCAGTTGAGAGAGAGAGAGAGAGAGAGGCAGCGCGCGAGTGCGATTTTGATTAGGCATGTGTAAAGAGAGTAAGTAGCGTTGCTGCTGAAATTGCTTTCCCACTTCTCTCTCCCCCTATGCTTTGACATGCCGTTTTATCTGCAATTCCTATTTGATGCTTATTCTTGTTGCAATTATTTGTTCTTTAATTGCAGAATAAACGCGCAATACTTGTGAATTTGTCGAACTTTTTGAAAGTATCGTATTCGCTCTTCTTTTCGTTTTATGCCGTAAACGTGACCCCCCTCCCACATACACACACACATACATACACTTGACATGTTTGTCACGGATTGATAATTGCGCGTGCATTTTTCGGCAGTTGCTTAAATTCCAAGCTGTTGGTTGAACTTGAGCCTTTTGCTCGTTTTGTGTGTGTTTTTTCCATCATGTTCATGTTTGTAATTATGTGCATTCAATTTGATTGTTGAAAACAGTCGCTTGGCTTCCGAGCACCAACTGTAAATCAAAGGAGTTACCAAACAAAAATGAAATGCAAGAGAAGAAAGGTGAGCTTAATGTACCGTTACGTTCAACGATTTGACGGCCAATTATGGCCATCGCACCATACTTGCTTACACATACATGTACAAATGTACGTGTGTGTGTGTGTCCATTTATAGTCTCTGAGCCCTTAACTTGAAATGAAAAGAAATCAGCATCGGCGTCTGCGTCTGTGTCTGTGGCTGTGTCTGCTGCTTATTGTCACATTCAGTTGTCATATTGAGAAAGTATGTAAGCAATTACACACACATACATACAAAAATGTGCAGCATTTCTCAAACCTAATTACATACAAATACATATACATATACATACAAACAAGATAACGGACGGAGATCGGTTGGCAAAGATCGTATGGACAAAACCACTAACTACTTTTGGCTGTCGATTTGTACACACATATGTACATATGTATGTATGTGCTTATGTACGAGTGTGTGTGTGTATGTTTGTATGTATGTACGTATGATGAATGCGTGTTGAAATTCCACTTGGGTCCATCGATAGCTTTGTACAAGAGTAAGAATGTTTTACCTTTTGCAGTTGCAGATTTAAAACTTGCCGCGATTTGACAGTTATTACAATCCACCCCGACTGCGCAATACTCTATTATCTATTAAGTGATTATCTATTAAGCTGAAATTTCCTTAAAGGGGAAATTATTAGTGGAAAATGCTTACATGTAGATGAATGTATATGTAGATCTGAATTGGCTCAGCTATTGGTATACATCAGGAAACTTTAATCGCATACACTTTAACTATACACAAACATATATCATATATATCTATGAATATATGCATTTGCTTGATAGGATGCGAAGATTCACTGCCATGACCTAGTTCTGGTCATGCAAATGCTGAACTTGATGTGCGTCAGTCTGTCAGTTGTGGCAATCCTTTTATTGCCCGTAAATTGATTGAATTAATCAGTGAAAATGAAATCGAGAATCTACAATCGAGAATCTAGAATCAAAACAATAGTTCCATCCCATCTCTCCTCTCCACTGATGACCTACTTTACGACTTAACTGCTAGTCGGTGGCTTCCACAGACTTAGCGACAAGTTGAACAACCTACTCAACGCGAGGTATCTTAGCTAACCGGGCTCGTACAATCCGTGTCTTTATATATGCACATACATTAAGGTTGTACATATGAACACATGTATGTATGTATGTATGTATGGATGTAATACACAGTAAGCAGAACACAAACGGGATAATTTAAGTCTCTTTTCCTCTATTATACAAGGCTTGGAAATAAATAATTCCTACTTGAATGTATATATATATATATATATATATATATATATACATAATATAATAATATACTCGAAGAAGTTGCTCAGTCGAATACCGAAATTGAACGTGATCTTTATTTGCAGTGTAGTAGTTGATATGTAGTTCTAGATAACGACTTGGCACATACATACATTGTAAATGCCAACTTACTCACATACGTATATTGTTTGCTTCTTGTCTCGGCGATTTTTGTATCTCAGCAGTCTAGCCAATCAAACAACAATAACAGCAATCGTTGGATGCGCCTCAACGGCTCTGCAGCCCCACAGTTAAATCGTCAGGTGGAATGAAAATACGTTGCAAAGTGTTGGCCTATAATTACCGCACAAGTAAACAGCAACAATTCTCGAGAAGATGACGTCACGATATCAAAAGTGTAAACCGGTATAATCAGTATTAGCAATAAAGAGAGAGGGAGATAGAGAGAGATTCCGGGTGTTAAATAGAGAGACTCACAATTGAATTGAGTTTGCCCGTAAACAAAGCGATGCTTTTTCTTTCAATTACACAATTGCTTTTCACACAGATATTTGCCAATGTTTCTAAATATGTCTCTGAACAGATTTAACCCTGAAGTTTCACTATATATATAATATATAATATATTATTACGTAATAGATGCAAAGATCGCAGCTCGTTTTGTGAATACCAGCGAAAGTATTTATCTTTACACAGCTCAGAAATGCATTCGACTTAATTCTTTGCAGTGAGCACGCCAAAGATAAACGCAACAAAGTTGATTGGATTACAATAGCTACTTAGTAAATAGTACCCGCTGTAAGTAAATATGTGTATGTGTATGTGTGTGTGTATGTGTGTGTATGTGTGTGTGTATGTGTATATGTATGCATACAATTATGACTAGGTGTGGTGGACTTGACTTTGGCTTTACTCGTTGTGCATGCAGAATTTGCAATTTGATCATCGTTTGGCCAACAGCTGCTGGCTCTAAACTTGTTTGCTGTTTACGTTTACCTTGGCTGCTATTTTGTAGTAGACTCAGTCGCTGTCTCATACCAAACCAAACCAAAACAAATCAAAACAAATCGAAACGAAACAACACAAACAGAAAGCGAAAACAACGAAAATGAAATCGGCAATCCACTTACATTATATAAATCTATATATGAATGTGTACATAGTTATGTATATACATAGATACCTAATGACAGCAGTAGGTCAGGCGTACTAACTAGTATTATGAGAATGCAAAAATCACTAGACGCCGACTGACAGATACTCTCTTCGATGCATGCATAAATGATTTCGGCTGATCGTGTATATATTTATGATGATGTATATAGGTATATATGTACATATGTACATATGTATGCTAGAAAGCACTCATAACTAGAAATACGAAGTGAGTTCAACGATCGAACAACAATGCGATCAACCGAAAGAGAGAGTAAAACATAAATCATTTTTTGATATTATCTAATGCCATTTTCGAATATTTTTTTAAATACTTAGAGAAAGAGAGGGAAAGAGAGAGAGAGAGAGAGTAATATGAGTGGGAGAGAGAGAGAGAATGCGCACTTAACAGTCATAATTATTTCCTTTTTGATTTTTTAGAAATTTCGTAAGACTTAATAACATGGCTAAATGCTTTGATAATGAGTCGATAACGCTTGAGAGAAGACTGTCATATAAACATAAAAGCCAGTCTAATTTGCATTATAAAGATACAAACATATGTGTTATATGTACATACATATGTATGTATGTGCCGGCCTGTTAATGATGCGGTTCTTTTTTCACATTTCATAATTCACATTTTTATAATAATAGCTACAATTAAATAGTTGCAATAATTACAAGTCACGTTGTATACACTTGGCTTAATGGGAAACTGCTTATACACTCAGCAAAAATATCGCCCTGAACTGTCACTATGAAAACTGTTTGGTTTTATTTTTTTTTGATTTTAGAAATAATTTCTAATTATAAGAAAACAAATTTCTGGAAACTTGAAAGGCTTGCTCTAAGTCAACAATCCCAAAATTATGTATTTTTTTATTTATTTATACAAGTCAGAAATGCAGTTATAAAAAGCTAAAATCCAAACCTTAATCTTTAGGAAAAATTCATTTCGAAAATTCATAAATTTTTTTTTTTATTTTAATATATATATATTTTTTTTTTTTTGGAAATTTTTGACAAATGTAATCTGAAATTAAGAAAAGCAAAACACTGCTTTTTTTACTTTCTGAATAATAAGGTATGTTTTTCTGAGTGTACTTATTATTTATTGAGGTTGAGTTGGGGTTCTTATCTGATCTACTGCCTCTTTGACTTCTTCATCTACGTAGGGGCCAGAGTATCCCAAAGCGGTGGCCTTCATCATCAGCAATGAGTTCTGCGAGCGTTTCAACTACTATGGCATGCGTGGTAAGTACTCCGTAGTCTGTGGTCCGTAATGTGTTACATCTCTAATCCCGATACCGGATCATTTGCAATCTGCTAGCGATTCTGGGGCTTTATTTAACGCAGAAGCTAGGCTACAACGAGGAGAGGGCAACGGTGCTCTTCCACATATTCACGATGCTGGTGTACACATTCCCGCTGGTCGGGGCACTCATTGCCGATGACTGCCTGGGCAAGTACCGCACCATACTCTATCTTTCCATTGTCTACTGCTTGGGCGCCATCCTCGTTGCCGTCGGCGCCATTCCAATTCCGGGCATGCCCGTTAAGTAAGTGTTTGGATTGTATTGATGAATGATGAAGATTGATAATTGATGACTGTAATACGCTTCTCAAGGGAGGTGACCGTTGCGGGTCTGGTCCTGATTGCACTCGGTACGGGCGGCATTAAGCCGTGCGTGTCGGCCTTTGGCGGCGACCAGTTTATTATGCCGGCACAGGCCATTGACTTGGTCAAGTTCTTTTCGCTGTTCTACTTTACCGTCAATGCGGGCTCAACGATCTCGACGACGGTGACGCCGATCTTGCGTGCGGATGTCCATTGTTTTGGTGACGATGATTGCTATTCACTGGCCTTCGGTGTGCCCGCCATGCTGATGATCGTCTCGATGGTCATCTTTGTGGCCGGCCGGAGTCGCTACACTCGCAATCCGCCGTCAGGTCACATGATCTTTGGCGTATCGCAGTGCATCACCAGTGCGTTCAAGGGCTGGTGTGAGAAACGCTGGAATGACCCGCAGCAGCACTTCCTCGACTATGCGGAGCCAGTGGTGGGCAAGCAAATAGTGCACGAGACGAAGTGCCTCACGAAAATACTGCTACTCTATATGCCCTTCCCGCTCTTCTGGGCGCTCTCCGATCAGCAGGGTTCGCGCTGGACCTTCCAGGCAACGCACATGGACGGGAAACTGTTTGGCCTCTACATCAACCCCGACCAGATGCAGGTGATCAATCCGCTGCTCATACTCGCCTTCATACCACTTTTTGAATACAAGGTCTATCCGAGACTCTCCCACTGGGGCATTAACCGACCGCTGCAGAAGCTCTCCATTGGACTGCTGCTCGCCGCTATCGGCTTCTTTTTGGCGGCGGCCGTTGAGCTGCGCTTGGAGCAAGTGGAGCCGTCAGCTGCTCCATCCTCGCCAGACATGGCCCATCTGCGTCTCTACAATGGGATGCCCTGTCGCTATGATTTCAGCTGCAGCGATCTTCACGCGAGCATCGAGCCCCTGGGCATGTGGTCCAATCTGGCCATGATTGTGCCACAGTACACTGAGTACGCTTTCAAGGCACAGCCGCAGCTGCAGTCACCGAGCAGTCAGTGCTTCAACATCGAGAGTCAAATTCAATTGGAGCCTGGCAGCTCCGTCAGCTATTTTCTGGCCGAGAATGCGCTGCACGAGTTCCCCGATGGAGTGAACAGTGAGCAGCGGATCAATCGAGCACCGCTTCTGCGTACCCTCGTCAACACCCCAGACGAGGAGGGTCCCATTATCCTCAGAACGCTCCTCAAACGCTCTACTCCGCGTTCCATTAAACTGGACACCAGCAATCTCTCGGCACTGCACGAGGTGTCGCGCGGCTACGGCGAGTTGGACATTAACGGGACGCAAGCGGCCAGCTTTGAGACCAAGAACGGAGGACTCTATAGCCTGCTGGTGCAGGGAAATGCCCACGATGGTTACGTGAGTCCAATACACAATACACAATGCATAAGCTAAACTCTTCTCCCTCTCTTTCTCTTCTCTCTTCTCTCTCTCTCTCTCTCTCGGTAGCTATACAATATGGTGGAAGTTGTGCCACCGACATCAGTGTCGATGTTTTGGCAACTGCCGCAGATAATTGTGATAACTGCTGCTGAGATAATGTTCTCCGTAACGGGATTGGAG
Organism: Drosophila paracracens; assembly: GCA_035044025.1. Lineage (NCBI taxonomy): Eukaryota > Metazoa > Arthropoda > Insecta > Diptera > Drosophilidae > Drosophila > Drosophila paracracens. The sequence goes on along the minus strand of JAWNMN010000400.1, from coordinate 4,499,277 downwards.
TTCTCGTTCACCGAGGCGCCAGACAACATGAAATCGGTGGTGCAGGCCTGCTGGCTGCTGTCGGTGGCCGTCGGCAACATGCTCGTGGTGGTCATTGCCGAAGTGAAGTTTGTCCAATCGCAGTCGGCGGAATTTGTGCTCTTTGCGAACATAATGCTGGTCAATCTGCTGATCTTTCTGTGTTTGGCCAGCAACTACGAGTACGGTGATTTGTCACAGGTCAATCAGGATGCTGCGACAGCGGCTGTCAAATACCAGAGGGAGAAACATCTCATATACGAGGACAACATAAAACGCATCGTGGGTCCTGTCTTGGCCAAAGAAGACACTTATCGCAAAACTGCCAAAGATAATTATTTGGATTCCTAAGTCGTTCCTCATCCCCCACACTAAGCACACATCTTCGAATTTACCATTGACTATTTTTATTTATTTATTTTATATTGAAAGGGATTTCTAAATCAATTTTATTTATTTGTTTTCTTTGCTTTTCGTTCTTTTATATTCAAATCAATTCGTTCGTTACTTGATATGATTTGAACGAAGCGCCGCTATTTCGGTAAGCTTTGACAGGGCTGCAGAAGTTCGGCGTTGCCACCCAGCTGCGAAGGCAAACCGTGAGCCAAGCAGTGCAATGGCAGCACTGCTTCGCTGTGCGCACAACACACGATCATGTTTCGCTCCACCATTCACCAATAAAGCCAACCATTTGAATTACATGAAACGCAAATGCTTCTCGCATTTGTTTAACAGGTTTTGTGCTGCCAATTGACTCTGTAGAGGGATTACCTGTAACAAAAGCAGAACAGCCATGTAATTGCCAGCGGCGTTGCCCAATGCGCCAATTCGAAGAGAGCCCCCCTTCGGTGGCAGCGCCACTGCACAGTCGCCATGTCCTACTGTCAATGCCTCTCTTTGGGCGGAGAGGTTTACAAGCCGAACGCCAAACTAGATAAAGAATTTTAAACGAGAGACTCAAACGATTCGGCTATCAATCGGCTGACGTTTTTTAAATGTATAAGAAATCTACAGAAAAGATAAAAACTGGAAAAGTGCATACAACTTGAAAAAGACGCAGTTAACAGCCATTGGCAATTTGACGGCATTGCCAACAGCGCAGAAAAAATGATGAAAGTAGAAGAAGCAGTGGCAGGCAGGCAAATGTGGCAAATGCGGCAAATACGCCTACCTGAGTGGAAGTATCCAGAATAACAAGGCATGCAGCTGCTGCCTGTGACTAAAAATATACCCTTCCATAAGGGATGCAATACAACGACCTTGTTCGGCAACCGTTAAACCTAACCTAACCTAAGGGATGCAACAGCTACCTGAGAGACCCAGCAAAGGACGACCGGAAACACTGTCTGAGCCGAGTTGACCGACTAAACCGAGTCTACTTCGCTGCATTTGGCTGAGCGTCGTGCACAGTCGAGTGCAAACTCTCCAGCCAGCGACACGTCATCAGTTCCTCAACAATATAGAATATATATATATATATATATATATATGTATATATATTTTTTTGAAACACTCCAAGTGCATATTTTTTCATAAAAATTTTTTTTCCAAGTGTGGTTTTAAAGAAAATAACTCAGATTCTCCGTTTTATCAGCAGAGTGCTGTAATTAGTATAAATTGTATTTTTGTGAGTTTTGTGCAACTGTACCTAGCAAATAGTTTGTCCGACTACGCAGTGAAAATTCGAGCAGCCAGGCATTATTTATGTATGTATTTAGTGGGTGCCCAGCATCATGCCACATTTACTGTTTCACCGTAACACCCATCCATCAATCCGATAAACGAAGCGAGGCGCTAAGAAACCTCTTAAATTCATATCACAAGGTCTCCTGAGGGTGCGGGTGTTTCCGCATGTGCCTGTTCTGTAGTGCGACATTTTGTGGCGCCTCGCAGCGAGACTCCTCGCTCAGGCGCTGGCGGGGCATGTGGCTGTTGCCACGGACTCGGATCAATCACACTTTGCGCCTGTTGACGGGCCTGCCCAAAAGGGGGTTTGGGGGGATATCGTATAGTTGCGGTATCTAGAAACACGCTTCCCCTTGCGAAGAGCTTGTCGGGCGAGTTGGACAAATGCAACATAGATACACCAAACTGTCTCGGGTGCATCCGTTTGTTAGCCACTATCCACACAGTAGGTGCGAGAAGAAGCGTCCGCATACTTTTATCGCGTGTGCACGAGTGCCAACACATGGATGCGAGTGAGACGACAACACAAAAAGCAAACAGAGCAGGAGCGCGCTCTCTCCGTGCCACCGCATACGTATACATATGTCCATCTCGCTTGCCAAGTGTTTGCTCGCAGCGCGGCAAGCGTGCGAGCGGGACGGCCAGGCGCAAAGACCAACCGAACACGAAATACCTTGCATGCAATTAAAGGAGAACGCAAACGTAAACGAAAGTGAGCGAGATCACATAACGTAACACAAGTTGATACACGCCGCACGGTGTGTATACCCATAACGAATCCGGGTCTCGAGTCCCAGCCTCAACCCTTGTCCTTAGCCACTACGAAGCGCAACCGTTGGGCGGGCAACACTCGGCGCCAACATTCCCTCGGGGTGGCAAGCATAAATAGCACAAGCACGACTCGACTTGATAAGCGAAATATAATTGTGTACATAGCATTATGTCCGATGTGAATCGAGAGGCAGCAAATGCCGCTAAATGTCAAATGTCATAACAGAAACCAGTATAAACCACAAAATGTCATCGTAACCAATTCGTCCACCCAAAAAAAAATCCAATCCATCAAAACTCATCCAAGGCTGGCACATAGACATATATAAATATATGCAAATGCAATCTAGTTTCTTGAACTATCTGTATCTGTACCGTTATTATCCGCCTAAAGAGAGAGACATAGAGACGGGGGGGTATACGAACTGAGGACTGGGCTTAGGTTCAAGTTTAGGCCGTGTCGCTGGTCTGGGCTGTCAGGAGGAGGAGAGGAAGCCGACGCTGAAGAGGAAGACGAAGCAGACACTGAGAGAAAAGTACCGCTCGAAGCAATACACACTGGAATCCGAAGAAGATGCCACTGCATGGACTCTTGCAGAGGCAGGCACTGAGCAACGCTGAGATCGCAGAGACAGAATATAGCGCCTAAACTTTGTCATATATCTATTTGGCTCTGGGCCCACACACAATACACACAAACACATCCCCCCCTTATCGGGTTTAGATAACACTACACAAATGTGTTGAAAATCCAACACTATTGAAAATTGAAATTGGCAAGTTTCTCGCTTTGAGATCGCAACTTTCTTTGGTTTCTGTCTCCGTTCCGTTTCTGTTTCCGTTTTGTGTTTGAACCATATACGATTTAATGACTGCATTGCTTACAGCTTAGTTTCATGGTCAAGAAACTATCATGCATTTTAAATAGCTGATTTTAGGTGAGTTATTGCCTTCGACATTGAAATCGTATCGCTGACCTTTGACATGGAAATTGCTGCCTTCTTGGACAAGCCCAATCAACCAATAGAAAACCTAGTGTTATAATTCAAATCAATAATAATAACAATAATAATAATAATAATAATGACAATGATATTAGCAATGTTTTACGTGATGTGCACAATTAGTGCGAATAATTAACAACAAATGCTGAAACATGGCAAATATGGACACACAAAAAGCGACTATTCAAATAGTCAAACCAATTTTTGAAGACAATAATTTGTTTAAATTGATTTATTGAACTAACTTTAAAAACAATTAGCAAACATATATTTTTTTTAAATGACTTTAAAGTAATAATAAAAATAATAGAAAAAGACTTTAATAAGAATTAGTGCACATATTAAAAACATTAAACAAAGAAAAACTGCACAAAGTGAAATATATAAATTGAAATATGAAATTGTTTGCGAACGGGGCGAAATTGATATTTGTTATGAGCAAAAGTGAAATAAAAGGACAAACCTGTTGCTTGGCTATGTGTGCTCGGGCAACAGGCTTGCCTCGTTATAACGAACGTGTGCAAAGCAATGCTCGTAACGAAATATCAATTGCCTAAGAGTGAGCATCACATAAAACATAAGTGCAATGGGGTCTCAAGAGCAAAAGGTGTCTGCAATTCCATTGATGGGTCAGCGATGCGATTCTACTCCAAACAGGGCGAGTGGGCTGCTTAGATTTGTTGGCTAAATTGATTAACCTATTTCCATGCTGTGTTCTTTCAGATGAGTCCAGACTCACGGCTGGCCAAGAAAGCCCAGCCCACCAAAGCAACCAAAGTTTTCCATGTATTCCTCAGTTTTTTTCTTCTGCTTTTTGTTTTGTTTTCTGTTGTTGTCTCTGCGACTTCAAAGCGCTCTAAATCGTAGCATTGAATCAATTGGTTAGCCAACTTGACTGGGAATTGTGAACTGTGAACTGTGTTTCTCCCTGTCCCAGTAATTCTTGTCAACTTCTGTTTAGCCGCATATCCTGCGATTGAAGCGTTTGCCTTGTTTTGCTCTCGCAAGAGTTTAGATTGTGCAAGCATTATCAAGTGAAGATTATTATATCCCATATATTAGCGGTCATTTACAGTGTGAACACCAATCGCAATTGAAGGTAATGAAACTGATCATTGCCCATTGAATTCGAATAATAACTTTTCTTCATTGAACAGCGAACTGCCTGCCTGCCTGCCATAGAAAAGGATTTCTCGTACCCCGAAGGATGCCATTAAGCTTGACCCAAGCCAGAAGGAAGTCTTCATTGCTTTTATTTACAGCCTTTTGTGTTTGATCTTTGATTTCAATGATTATTGTAAACACTGTTCCAATTTGTTTCAATTTCGTTCCGTTGAATTTTATAAAACGAACACCTCACTCACAACACAACTCAAATCATACTACAAGTCGTGTATTATTTAAAACACTTTCCATTTATCACAATCCGTAATTTAATCGGTTCGGTAATTCAAGTAGAGATGTAGAGATGAGAAAAGGTTTAGAATTGCGCCAATCGGGGCTTGAAAAACAATAATAATAAATAATATAACGTAAGGTTAGGCTTGGAAATGTTTCTGCTTTCGAACTGCGTAAAGCAATTCGAGAGACAGAGAGAAGTAATATATATAAACATATATCTATATATATAACTGTTTGCAAAGTAAAACACTTTGCGCTCAGTGCAACATAAATTATCGAATTACGTTAAATATTTAAGCAATCCCGGCTAAATGTTTTACGCAGCTTAAGCAAAAAAATAAGACACGCTCGTTGGATGCATATTTTTCCAAATTTAGTCACAAATCGTTGCCAAACAATAAATAAAATTCATCGTAAATATACTATTTATGCATAATGTGTTGATGCGTTATACGCATCAGCATATTATCGGGTAAAAATGGAAATGTTATACGCCTGAACCTGTTTGCTCAGAAACTCAAATCTGTTTATTACGAATATATGTAAATCGGTTCAGGAATATAACATACAAAGTCACACACCTACATCAATCTTGATTTTTGCAAATAAAAATATGTAAACTAAACAAATCGAAATTCATCTGTATTTTTATTAATCATCATGGATTTTTTAGAATTTGTAAACAAATTTATGTCAACAATTTTACAGGTTGTACAAAATCGGATAATCGGATGGAAAATGGATCATCTTAAGGACTGTTCAAATGTCTCTCGGCTTAAGGATGCCAGATTACAAATATACCTTAAGCGATCAATGGTTCGATTGATATACGTTTAAGCTTGAACTTAATTTTAGTAAAGTTTCAGCCAACAATTCTTGATTAGATTAGGTTTCACTTAAAGCAAAGAGTTATGCAACCTTATTTTATTTTTGGTCGAGACTAATTTACCTTCTGATATCAACTCATTTCATTTCCTTGGTATTCTAACTTTGGAAATCTATACAAATTTTGCTGAATTAGAGTTATTTTGCTGAAAATTAATTTTATTTTATGTGTCTGCCTGAAAGTATGCTATTTTTACATACATAATTTGTACAGTGCATAGCAAATTAATGTCAGCCTAAAAGCATGCAGTGTTTTAATGACATTAAGGAATTGCCTTTGCTCTTGTTTGACATCTAACAAATATGCTGCAAAATTATTGAAGTGTTATTGACTTTATGTGTTTGACACATTAACTTCTGGGAAATATTTATGCACGATTTAAGATTGCTGAAACCCAAACATAATCCCAGATTTCACCCAATAAAAACCAATTTCAATTTAATTCTTTCCATTTATTAAAATATGTTTTTCCATCTGTCTTATATCTTTTCTCGCATCTTTTCTGTAAAGAAAAAATCTTCAAAAATCGTTATAATATATGAATGTAAGTCTAAACATCTTAAGCGCTATTAATTTAAATAAAAAAAAAAATGTATAAAATGCATCAAAAAGAGTATTCTGAAATTAAAATGCTTATTAAGTACACGATAAGTCGATATAAAAATAAATGCTTAAGGTAGTTCAAATTATAGGTATTCAAAAAAAAAAACCTTTTCCGGCAGTCGTTCGACAACTTCCCGGTTGCGGCGGAAGCTCAGCGGCTGAATTTCAAACTTACGTACGTCTAGTAAAAAAAGGGCTCTTAACTCTAATCGATGTATGAAATATTAATCAAACCAATACAAATTAGTAAGTACATGCTAAAATTGATCAAAAAATTAATGAAAAAAAAAAACACAAACATAAAAATGAAGGATTTGCGGAAGCCAGGCTGGATGGAGTTAGTCGTTGTTGTTGTTCTTCTTAATGTTCGTTGTGAGCGCGACGAATGTTAGATATAGGCAAGTATACATATATGTTTGTGTGCTGGGAACATGAGTGTGCGTGGGCGTGTGCGTGTGAGTGTGTGTGTTTGTGTATGCGTAAGCGTAGGCAAAGGCAAAGGCAAAGGCGTGGCAAGGCACAGTTGGGACATCTTATGTGAAACCATAAAAGGACTGTTGCTGTTGCCACTCTCCTCACGAGCAACGCCGAGCAACAATTTGATCGCATCCCGGTGTCTGTCTGTCTGGCTTTAGTTGCTCTCCTGCTTCCCAAAAGTGGTGCGTGCAACAGTGATAATTAGCTCTATGTACATTCCTCATTCAGCATTCATCATCCTAATGTTAGTCATCATCTTAACTATGATCCTATGGGCGATTTTGGGCGGCGTGGCAGCATTGCTTGAGATTACGAGTTTCCACTTACGATTACGATTACAATTAGATAGACTTGCGTGCGCATTAGCATCATCTGCGCTGGTTCAGCATCTGCAGATAGTATTCGCAGTTGGTGCAGTAGACGGCGGGCGCAATCACATGCCGTTTCCGGCACAGATTGCACTCGACGGCCTTTGCGGAGGCCTTCACGATGGCATTGTTGTAGACGCGGGTGGGTATGGCAGTAATGGCGGTGATTGCGGCGTTGCCACCTATCAGACTACTGCTACTGCTGCTACTACTACTGCTACAATTGCTACTACTATTGCCCGCGGAATCGGGCAGACCATTCTGCAGCGTCAGCTTCGACTGCGGTGGCGGCGGCGGTGGTGGCAAACACTCTGCACTCTCCCCCTTTGTGCCTGGCTCAAAGCTGACCTTCTTCTGCGCCTGTTTCTGTTGTTGCTGCTGCTGCTGTTGTTGCTGCTGCTGCTGCTGCTGTTGGTGTTGAGCTGTTGGCGTGTAGTAGGTTCCTGGGCCTGCAGCAGGCACTGAGCCTGCAACTGGGGCAGCTGGCTGATAGCCATGCGGCACGGGCACACGCTGATAAGGCGAGGGCAACGGCTGCTCGGGCAGCTGTTGAATATAGGCAAGATTCAGTTGCTGTTGCTGTTGCAGTTGTTGCTGATGCTTTTGCAACTGCACCGAATAGCTTTGCGGCAGCTGCTGATGTGCATGATGTAACGGCCTTGGCATGCTGGTGTATTGTGCATCAAGTTGTTGTTGTTGTTGCTGCTGCTGTTGTTGTTGTTGTTGTTGCAAATGCTGTTGGCTGGCAATGCCGCTCATGCTGGTGCGTTGTTGTTGCAGCTGTTGTTGCTGCTGTAGCTGCTGCAGGCGATACAGCTCCTGGTGCTGTTGCTGCTGCTGCAGCAACTGTTGCTGTCGTTGCACATATCGCTGCATGTCCGGTCTGCCCAGCATTGGCGATGATTGCTGCTGTTGTTGCTGGTGTTGTTGTTGCTGCTGCTGTCGTGGCTGTGCCTCCGTTTGCAATCGCAGCATATTCTGCTGCTGCTGCTGGATGAGCTGGGCGGTGACCTTATCGTTGGGATGCTGGGCGGTGCGCAGGACGCGCTCTAATATCGGATTGGGTATGAAGTCATCGTCCTCCTCGTTGCCAGCGGTTGCCACCAATATCACTTGGTCACAGAACGAGACACTCTTCTTCTTCACGCGCTTTGGCAACTGATTGAGATTGCTCTGGTTAAGCGTCTGCTGCACCATCGAATTAAGTAACTCCACCTCACGTATCTCCTCGGCGATCTGGGACTGCGACATCTCGTACTTGGGCTTGGCCAACATCTGATGATGGCCCACACCAACACCCACACCCATTCCCATTCCCATCATCGCAGCTGGCATGGGCATGCGGATGGGAGCAACTGAGTCCACCTCATCTGCATCCAGTTTGCAATTGGGCAGCCCGTTCATTTGGGTGCGCAACGAGACAGAGTTGGAGTTGGAGCTGTTGCTGTTGCCGGAACTGGGGCTGAGCAGCTCCTGGGAGGCATAGGAGCGCATGGGTGAGCTGCTCAGGTTCGTCTGGGACTGCTCAAAGCGATGCGCCAGATCGCGCACGCTGCTCGGCGAGGGCGCCTCCTGTTTCCGCTGTAGCGCTCTGAGATCGGTTTGTTTGGCCTGCAGCTCCTTCACCCAGCCGCCACTGCCAGCAATATCCATTTGGGGCAGGGGCGTCGCTTGCTCTTTGCGCAGCTTGAGCAAATGCTGGCGCTGCTGCAGCTGGGCCAGTATGCTGGTGGTGCCCTCCAGAGAGTCCAGTTGCTGACGCTGTTGCTTGCTGGCCGCCTCTAAAGCGTGCAGATGGTTTAGCTGCTGGTTGAGCGGCTCCAGATCGATCTCGGGTGGCGGCGGTGGCGGAAAGTCTTCGCTTGCCTGCCGCGAGTGGCAAACTGATTGCGGAGGACTCGGATATGGTGGCAACTCCAATGGAGCTGGCAGCACCATAGGCATTGGCATTGGCAGCTCCAACAGCTGCAGCTCCTTCAGCGGACTCTGTTCGCAGTGCACCTGGGCACAGGTGGTGATGATGGTCTGACAGGAATCCTCGCTAATCGAGGTGTTCGAGCTCATGGCCGATAAATTCGACAGATTCGCCTCGTGATGGAATTGTTGTTGTTGTTGCTGCTGTGGTGTTAGGGTGGAGCTGGTGCGCATTGGAGGCGGGGGCGCCACCTTGGGCACCATGGTCAGCTGGCGTCCGCTGCCGTGGAAGCTCTTGCGCATCAGCTTGCTGCGCTCGAGATTTGGATTGGCGCTGCACTGCAGCACTGCAGCAGAGGTGCCGGAGCAGTTGCTAGCGCTGCCGGATGCATTGCCAACGACATAGTCAAAGTGACCCTCCGAAATGTAGCCGCTCATTCCTGCCATTGAGTTGTAGGCGTGGCCGTGCTTCGCATGCCCGTGCAGGCTCAGTCCGACAGCGCTGTCATCCACGGAACTGGTGAGCGGCGCTGGAGTTGTGGCATGAACACGTCCGTTGGCTGCCGCATTGGCAGCACTGTTGGCATCGTCAACGGCCTCGGTGAGATCGGGCATGGAGCGGTTCTTGCGTCGGATGAGTCCGCCCATTAGCAATTTGCGTCGTATTTTATGCTGCTTCTTGCCGCTCTTATCCTTCTCCTTCTTCTCATCCTTGTCCTCCTTGTGCTTCTTTAGCGTGTCCTTGGCATTTACGAGTAGCGTCTCAGTCAACGAAAACTCGCGCGTCAACTTATTGCGATCCTCACTGCGACTGCGCTTCTCCTTCTCCTTGTCCTTATCCTTGTCCTTATCACCCAGCCGACGCCCGAACAGTGAGCGACTCTCACGTTCCGGCTTCACCTGCTGCTGCTGCTGTTGCTGCTGTGAACTGTTGCTGTTGCTGATAAGCTGATGCTCGTACTCGATGGCATTATCGTCGTGGGCACTGGGCAACGGTTTGAGGGGACTCTTGCGCTTGGGCAGCGTCGCATAGATCTCGATGCTTTTGGTAACGGACGATGAGGCAGCTGTGAGCAGCTGTGGCGGCGATTGCTCCAGTTTCTCCAGCGTTCGATCCTTGCTATTTTGACGCATGTGCTTCACGCTGCTGTTGCTGCCCTCGCGCATATGCTTCAGCTCTGGCATCGCCTCGCTCTCGGCACCCTTCTCAACGAGAATGCGCCGATGCAGACTCCGAGCTCGCATTACGCACGTATTGTGCTTCATGCGGGCGAATGTCATTGTATGGGGATTGCTGTAGGGTGCATCCATTGCGGCACGTGCTCGGCCCGCAGCCGCATTGCAGAGCACCAGGGCCGTCTCCAAATCGTGCGACTCCTCCACCAGACGCGACTTCTCCAGCAGCTGATCGGCCTCATGGCACAGTTTCTCACAGTCACCGGACAGGGCCAGACCATGTCCATGCGCCTGGCCACCATTTTGTGTTGGTGCCCCCACTCCAGCAGCTGCCTCTGGTATCTTGGCAAGCTGAGGATTAAGGGCATGCTTGGGCGGATACGAGTCCGTGGAGCTCAACGAGAACGAGTCATAGCCCGCATCGTAGGGCAATCCATGGCCATTGTGTCCGTTGTGACCATTGTGTGCGGCATGTCCAACGTGTCCAGCGTGCCGCGTGGGACTCTGTGGCACTGCGGCCACGCCCCGCTTGGCCACCATATACAGATAGGGATTGTCCAGTGTGGTGGAACTGGCCGAGCTGGCGCTATTACGGTCCCCGGACCAGTTGCCTGAGTCGCGACGCCGCGGCTGATTGAGATGCTCGGGAATGGTGAGTCCATCGCTGGGCGGCGAGCTGCCATTGGAGGCGCCACTCGCATTGCCCGAACTCGACTCGGCACTGTGGCTGCGTTGCAGCTGCAAATGCTGTCGTCGCGCCAGTTGCGCGCTGAGCATTGCCTCGATCGGTTTCCGGTTGAGAAAGCCACCCTCCTTGTCCGCCGACGCGGCCGAGGCAATCTTGTCCTGGATGACGCTCAGGTTCTGGTACTGAGCACTCAACACATGCTCCACCGTTTTGCGGCTGATGTACGCATCCGTCTCGTCACTGCCTGCGGGCAGAGAGACAACAGCAGAAGAGACCGCCACTGGCCCCGCACTGGGAAAGATGCTCTTCTGTATGACGCTCAGATTCTGATAATCGTTCAGCGGCGCCCGCAACGGTGATGGGGTGGGAGTTGGTGTGATGGCTCGTCTGGTGTTGCCCAAATTGGGCTTCTCCGGGCTGGGCGTAACGGCTCTGCGCACAGACGCCGAGCAACTACCGAGCGGCAGATCCATGGCAGTGCCAGAGGCTGGTGCCTGACTGCAACTGCCATTGGAGCTGGGCGGTTGGGGCACGGCGTAGAGGAGCAACAGTGGCTGGTAGCGACCACGACTGCACTTGTCGACGACACCCTCCCAGCTGGGGCCGACTTCCTTGACATTGGCGTCATCGAAGTAGACCCACACCTTCAGCTTGGTGTGGAAAAAGAAGGTGGTGTAGTGCTTGCCATAATACGAGACAATGCCAACCAGCTCATGCTGTGCCTGCTGGGCCCAGCGCTGTTCGCTGACCTGATGGAAGACATCCGCCAGTCGCAGGCTCGTGCCGACTGCCTTCAGCACTGCGTGCACCTGATCGGCAGCTGGCCGCTCCGAGTCCCACACAATGCCAATGGAGACGACATCCGGCCGATTAAGTAGCGCCCGGCAAATGCCAATCTTGGCACCGCATGTATTCTATTGAGGATTAACATCGATCAGTTAGCATCAAAAATATGTCGGTTTCTCACTTGCTGATCTACTTACCGGACAGTCACGTATATCGCCCATGTTGCCTGCAGCGCGTAGTAGTTGGCCAAAGCTCAACTGTTGATGATTCTGCAGGGCGAGACTCTTCTGCGAGGTCAGCGCCGAGGCGGACACATAGTGCACCATCTGTGGGTAGGGAATAGACAAACATATGCCAAATATTACAACTGCAATCAAAGGTCGTCTCTTGTGTCAACCAGACCCAGACCCAGACCCAATCACAACCATTTCTCTTCTTTTGCTTGCCTACTGTGGGGTTTCTAAAACAGGTTGCATTTTCATATTCATGATCACATTCAGGTTCAGGTTCACGTACAGGTTCAGGTTCAGGTTCACGCTAGTGAGCGAAAACCCGTTTTGCAAACGGCCAGTAAATAACTGTTCTATAAATGATCAGGTCTGTTCCGTTCTATTCCGTTCTGTTCTGTTCGGTTCTGTTCTGTTGTGGCAACCCTCGGTTCCTGCTTGGGCGCCTGTTCTGGCCAATTTACATAGCAGCTGCTAACGCTGATTGCTGCTGCAGGTGTTCCAAGCCCACGCCATGAGCTCGCATTCATTTCGATTCAGATATAACCAGTTAGATTTACCACAGCTTAACCGTTTACGCATTTGCGTATGACTCAATCAGAGACTACAATCAACTATTTTTGAAAGGAACACAATCTTTAGATGCTCGTATATCTCGTGTATCGAAAAGTGACAACAGGATTTGGAAATGCTTTCGTATCAGATCGGATCAATCAAGAAGTGATAAACTCACCTGCGTGAAAGGCAACTGCTCAGAGTTGGCGCCACATTTGCAGACGCTCTGCTCGATGACGCGCATGGCGAAGCGTCGATGGGCAATGCAGGCGGGTGACTCGCACGAGTCACCATCGTCTGGGGAGATGTGCGAGTGGACGCGATGCAGCAGCAGTTCAAAGCACTCGGCGGCATCACCCAAACAGCCGAGCGGAAAGCGTCGGCCGGCGAGTGGACCGCTGGCCAATGCACGACGCAGTGGTTCCGGGCACAGAGCTGGCTCCGAGCTTGTCTGCAGCTGCTGAAACAGTTCCTGTGTTGGGTAAGATGTGGGATGAGATGGGATGGGATTAGCAAATGTATCTATCTAGCATATCTGTCAATCTATAACTAGGCATTGCAAATGATTGTGATTTTCACGACTTACAATGACCGCATTGATGCAGCGATCGCGCTCAATTCCACTGCCAATGGGCGTTGCACTTGAGCAGATGTTGCTGTTGCCGTTGCCATTGCTGTTGCTTCCGTAGCCTAGCACTGCCAGCTCCACGCTGCTGGACACCTTGGCGAGTGCGCAAACCTGACTTGGCTGTTTGCTCTGTCGCGTCAAAGTGGCCGATTTGTGTCCCTCGCCGGCAGTGTCCAGCAGCAGCTTCCTGGGGCTACTCCTCGGCAGCGTTCCATTGTTGCTGATTAGCTGTTGCAGGTGCGCGTGCTGCACCGGATGCGAACTCCCCGCCACAGCAGCAGCAGCTGCAGTTGCTGAAGTGGGTGGCGTCCCCACAATGGGACCAACAACATTGCTGGGCTCCTTCCGTTTGTAGCGAAACTTGATCATGCTGATTGCTTCACTGCAGGCTGACTCTCCGCTCCGGCTATCGATCGGAGTTGGCTCAAATCAATGCAAGTGTCGCCTGCTTGAAAGAGTAAGAATTGTGTTGAGTGAAGTTCAGTAGCTGTCTCTGCAGCAGCTCTGGTTTCGCCATTGCTCCCGGTTATGCCAATGTATGCAGCTAAACGACGATGATGATAATGATAATGGTTCATAATGATGATGGCGACATCGATTACGATAACGATGCGGTGGCTGACTAAACGCAATTTAATAGGAGCAGTCAAGCCAAGGTGCTCGCAACCGAACAAAACGGCATGCAAAAGATGTTGACGTAGTCAAACGGAAGTGGATGTAAAACAAAGTAAAATACAAAACAATTAAAGCCAAGCACAAAAAAAGAAGCTATTCTTTTTGACGAGTGCCGAAGACCCAATACCCTTTGAAGAAGAAAAGCCACAAGCTGACAGCTATGAACATATACTTAACATATATCCAAGCTGGCTAATCATGGGTTCAGCGATGTTTCCACACCCAGCAAAATTATTTATATACCCGCTGCAAAAATGAGTAAGAAAACGAAATAAAGCACAAAAAAGTGAAGCGTCAGCCACCAACATTTTGGCGCGTGGAAGGAAGTCGCATTCGCAAATGAGTCCAAATGCACAATGCACTTGAAGAATTGTAAAATTGGCCACCGCAAATGGCAATTGATGGCAATTTGAACTCGGACTTCGTCTGGTCACGCGAACCACCGTATGTCACTTTAGTTGGCACTGATGATCGAGCTCGCCTTACCCTGCTGCTGCTCTTTTAATAGGCGATAACAGCTGTGTGTGTGTGTGTGTGTGCATTACCTCTTTGGCAGCACGGGCTTGGATCAGCTCGTTTTTAGGCACACCCCAACAAAAAAGAAAAGAAAACAGAAAAAAAAGGACTGCTGACAGGTGAGTCGTGAGTGGTAAGACAGGGGCAGAAAACCAGAACCAATGCGTTGAACTTTCGCTTTTGCTTTTGCTTTTTGTTTTGTTTTTGTTTTTGACAACGACCTCATTTTTGGGGAACGTACCGAAAGTTTTTGCCCAACAAACCGGTCCAGCTGAACCTGAGCTCCCCCAAAATTCGATTTCAAATCTCCAATCTTAGCTCAGCTCAAACTGTCAACATAGCGTTTTCTACATATGCATATGTTTGAGTTATTTGTGTGCTTTTTTGTGTGTCCGAAAGCAAGCTGCAAGCTGCAAATTGCAAGTCAACAATTGACAATTGACAATTGCAAACTGCCGACTCGGCAACTGCCAAAGGGTCGACAATTTTGAAATGGTAAAGTGCTGCTCCACATAGACATATACATACATGTACACATATGTATGTATATTCATGACAGCTATAATATTACGTTGGGCCTCTGGATCTGGCCAGCTAGCAACTGTCATTTCTTATTTCTTTGCTGACGATGAGCTGAAAACCGAGTCGCACTTAAGAACCCGACACAGGCCAAAAGCATACTTCAACAATGACAGACAGAAGGCAGAGAGTTAGTTGAGGGTCAAGCAGGAATGGAAGGGGGGGGGGGGGGGAGGGGTAACGCATAAAGCGCCATATGCTATATAAATAGTCTTAAAGCCTTTTCACTTTTGCTTTTCAGACTGCCAATTACAATTGTTGCCGTTGTTCTTCTTGTTTAGTTAATCAGTTTTGGTTCAAGCTGTTGTTTCGATCAGCCACAACAACAGCAATGAGACGGCCTAAATATGTGTTTAAATTGGGTGTATATACATTTGTTGTTGTTGTATTATATTATATATGGCACACATTGTCAATTGTGGGGCGCCAACTGAGTCAACTTGTTGAAAAATGACTTGTCTGAGAAACAAGGTGCGACAACTTAGCACCGAATGCATTCGAATGTGAGTTGAGTGTTGAGTATTGAGTGTTGAGTATTGAGTTGAGTGTATTCAAGTGCATTCGTTTACTCGCAATTGTGCAATTTATCATATTTGGCATTTAGCATTTCGAATTATCTGTCGATTTGCACACTTCACGTATTTATCTCTGAATATAGATATTAATATTTATGCGCAACTTTTCCAGATATTTGTTGAGTACTCCAAAACGATGGCAACAAAACAACTTGAGCACACTTTGTGTACTTTTTTTTATTATTTTACTTTTAAAGTGAAAAAGAATTTAATAGGCGGAAAAGCCCCGTGCACCGGAAGTGGTCATTGGGACAGTTGTTGTTATTGTTGTGCATAGTTTTGGGCGCCGCATTTATGTGAAGTTAATTGCTTTTCCAGCTTATTGCTTGTTGTGTGTGTGTGCGACACAACCTGTACACACACACACAGACACACTCACACAGCAAGTATGTGCCTTACTGTTGCTGTAATTGTTGCTTGGGTGGGTCAGAAATAGTTGCATGTTAATTAATTCAGTTGAGTTCACTTCACGCTTTTTAGCTTCAATTAATTTGGTCATCTCAACCAACGCCACTCCCCATCGACCGCCTCACCATCCTCCCTCGCAGCGTAGATTGTGGCAAGTAGCCAAGAAAAAAAAAACGGTTGCAAATCATTGGGATTAGGGCCGACTTTACGAGCCTTTTCGTAATTAGTAGCTGTACAATTGGCCAACAATTTGATTTGAATGATTTGCAATTTTGTTGGTCATGGCTAAGAGTAACAGAGTATTGGCCAACACAACAACAGCAGCAGTTTTGGGCCAACTCTGGAACTGCAACGAGTTGTTGTTGTTTGCTGTTGATCTCGTTGTTGTAATTATTGTTTACTAGCACTTGAAACCGTTCTGTCAATTGGCAAAATTGAGTTGAATTGACTTTTTTTGAACAGAGCCAACAGTTACTGGTAGTCCTTGAGATAACCACACACACACACACACGTGTGTATATAGTATGTGTGAGTGTGCGTGCATGTGTATTTCAACTACTCGACTCGAGCTAAATGCAAAACGAGTTAACAACTTGCCAGCTGCCTGCGATGGCTTTTATTCATTATTTCTTAGCTTATTTTTTGCTTTTGTTTTTCGCATTTTTCTATTTATTACCTTAATAATAATTATTGTGATTTTTGCTGTTGCTGCTGCTGTTGTTGTTGTTGTTGTTGCTGATTTATGACATTGTGCGGGGGCTGCTGCTGACTGTTGACTGCTTACTGCTGACGGTTTAATGCAGGTATGTATGTGCAAATGTCCATCGCCACCATTCCTCTCCCCCGCGGCTGTACATGGAGTACTTGTTTAAATGATTCTAATGGCAGTTGAGATTTTGTTGATTGTTGTTTTTATAGCAGTTGCTTCCGCCATTACAAAAGCAACCAAAAAAAAACACAGCAACAACAAAAAGCAGCAACAACAACGCTGACCTTTTTCACAGCAGCTGAGATTGGCAATTGTATTTATAGCTGTGACCTGTGCGACAGTTGTCTTCTCTTCCATGTATCCGTATCTGTGTCTGCATCTGTATCTGTATCTGTGCCACAGCTGACAGATGGTTGCAACGCAACGGCAGGTAGAGAGCGATAAGTGTGAGAAGAGATTTGCGTCAGACACTAACCAAATCCAAATAATAACTGCAACTGCAGCTGGCCATTACGTAGCGTATTGGTTTCTTCGTCAGATTTTCTATCGATTGTCAACTGACAGGTTTGTGGGAGGTGGGGGTTGGGGGATTGTGGGTTGCAAGGTGGGGCAAAGAACTTGTTCAAAGCACGTGAGACGATTGCCAAGTGGCTCCAACAATTTACATATGCCAAACATGCGCCAGCATTTTCAAGAATTAACCATAAATAATTTGGTGGCACTTGTTGCCTGCTTAAGAATGCCACTGGCAACATGGGCAGCGGGCAGGGGGCACCAGTTGTGTGTTGTGCGCGGGTGAGATTGGTGGCCATTAATATGCAACTGCAGGCGCTTATGCTGCTGCTGCTGCCCACAATAATAGCCCAACTAATAACAGCAGCAGCAGCAGCAGCAACAAGTTGTGACATATGCCCAAAAGGCAGCGAGTTCGTTGCTTGAGTCTTTTATTGTGCTTTGTCGCCTGTTGCAAGTCGTATGTGGCATGTCAAGTGGGCAGCGAGCAACTGGCATATGCTTCTTTCTATGTATGTGTCTGCCACAAGCTGGCCGCTTTTTATGGCTTTGCAATGCAAATTGGCTCAAAGCCGTCCGTCCGTCCGTCCGTCGCCCTCCCTCCCATCCGTCTCCCTCCCCATAAACCCTCGCGTCTGCATTCAAGCCAAAAGTGTCTGGGCCAGAATCAGTTTGCTACATCGCGTGCTTTCAGCTTTCCGCGTTCTGCGTACCGCGTTTTCCCTAGGGAAAGGCTCGTGGCCTGAGAAAATCGCTGCGTGTACTAATTTTGCCGTTTCCCCCTTTGCCAGTTTTTGCTTAGCAAACTAACCACTTGACGGAGTCAATTAATAAGCTGCTTGGCCACATAGGAATCAAATCAACAAACACAAATTGGCCAACTGTTGATGCTGATGCTGGTGGTGAATAGATGAGCAGATGCTGGGTGAAGGCTGGCGACCACACATTTACATACAAGACAAAAGGCCAAAGCGGCAAACAGGCAATCGAAACGCAAATCAAGCAAGCGACTAAAGCGACATAAATGGCTTAAAATGGTTAGCGGAACTATGGGATGGCTCCACCACTAGATAAAGCCGTTTATTGAATATTTTTGGTCAAGACAAAAGGCCAAATTCCCCCTTCAACATTAATTCAACTGGAAATTCAACATAAAGACTCATCTCAGACTTTGAGACTCTGTGTGTGTGTGTGTGTGTGTGTTTGATCTTAGTTCTCGTTAACTGCGACTTTTGGCAAACCTTTGTAGCTTGTGGCTAAAACTAAAACGCTGTAGCTAAAAACTTACGCTGACATTTTGGCTTCTGTTTCGGCTGCTAATTCCAGTGATGCAATATTTTGCGCAGCAGAGTGTTTGCTTTGATTTATTTGTGGCCAGTAAGAGCTGACAGTTGTTATAGTTGAAACCACCATACAACAACAACAAAAACAACAACAACAAAAACAACAACTTTTCAAACAAACACGAGAACAAAAAGATTGAATTCAAACGTACACAAAATAACAAATTTTTGGTTGGTTTTGATTGAAGTTTTGCAGCAGCGCGCGCGTTTTTTTTGTTAGTGTTCGATTTGTTGGAGATTTGAGTTCCCGTTTCGATATTCGAGTTTTTGACTTGTGTGTGCGTGTGTGTGAGTGAGTGAGTGTGTGTGTATGAGTGAGTTTGTTTCGAATGATTTTTGCTTTTTGCGCGCTGCGACGTCCACGCGCTACTAAAATTGGCTTGCAACTGAAACTCGTTTCTGTTGGCCAGGCCAAGCACAGGCCAACGAGCGCGCAATCAAGAGAGCGACAGAGAGGGAGAGCGGACCGGTTTGCGCGACTCTGAGACAATGGAGAAAGAGAAAGAGAGGGAGAGCTGCAGAGCGTCAGAGCGAAAGAGAGAGAGAGAGAGACAAGAACTTCTGTTATATTAACACAGAGTACGACGACTTCTCCTCACACGCTCACCTGAGCCAACAACAAGCTCGAAACTCGGGGGAGTTTTGCGTGTAGTTTGCAGTAGGCCAGCAGCAGACGACAGACGACAGACGACAGACAACAGAGACAACAGGCAGGGGCAGGTAAACAGGTAAACGTGCTCGAGCAGGTAAACACAAGTTGCTTGCGCTCTTTGATGTTCTCTCTCGCTCGCGCTCTCTTTATGACGCACTTGGGTCACCCTGTGCGAGGCGGACTGTGGCGTGTGGAGCCCACAGATTTGCGTCAATTCGAAATGACAAATGGAATTGGAAATGGAAATGGCGCAAAACTCAACTCGAGCAACGTTTGACAGCGACAGAAAAGGGCTCGGATTGTGGCAAGCCAGCAAACCAGTTGGCCGGGTGGGCGTGGCAGCGGGCAGCCGCCTTAATTGGCATTAAACATTAGAAAAGCCAACTTCGATTTATGCGCAAAACAGCTTCATTTTGTTAAGCTGCCATTTCGATATTAACATCGAGACCGACTTCGACTTCGATTTCGATGTCGACTTCGATCTGTGAACTTACTTCTTGGCCATGGCCGTTGTCTTGTTGCTGTTGAGTCAGCAAAGCAAAGCCAAGCGCTAAACGGAAATGCCACAACATAGCGATTAGCTTGTGAATCGATTGACCAAAAGTCGCTTTGGTTGATCATCGCCCGATCGACCCAGAAAATACAAAAATAAAAATTGTGTAAATATATATATAAACATATATTACCAGAAAAGCGGCCTAAACGACAAGGTTAAGACAGCAGCGTCACATCTTGATCAGTTGCTTTTGTTGTGTTCTTGTAGGTGAAAAGTAAGCCACAAAGCACGTTCATGTTGCACGTTTCTGTTGCTGCACCCTCACTCTCCCTATCCCTCTCCCCCTATCTCCCCCTCTCTCTCTCTCTCTTTCACTCGCTCACACAAAACATACAAAATATTTAAACATCATCTTCAAGTTTCTTCTGCTTTTAACTGTTGGGTTTTCATCGTCCGACTTTTGTGGCCCATGACTCAAAGCCCAAAGACACAGAAACATAAATGGATTGCATTGTTGGAGCTGCTGGTGCATCTCACTCCATACGAGTCCACTCCAATGCACACCATTCCCCAATCCATGACTCACGCTGCGATTGTGTGTAATGTGGCCATTTTACACACAACAATTGATTGATTGGCGTTGAGCCTAAACTATTGAAATGTTGAGCGAGACGCGGGCAATTGTGGCTGGGATCTGGGTTGTGGCTGGGAGCAGACCTCCATCATACATACATGTGTTGAGCCCGGTAAGGGCAACAAAACTGCAACGCAAGCGCATATTATGTTTATCAAGTGATCAATTCCAAGAATAGTAAAACGAACATATTTTGCTGCGCTTGCACAATTCGCTCTTGATACCACATCAATAGCTGAAAAGTAAGCGAAATAACAGAGAAGAATATTCAAGATATTTCGCGGACCGTGTCTGATAAGACAGAATTACGCTTTTGTTTTGTGTCAACCTTCGGCGAAGAACACGTTGATACGGCACCAAAAATTAACCGAAATGCTAGCAATTATAATAATGATAAGAATGATGTGATATAAATCATATATATGCATGCATGCATGTATGTATGTGTCACAGCATCACCAACGTACAGCCCAAGATTGTGCAAGCGATTTAGGTGGAAGAGCATGGTTAAAATGAATCAACCAGAGAGATAGCCTCCTCCACAGCATCATGTGGTCGGCGGCGGCATGGTTTGGTTTGGCATGTGCTCGGTTGTTTTACCCAGTTCACGAGGCCAATTGTTAGCTGCTCCTGGACTCATTAACGCCGGCATGCTCGTGATCATCATAATAATCATGATCATGATCATGGTGGTGAGTGTTAATGGCTGACGTGAATTGTTTATGCTCATGCTGATGTTAATTTCACTTTATGAACTAAAATGCGTTGTGCTGAGATGCGTTGAGCCAAAGGCAAACAAACAAATGAATAAAACGAAACGAATCACGGTTCAACAAAACAACAAATAATAAAATCAAATCGCATTCGAGGGTGCTGCATTTTGAAAGTGCTGTTTGCTCGAAGATTTGGAATCCCAGTCGAGATTAGATGTTTGACAACCAAATAAAAGTAACTCCCAATCTAAAAGGGCCCGAGCTGATAAGAGCACCTAACACTAAACTTATCAAAGTGGCACAGGCCTCACAGCACACAGATGCAACACCATCATCATCATCATCATCATCATTATCTACAGCGACAAGGAGAACGAGTCACTGTGCTGTCTCCTCTGGTTCTGGTTTTTTGATGATCTGAATTCAGAGAAAAGTTAAAATCAATTGCCGATTTATGGTTTGAGCATCGTCGCGCCCTTTAATGACTTTGTCCTTAGAAAGGAGTCGTCGACAACGACTGCGACTTGAGGTTGACGTTCACGTTGAGGTTCAGGCTCAGGTTGTGTTTGATGTTGACATTGTGGGAATTGTGGATTGAAGCGTAAAAATTTCACTTAAAGACTCAAGAAGCGACGCGACTCAATGCGACGAGACGATTTTTCATTTAGCAGGCACCAAGAAATATTTATGGGGTAAAAGAAGCTAAGAAGCCAAAAAAAAGAAAATCAAGAGCCAAATGGCCGTGAAAATAAAAACAATCAACTTAGAACTGGGCCCACATGCTAGATTTTCAGATCCACATCCAGATGCAGATGCAGATCAGGCAACTGAATTGTGTTGTTGTTGGCGTGGGAGTTTCTCACAGGGCCAATGTCTTCCGACGATGGCTTCTTAGTCGACTTCTTCTGCCTCTTCTTCTTCTGCTCGATCTTCGTTCTTAATGTGACGGGGGCGAGTGAGTCAACTTTAAGTTGCTGTTCATAATTAAACTGGGAACTCACAACTAGGAACTGGGAACAGCAAATGTAAATGGTTGTGGACTGTGCGCGTGTGTGTGTGTGGGAGACGGGATGGGAGGTAAATTAATTTTGCAGCGACAAGTGGAAAAGCCGGCAACTAGCTACAAAGATAATTAATGCAAAGCCAGACAAACAAGAGGAACACAAACCAAAAAAAAGAAGAGGGGTTGCAAGGTGTAGTTGTAGTTGTAGTTGTTGTTATTGTCGTTGTCGTTTAATATGTGGCAGCAAACACAAGTGGGGAGCGTCCCAGTCAGCAAGCACAGCCGACAGCCGACAGTCGACAGTCGGTTCTATGACAACCGGCGATCGGTTCGAAGGTAAAAGAAAGGGGGCACGAGAAAATAACAAGCGCAGCGACAACGACAGCGGCTCAGAGTCAAAACAAACAGAGGCAAACAAACAAAAACGGCAGAAGAGCCAAATGAGCACGTTGGGAAGACGCAGAGAGGGAGCGAGGTAGGCAGTGGGAGATAGAGAGGGGGTGGGGTTGGTGGGAGGGGAACAGCAATGGAACACTTTCCACTTCAGGCAAGCGAACGGCGACGTCATCAGCACACGGCGGCATCGAGAGAGAGAGAGAGAGAGAGCAATTGAGAGAGGCAGGAGTTGTCGTTAACTGGATACACCCTGTGTTGTCTCAGTCTTCGTCTCAGTCACGAATCGTCGAAAAGTACAGTCGCGTCTTAAAGGCGCTGAGTTTTCCACAGCGACGTCGTCATCGACACGAGAGCTGACTGCCTAACTGCCTGGCTGCCTGGCTGCTGACTGCCTGCCTGTTGCCTACGGGTTAACATGAACCGCCAACCAACCAACCAACCAACCAACAAGCATAAGATGAAAACAAAGAAGAAGAAGATAAAGAAGTTTTAGATGGAGAAGATGTGGCTGCTGCTTATTGTTGTTATTGTTGTTGTTCTTGCTGTTGTTGCTGTTGATGATGATGATCATCATTTTTGGTCACTTGCAGGGTGGCTCTGTTAGTTGTCCAACGCTTTTCCAGCCTGGTTTTCAACTTATTCTTTGTGTTGAGCTCATTTCATTTTATGGAAATTGGTTGTTCCTCTTTGTTGTTGTTGTTGTTGTTATTGTTTGTTGTTGTAGGAGGAGGATACGCCAGGCCAGGCAAGAGTTTATTGAACTGAAAATAAACGACTGCAGCCAGAAACTTGGCTCCTTTTTATGACCGCATTTATGGCGAGGGCGAGGGCGAGGAGTTGGCTAGAGTAGGGGCAGGGTTGGTCAGTTAACATGTTGGCTAGTTGCTTGGCAATTTGCATAATTGAGTGAGAACTGAACATGACACTAAACGGCACATTAATCAACGCGCCGTAAAATGGGCAATTAAAATTTCATGCAAAGGGTTCACAGGACACAATACACGCACGTAGGATATGCTCAATGCGCCTGTCAACGCCTGCGATTAGGTGGGCAGGAGTAGGAGTACAGGTAGGGTTTGGTCAGAGCTCAAAACTTGGCAGATTTGTCTCAGGAAAAACTCGGAAGAAAACAAATTAACAGTCGCAGCAGCAGATGCAGCAGCAAAAAATAAAGTGTGGGTTTCTCCGCTTCCCCCGTGTGGCAATTGTGGGAATTTTCGTTCAATGGAAAATGGGAAACACGCACTTGAGCCCAAAACAACACACATTGTGTGTGCGTGTGAGTGTGTGTGTGTGTGCACTCCTACTTTCTGCATGTGCGTGTGAAAAATGATTTGGCAACTGTCGGAATAGGCAGACAAACGGTGTAAAAGGCGTCGTGGCAATTAAAATGAACGATGATCAAGCAGCACAGGAAAAACTACGAGAACACTGGGAAAATTGCTGTCCGCTCTCTGTCTGCGCATGTGTCTCCCTGGCTGTGTGTCCAACTGCCTGACTGACCCTGGTTTCAATTGTACCTGCCTAAAAGTAGGCAATCAAACTTGTTTGCAGCTAAAAGTATGCAACAAAAAGTAAGTGATTCGTATTCAATATGAAAAATATAAAATATTTTAGCTGCAAATCAAATATGTATAATAGAATAAATCAGTTATATATGTATAAAATATGAAAATTAAACCATTTGCAATGCCATGTGTGAATAATGATATATTAAAATTCAAAATTTAAATGCCAAGCTGGTTCGTGTCCAGACTAAGCGTACAAACGAAAAACTCACCTTCAGCGCACAAAATATGCAGTCTTGGCCGCCGCAAACGTGTTGATTAAGGCCCCGGAACGAACGTCGGAAGGCATCCAAGTGCCACAAGACCTGCAAAGAAGAGACAGAAAACAAAAAAACAAAAAAAAAAAACACACATTAGTCAAAGCCATTTTCAGATTGTAGACTTGAGATTGGAGATTAGGCTCCAAGTTGTATAGGGGCATATAGGGGACAGCAAATCTCTACACGAAAATCTCAGTGTTGTGTATAACAATAAGGGGCATGAGGTCTTAAACCGGTTGTCGCGACGCCATCTTGCCATCTTGCGTGTGTACGTGTATTTGTGTGTGTTAGACTCAAGAGAACTAAAGAGACCAGTTGACCAAAGAGTTGGTGTTGTTTTGTGGCCAAAACGTAAAGTAAAAAAAAACCAGTTTTGTAGCTAGCCACAAAACTGCAAAACTTTGTATTTTCAAATTTGTTGCTGAGCTTTGTTGTCTGCTGTTGTCTGCTGTTGCTGCTGCTGCTGTTGCTGCTGTTGCTGCTGCTGCTGCTGCTGCTTCTTGGCGCAGACTCGTTTTGGTTTCTCTGTGTGGCTTTACAGATTTGCTGTTGTCGGCGTGGAGCAGAGCAAAGCAAAGCCAAGCCGAGTAGAGTAGTAAAACGTAAAGTCTGAAACCCGCCTGGCGACTCTTGATCTTTTTTTGGCGCAATACTCGCAAAGTCTCGTTTCGTTTTGGTCGTTTGGCGGTTCAATTTGTTGTCGTTGTTGTTGTTACAAGAAATTGTAAGCGTTTTTTTTTTTTTTGTTGCTGCTTGTCGCTGCTGCTGCTGTCAGAGTTCAACTTGGCATCATGACTCATGTCTTGGGCGCCAACAATAGCAACAACAGCAGCAGCCGCCAGTTATAAGGGGATCTGTGGACAACAAATCAGCCAGTCAGTCAGTAGTTTAGGTAATTATGCCAAAATGTTTTACTGCTGGATAAAAAAAGAGATTAGCAGATTGCAATTGCAGCTTGACTTCAGACATCAGTTGGAGTGAAAGCTTGTCAGTTGCTGGCGTTACCTTTACCGCTCCCTTCACCCAACCCAGCCAAGCCCAGCACAGCTCAGCCCAGCCTTCAGCCGAAACACGCATCTAACGCAGAAACTTAAAACTTTAACATTAAATTGGAGCAACTCCAACTGGGATCAGCGCCACTCGGGCAGATAATCTCAGCAAAAAAAAAAAATAAAACCGGTTAGCCACAAAAACCACAAAAGCCACACACACATTTAGGCACCCAAAATTGCGCCACAGCTGCAACACTCGTCTGGACACGATTCTCGTCTCGTTTCGTGTGGACTGGACTGGACTGGACCCGATTGGCACGAGCCAGTTGCAAAGCAAGCCATAGTTACTTGGCCAAAAAAAAACAGTTTTGGTAATTAGAGTAGAACTCAAAAGGAGTATTCGACAGGGAGTAGAAGTTAGAATGGTAGCATAATTAAAAATATGAAAAGTCAATGTTGTAGTGGTAAAAGTAGAAGGGGAGTCTTTACAATCTCTTCTACAAATGGATATAAGCATCGAGAGAAGTTTGCTAAGAGTTGCGTCAAAGCTGGGAAGAGGATGTTTGAAGCACGCTCTGACTTATAATTCAGATGCTGAATTAACAAGGCAGATGCAAAATAAATTGTTGACATTTGAATGAAGCTTCGGAAAGAAGAGCGCAACGAACATCTAACTTCTGTGGATTAACTGGCACCTTTCACCTGGACTTCGCCAGACTGCACACAGGTGCACATATCTAGCAGCATTTGTGGCTCAGTTAAGACTTGTTGTTGTTGCCTTTCACACACTTGAAACTTAACACATCTTTTGGGCGCATTGTTATGGCTATCGCTAACACCCACAGCTCGCACCACACACGACACACTTCATACATCAACTCCAACTCCAACTCCAAGTGCAACATTAACGTGAGACGAGAGTGGGCAACGCATTTATTTGTCATCGGCTTCGACTTGCACTTCCGCTGGAAACTGGCAACTGGCAACTGGCAACTGACCGATTGTGTTGTACTTCTTAGTTGTCTAGCTGGCGTGGGTTTCTGCCCACAGTTTCAATTTACACTAAACAGAGACTAAACCGTTTTAAATGGTTCGCATTAATTGGTTCGTTACAATTCCCCCAAAATGCGTTGGTTGCAAGTGTGGGTGCCAAAAAGACAGACAAACAAGCAAACAGCAGCAGCAGCAGCAGCAACAGCAGCAACAACAGTCACAGTAGCTTTTAGCACGTGCTAATGGCCAAGCTGTAATTGCCTGTTTTTACTGGCCTTCTTCGTTATTATTTTTTGGTTTTTTGGTGATTTCTACGTAAATCGTTTAGGCATTGTTTCCTCACACACACACACGCACACATTTGTGCAGAGCTAATGACTTCCTTTCTTGTCGTTGTCTTTTCACGGGGCCCAAAGGCAATGCTTGTTGCGCACATGTCAATTTGACATCGATGTGGATTAATTATCTTGTAAATAACCAAACAGGAAACAATTTCCCGATTCCCCCCTCTCTCTCTCTCCCTCTCACTTGTTTCTGTTGCCATCTCTCTTTTTCTTACAGCGTTTCCTCTTTGAATCTGTGTAACCATTTATCTATTAGGAAGTAGCAGCGCCCACTCCGCTCGATTCTTAATTTATATTCTCCATTCTTTGGGCATATTGGGGCATATTCCCATGTAAGACTTTCCACAACTTGACGACTAGTCCCCAATTCGTTTGACATACAAATTTGTGCCTTTTTTGTTGTCGCTTCTATTGCATAACCCATAACTGAAGCAGAGAATGCTGAATTGGCAAAAGCAAATGACTTAGACGACAAACTTGACTTGCGATATTGGCAGCCAAAAAAGTAGCGAAAAAAAAGAAGAAATATTAAGCACAAAAAACAACAAAAAAATTGCATTCAATCAATTTTGTTATTACTTTAAGTGTTGCTGTTGAGAAGTTCGAATCTTTGTGAAAGTTGCCAGCATAACAAACTCAAAATTTCCCTTTGAGCAGCAACAGCAGCAGTAGCAACAACAACAACAACAAACAGCAGCAAGAAAAATGTTGGCCACAGTAGATGAAAAAATAAAAATAAAAATAAAAAATACTTTTGGCTTTTGGTCATAATTTATGCTCAACCTGTTGCGGAGACTACCACTTGTTGCTGTTGCCGTTGTTGTTGTTGTTGTTGTTCAAATCACATTTATTGAGGCGCTTCAGCAACTGTAGTTGTTGTTGTTGTTGTTTTTTATTGATATGATCGTGCATGAATTTAAAAATGCTGCCCAGCTGTGCATATTTGCTGTTATTGTTAGTGACACTTCTTTGCCACGCCTTCGTTGTGACCCAATCCCCCTCCACCTGCCACTCCACAGCCTCTGTCATCGAAATCAATTAGCATAAAATCGTTTCAAAATTGAAATTTGATAAATAAATGCAAATGTTTCGTGTGTTAAATACATTTTAAATACATTTCCACTTTCAGTTACTTTTTGCTTTTGCTCCGCTTCCGCGCATTGTAGCAAAATAAACAAAGCAATTGCTGTCTCATTGTGTGTGTGTGTGTGTGTGCGTGTGTGTGTGTGCTGCAACGTTGACTGACATAATTAAATTAAAAGGTAAGCGCGAAAAATGAAATTGAATTAAATGTTAAACGAAGCTCGCGACAGCAAAAATGAGACGAATTTGCAGTTGATTTTTTTGGGTAATTTTATTTTTCGGCTTTGCGCAATAAAGAGATTGTGCGATAGATAGGGAGAGAGAGAGAGAGGGGGGGTAAAAGGGGGGATAGCCGGAATGGTAATTGCATAAGCATAAGCATAAGCGGGTGGATGCAACCAATTCAACTAGTTAAAAGTGTGCTCGGTGAAATGCAGTTTCCTAGGATAACACAACACAAGCGTAAACAGGTAGAAGGAAACCGATTGAGCAGGTAGCTAACAATACATACTTATGTATACATATATATATATATATATATATATGTATATATGTGTAGACATGTGTAAATGGCCACAGTTATTGCTGTCATTCATCAGTCACGCATGCGCAGCCGAAACAATTCTCAGCATCATTTCTGAAGGACTTTTGTTTGTTTCGGTTTTCTGCCTGCGACTCAAGGGCGCATTTGAGAGATTTGGGTCGGATCGGTTCGGATCGGATAGTGGACAAAGGCTGTGAGCAACCCTCGCAATGTACCCGCCACTTGCTGTACCGTTAAATCACACGCACACACTATACGATTGTTGTTGTTGTTGCAAGTGTGGTAAGTGTAATAGTTGCTGTTGTTGTCACAGTTATGCATGCTAGTTGTGGTTTCGGTTTTAATCGCTGTCTGCAAACGCTTTCGTTATGTAAGGTCGCCCCCTAACTAAGAGTAAACAGTGGCCAAAGACAACAACACTTCTCTTGCTTGACCCTTGACCATCCAAACAACAACAACAACAACAGCTAACACTAAAAGTGCTCCATGAATAAAAACGTGTGTATATATTACATGTGTGTATGTCTCCCCAATCATAATAAATGTGCGACAACTGCCTTCACTCTTTAGCCAGATGTTAGTTCAATGCACCCATATACCCCATATACCCCACATATATTAACCGCACACTTGTAAACTCTAGTTAAGCGGTAATTATTTATGTGTGTATATGTGTGTGTGTGTTTATTTTCTGTTATATTTCCGGTGACACAACACAAACATTCGAGTAAATAAAATCTGTCGCAAGTCTGTGAAAATATCAAAGAGTATCCTTTTTTTGTGGCATTTAGCTGGAGGTTTGTGGTTAATGTCCTCCAACTGTTGAAACTGGAAATGCATTTATTGTTATTATATATTATTAAATGAATTCGAGTTGTAATTAGACTCGGCTAAACAAAGAGAAGAAATCAAATTCGGACTCCTGATTATGAAAAACTACCAAAAAAAGAGAGGCATCTTCAGTTAGCCAGCTTAAAAAGACTACAAATTTGATTTATCATGGTTTTTCTCACAGTGTATGGCTTGATTGCCTCACAGTCTGTGGATTTTACCAAATAGTTTTCTTCAACTCTTGCTGTAATTATAGAAATAAGAATAATAAGCAAACCACCGACAGCCCCTACAAACTTAAATTTAAGTTTATCTTTCCCAGCAATGCTTGCATTACCCTCCCCGCCCATTCCCCCCTCATCCCACAAGGGGCTTGGCGGTCTATTCATTAATTATCTGCACAATCTAGTGCACACAAGTTGCACACATGCTGTGGCAACTGTCAAGTGCAACATGCACTTCAGTCCACCCTTGTCCCACCTGTTACCCACCCCCACCTTTCTCTCACTACCTGACCCTGCCCCTGCCCCTGCCCCTGCACCATTGCATGACAATGCACTTCAATATTATTATTTCAGTTAACTTCACAGTTTTGTTTTGCTTCTTTTTGACATATTTGGACTATTTTTACTGGTTTTTGGACACAGCTGCATTAGAATTTCAATTTTGGTTGGTTTTTCATTGCTGTTGCTGTTGCTCGTAAAGGTTGTAAATAAAGCACGTAATTGTGACAATTCATTCAGTGACGGAGAAATACATTTTTTTTTTATTTTGGGTTTTAGTTTTTATGAGTGATATTTCTTTCAGCTGTCTTTTGGTGGAGCGTACAGTTGAACTCCGAGTTGAAACTGAGAGCCGGGACTGACCATTAGTTGTGGCTGTGAATTGTGATTTGGATTCAATAACGTTGAATATTCAATTAAGAATCTTAATTTAAGAATTACGGACAAATAAATATAACAATATGTAGCAAGATAATAAACTTCTGCTTATCAAAACAAGACAAAAAAAGTCTTCTTCAAAGCTACAAACACAAAACAAGAAGTAAGAAGACAAAAGACTTCTTCGTTTGGTGTTGCAACTGCTTCGTTTACGATTTGCTGCTTACCTTGCAGGTCTGAAAGAAGGCGCCAATGTTGTGCTTGTTGTTGCTGTTGAAGACATTATCGCCAATTGTTGCGGGTGAATTCGATGACTGACGTTGCAGTTGCAATTGTTGCTGCTGTTGTTGTTGTTGTTGCCCGGTGGCAAGTGGCGCATGCGGCGGCGCCGTTTTAATGGCCACCGTATCCATTTGTGCTAATTGTTCGGCTTTTGTTTTTGTCGTTGTTGCTCAACTCAGCACATGGCTACGAGGAAGGGATGCGTTTTTTTTTTTTTGTTGTGTTACTTCCGCAAAACGGAAGGGAAGCAAAGGCGCAAAATGAAGAGGAAGAAGAAGACAACCCTTTCGTCTTTTTATCTCAAGTCTTGGCAAGCTAAGCAACTGTTCTTGCTCTTGTTCTTGTCCCCCTGTCGCTGTTGCCTGATGAATTGTTTTTGCTTTCGGCGAACTTTATGTGTATTTCGCACCTGTTTATGTTTAAAGTTTTCTTTTGTTTTGTCTTTTTTGTGTTCGTAGCTTCTTCCTAATGCTACACTGACACACACACCGACGCACACACGCATACACCGAAAGAGAGACGGCGTTGAGCATGTATTAAGTTTGAGTATTTTTCTTTTCGTTGTTTCTTGATTTGAACTTTGTTGTTAGTTTTGAATGTTTTGTTCCGCTTGCAATTTGCAATTTGCACAGATTTGCTGTTTGTTTGATTTTTTTTTTTTCAGTTTTCAAAACTCAACAATTGAAAGAGAATGTGTTAACACACACAAAAAAAATTAAACAAAAACAACAACAGCGCCTGTTTGAGGCTGCGACGGCGACTGTGACTGAGACTGAGCCAGCGACAGTGACGTCCGTTGATCTTGAGAGCGTGCACAATACTGCGGCTCACAAATATCCCAGCCCAGCAAACAAACGATATTTCCCCTACTGAACGGCGAGAGAGCAACTCGTTCAAAAATACCAAAGTGGGCTACTTGCGCCATACTCTAAGGGAAATTCTCCAAGCTGGTGCTTGCTTAGGCTAACCATTTCAATGAGTTCAAAAAGCGTTGCATACTTTTGTGTGAAATATTAATAAGGCAGCTGTTTGAGGCTGAAGTCATTTGTTTTTACATGTTTTTTATTTTGCACGAGCTGCTTCATAATTATTGATAAAATACTATGCCGAACAGCTAATAAGTATGAATTCTACAGCAATTTACTCTATTTACCAATCACATCAAATGAAGTAGTCAGTACCCAAACCAAAAATATATGGGGCTATTTGCGACATTGCTATGGGTGATCGTCGCATGGGAGAGCGCATTACCCACTGGGAAATTATCTCCAAGCTCGAAACGAACTGTTCCCCGTCTGTAAATGAACTTTGGTTGTGGTTGCTTGTCAGTGGGAGCTACAACGATGTTGCCAACTTGCTTGGAGTCCGAAAACCAGAAATGTTGCAGACGAAGCGAGCTGTCAGCCGAAGCAACTAGCTCGCTGCTTCGGAACAAACAAAATGGCGGCGATTGTGTGCGCTGTTGAGATGAACACGAGTAGAAACAAAATAAGAAGAGAAAGAGAAAAGGTAGTACGAGAAACCGAAACACGTTTACAGACTTAACGAGTTTTGTCGTTGTTTGTTGTCAGCCAGGCTTTTAAAAATCAACGTGCAACAGCAGCAGCAGCAGCAGCAGCAACAGCTAAAGCCAAAAATATAGAAACTCGCGAGCAACGAGAAAACGAACAAAATATTGTTATTGAGGTTGCATCAAGGGGGCAGCCAGCAAACAAAACAGACTCACGCATGACAGCAAGGGAGAGAGTGAGATAGACTTAGGCTTAGGTTCCTCAGTCTAAGCTGAAGCGGAGGCTTTGAATCAGACTCGCGAGCTGCTCCTACGGCTCGGATCAGTCCGTTTCTTTTATACTTTTTTCAGTGATTTCTTTTGTTTTTTAATGCGTTTATTTTTTTGTTTTATTTTCATGCCCCATTAGTTGCCTTTGTGGGGCTTTTGTGTTTGGGGGCCGTTGTTGTTGTACCCTTTCAGAGGGTATTCTAAAGTAGAAGCATAAGATACCTCCCAATCCATAAAGTAAAGACGTATATTATTGATCAATATCAATGCTCGTGTCGATATAGCTATCCCAAACTTTCTGTCTCTCTTTCTGGGCAAGCAAATCTCTCATTATATAAATAATGAACTCTGGCCAGCAAGGGTATGTAATCTTCGGATTGCTGAAGTTAGCCAGTCTCTCTTGTTTTTTTGGTTTTTTGTTGTTATTTTTAGTTTGTTGTCTGGTTTTGGCGCTTCGCCGTTCCTTATGTGCCACTTGGGGCAGTCAGGCGCGCAAGCGTCCTCAAATTGCGCGCCAAAAGCCAAGACAAAGCCAAGGCGAAGCCAGCATCGCAGCATCCAACAGTCGACCCATGGTTTATCATTCGCAGACAAACACAACAATAACAAGAAAAAAAAAACAAAAGACTGTGGCAACAAACTTGCCAGTTCTCAGCTCCCAAGTGCGATCCTTGGGGCAAGCACGCACAACCGAACTCAACAACAACAACAACAACAGCAGCAACAAGTAGACGAATAAGAAGATGATGATGGAGAAGAAGAAGAATAAGAACAACAACAACAGCAACAACAGCGATGCAAAAACAGTAGCCAGAAAATCCGCTTAGGCAAATCTGCTCGTTTCTCATCGCTTTTGTTTGCCGTTCGCTGAGCCACCGTGTTGACCCTGGCATTTAAGAGCGCATCCAAAGCAAAGTATTGCCCGCCAGCTAAACATCGCATTTTGCATAATAATAGCCACATACATAACTGAAATCTACAGTTCACTTCAAATTCGAGCGAAGAGTGGATAGAAGACATTTTTGTCGTTCTAGGAAATACTCGACTGCTTCCTGCGCCGCCCACATCCCGAACTCTCTGTGTGTGCTGTGTGTTAGTAATCATATAGACCTTTACTTATCTATGCTTGAAACACACACGCGCACACACCCAAACTCGAAATATGTGAGTGTGCAACAAAAATGTTGCAATCGCGGCTGCCAATTCGACTTGTTGTCAATTATCATAATTTTACGCTCAGTTGTTGTTGTTGTTGTTGTTGTTTTTGATGTTGTGTCGTGCAGCGCTGGAAAACAATTTATGGCAATTACATTGGCATTCCTTTAGTTGCACACAAATATATATATATATACACACACACACACACATGCACACACGAATGCAGCTGTGTCTGCTGGAAGTTACCTGATTACCTAATTAAATTCAAATTCATTTTCGCAACCGAACTGCACTTGTCGCTGAAAAGTTGATTAATGTTGCAACAGTTGCAGCCACGCCCCCACCGCACACAGCCCAGCGCAGATATAATCGATTTATATTGCAACTTGGCCCAAACTTGTACCACATAATTTACAATTTTGCATTGCCACCGACACCCCAACAACACCAGCAACAAATCATAATGAGCTGCTGTTCGAAATGGGAGCAGCAGCAAACGGCCTGGCCACGCCCCTCTACTGGGCTGATAGATTTTCAACCATTCGAAATTTCAGTATAATTAAATAAAAAATTAAAAACATTGTGATTTTAAAAAGTGGTCACTTTGACAAATGAAATAAATTATTATCTTACGCCAAGTGTCAGATCTTCAAATGATGCTGATGATGATTTTGATTGTTGCAGTTGCAGGCGCAGGCATTAAGCAGCTTACAAGTGGGGGATGGGGGAAAGAGCTTAGAAGTCGCCACACGGGCAATTTATGTGCACAAATTAACAGTGCAACAGCAAGCCGCAACAGGAATAAATGGCTGCTGCATAAAGGCAATCAAATGACTGCCACATAAATTTATGAGCAGCGTCTGCCAAATCTGCCAGCACTCGGAGCTGTCAGGGAACGCGTGCTGCACAGTCAGCAGCTGGAACAGAGACAGCAGCAGCAGAAGAGAAAGGAGCACATGTGGGCCTGGAGAGGCAGCAGCTGAAGACGCAGCAGTTAAAGCAGTACCAGCACCAGCACCAGCAGCAGCAGCATAAGAATTGATGGCGCGCAAAAGAACCAGGAAAAGGAGTGCAAAACTCGTTTCGCACATCTGTGTGTGTGTGTGTATTTATGTTGCATGTTGCTTGACTCGCGCTTTGCCCTCGACGGCTCCTGCATCTCGTCCTGGCTAAATTTAGCACGAGCTGCCAACTCAAAAAAGGGCTTAAGCTGCGGCTCAACTCCAGCCAACTCCAACTACCAAAAATAGTTGTGGACTTTGCACACCAGTTGTGGCTGACTGTGGTTGTTGTTGTTGATGTTGATGATGTTGTTGTTGTTGTCGTGGCTGCGCGCCATTTTCTACTCAAAGCAACAACTCACAAATGCAGCTGATTACATTATCTGGTTACACATCAGATCAACATGTGGAATATATAATGCATAACTGATCTGATTTATTATTTATTCACTGGTGTGGCCAATGCAAACATTCATTTTTTTTCAGTGTACCATAGAAAATGCTTTCATTTATTTGACTTTATTTTATTTTTAATCACTTAACAGCGATAATTTTCAAAATTCGCGCGTTTTTCGACAGTTTTTTTTAAGTGAAAACTAAAAATTTAAAAGATGCAAATTACGGTAACTGAAATCAAATTCATATAACATTTTTTTTTATTAATTAAAGTATTTGTTAAGTCACAAATATTAGGTTTACTATTTTTATATAGATTTACTTGATATCATATTGCAAAAATTCAATTGTAATAAAAAAAAACTTTCTCAAAATGCAAACGAATTTTGAAAGCAATGATTCAATGATTCCATGATCAAAATTATAATTCGATAATCATCTAGAAAATTTACTTAAAATGTAGAATTGCATTTCTTAACATCGATTTCATAAAGAATTCGCCTTGAATATACATATATGCATATAAGCCTTCTGGACTCAGAGATGTCTTCTTCTGCCTGTTGCATTAATTTGCACAGCTTGATGAGACCATTTTGCAAGATCTTCAAGCTGAATTAGTTTTACGTTAGTTTTCTGTTATTGTCAGCTTTGTTGGCCAATGCACAATTTTCGATTTTCTATTTTCAATTTTCAATTTTTCACTTGTGCCGCATTTGGATGACTTCTTGTTGTTCGCCTCTTCTATGCAGGATTTTTTCTTCTGGCTGCTTGCAATCTTTCTGCTGATCTTTGTGTCTGTTTGTCTGTTTGTTTGTTTGTTTGTTTGTTTTGCTCCGCATTTGGCGCGTGTGCAGCAAACTGTACCAAGATCAACAACATCTACAACAACAAGCATATTGCACGCGCAGTCAGCCCAGTTAGTTAGTTAGATTGTTGGCCAAGTGCAGCCAGTTTGTTGGCTCAACTGTTGGTCAACTGTACTCAGTTCATGTACGAGACACTGGCTCCAGGCACCAAGGCGCATTTTGTCCTCCTGCTCCTCCCTCATGCACTCTATCTGTGTGTGCATCTATAAGCAAACATCAGCGCAGTTACTGTTGTTGTCGCGACAAGCCGCATAAACTGCAGTTGTCATTACCAATAGCAACAGCAACAGCAACATCAGCAACATCAGCAACTGCAACAAAATCAACTGTTGATGGCAAATTTATGTTTGCCTCGTGCCCAAGTCAAATATGTTGGCAAAAGGAGCAGCCGGAGCAGAAGCAGGTGGAGTGGAAAACCACACGAGTGACAGATAAGTTGCACTGACTACACGGCCAATGGACTTGGTCAGAGACTACACACAGAAAAATCACCATACTTTTGGGTAACTCACTTTATTTTATTTTTTTCTGAGTAAATACTCGAAAAGCTGTATTTTTATGGAATACGCATAGAAATTGGTTTTTGAGCAATTTATGGATCGATATTGAAATGCTTTTCGTTTTGCAGGGCATATTTTTCTCAGTGTGTGGTGGTAGTCACGCCAGTTAGCTATCGGCAATATCGGATAGTCATCGTTAACGTCAGCAGCAGACAATGACTGATGGAGCTGCCGGGGACGCGTTTAAATTGCTCTTTGATAGATACAAATACGGCTACAGATACAGATACAAAAAGGGAGTGATCAATTGGAGACAGGACTCGAACCGGTTCGAGCATCAATTGACATTGAGCAAGGGTCAGACCATTAGTCAAGCCATCCAGAAGGTCAGAGATCAGCGCTAGATTTGGCCAAAACGAGATCTCTTCTCAGCAGCAGATCAACAAATCAAACAGTAGGAGTGGAGGAGCCTCAACTCGATCCGAGAGATCTAATCTATAAGGCGATTATCTCTGCATTCCTCGTCCTCTCCAAATCCTGGCGAGGGTCAGGCATTAATAAGCCGCTTAACAATGACATAGAAAAGAAACCCCTAGCAAATCAAATGATTGCCACTCCCAAACATTAGATCAAGTTGAACCTAATTTTAGGGAAAGTTGCTCAGCAAACATAATGGAATGTGGAAACAATATTTTTTATTCCAATGAGATTAAGGAGTAACCTAAATTGAAATTCTTGAATTGAAAAAAAATATATATATATTATAACTAAACTGAAAAGATTTGGTTGATGAAATCAGGAAAATATAAAAAATTGTTTGAAAATTGTAGCCAATTATTGAGGGTCAAATGAGTGGTGTGCACAAAAAAACCAAGATAGCAATAAGAAAGAGAACATGTTGCAGCAATGAGGATCTGTTTTTTAGCATTATCATGATTGCGCAGATGAGGCAGCATAAACTGAGTGGCTAATCGCTTCAGTACTTAAATGCAAAATTGATGAACAAACAACGACAACAACAGAAATCAAAGCTCAACAACAGGCGGTAATTAAAAGATCTGCTCAACAACGCTGATCAGGGACTCCAAGTCCACGGGCCAGTTTGCAATGACAATTGTGTTTGTGCTTGAATAGAGCCGTAGAGAGTTGGCAATGGAGATGTAGGAGATGTAGGAGGGGAATGATGAAGTAGGAGCCCGCTGCCTGCTGTCTGCCACAGGCTGCATTTGGGTGCAGCTGTTGAACCGGTTTGGCGCGTGTCGCAGCTTACTCCGCTGTCCAATGTCCGCTGAACGTCTGTGCATATTAAGCGTGCTCCTCTTTCTCTCGGCTTGGTTTTATTTTTTATTTTTTCTCTTTTTTTTTGTTGTTGTTGTTGCACAAATGAATTAATTAAAGAAGGGGCTTAAGTGACAACGACGCTGATGGAGGGCCATTAACATTAACAGTTGAGAATGGCAAACGGCGAATGGCGAATGGCGACTGGCGACTGCCGAATGGAGAAAGGAGCAGCTGTGTTAGAGACAGATGCACAGACAGAGACAGAGAGAGGGTCAGAGCGAGCGAGCGCTAGAAGTACTCCTTGCCCAGGCGATGTCGTTCGTCTGACTTTCCGCCAGTCGCTGTCTGTCCGTCCGTCTCGCCCATCATGTTCTGAAGCATGCGCTCCTGCTTGGAGTTGAGTGCAGCCAAGTAAATATCACGTGTGGCACGAAAGTGGCCACAATTGTACAGATGCTCGTGCTCCAGCCGAAGATAGTTCCAGATGAAGCGACTATGCTCGACAAGGAGACAGATAGTGTGTGAGAGAGAGAGAGAGAGAGAGAAAGAGAGGGTTGGAGAGGACCCGTTGTCAGTCATACATCAGATCCCACTTACCGCGTGATCTCCAAAATGCTGGCAAAGGTCTTGATATTATAGGGTGTAATCAGCTGATAGTAGAGTAACAGAAATTCGATAACCCAGAAGCACCGCAATATGAGATTCTCGATGATCACAAAATAGTAGAAGGCCGTCGGATAGACGAGCTTCTCGCGCAGAAACACATGCTCTCTGCTACGCCAGATCTTAAATATGCCGAAATCCTTGATGACGTCCCACATATAGCAATAGACGGTCGATACCAGGTAGCTGAGTATGAATAACCAGGTGTAGGGATTGCGAAGCGTATTCGCATAGTCATCTGCAAAAGATTGCCGGAGAGTGAGTGATGTGTGTTCTGTCAGTGGGTGTATCCGTATCCGTACCGTCCGTGAGACCACGCATTGTCGCAAAGAAGACCACAACGAAGGTGGTCGAATATTTGCCCACATTTAGCAAATAGCTGGCAGACTTGGAGCCACTGTCCCCGAACCGTCTCAGGCATTGGGCGCATCGAAACCAGGCGGGCAAACAACGGATGATGGCCACAAATATATCCTCCTCGAAGCAGAAGTCAACGATGTCATAGCGCAGCCAGCACATTGCGTAGAACCTAACGATATAATAGTAGTCAGCCATGCAGATCACCAGCGAGTTCATCTGATCACCCATCCAGAAGTCGGCGAAGCCCACATAATGCAACGGTGCGGTGATGACGCGTCCAATCAGCCGTATCGTCCACCAACGGGCCGGCCAGTTCATGATGGGCAGCGGATTGACGAGCAGTGCGATCATGATCAGGGTCAACGCCAGCGGGAACACAAACGGATCGGACACACTGATGAGATCGTGGTATAGAAAACCAAGTATCGAGAGTGTCCACAGAATGCCAAAGGTGCAGGCGATCTCCAGGAAAGTCGCGGGCAGCAGATGGCTGCGCGGATCAATCTCAAAGATGAGCACATGATTGACGCCCGAACGCTGCCAGCCGGCCACATTGGCTGCCATGTAAAAGTTAAAGATTACCCACGTGAAGGGCCCACGATAGAGACGCATGAACG
Organism: Drosophila paracracens; assembly: GCA_035044025.1. Lineage (NCBI taxonomy): Eukaryota > Metazoa > Arthropoda > Insecta > Diptera > Drosophilidae > Drosophila > Drosophila paracracens. The sequence goes on along the minus strand of JAWNMN010000400.1, from coordinate 4,460,477 downwards.
CTTTAACATTCCCAGCGGTTGGCGGCCTCCGGATGTCTAAGCGTGAGCGAGCACTGATTTTAGTTAAGTTTAGTGAGGAGGAGCGGTTACAGATTAAGGATGTAAAGCGATATGGCCACCATTGAAAATGCAATGATGTATCGCAATCGTTATCGATTCATTTTGCATTTTGTTTTTTTACATCCTTAGTTGGAATGCAACGGGTTAGATTGGAGAGTTGAGACTCACAGCTGCACAGCGTGGTGATGGTCAGCATGAGGAACATGCCCAGGGTGAGACCCGCTCGGAAAACCATTTGCGGCGGCGTCGGTTCGCCCAGTGGCGGCACACGCAGCTTGTTCATGGCCTGGGCCCGATTGCCCCCCGCCAAATGGTTGGTGTATAGCTCCTCCACTTCGACGACCATCAGTTCGAGGGCGCGCGGATCGGTGAATGTGGCATATTTCGCATTCTGCTCTATCCAAATGGCGCCGCGTGTGGAATGCAGATATTTGTCGTACTTCTTGCAGATCTTGCGGAAGCCGGTCTCATTCAAGGACTGAAAGTTCTGCAATAGCACTAGCGTCAAATAGAATTCGCTGTAGGCGTTACGCAATTGACGCTGGGTCATCAGCTTGCCATTGACGAATCCACTGGCATTGTCAGATTCCATCGAGAAGGCGCTGGCGGTATGGCCCGGCGCCTGCACGGTGGCCAGCAGCTGAAGCTTCAATGTGCCATGCCTGAGTCGTGCCTCCGCCAACTTCTCCAGGAAGAAGTTGTTGACCCTCGTCAGTTCGTGCTGGCACTCGGCGAAGAACTGCTCCTCGAAGGCTGCATAGTAGGCGACAAATTCCGCTTGCGTTGCCACATCCGCCGACGGGGCATCAACCACGCCTTGCTGGATCAACGTTTTCAAGTCCTTGGAAATGCGTTGTGATTGTTATTTGTGGACTGCCAAATTGAATGGAATGGAATGGAATTGCTGCTGCCAGCTCACCGTATATCGCAGGTACTGCTGTCGCCATTCAATGGTCAGATGTGTCTCAAAAGTCTTTCCAAACTTCATTTTTGGCGCTGGCCCCACAAGCAGCGCATGCGACAGATGCTAAGATTGACGCTGACTTTTAGTCTTTTCAATTTTCAAAAATTCTGAAATATTTCTCACATGCGTGCCGATAGGTCTGAAACATGAAAACACAATCCAACACAACGACAAACGATTTATACAATCCAAGCACTATATCGTCAATCAAAGAGTTCTTTTGGATATACGTGATGTATTTATATATAGGTGGATAGCTTGTGTCTTTGGCCATATTTTTGTTGAGTTGTGACTCAGTCTTTGACGCTGCTCAGCTGGATGACCCTTCCAAGAGCTCTTCTTCTTCTCATTGCGGTTCACACGCCCGCAAATTACTTTACCAGAACGAACCCAGGCAAATGTTTTTGCTTTTTTTTTTGGCAACTAACTTCCTGTCTGATAGCCAAGTGAGTAATTTGCTACGTCTGCTTCCTCCTTTTCTCGCTCCTCAGCTACTTCAACCTTTTCTTCTTCTTACTGCTGTATTAGCTTGCCGCTGCGGCTCGTTGACTGGGCCAAATTATCGCAGGCATCAGCCAACAAACAAGTAACAGAAAAATAAGAACATATTTTGTGACAGCAACTTTTGCACTGCATGCAGTTTGCATGCATGCCACATACAAGGCCCTTGTACTGGGAGGGGAGCGGGCGTGCCACTAACCACTGTTATATGCCCAACAACAACAGCAACAACATTAACAGCAACAACAATAACACCAACAGCAATTAAAATTGCCACCGTCGACAGCGTGACAATCGCCAAAAAAAGATTGAATTAAAAAAAAATAAAATAATTATTTCGTGCTATTTTTTGGTTAATAGGAAAACACAGTTATTCAAGGGTCTGCAATTATTGATGGACATTAATAAATATATCCATAAATAACGCGATCGGAGATGTCTCCGCTTGCACTTGACAAAAAAAAGAAGGTCATTAGAATACCTTCTGAAAAGGTATACAAAATAAGTTATTGTAAATAACTTGTGGAACAGGGCTTGTCCGGGAGTTGAACCCGGGACCTCTCGCACCCGAAGCGAGAATCATACCACTAGACCAACGAGCCGTGCTGAGCGAAGGCGATACAGCTAATAGATATATCTGTGTGTGTGTGTGGGGGAAGGGGTAGGTGAAATGACGAAACGGAATTCCAGGCACTGGCTGACTTGACTGGCTGCAACTTGTACGGCTGCCGATGATGATCAGCCGCCTACGACAAAGTGCCGCTAGAAAACGGCACCAAAGCAAACCACAGCAATGCACAACAACAACAACAACAACAAAAACAATAGTATGGAAAAGGTTCTCAAGAATCTTGTGCTACTCTTGTTGTTGTTGTTGTTGCTCCTGCTGCTGCTGCTGCTGTTAATGTCATTGGCTTGAGATCGCATTACATCAGTGATGCAAATCCAGAGAAAGAGTTGAATAAAATAAGATAAAAGATAAAAGAACAACAAAAGCACAATAGTAGATTAATATTCACTTTAGTAATTATTTGCGAGTGTTTTTGTTGTTGTTGTTGTTGTTACTCCTGTTAATGTAATTGGCTTGCGATCGCGTTACATTAGAGATGCGAATCCAGAGAAAGAAAAGGATCAGAAGACACAGAGCGAGGGACAGCTGCAAAAATGACAATAAGAGAAGATCGCGATCTCATTATTAATATTCACTGTACGATGATCTAGTTGTGAACGAAGCACAAAAAACTCTCTTTGAAAACGTTTGACTTGTTGTTTGATAATGGGTTTGGCTTCCGCACAATGAGCGACAGGGAGCAGCATAGATCGAGGACAGCTGCGAATACATCGACAGTACAATAGAAGAAGAAGATTGACAGCCCGTCATTAATATTCAATTTAGTATTTATTTGCGATTGCCCTCTTTTGACTTGTTGCTGTTTTTTTTATTTTTTTTTGTTGCTGGCGCGTGCCGTGCACAAAATATTTTCGATTTGTGTTGGCAACCGTAATAAATAATCGAGTTTGTCATTATTTATTGCATTTTTTATAAGTCATTTTTTATATTTATTTTTGGTTTTTTTTTTTTTTTTTGGCAACGAGCCGAGCGTCGATTAATGTTTGTTAGTTATTTTTTTCTAATGACGGCTGTGAAAATTAATTAATAAAGCAGCCGCAACATTTTTATGACCTGTAGCTCGAGGGTGTCTTCCTACGGTATTTATGTATGTATGTGATGGGGTTTATGGAGAGCACATTGGAACTGAAAGAACAGTATCAAATGAGTTGATTATATTTCTCATTCGCTGCTCAACAAATACGAGTTATAAATAATAGATTCACAAAAGCTACGAAGCCCGAAGCCCGAAGCGGGCTTTTATTTTTTAATTTTCTTTTTTCTTGTTTTTTTTTGGTACTTTTGTGTAGAATCAATTTGCCAGCTAGATTTCATTCAAAGTATTTAATCATACTTAGATTCGGGTCAAAAAGATGCCGCCCTTTGCCGCTCATAAGCATATTCATTAGGCAGCAAACATCGAGCAATTAAAGGGGACCACACACTACACACACACACGCACACACACCTGAGCGAGCGTTACCCGGGGCCTAAAAAGTTTCACAGTCCACCAATCATTTGGAAGGGCTATTTGAAATGGCCATCACTAAATGACGCTAAACACTTTCAGTTGTCTTGTTGTTGTTGCCAGCTCAATTTGGACAGAGAGAGAGAGAGAGAGAGAGAGAGAGAGAGATAGAGAGAGAGAGGGGGAGAGGGGGAGAGAGAGGAAGGGAGCAACAGGAAACATTTCCCTTTTTATACATGACAGTTAGACAGGAAGAAAACTGTTTTGGTCGATAAGATGACTTATCTTGTGCGCCTTGCCAAAGATTGTCGAGGGTCAATTGGCCTAAAAACGGAAGTAGCTGCACAGAAGCAGAAGCACATGGGAAGCGCAACATCCGATTTGCCAATTTTGTGTTGCAACACAACAGCAGTCCCAGCAGTCACAGCTGCCACAGTGGAGGAGCACCACCCATCCACCACACAGCAAAAAGAAGGCCTAGCGGCGACTTCCGTTTCAATCGCAAATTAGCAACTGGACAATGCCAACAATTTTCATTGGGGCTATCGATATCGCCTTGGTGTGTTCTTGATGTGGTGTGGTGCGGTGCGGTGCGGTGCGTGTGTGCAACTTGTGCAACTTGTGCAACTTCCGTGCAACTTGTGTTGCAACTTGCGCTGCTGCACTTGCTCCACTTGGCAAATTGGCGCAGTAGCAACTGCAAATTACCGCATTCAGTAATTACTAATATCAGCTCGCTCAGGTCTCGCCAATTGGCATGCGTAATTGGCTAATTGAAATGAACGATTGACTGATTGTTATTGAGCTTTGAGGCGTGCCACATCCGATGCGTCGATGCAGCCAACAATACAAACAAACAAAACGAAACCTAACAAAACGGAGCTCATTAATCATTGAATTTCCCAAGCTGAATTCAAAGGTGCTGCTTTGGTTCAAAAGCCCCTTCGATTTTCATTTTATAAGCATCTTAGCATTCCATTGCTTCAACCCGATCAGGGTGGTCTGCTACAAATCTCCTAGATCCCCAATATCTTCTTCCGCTGCTCGTGGGTGGACCACACAAGCAACAAGTGAGCTGCAATACACACGCACACATACTCAGCCACACACACACACACACACATGCAAGCCGCACATCAGCTTTTCTCAAAACTGGCCAAATTCACCAAAAACAAGACGCAAAATGCTGCAGTGCTTGACTACCAGATATCCTACAGAGAACCAACAAAAAAATATAACCAATTTGGCCATCTTTATTCAAGAATTAATTATTTATCTTAAATACATTTCTTATTATTTTTTTAATGAAAACATTAATTAAGAATGCAATAAACTCTTGGAAGACAATCTAAACATCTGCTCTTATTGACAGAAATTTAAATCTTTTGCTTAGAATCAATTATATACTTGATTGGTTGAGATAATCATTCATACATCTTCGAAAATAAACTTGATAAGCGCCTAATATCTGTGGTTCCCACACATATAAATTGGCATACTTACCCAACTCCAACGGGTAGAGGGTACAACATTATCGAAAAACTGGAGCGACTAGCGAAATTTTCATCTGGTCGAGCATCGTTAGTGGCGACGCCAATGATAATTGGCGCACCTGTTGCTTCATTATTGCCACTATATTTATTGCTGCGATTATTTATTATTATTATTATTATTGTTATTATTACGATGGGGTATTGTGTGAGGCAGCCGTATGGCTGGCCAAATCGTAGAAAGGAATTAGACTGGCTGCCGGCAGCAGGAAATGAGCATTCTTGGGTCAACAATTACAACAAAAAAAAAGAGAAAAAAATGTACAAAAAATTGGAAGAAAAAACAACCAAAAGAAAGAATTTCAACTGCCGCCGCTTTCACATTTCCGCCGCCAGGCTGCCAGTCGCATTTCGATATGCGAGCCGCGACGAAGAGGCAGAGGCGAGGCACGGTGAGGCAAGATTTCTTGCCGCTGACCAGGGAAATGCATGTAAATGGAAATGAAAATGCCGTGTAAACAGCGAGCTGCCGCACGAGCTAATTGAAAAATGCTAACAACAACAACAACAGCAACAACAAAAAGAACATGTAGCGCATGTCAAATATCCGATTTGAATTCGGATTTGTTGAGGTTGAAGACTTTCGATTATGCTGCCTCAATTAGTGGCAAATTGGACTAAAGTAAGCCATCAAAGTGCGTCAAGCGGCAGGCAATAGAAACATTTGAAGCAATATCGAGGCGCTCTTGTCATTAAAGACAGCTCAACTAGCTGATGTCCTGTAGCCAAACGAAACGCCCATAGATAATATTTGTGGAATCTCGATAGTTATAAATATACATGTCACAAACTTAGATGTGAACCAGTCAATATTTATATACTACTTAGAAAATAGTAATATTAAAATTCTGTTTTTATTGCTATCGGAAATCGATTTGCATTACAGTTGATACAGGGTATACGTAATCTTGCTTCCCAATTTGCAGTCTCTACCTCTTATAGGCTAGATCAACTCTGCTGGTGATGCTCATCCAGATTATATATACTTTATGGGGTCGGAAATGCTTCCTTCCGCCTGTTACATAAGTTGGAACTTTTTAGCCACTTTCATGGGTTCCAGAATACAAAGTTGAAAACTTGACAGCATGATGAATAGGTCATTAAAATCATTGCTTGTGATGCAGCAAATTCTAATTCAAGTTTGCTAATCAACGTTGCACACAACTGGATTAATTAATTCCCCTATTCCGTTACTGCCTCTGTTTTGGCGCTAATTTCCATGCTAAAGCAATTGCAGCAGCACATCTTTCATTAGCCATATAAAGTCAGTTTTATTGGGCGCTAAACAAGCGACAAACAAACGAAATCAACAAAATCCAAAACAAAGTATTCAACTCTTGACTTTCACAGAGGCAGCAAGAGCAACAGCAACGACAACAACGAATAATTAAAACATTAAATGAAAATGCGACGAATCTACGCGCAGCTCACACCTAACCAAAGTCGAACCCAACCACAAACCCAACCACAAACCCAACCCCAACTTGCCGGCAACAGAAACAGCGACAACAGCATTTCCATTTCCACTACCGTTTCCACTAATAAAGACGCACATTTCCCCCAAAGTGCCCTTGCCCAACAGTAACAACAACCACAACATAAACAAGAGATGAAAGCTATCTTGGGATCGCCGAAGATTAGACACACTTGCAGAATGGAGTCCACGCAACTCGAAGCTTCATCTGGATAGTTTTTAAAACTGAGAGACCTCTCGACTATATATATATATATATATATCTGTGTTACACACATGATGACAAACTTAGAATACTCTCTGCAAAGGGTATTCACACCAACAAACAAAAGACTTAAGACACGAACTTCAATTCAGACGCAAACTTGTTGCTCTGATAAAAAGGTAGTCGAAGTGGTTATGGGTAAGGGGTGAGGGGTGAGTTGGAGGATAGTTGGTAGTTGTTTAAGTTTTTTATACCGTGTCACAAGCACCCCCTTGCGCATTAGTACATTGGTTCATTGAACATTGGACAATTGTGGACAACTTTCGAATAGCTTAACACGATGTTGTTGTTGTTGTTGTTGTTGTTGCTGCTGTTGTTGTTGGGTGCTACAATTACGGCAGAAAGGTTGCAAGCGCGCTGTGCATACGAAATGCGGGCAGACAGTCCTCACATTTGGCCATGAAAACTGAAAACTGAACGTGATTATGATGATGAATGCATGCTGTTGATCATGTTGATCATGTTGATCATGTTGATCATGATGACGATGTTACAACAAAAACAAAAGAAATAATACAATAAATTACTGCCAGCAACGGCAACAAAATGTGAGTACATAAGTACAGATGCATAAATTTACATAATTTACTCGACAGTCTATATGTATGTGATTGTGTGTGTGTGTGTGTTTGTTGATTAAACATGCATTTGTTAAATTAAGCATGGCCAAGAGTCAGACGCGACGCGACTCCAACTACAAACTGCAACCCCAAAGAAGCAACTCTGCTCGAGTCGTCGTCTTCTTCGTGGCCATGAGCACAGGAAGATCAAATTGGGCTCAGCGCAGGAGTCGCTGCCAGCCACAGACAAGACGAAGAAGTGCACGTCGAGCAGGCAGCTTAGGTAAGACTTGTGTATTAAGTATTCCCAGGCAGCTCCCTCAGCCGTAACCATAGCACTTCAGTCGCTGGTTTTAATACCCTTTACTACTCTGGCTAAAACAGTCTCATTATAGCCATATCCGTCATCGTAATATTTTTGATTTTAATGTACTGAGTTAAGACGAATTTCACATTATTCTCGTAAGCTATATATATATACAGATATGTATATGTTTATCTAATAGTGAATTCTGTAAGCCTCCCGAAAATATTCCTTATCATATCAAACCGAATCGGATTCCAGTTCCTGGTTCGTTTCGGGACATTTCGATTAACGATTTTTGGTATCGGTTTGAAATCTGCCAAGGAATCTAATAAGTCGAATTTCTGTGCCGATACTGCTGCTGATTTTCAGATCGGTTACTTTGGTTAACGATTCTGATTTCGTTTTGAATAAATTGAACATTGCAAAAATCTGTCAAAAGTATCAATTAGCTTGCCTCTGATCTCTAAGTAATTCTGATAGCAAAGCCACAGATCTTTTTATAGAGTACTCGAGATCAGGCTACTGGGTATCTAATTTTGATCTCGCTCAGTATTTGTGTCAGCCATTTCGGTTCGATTTGGCAACTGGTCACCTGCCACTGTTACAGCTCCGATGGCCAAAATTCGCCGATTGCCATTTATGCTGCAGCTGGTTTTTGGCTTGGGGTATGCACGCTTTTGCACCTGCTGGCGGCGTGCAGCTTACAGCAACATGCCCAACAAATACCAAATGCGATCAAATGCAATGATTGAAGTGATCAAAATTGGCTCTGTCCCAGTAGAGTGATATCAAATTTATTTCGTTGCTGTTGTTGGTCTTGGTTGGCAGTCGAGCGGAAAGCTAAAACTAAATGATCTGCAACAAGTGGCCAGAATGTCTGTCTGAATGTCTGCCTGTCTGCCCGTCGGAACGTCTGACTGTCTGGTCTAGCCGTTTGTTTGGCTTTTCGTGTGAACTAATCTAAGCCAAGTCTCAGATACAATAATAGAGGCACTGGCACCGGCAGAGTCAGAGCTGTGAAATGATGTGCGATGTCTGTGAGCATAATACACTCCACTCCACTCCACTCAACTCCACTCAACTCCGCTCTACACTCCACATTACTCATTTTTCTCATTTTTTTCCCATTTTCATTTGTTGCTGTATTTGTTTTTTTTTTTTGGTTTTGTTTTTGTTTTGTGCGCCATTGCTTCCTCATGTATCATGCAGCGAGCAGCGTCTTGGACTGATTGTTGACCGTCTTCAACTGAAATTGAAGCCAAAGAAAATTATGGCCTTTATTGTTGTTGTTGCTGTTGCTACTTTATTACACCACAAGACCAAGAAGTTTTCGTAGTACGAGGCTTGGTTGTTTCTTTACATTTTTTATTTAGTTTTGTCGTCAAGGGTCTCGCTGCCAACGCCGTTGCAGTTGACTGCCTCCGCGACGGCGAAGTCGACGACGACTATGGCAAAAGAAACACATTAAAAGCATATCAAGTGAAATCATCATCAGAGTGTTCTCAGCGTTTGTCAGTCGCCAGTTTGCCACTTGCAACAGTTGCCAGTTGCCAGTTGCAGCGGAAGCAGCAGCCCCAAAACTGTTACTAATTGTTCGGCTAACACTTCTCATACCCTGCAACCAATCTCGAATGCCCAACAGGGTTGTGCAATTGCGCCAATTTATGCACAGATGTACTTAATACAGCCAAGATTGGCAATTCGTCTTAACTGTGTACAATTATTTGTTGGTTTAAGTTCAACAATTCGACCCAGAAATAACAAAAAGTATTTAATTAATTTAATCAAAGTAAAAATAAAATTTAATATTTAAATTTAAACCAAAACAATAAGAAATATTTAGAAGTTTTCTTGAGGTACTTAAAGGCAAAATAATCCAACATTTGCTGCATGGTTTGGGGAAAGACCGATAGGCTAGGAATAGATGACACCGAATAGACTACTTGATAGAGTCAATTGTAATCAGTACAGAGCATCATAATATCTAGGGTATCTCTAAGTCAAGCAATATTCACTTGCAACATATGTATGCTCTCTATTTCTAATCTTGTACAGGGTATTTGCAAGTCAAACACTTTTATTTGTTAGCTGTTTGACGATTGCCATTGTTTCCCAAAATCGAGCTGTCCAACACTTTCGTTGAAGCTTCAAATTTTTGTGTCATGTCAACAAACAATCAATGCTAGCATCAACATCAACGACATCAACAAAACCAACAACAGCATCAACGACAATCCGTAGGTCAAAAGTGGGCATAGGAAAGAGGCAAGAGACTTGGGCTTGGCTTGGCTTGGCCTGGCACACGTTTCAACTACAACTCGATCTACAAGCAGCTAAAAAACTCTCGCGTCTATTTGGCCACAATTTGATTGCCTTTGTTTGTTGGATGTTAGTGTTGTTGGTGCTGCTGTTGCTGTTGCGTTTTGTCGCTTTTGACACGCCCAAAAACCAAAACAAATAAAAAACAAAATCAAAAAGAAAACCGAAGATTAGTTACCCTCAACAGAACGGAGCCCAATTGCCCACGGTTTATAGTAAGTAATAGCATCGACATATTAATATAAACTCCATGGTCTCCCACTCGCCTGACGACCAAGTGAAGAGACCCCACTTTGCGGCACAAATACGAATCACAATTGGAATTAGAAATAGGAGCATATGCACACGCTCAATTAAATTCGAGTCTATGTTAGTTTAGAGCCGCACCTTGAAGGCGCTAAGCTGAGTCGAGCTGAGTTAAGTCCATGTCGAAATTCCAAAGTCGAAACCAAACCCAAACACTGTCTAGACCAACCCACCCAACTTCCCGCTTAACAGCTACTGGAAGTGGACGCCAATTAAATGTCCAACGTTTACGTACATGAGGTATCTCTCAATTGGTCCAGTCGCTTAAGAATCGGTTCGTGATTTACCAGAGATTTGTGGAAACCCTGAACCAATTCCGATGTCCACTCAGTCAATGAGTCATGGCTCTAATTCAAACCATTCAAATACTGTCAATATCGTAAGCAGCCATTTTTAGTTTACTTCTAATTTTTACTAATAATATACTCTGGTGTAGAATTCGCATTCAAAAGGCAGTTCGATGAGAGGAGAAAATTGTTCCTATCTATTTCTGTCACTTTAAACGATCTACATATATATGGAACTCTGATCTATTATTATCTTCATACAAACTTAGGACCTTCTTCTGGGTCTCTTTCATGCATGTATATCTATTTCATAGTTTCTCTATAAGTACATTTTTTTATTTTTTTTGTAAGAGAACAGAGCCGAGGGGTCTTTAGTTGAGGTTGAGATTTGGGAGGTGGGAGGTGGGCCAAGAAGACGTCCCATTTCTTGTAGCTCGAGACTAATTGTTGTATTAATTGAGTTTTGCATTATTTGCAGGCCATTGTTAAAGGTGCTTTCGCAAAAGTGCTCCAACATTTTACATGGGATCTACACCCCTCCCTCCCCCCAACCATTCGAAAACAATTGTTCGAATCATAAATATACAAATTTATGCTTATTATGGGTCCCCCGCTCATAGAATCCAAGACAAATTTATGCAACTGGGTTGCATTTTCTTCTGCTATACCCTCTACCCTCTAGCCTATTCCCGCTGCCCTTTTCTGCCTTTCGCTTTCCCCTGTGCAAAGAAGGCAGAAGGTGGAAGGCAGTCAGAGATGAAGCCACTGACTGGCCCCCTTTTGGGGCTAGAACATGCAAGCAAGCGACTTTGTACTATGTAAAGCAGTTGGCTCTGAGAAAAGCGTAGCAGTCTTAGTGTTGGCCTTGCCTTGACTTTGTGCTGCTAGTTAGGTTAGTATGGGGATGGGGCAATTACTTTATAAGGCGCCTCTGGCTCGCCTACATCAATTGTTGACTCACAGATTGCCCACAAATTGAGCAGCAGATTAACACGATTCCAAATTGAAGGCTGCCCCGAGTAAAACAAAACTCAACGCCAATTGAGGCCATCAAATCAGCCAAAACAAAAACTGTGCGAATTTTTTGAGAATTCAAATACAATATATGTATTTATCTATATTTATATATATACAAATATATACATATATATATATATTAGTATTTTGTGTTTCTTTGTTAACTCTCAAATTATGACTTCAAGTTGAATTTCAGTCTGTCATTGAGATAATTATGATTTCACTTGAAAAATACGCACACAATTTTCAACAACTTGAGATGATTATCTCAAAACTGAACTTAAGCTACAAAACCTACGATTCCAACTGCAGCACTTCTTTGTATTTGTCATTTGTCACTCTGATGGAATCTATTCGTTCGCTTCGTTGACTTTTGGGATCCACCCACGGAGCAAAGCGATTTCAATAACTACAACTCGAGCTAATTAGATTGAAGTTGAGAGGGACACTCACCTGGACGGCGCAGTTGAGGAAGCAGTTATTCTGCCCTGGTCCATTCAGCAGCCCCTTCGACGAGGGCTCAAGCGTGGGCGAGGTGAGATTATTTGGTGCACGCAGCAGTTCCAGCAGACGACTTCGCTCCGCCCCATTCTGCACGGCGCCCGCAGCAAAGGGATAGTGTAGCGAGACCGGAGCAACAGCGCCACCACCACCACCACTACCACCACTGGACGATGGCCGATGGTACAGTGTCCCTGTGGGCGTCATAGGCGTGCCATGGGTGGCCATTGTGCGGCTGCGAAAGCTTCTACTGTCGACTACGCCTATGGCGGGCATTCAAAACCTTCCGCAGTCTCTCGCCAATGTCAGTGATGGGCTTAATATGTAGCTGGAGCTGTAGCTGTAGCTGTTGGCATGGCTGCAAACATAGAAGAATGACAGAGAGAGAAAAATTAAAATAAGTATAGATATAAATCACAAGTTAATGCTGTCCGCACCCGCATCGCTCGAATGCGAAACAAATACCTAAAAATAATACAAGAAAGAACAGGTTACTTAGGCACGCCGCACATTGCATACCCTTGCAGACTGGTGCGATTCTTACTATCGGAACTTTATGATTCGATTCGATTTGTTGGCAACATGTTAGAGGCGTAAAAAAAAAGGTTTTTATAGAAGAGATAAATAAAAATATACGATAAAGTTCTGCGATTCAGCTGGTGTTTGGACTGACTTAATAAACCGAAGCGGAGGCGTCTCCTTCAATGCGTTACAAACTTTTCTGCAAGAATATAAAAACGAACGCTTTTTCCTATGGAAACTATATAGACGAAATTTTGTCAGAGCTCAGCAAAATGAAAATACCCGCTGGCCGACAAGGGTATAGAAAGCAACTTTAGTCTCGTGACGGCTGCGGTGTCTGTGGTAATTAGCCGCGACTTGAGCAACGGCGGCAATGAGAATTCTCGCAGCCAAGTTAAGCGCACAACATACAAATTGATGGGCACAAACAATGCGGCTCGTTCCAACTTCATCTTCGGCCTTAGCATGAAACCGGACCGCAGCGCCGGTCCAAGCGGGTTCTGCCAGTGAAAGTTTCCGCATCTCAGAATGCTGAGCGCGTCCACAAAATATGTGAATATGTGGGCCAGAAAAAGAGCAGCCAAAGAGTCAAGAGACGAGCGGAAGCATTGCCCACTTCTGATTATGCAATGCATTCACATTCGCATTCGCATCGTCGAAGGCAATTTTAATCGAAAGACTTAGGCAACGAACTTGATTTCAAAACGCCCAATTAATGGTAGAAGTATGTATGTATGTGTATGTATATGTATGTACTAGCTTAAGCGCGTATTGTTTGTGATATTTGTATAGGTCGCATCACACGCTTGTAATCCAAATCTATGCCAACGTATGTATGTAAATATTTTCCACAATTTTAAAGCTACATTACTGAAGACATACTTCGAAGGTCGCGCCTCGTTCTAGCCATGTTCGTCTGTATGAACTTGACTGTCTTAAAGAATGTCAGAGATGGAGACTTACGATTTTGAATATTAGTTTATTTTATTTGATTTTCATCTTCTCTGTTGTCTAGAGCAAGTTGTGCAAGTGCTAAAAAGTGGAATTTAATGGCTATGATAATTGTTAAATGGCTGCAACAGTGCTAATTGCCACATGCTGCCATGCTGCCATGCTACCATATTGCCAGGCTACGTAGGGGCACAAAGTGGGACCTGTGACTGTCCTAAACTCTCAACATACCTGATGAAGATATTAACAAATGTGGACGCACCTGCAGCTGTTGTGTTGCATATTAATCAAATGTTTGTCAGTTGACTGCAACGCAATGCTTACGAAATATGATGCGGCACTCGACTCGATGAGTTGCAAGTAAGTGTAGTAGGTTAGGGGGAACTGGAAGCTGAAGCTGGTCAGGCATTTCAATTGCTGCTGACTGCGGTCAATTGTTGCCGGCGTGAAATGCAACAATTTGCGGCAGCCAATTTGAGCAGCATGCATCAAGCAACCAGCCGTCGATCGATCGTTCCAACCATCCAGCGAGCAATCAACATTCAACGTTGTGCTGCGTTCGGCTGTCAATTCGAATTGACTCTAGCATCAGCTGAAGCATGCTCCAAAAATATATATACACAAACATATGCCTAGGATTATGTAGGAATGCGATATTTAAACGGCTTCATTTCGACTATTCTGCAGCCTGATTAAAATTCTTCATAAATTACACAAAAATCGGCTACAGACATCAACGCAACAAATTTACACACACAGGCCAACCTCCGCTTTAGTCGGCCTCTCTTTTATATTTGTTATGGATCTGGGACTTAGTCTGGGCGCTGGCATTCCCAACTCCAACTCCAAGTTGAAGTCCAGCCTCATCACACGCAATGCAAATAGCGGTTGGACAAACTTTTTGTGGTTGTTTTTTTGTTGATCAGTCGCTTTCTTTTCACAAGCGACTCATTTTCCATTTTATAATTATCATGTACGAAAATCAATCACATGCAAAAGAAAATGTGACTGCTATTAATTGATGTAATTATCTATGCCAATGAAAAGCAAAGCTTGTAAGAAGAAGAGGCTAAAACAAGCCAACGAAAATATCGTATAGCTTATGAATAATTATTTTTAAACGTGCCCATTTCCAAGAATTTAGGTTAGAATTTTAGTAGATTGGGAAAATTAACTAAGAGCTACGAAAACAAGCTTTCAAATACTATTGACTGCGATGAGCAGTCTGAACCTCTTCGGCTCTCTTGCTCTGGAGAGAGTGCTTAAGATGAAGCAGACGCTGATGTTGAAGCTATAGACAATGCTGCCGTCGAGGCCACACAAGCGCATAGTTAAGGCAGCGCAATTGTTATTGTTATTGTTATTATTGTTGCTTATGTTGGTCATCAATTGGCCAGAAGTCACGCAACGAATTGGCGACAATTATGTTAGACTAATGAGCATTCTGCAGTGAGTGATGAGCGGCTAAAAACTGAAACCGAGCCAAAAACACACAAAAAGAACAGCTTTACGTGGCCACGCCGAAGATTGCATACCGAGGCAGACCCGACTACACACCAGCACTTATCTAAGTGCCCATTATAAATAAAAATGATGCAGTCTTTAGAGCTTGACTAGAAGATACCCTACACCCAAGACCCAATGTAGTTTTGTAAATCTGAATATATAATTTTCTACCGTAAAATTGTTACTAATGATAGTTTGTCAAGGTATACACAAATAGATATATCTGTAGATTAGTAGGTATGTTGTTATTCGAAGTTGATTTTACAGAAACGCAACAAGTTATAGATAAACCTGATCGGCAACACATATTCTAAATTTTGAGTCTCTACATTACACTTGATGACAATATTAAAACACCCACAGAAAGGGTAACAAAAAAGAACGACAACGCCACAAGGCCCACTGATTGTTGACCAAATTGTTAGCCAGCCATTAAATGGTTGTTGTTATTGTTGTTGTCTCCACTTTGCCTAAACAATGCAATGCTGGCGCCAGCATATCCATTATGTATATATTATATATGTGAACATATATTTGTGTGTGTGTGTGTGTGTGTGTGTGGAGACAAAATAAAAAACGTGACATAATGCCAAGGAAAAGCTGAAGCAAAGCAATGCAAAAGGTTTAATTCGTAGAGACAAAGATAATGTAGCGAAAAGTACTCGAGTAGAATTCAAATGAATACAATGAGTGCACTCACAACAGGTGCAATGAACACTCAACTCTTCAGTTGAGTTGGGAACAATAACAGAACCCCCACACACGATAGATATGAAGAAATGGTTTTTCATTGGATTTTCGAATGATTTATCGCTTGACTGCTTCTCGATATGCTTTCTTGGGGGAAGGGGGGAGGACAGAAGCGATCGATCATTATGTATTTGGTTTATATGTATACATGTATCTATGTATAAGTAAACAGGCACATAAGCGTGCCTTCTTGTGTAAATGTAATGGAATGAGTTGCACATTAATGTTCTGTGGATGCTACACGCATCTGAAAAGATTGTGACTGGCAAATACAATAGCTCAATCAGTCCCAGTTCCCCTCCTTCCTCCCCCCCCCACACCACACACCCCACCAATCCTCACCCTCTAACAACAGGTTGTTGTGGTTGTTCGTGATGGTGCCTCATGAATTGCATTGCTCTGCGTTGAAACTATGCCAAGAATGTTGAGCACCTGTTGGCATATTTTCCAGGTACGAGAGTCGAGATCTGAGCGCCAGCAACTGTTGCAACGGCAATAAACGAGTTGCCAACAACAACAACAACAACAACAGCAGCAGCAGCAGCAGTAACGTTGGCGACCCTGAAATCAGTGCAGTTCTCTCGGCTCAGTAGTTAGTATTCTCTAGTCTCTGGTAGTGTATTTGCTGGGTACGCTTTAATGCTTTTGGTTTTTTTAACGACGCCGCTTTGCAATGGAATATTGGAACGTGTGTTTGGCTTGGTCGCAAATCAACTGGCCATAAAGTTTGGGCCAACTGCTTCAATTTGCAGCGGCTGCAGCAGCGGCAGCAGCAGCACCAGTTGACCAGCTGTTGTTCTGTTGTGCATCCAATTGAATTGAATGGGCAACGTGTTTATGCCCACGTGTTCTTGCCTGGGCCTCAATTCACTTCCTAATTTGACAATTTAACGGACTTTGCAGGGGCGTTCTTCTTGTTGTTGTTGTTGTTGTTGCTGTTTTTGTTGTTGCCCACGCAGCAGCAACAGCAGCGACTTTGGGGTCGCCCACGCTGCGCCTCCCCTTGCGCCTACTGCCCGTGGTCATAGTTGGATAAGTAAAAGTGCTCTAATTGAGAGTGCAGCACTGACAGATACCCTGCAGCCAATCCGAACACATTTATTGAGATCTAAAATGTTGGATACGTGCTCTCGATCTGCCACTAATCCTCTAATGCGCAATACATTTTGATCAACAGATGACACCTATTGTTCCAATGAGATGAAGTTGACATGCGTGTGGCACACAAGAGCTTAAATTCCAAAAAGTAAAATCAGATACAGACGGACGGACACAATCAATAATATATAGCTTATGGATCAGACATGCTTTCTACTGCCTGTCACAAATATTTGCACAACATCATGATACCCTTTTTAAGGCATTTGTCATGGGTAGCGGGTATATCAAAGACGGAGCATTGTTGTTGCGCATTCAAGAAGAAGGTGCAGAAATCAATTGGCCACTCACTAAGTGAACACCAACAACAACAAAAACAGCAGCAACAGCAGTCTAAATAACAGTGTCCACACTGTCCATTTGTGGATCTGTTTCAGTGCACAAGTCCAGGCTTCAAGTCCAGAGCTTCAGGCCTGTCTGATTGATTAGTTGCGCATGCGTCGCGGCGACGATGACAGCAGCTGTGTCGCTTAATTGCACATACAAATACAGAAGAAGAAAAATACGAAAAAGAAGAAGCAGATGAAGAGTAGCGAAGCAGTCGAGCAACAGTAGTCGACCACATAGATACCCCCTAAATTAATTGTACCTTTAGCAGTAAGAGAAGAAATGCATTTAACGAATGAGTTGGAATAATGAATTTGTTCAAATAGGCTTGAATAACATCAAAAGTTTCCTAAAAGAAAAGAACTGCTAAAAGTGCAGCTACTTGTTCTAGTTCTGGTATATTATATTGATATATTGTATACCCTTTGGATGTTTGCCCTTGAAGAGCATCCACCAAACGACAATGACAATCAAGAAAAAAATGGGCGTCTTTGTTTGTGAAATTAAACGCGAAAGCGCAAAAATTACAACAAAAACAATGGGTGAGGGGGAGAGAGGAGGGGGTTGGGGGAGCTAGGGAGGCCACCGCGATCGCGAAATCGAGAACTTGCAGACAATGGCTGATTGTGACTGACTGACAGACTGACTGACAGACTGAGGCAAAGTCAAACAGCATAATTTATAGTTTTGCTTGATGCCCAAGCCAAAAGCCTCATCGCTTCTTTTGGCCACAAGAATGCCGCTCAACACAAGTCAGGGCCAAGGCTGTTTGGGGGGAGAGGAAAAAGACCGAGTCCAGTTGCCGACCAGGAAAACTCAGCGCCAATCTAATGGAAAATGCAAAATTGCAAGCTTCGTGTGCGGCTGACGGCAGACGGCTGACGGAAACTGACCGCAGCTGTCATAACTGTTCCGCCACACCCCCCTATCCTATCCTTCAAACACACATACACACACACCCTCTTGCTGAAATGCAAAAGGTATGGAAATTGCTAATGCGAAGCCACAGCTGTGAAATGTTGGCTGCGCTTCATTAGACAAGCCTCATCCACACAGCATCGCATCGCGGGCCCATTAGTAACACCTTAAACCACATAATTATGGTAAAAACTATAAATCAGTTAGTTTAGTCAAAAAAAACACACACTAAATATACCAAAGATGCTATAAGCAACAGCTAAAACTGATTGATACAACGCCAGATATGAATCTATATTCGAGAATCTCGTTTCGTGGGCGTTTATGTTAATTTTTACGCACTTTTGTTTTTGTTTTTTGTTTTTTTTTTGTTTTTGGCAGCAGGCAACTAAACAACAAGCGCTGCCAGCTAACATCCACACACACACACAGACACATTTAAGCCCAGTTAAAAATTCTGTATTTTTGTCAGCGGCTTTTAGCCACGTGCTGTTGCCTTTTCAGCGCTTTTCGACTTTTATGGAAATTAACATTTTTGAATGGATTTCTTTTTTTTCTCTTTAATTAATTTTTGTTGGCTTTTTTTTCAACTTCTTAGCATTAATTGTTGGCACTGCGCTGCATATCTGTAGACATGTTAATGTATGTATATGCATATACATACATGGTTCATATACATAGCGGGCCTCATCAATGTAATTTGGTGGCATGAGTCGGCAGCGATTTCAACTTTATGCTGAGAATGCAACAACAAAGAGATCCGAAAAGCTGCAGCAGGTGGAAAGCCGAAAGAGATCAAGTGGAAACGGCAAGAGGGAAAAGGAGAAACGAGTTCCATACGAAGCATAGACGCCATCTACCATTTGGTAGCTCTGCCTAATTGTGTAAAATCGAAAACTTAAAAAAAATTAAACAAGTTGCTGCAACGACGAGCAACTGAGATGAAAGCAATTGAGAATTTTCGATTTTGCCCTTTAATAACATGCCAATGAAATATGAATAACATACAAAAAAAAAAAACCTAACAAAACACTCTAGAATAGATTCCCCATACCATGTTTGGACTGGATTGTTGTTGTTGTTGTTGTTGCTGCTGTTCTTATCGCTCTGCTTGCTACAATTTCAATTAGTCAGCTGCAGGAAAATTCCAATATTTTGACTTGTGAGAAATTGTATACGCTCTCAAGTCGCATTTCAAAGCCACTTGATTGCATTGTCTGCGCTCAAGTGCTCGCCGGAATGCAATTGAAGAGAGAGCGGCACACAGAGCAAGATAAAGAGAGAGAGAGAGAGAAAGAGAGGGAGAATGAGAGAGAAACATAAGCGAGCAAGGACTGCGCTTACTCAAGCATGTATCTCAATCAATCAATCTTCAATCTAAAATCGATTAACAGCCCAAAGCGAAAAGGCAACAATCGAAAAAAAAGAAAATATTTTAAAATGCGTTCAAAAAAATCAACTAGGCACGTCGAAGATGACATACTCCAGCAGAATGAATTACACCTGTTTACCTTGATGGGGTCGGAGACGTCTCCTTCCATGCGTTGACAACACTTGATGACAAAATTATAAATTCCACTGAAAAACTGCTGGCTGCTCCTGTAGCCAGACCAGATCCACTTGGATCAATTGCTGGGGGCCAATTTGTTGTTTTTTTTTTTTTTTTTTTAGTTTTTTTAGTTGAAATGTTATTGAAAAAAAAAAAAACAAAAACAAGGAGAAGAAGAAGAATGTGAAGCACGCAATGTCGAAGATCAGCGACGAACATGTAATTACACCAAAGGCCACAAAGCTGATGATTATCATCATCGTGATAATAGAATTCTTCATCATCTCCTTGAGTCTGCTACATCAATTCAGTTTCAGTTCATTCATGCGCTATTTTTTTTGGGAACTTTGACGCCCACCAAAGATAGCCGCAGCCGTGGCAAGATGACAAATGGTTGATGGAACCCCCAAACATCATCAACACATAAAGAGACAGACAGAGCGAGACATATAGATAGAGAGAGGGAGAGAGAGAGAGAGAGAGAGTGGGAGGGATGGCTCAAAGATGAACGCTAAACGAGCCGCAGTTTGAATGACAGCCTACCAGCAATCTCTATTATTATAATAATGTATCTCGCACCCGAACCGAGAATTATAACGCTAGACGACAAGCATTCCTATGAGAATATATATATATATATAGTATGCAAAATCCCATAGAGGGAGAGAGAGAGAGAGAGATGGATCTTTGGGTCCCCATTCGACCTCATCTTGAACGCAACTCGAGACGGGTGATCAAATTTTCAAACTGCCGAGCAGCATCAATATAATTGCTGTACTGAATACGGGCCGAGTTTGCATGTTGTTGCTTTTAGCCAGACGCAAGGCAGCTACATAAGCATAATATGCCCAGATACATATTTGTATGCATGTGTGTGTAGTGTGTATAGTGTGTGTGTGTGCGTAGTCGTGCCTGCCCACATGCTATATGGCAGCAAAGCATATTTAAAGATCTGTTTATTGTTTACACTGGCCGACGCTGGAAACCGTCCATTTTGATGCCAAAAACATTAAAGACTCTAAACGCCGTGCTGGCCACACACACACACACACACACACACAGACCGAAGCTTAGATACTCTTTACGTACTGCAACTGAGTCAAGGAAGTTTTGATAATCCTTTTAATTGGTTTGTTTGCATTTTTATTAATATTACGTTTGAAAACGTTTCAAAAATTGTATATTAAATTGTGCAGATTTTTGCCAGAATATATAGTCTCTGTATATTTATAAGCTTTATCAGGATAATGTCCGTCTGTCTGGCTGTCTGTCTATCTGAAATACTTCACTTATCCATAACAGTTCGCGTTTCGCAAATATTTAACAGCTGGGCTTAGGGTATCTGCTAGTCGAGTTCTCTTGACCAGAGCAGAGCTCCCTTACTTGATTTTATTAGCATTATTATTATTTTTTTGTTGGTAAGTGTATTAAAGATTGTTGCTGTTTGCTGGCCACGCAAGCAGCACGTGTCTTGCGATCTATTAGATATCTTGCTTGCTTGCATGTACAACAAAAGCAACAACAACAACAAGAACATCAGCGTTTTTTTCACATTACCGTTGAATTTTGTTACAATTTTATTTGAAAATTTCTTTGGAAACATGGCCGAACAAGCAAACGGGGTCTGGATGTGAAATAATCGTATTGATGGTAGGGATAGGATGGGGGGGTGTTGAAATGGTATGTGCATAGAGAAATTGTTGCTGTTGCTGTGGCTGCAACTTCAATTGTTGGTGTTGCTGCTGCTGCTATTTATGCACTTGATGGGCCGCCTCTTCCACCTCTTACCCCTGCGTTTTTTATCCCAATTTGCAGACCATTTACGCTTCGGAATGCCACGGATTGAACAGCCTGGATTTTCAATATATTGTATGTATAGATACGCGTATGTAGCCTATATTGAAGTACAATGATCGGAGCGAACTTTTGGGAACTAGAATTGTTTGCTAAGAAAATTTTTCATTTTACTGGCACACTTTTTATTTAGTTTTTTCAATTTTGGATTTATAATATGAATATATTTATACGTATACTACAATCGGGTCTCTTCTCTCCCCGTCTCTCTCTCTCTTTATTGGTCATTTATAATAGGTCAACGTCTTTGAATGAGTCTCACGCAATTTATGTTCTACAATTGCTGAATTAACATACACGAACTCCTCCGCTCTGCTACTCGCTTTAAGATTGCTCCAATTTAGCAATAACAACAGCAACAAGCACAACAATGTCGGCACTTAAATACACAACAGTTAGTTAATAGACCAACTGATGATAACAACAACAAAAGCGACAGCAATTGAAGTTCGTTTTTAAACTTCTACGCAACATGATCATACTCTGTTCCCAATAGCTAAAAGAGTATATTGCTGTCTTTACGCACTCTTCTCTTGGTTGATGCTGATCAAGAATACATATTCATTATAGGGTCAACGAGGCTGCTTTTTACATACTTTTGCTGAAGTTGGGATTTTCTTAAGTTCCTTTCAAAACATTACTTTGTATCTTAACTTATTCTTATGTACTTATGACCCGCTTACAATTAACGAGTCGAATAAAATGCTAAAATGCTAGATTTATTTATCAAATTTGGTTAACTTTATCTGTGAAGTCAATTGATTTTTGTCACTATTGAATCATGGATAGGCTCGTGATTAAAATCACTCTCAAATTAACTGGAGCTTAGGCTAGACTTGCAAATGATTTGATAGTATGTGTGTGAAAGTTGCCATTTGTTGCACGCATATTTTTTAAAATTATGATGCATATCTGTATCCAGCTCACACTAACCAGCAGGCGGGTTGTTTTTTTGCTTCAAGTTTTTGGCCAAGAGAGTAATTAACAATCTGCAGCGCGCCAGCATTTAACGGCAGTTTCACACTCGCCAGCAAAACCTCATCGATTAGCAAGAGTGTGTTAGTATGGAGAGGGAGGTGTGGGGATGCGTAGCTGCCCCTGTGGCAGGTGAAAATCGATGCAACAGCAACAACTGCAGCAACGGCAGGCAGCAGTTGCCTGCGTATACATTTTACGCAATTGGGGACAACAAATTACACGCAATGCAATTTACGACAACAGTTTGGGACGTTTGGGGCCTGGCTCAAAGGGGCGTGGCTGGCTGACTGCGTATTGAGGTTATGAGACGCTGTCTGGCCAGTTGCACAGACAGCTTGTTATTCAGTTGCGAGCCGTCTCTCGATTCTCGTCTCGATTATGCAAATGCCGCGAATTTCACTTGAACGCAACGAAACGCATCTAATCGAAAAGTGGAAGCCATACAGGGTATGTATGTAAGTAAGTACGTGTTTAAGTATGTTTGTATATAGTTTAATCAAGTCCCCACGACACATTCCATCAAAGTGAAAAAAAAGCTAAAGCAGACCAACAGAAGCAGCAGCAACAGCAACAACAACAACAACAACAACAACTACAGCAATGTGAATTTTCATGTTAATGAAATTTTTGGACTTCACTCAGTCTACACTCAGAAAAAAACATCGACCTGCTATTCGTAACTCACTTTATTATTAAGAAAGAATATTTCTTAAAGCCAGCATTTTTCTTTACTTAATTTTAGGGTATATTTTTCTGTATGATATGATATGACAAAGATACAAAAAAAACCAAAAAAATAAGTGTTTCTTTTTTCCCTTCAATTCTTTGTGGTTCTTATCACTAGTTGAAAAAAATTAGTAACTGGATGCAATGTAACCATTTGAGGAATACAACTCCGGTTAGGAAGGAGTGTTTTGCGTAGACTCTCGTCTATGAGCTTTAGATACTCCATGGAAATATATTATGGCTTTTTGTTAGCAAGAGTATTTAAACTTCGGCTGGCCAAAGAAAATAATTTTCTTGTAATTTTTTTTTGGTTCTTATACGCAATGCAGCATATCATACATGGCCAAAACAACAGTAGCAACAAGAACAACAACATTAAGAAGCATAACACCAACATTGGCACGTAAAATTTTTCTGTTTTTGTTTTTGGCTTTTTGGCAGCCATCAATTGCGACTGTTGCTGTTGCCATCTTTAAGAGTTGATGACCCCGAAAACCCAAAGAAGACGTCGATGAAGCCGCAGCAACATCGACAACAACAACATGACATATATCATTACAACAACATTTCGCCCAAAAAAATCACAACAGGGAAAACAGAAAACATAAACAAACAAAAATACTCGAAATGGCCGCAAAATCATTACGAAAACGGCAAATGGCCATGGAACATGGAATTTGGCATACTTCATGTTGTCAGTCTATATGTCTGTTAACCGTAGTCCTCGTTAAGAACTTGATAGATGGATAACTGTAATTGGATATTGAGTACATTCTCTTATTTCTTATATGCAGATATTAATTAAGTTTAAGAAAATTTGTACAGAAATCTACAAAATTAAATGATGACTTTGTCAGTCATTGAGTCAATCCTTATAATATTTCCCGGATAATGGTTAAGCCAGGAAAACAAACTGGAACCGGAAGCGTTAATCGATATTAACCGATATAATACAACAAGATGTTTAAATAATTTTTTGATAATCCAACTTTGAACAAACTTTTCTTTCATTTCTTTCAATTAAACTTTTATGTTGTATAAATGGGTAAGATTATTAAGGCACTTAACTTTAACAAATCTGTGAAAATAAAATGATTTGATGGCTAATCAAAGCGCAGGTTATTACTGCCAAATTGGGCCAAATAGAGAAGGGAAGAGAAGAAGACCCATTGGACTCACCGTTGCAGTTGAGGAATGAATGATGTTGTTGCTGATGATGTTGATGATGGATTTAATGCAGTTGCGGTTGCATTGTGTGAGGGCCAAATAGGAGATTGGCCTGGCCGGAAACTCTGGTTGGCCACAGGACAGCAGATTAAGAGCGGTTTACAAGTTGTTGTTCCCCTCCCCCTCACACACACGCACTGGGAGAGAGAGAGAGAGAGAGAGAGCAAGACTCAAAAATAAAGCAAGACTTTTTCTTAGCTTTGACTTTGACTTCAGCTTTGGCTTTGGCCTCGCTGCCGAACGAACGTGGCCAAAAACAACGTTAAGAGGCAATGTTAAGGTGAATACTTTTCACACGCTTTCACTTGAACATCAACAAAAAATATATAAACAAATTTTGTTGCTTGTCGTTTGTTTTTCTCTTTTGCTCTCTTTTCAATTTGATTACGCGTTTGGCGCTTTTAAATGTTTAAATGCATTGCAAAATGTATAATATGTGCCATATCCAAGAAATAGCGCTTGATAGTTGTTCAACTCTCAACTCAAACAAAAACAAACAAAAAGCGGTGCACTTAGAAAAAAACAGAAAAACGCGATAAAAAACAAACAGCGCGAGAATCATAATAAACTAAACAAAAAGTCAAGACAAGCGCCGGTCGCTCAACGCGCACAACCTCCACTCGTTTCAAATGCAATACAACAACTGCTGTTCATGGTTTCAATAGGTGGCAAGCGCCGAAGCTCTGAGAGGGACACATGTTGCTTGCTCTCTGTGTGCGATAATAAGTAATGAATAATCGCTGTCTATCGATATTTATTTACTTTGCTCAGGTAGTTGGCGCCAAATGAGCAAACATATAATTGCCTGCTATTAAGTCATAGAAAATGAAGACACAACGCTCAACTTTCGACATTATTGTAAATTAATTGTTTTTAACTATATAACGATGTAAAAGGAGTTAATGCTAATCACAGGGGCAAAAGCAGAGTAGCGCTCAAAACGAGATGTCGCACTCGATTGTTCTTGTTCATGACAGCGTTGATTTCTGAATTGCTAGTTGTGTTAACTTTCGATAGAGAGCGCTATTTTCAGTAATGCGTTACTTGTGCGCAGAGCCGAAAATGAGGCGCTTTGTTGTGGCGTTAAGACTTGGAACTAAAGCCAAATGTGATCATAGCGATTAATCGTATACGATAAAGAGTCACACAATCACGTAAATACAAAATATGAATTTATTTTTAACACAATTTTCCAGAATAATGTTGCACAAATCAGGGATTGGACAGCCATTGGGGCCACTCCTGAATCTCATTGTAAAGCGTCAACCCAGGACTTTGAGTGGCCAGTACCTGTGAGGCACCAATCAGTTCGTAATCGTCGCTCAGCTCGCCCAGCCTCACGCCACATTCCAATAGCTGTTTGCACGCTTTCAGCGCCGACGTCGATGGGAGCTTATCTATAAAATATATATTAGTTTCGAGAAATCTTGAATAAACAATTGCAGCTCTAATCTCGAATCAAAAATACCTTTTTGCACATGCAAATATGGATGAAGCAGTACAGAGACACAAACTTGATTCAAGAAAGAAGATTTCTTCCAAGAACCGAACTAGGCTAAGTATCGTGTTGTTATAATTAGCAGCACGTACCTACAAAGTTGCCAATGAAGGCAATGCCCGTGCCGTTGGCATTGTAGCCATAGGTGTGGGCGCCAATGACGCCCCATCCTTTACCCTCATACACGAGCCCATCGTCACCAATGAGAAAGCTAAGCGGAAGAGAGAGAAAGGGTGTGTTTGAGGTGATTACTGGACATACTGGTTATGGACATGGACATGATGCACTTACTTGTAGCCAATGTCATTGTAGTTCAGTTCGGTCTGATGATAGTTCTGCATGCCCTGCAGTATCTCGGCGCACTGGGAAAATGTGTTGCACTCGTCGGTCACCGTGTGATGGATGATCGCGTAGCGTACCGGTCGCACCTGATAGTCGATGCCGCGCGACGGTTTGCCTCCCCATTGACGCTTCAGCTTGATCTGTGGACAATCGCCGGCCTTTTTGCGACCCTTGCTACCGGCGGCAGCAGCAGTTCCGGCAACAGCCAGCAAGCCGAAAATGAGCAGTGAGAGCAATTGGGACATGATTTGTTCTGTCTTGGATCAGATCAGGCTGAGTACTGACCGTAAGACTTCTTATCATGTTCAGCTACATGCACATTTATACTAGCCTGCCCCGCTCTCTCTATCTCTCTCTCCCTTCTCTTTCTCGCAAGTGACGCACTTGTTTCGAGCAGAAAAACAAGTTTTAATCTTGAATACGTTTTTTTTCTTTTTGCGTTTTTTATTTTATTTTTATTTTTTGTTTACTTATTTGCCTTTGTGCGGGATTCCCAATGTTTCGCTAATTGAGCACAAAGAAGCATTAGTTTGTGAATCACATCCAATCCAAAATCTCATTCTCTCTCTTTCTCTCTCTCTCTCTTTCTCTACATCCATCTCTTCATTCATTCATTAATGTTACTAGTATCAACTAAAAACTATAATTCTCAGT
Organism: Drosophila paracracens; assembly: GCA_035044025.1. Classification (NCBI taxonomy): domain Eukaryota; kingdom Metazoa; phylum Arthropoda; class Insecta; order Diptera; family Drosophilidae; genus Drosophila; species Drosophila paracracens. The sequence goes on along the minus strand of JAWNMN010000400.1, from coordinate 4,433,328 downwards.
TATTCATTTAAATTCTATATCAAATGATCACTGAATTACGAATCATTTTTAGACATCAAATTCAAGATCCGGAAATTGAGTCAAAATTACCGAAAAAAAAATACAAAAAATGCATCATTATTAACGTAAATAAATAATTTGTATAATAATAATGTAATTCCCCCGTTAAGTGTCGAAAGTAGATTGTAAGAATAGATACAAGTGAATTTGAGGGTTCTTTTCGTATTATGTTGTATAAGGCATCTGAAAACGAAGCAGTATCCAAGGAATTGGCAACTTTTGGGAATTAGTTTCCAGCAATTTACCATCCAAATTTGTTGGTTCTATCCTTACAATGGTGTGGTAGAGAGATATTTGGTTTTATTGTTGGACAATTCGATGTTATCGATTTCAATCCCAATCTTAACACTCTGTGCAACAAATATATATTTCATATTTGATTTCCAATTTTGGTATCAGAGTATAAGCACACAGGATGGGAATTTTTAGTGTAGAATTTTTACAGGAATTTTGATTGAAAATAGGGTTTTCAAATTTAAATGCAGTATTCATTCAGAGGGAAAAACTATACCCAAAAAGCTATTGCCCATGAAAGTCGGCACTGTTTTCACCAGCTATTTTGAAGAGCAGAGTTTTTATTAGACATTCAGATTTGTTTTGAGCTATTTCTGCGTGGCAAGAAGTCATCTTGCGACCGTTGCTATGGCAGCTTTGCAGCTAGCAAAAAAAAAAAGAAGCGAAATCGGAAAGTGATGCTGGTCGAGAATATATATACTTTATGTCCCACTTACACACTTTACATCAAAGTAAAGAGGCCTTCTCGAAGGGTATAAAATGTTAATGGCAATAATTGCTTTGTGCTCCATGATCTCTCATAGAAAGAAAAAAAGAGAGAGAGAGAGAGAGAGAGAGAGAGAGAGAGAGAGAGCAGCCTAAGCTCTTTCCTCTTCATTCATATATATTTATAGCTCTCCTTCTCCATCTATACATCTCTCGCTCTCGCTCTCTCTCTCTCGCAGTTGGCAACTGTCTGTCTCAATCCAATCCTGCGCAACACCTGTGCGAGAGTCAGCTCGACAGGCTGTCTGCTCCGAGAACAACAGGGTGTCCGATTAGACGCTTCAATGGCCGCGCCGTCACGTCGACATGTCGCCAAATTGCCAATGGGCTATGGGTCTATATGGTATAGCTATATAGCTGGCGGCAGACGGACGAGGCCGGCCTGGGCTGGGTCGAGTCGAGCACATGTTCGATTATGGCCAAAATGCGACCGAGCAGAACACAGAGAGTGCGCTAGTTGAGTTGGTTCCTGGGTTAGATTTGGGGTGCGGGTGGCGGATGGCGGCTAGTCACCGATAGTTGTTGTTGTTGTGCTTGAGTGAGTAATGCACAAGAGGGGTACCAACTGACAGATAGAGAGAGAGAGAGACAGAGAGAGAGAGAGAGAGGGAGAGAGGGAGAGAAAGAGAGCGAGCTCTTAGGAGCAGGCGCAGGCTGTCTGCCGACGCTGGCAGAGACTAGGGCAGACCAGTGGAGTAGCAGTAACGCTCCTTGCTGCCACATTCGACAATCGTTATCCGCCGCAGTCCGTGGACAGTCGCAGCGCGAGACGGAATCCTGCGCGGTGTGTTTCTTGGCTTCAACAAACTCCGTCCGCTTTTGCCACCGCTCTCCCTGCCCGACACACACTTTGCCGCTCCACTTGCTTTTTGTTTGTTCAGTGCGCCACGTGAGTGACAGCAAAAAAAAAATAAAATAATAATAATTGAATCGACGTGAAAATCGGTGAAACGTCAACAAAGCAAAAAAATAAAACCCAATGTCAAAAGTGGACTGAAATTAAAAAAAAATTGACAAGAAGCTAAATTCGTGAAATCCTCGTGAAAATTGCAATTGAAAAAGCAATCGAAGTAATATCGAATTATTGCAATTATGATTGTCAATATGCCCGTGAATGGGGCGACAAACAACGGCGCAGCCAGTGCGCATCCGCATCCTCATCCTCATCCTCATTCAAGTGCCAGTGTACCCAGCAACAACAACAACAACTCAAACAGCAACAACAACAGCAACACACAGCAGACGCAATGTGAATTCAATTTCCTGAAGCGCAAATATGAATCGCAAGTGGACCAGCAGCAGCTGCCCCTGGAGCAGGAGCAGCAGGAGCAGCAAGAATATGAGCAGCTCGCCTCGAATCCCTGGAAGAAACGTCATCTCGACTACGATGTAAGCGGCGCTGGTGACATGTGCTTCCAGTTGCACTTGGAAACGAACAACAGCACTGGGACTGTCACTGGAACTGTAACTGGGACATCAGCTGCGTCCGCTGCATCTGGTGCAGGCGCTTCCAACTCCTCCTTTATCAATGATCTGTTTGCGTACGACAGCAGCCTGATGGTGCCGGCTGCCTCCTACTGTGCCCCGCCCAGTGCTCCCATGGAGGCGGGCGATGCCGGCGGCTGGCAGACGGGAGAGTTGCTCGAACTGGATCATCGCTATAATTCCGGACTGCAGACGGAGATCTCTCAGCTGAATGCAACGCTTCCGCCACCGTCGCTTCCACTCTCACAGCAACAACAACAACAGCAGCAGCATCAGGATCTGTCCAGCAACAGCTTCCTGGTGCCCATTCCTCAGAAGCAACAGCAGCCGGTGAATCTGCCTCTGTCTCTGCCTCAGGCTCAGGCACAGGTTCGGCAAGTGGCTTGCGGCAGACGCAGTTCGCCGGCAGCCAGTGAATCGGAACCGGACTTCGAGGACAAGAATCTATCATGGCTGCTAAACTTCAAGTTCGATGAGTTTCCACATCTGTCGCCAGATGTTGGCGGCGCCGGTGTTGGTCATCGGCTGGGCAATGGCCCCAGTGTTGGATTAGAGGCGGCCACGCCCACAGCGGCAGCGAATATGGCCAGCGCATCGCCATGCAGCTCCGCCTCGCCCGCATCCGCATCCAATTCGAATCACTCGCTCAACTCTAGCCAGAGCTGCCACACAACATTGCTGCTGGAGCAACGTGGCTCGCCCAAAAGCTGCTCCAGTGCATCCACAACAGGCGGAGCAATCACATTAGCGACGGGAACGATAACGGGTACGGGATCAGGCACCGGAACAGGTACAACATTAAACACACACACGACCAAGACTGGCCGCAAATTCGAGGAGCTGGTGATGGAGGTCACCTCGGAGATGGATGGCAACGATATGATTGTCGCCGAACATGTTGTTGTTGAGGATACAACGTCCAAGGCGTAAGTAGCCCACTTATCCCTCAAACTCCAACTCCAATCTAAATGCAGTGATTATGGATTAGACAGCTTTAATAGATCACCTCTTTATAATATCTTGAGTGGTATTTAACTAGATATACCCGATCATCTCAGGGGCACATCGGGCCTTCCAGAATATCTACTTTAAACTAGTTTCTTCGCTTCAATGCTTAACATTCTTTGAAGATTCGGGCAACTGCATTTTGTTGACCCATTTTCGCCTTTCGGTAGAGCTATGCTCGTGAAACAGTTACCGATTCCGGCTCCAGAATATCCCTATATATATGTGCACATATCGAATATGCACATTCGAGAAACTTCATGCCTAAGGGACTTCAATTTGAATAAATTCCAGAAAGTTGACAAATATTTCTGACTCTTCTGTGGCACTCCAATATATGTATGGCAAATATGTATTTTAAACTGTCAGAAATCTAAGGCTGCCTGGATTTTTCCAGAAGTTGCAAGCACTATAACAAAAGATAATAAATAAAAATTTGATAATTAAGCCATAAATTTGTAGATTTCGAAAGTAGTTGCTGAAATCAGGTCTGAAATATTTGAATTGCACTCCTCCATTTTAATAAAATGTGCTCTTCTCTACCTCTCTCTCTCTCTCTCTCTCTTTCTCTGTCTATCTCTCTCTCTCTCTCTCTCTCTCTCTCTCTCTCTCTCTCTCTCACTTGTTTGTTGTGCGCCAATCGATGTGGACCACCCTCGTCACCTGCAACGTGGCGCCCCAAACTGCTGGCGAACCACCCGCAACCACCCGCAACCACCCTCAACCACCCTCAACCAACCACCGCAAAACAAGCAGGCCAAAGAAACCACCGTTTACATACACGGAACTCATCGAATACGCCCTCGAGGACAAGGGTGAGCTGACGGTGTCGGGCATATACCAATGGATATCGTAAGTACTCGTCAACATCCACCATTCAGCAGTCATGCGCCACCCAACCCCAACCACAACCCCAATCCACATTACAGTGTTTTGATGGGGGGGGGGAGGGGGCGGGTGGCTAAGGGTGGAAAGCCATTTTGTTCGTGTGTGTTTGAAGCGGCAAATGCCGGATGCAATTAAACAAATCTCAAGCATTTCTTGGCGCATTCCTGTTGGCCACTTTTTTGTTTCGTTACTTCTTCCTCATATTTGTTTTTTCCTTCGTTTTTTGTTGTTTTTTTTTTGTGTGTATTTGTTGTTGTTGCTTAAGTAACCTGTCCATTTCGAAATATACATATACGAAATATGCAAAGTGCAAAACTTCCCGGTTCCAATAATTTATTACCTGCTAAAATGCTTTTCATGTTACTTGTTTTAGTTGTTGGTGCTGTTGTTGTTGTTGTTGTTGCTTTTGTTGCTTTTGTGAGCTTGTGAAACACAACAGTGTTTGTTGTTCAACAAGTTGATTCCCATATCATGATATCTGCTTAGATTATATGATCATAATGTCATTTGACTATATACCTCATCCTAACACTTCGATTCGAGCATGAATCCCAAACTACCTCTAATATATCTACAATCTCAAAATCAGAAAAACCATATCGAAAAGTTTGCTTACTTGTGAGTTCTTTTCGTTTATTCCAGAATAAAAATTGTTGCTGAAAATTTGTTGTCTTCTTTCGTTTCATTTTTTATTCCCATTCTTCATTTCATCTGGTAGATCTAAATTTGAGTTTAAAATTCTTAATTTAAGATTGTTCTACTCTAGAATGAAGAGTTTCAGAATCAGGATTTATGTTAAAATATATAATCAGTGTATAGGATAGAAGTATGACACAAAAATCACAGCAATAGTTGAGAGCCTTGTCAAAACGTACAAAAAAATGTATATATAACAGTTTATATATATATACCAGAATAAAATAATAATAGTAACAATTGTTTGTTTAAATATAGTTTACTTTTATGGCCCACAAACTTGATAAAAATATGAACGATACTCTGATTTGATGTGTATCTATTTCACTTGCTGAATAGTTTCCATATCTAGTTTCTTATCCGTCGGGCTAATTCAATCTCAGTTCATGTTCGCAATAACCTCTTGAAGGTCGCCGTAGGACTCGCATTTAAGTAGCTACAAAATGCAATTACCAACCACAACTATTTGCAACACAAAGCAAAAGATTCTTTTGCATTCATTTGAATTTGGTTGAAGTAAAATTCTTACGATTCGAGTTGAATAATTTTGATTGTGAACATGGAGAACTTTTAATTGGAAAGGCTTTCATTTCAACTCACATACACATAAATGGACAAATATGTATATACATATATATATATATACAAATACGTATATATATATATATATAGTCTATTCGTGCTCAGTTTGTCTTTGCCTTCTTTCAAAGATCCACCCGGCAAAGTGGGAAAACCCCAAGCCCAAATAGTATATATATATGTATATATGTATATATATATGTAGATGTACATACATCAATTTGACGACAGTAATATAAGAAACTTTTAACACATTTTTCAAGGTTCATTAATTTAGTTACCCAGACCAGTCGCTCCACAAATGTTGTCAATATTGTAGGCCTAGTCGCGCAGCCACGCAACGACTATACTGCACCTGTGCGAGGGGTTGTTCGGAGTGCGGGGTGCGGGTTGTATGGTGTGGGGCGAATCAGTGTAAATATTTGAAGCCACACAGCTAAAATGTTGCGTGTAAATATCGTATATACATATATGTAAATTTATATAGCAAACCAAAAACCGAAACCCAAACCCAAGCCCAAAAATCCACCCGCCCCATCTTTGCCAAACTCGCTGAACAATTTATGACAGTTGCCCATCAGCTGCGCCCCTGCTGCCTTCGCAGCCCCTCCCTGCAGCAACCTGTTCATTAAATGTAATGAGCAAGCAGACCAACCAATTTTCCCTCACCCCGCGCCCGACTCAGTAAACTCTTTGTTTTTTTTTGTTTTTTTTTTTTTTTGGAAGTTTTCATTAACCATTCACAAATTTACTTTGTGGCCCTGCAAGGGGGCTTGCGGGAGTGGGGGAGTGGGGGGTAGGTTAGTGGGTGGGGGGTATAGAGACTAGGCTGAGGGTTGCATTCAACCCAGGGACGCGTCCTCGTCGTCCTAGCGTCGTCCTCGTTCAAGGCAAAAACGGCGCCTGCGCAAATATCGACTTCAACTTCGACATCGCATCAAGTCGCCCACGCGACTGATACGCTCCTCTCCCCCCGCTCTTGCCATTCCCCCGTGTGTGGCAATTGCCCATGAAATTTATACACACACACACACACACACACAAACACAACTGCACACAATAATTATTAATTGCCGGGGTTGAGACGCTGGCTTCCAGGGACCGGGTACTTGGGAACCATTTGCTGCGCTAAACGTTGCCGCCGCTTTTAGGGGCTGTTCGTTGAGTTCTTTCCGGCCTTTCTACACCTTTTACACGCCTCAATGCATCAGGATCAGGTGTTTGACAAGCGCAACTCGGCGCAGCAAATGCCAGCAATTACTCGGTCAACCCATTACCTCGACCCTACAGCCTGATCGGGGGTGGTACATGGATAGCGAGCCGGAGGCCGGAGGTCGGGAGCTGCCCTTCCGGTCAATTTGAATTTGAATTGCATATTGAGTGTTTATTAGATGCGGATCATGCATCATTGCACATTGCACATTGCACACAGGCACCAGGATGCGGAACATGTGTGCATCAGGATCAGCTCGAACCCCAAAGAGTTCAAAAAAAGGAACCTTGACATCTATAATACCAAACAATATTGCAATATTACTGAGAAAAATATGCATTTAAATTGCAAATCTTGATTCAAGCATTTCTTTTTCTCAATATAGAATGGAAAAGTTGAATTTAATAATTTGAATCTCGAATTTGGATTTACAATCTGAAATCTAGTATTTTCATGAGTCACTGGAGTTTGTTCACATTTGTAAATGCAGAATTTGACCATTCCTAGCCGACTCAATGGGCCGATGTACTTCTGTCCATTTAACCACTTACTGTACTGTACTGAGCTCAGCTAATTTAATAGAACTTGGTAGACATCAGTCATATATCAGCATGAGGGGGACTGATCGGATCAGCATGTCATGGGAACAATCTGTTGGAAGATTAGTTGTAGCATGAACAACTTTTTTATTTACCAAGTTATCCCACCTAAACTATAACAGATCAGCTCTTATTTTAGGCTAGTTTTTGAAAAAGTGGCAATCTTGATAAAACTCGAGGCATACGTTAAGCTTCTAATACATCAGCATTTTATTTATCACTTATTTTTCGTAGAATACTGTCCTAAATTAGAGCAATCTCAGGTACATAGATATGAATATAGTTGTTTACTTTGAGTTGAGAGTTACGTCCTTCCAGGAGAATATAGACCCATTTGGATGGCACTGCCAATATAATTTGGCTTCATTTCGAAAATGGATTTAGTTTCCATTCCATTGGCAGATCTTTAATGCCCACCAGCACTAAACAGACAATACGTGCTGCAGGTTTTGATGCCTCAATGTATCGTCGCATGTCAAGACAATAATACCCATTTTTAGATTTTCACTATATAACGGCAATTAGCTTAACAAATATGATTACTTCCCATGAGCTTAACTCAGTTTTGTATCTGTCGACTATATAACTTCCTAATAACACATATTTTAAGAATTCATGAAAAGGAAACTAATTTCAAATAATGTTTTAGTGCTGCTAGATAATAGACAGAGAGAGGGAGAGGGAGAGGGAGACTGGTCTGTCTGTCTGCTTTTTGCTGCCATAGGCGTGACCAGCTACGCCCTGATTTATATTTAAAAAGTTTCTGGTATTTTTCACTGAAATGAAGGCAACTTCTTTAGGCTGCCATAAATCCATAATTTTGTGCACAATTCGGCGACTGAGTCGAAAGAGAGAGTAGATGGGGGCGCGGGGCAGCCGCAACAATTTATGAACTTACTTGCGGCAGCAGCGGCATATATATATATATATATATATATATATATACATATATAAATATAAATATATATATATACCAGAAGTAGAAATCAACTCGAAACAAACCGCCAGAAGTAGTTGCCCAGTCGGTGTGTGAGGTGGTTCTGGGCCTGGGCCTGGGCCAGGGCTCGGCCTCGGCATCAGCCGCCATGTCAAAAATGAAGCTCTCTGTGTGTGTATGAGTGTGTGTGTGTGTACTGGCTTGTGCCAGGCACGCCCCGACACGGCACGGGCAGCCAGCCAGCCAACCAACCAACCATTCATTCAACCAACCATTCAGTCAGCCAGTCCGAGCGACCAGCCTATCAGACAGAATGCTTTATGAAGACTCTGGCAAGGACCCAGTCCAGGGGACCCACAACCCATACCCCAACACCTCACCTGTACAGTGCAAAAAAAGAAAATGGCATTCTGTGAATCTTGATTTAAGAACTTCGAACCCAAGAATGCGAAATTTAAATTAAGTAATTCCACAATTTGGAGAAAATTTCAATATTTAAATCTGTGTTTAATATGGCAACTATAGCATGGAAAAATGTAGCTTAATTATTAAAAAATTTTCTTTTTTATCAGATGAATATTTTTTCCATCTTATAATTTGAAAAAGTTCGTTCTGAAAATTAAATTACAAATTTAAATCAAAGAATCTATGCTTGATTTTTGAATACCTTAACATATGCAGAAAATCAAACTGATGCAAGCTTCTTCAACTTCGAGAATTAACCGATCTTGAAACTATAAATAAATATTCTTAGCTTAATATATATATAAATACTTATACGTGAATATAGAATGTATATTTATAAATTAAACTATATTTTTGAAAATGGTATAATGAAGTTGCGCAGGCAGAGAGGAAATCCGACCGTGTCTGTTTATCTGTGGGTAATAAATGCTAATTTTGATTTCAGATTGTTCATTTTTCTCAGTGCATACACATCCGTATTTGCACACCCAGAATCGGGACCGGAGTCAGAGCCAGGGCACCGACACGGCGCCAACTCAAATTCAAACTCAATTACAGGTGCCGGACAGCAGTGCAGTAGCTGAAAGTAGCTGACAGCTGGCCTAGCACCAGCTTAACCCAAGCAACACACCACACACACTACACACACCCACCCGCACCATACCCCGCCCTCTCTCTCTCTCTATCTCTCTCTCTCGGCCTCTGTCTCTCTTTGCCTCCTGGACGACATTCGGCCACTCGCATTATTTCAGTAACCAAAACGGAAATCGAAACTGAAACAGCAGCTACAAAATTCGACAGTCCCAAATAGAGTTTATTCTATATGTATATCCTGTTATTATTACGCCCATTATCTGCAGGGGTAGGTGGGGGGGAGTTAGTTGGTATCGCCTCCTCGCTGATGCCGTGTGTTTCGACAATTTCATTCGAGGCCCCAAAAGCTGAAGCCGACTGCGAACGGGGCACAAGTCAGTCATTCAATTCATTGACAATGATGACGACGTTGATAGTGGGTATTTGATTTTATTCCGACCCCAACCCCCACAACCCCCCACATCAGCTCAATCAACCCTCCGGTTCGCTCTATCTATCTATCTGTTCAGTGTGCCTTAAGCGACGTTGACAATTCGACAAGTGCGAGTGCCAAATGTACAGAAAAATATATGCATAGATATATATATATATATATATATATATATATATAGTGTATACATTTTTGTGTATTCCTGTCTAAATGCTCACGCCCACGCCTATCGATTTGCCTAGGATGATGGGGGAGGCGGGCAGCGAGTGCCGGGGAACAGAGTGCATGATTAAACCATGCTAGACATGCAGCTAGAAGCTCCATAAACTACTATCCAACATCCAACATTTGACTGCACACATACACACACACACACACTCACACACACACTCACACACACACTGGCAATACCTCTCGTCTTATTCCTCGTACACCTTATTCCATATTACGAAAATTTTTGCATTTCGTATTTATAAATATACAAGTGCATTTGGGTCCTTTTCAAGGGATCGGGCGGCAATGAAAGGGATTCTAACAATAACATAAACATGCCAAACATGAAGAAAACAAACTCAATTTTGCACTTTGTTGTGGCTATTGAATTTACAATCATCTTTTAAAATACCCTACAAAATCAGATAGCCAGCTGTGTGTATACGTATGTATCTATATAGGTGTCTAGCAAGTGAGGCACCTATATCTATCCGTAGTACATACATATACGTATTCTTGGTATCTTCAAAAATAATGCAATTTCTTTCAATATGCGTAAAATTGATAGCCCATTCTTCTATATATTCCATAATAGGTATTGAATGCTTTGGTATAATCTTATATATATATATATACTGATTCTCGATTGAGCGCATAACATTGAAAACGGGTTAAATGGATATAATGAAGTTGTGCTAAAGTATGTAATAGAAGGAAGCATCTCCGACCCCTTAATATATATAAATTCTTGATCAGCATCAGTAACCAATTCTATCAAGCTAACTCCGTTTGTATGAAAGTGCCAATGTTAGAGACTGTAAGAGCTAGACATATCAGATTTATATCAAATATCGATATCTCTCGACTAGCGCATTCTTATTTGGTTAAGAAGTTCATTGTGTCCTATAAATCTGCACAAAGCTAAAAATCAAGAATATATGAATTCAAGAAACTAATTCTTATATTTGGTACAAACTTATATCATTGCTTCCTGAGAACACGCGCTCCACTTCCGATTTGAGATCTTAGTTTGAGATTATGAAAAATAAATTAATTTTAATATCAAGATTCGCAGGATTCAATTTTTTCGTCTGTGCCAAATAGAATAATATATGGAATTAGTGGCTCATAGAGTTACACAGAGGAGGAAGCTACGTGAATCTAGCATACACCATCCACATAATGGAGGGCATTGCACACTCAATCCCTCCGGCACCATCCCATCCCCCCGCACCCACACACGGAAAGCAATTTGAAGTGCCATCTTTTTGGTTGTGTGAGTTGAGTTGGAGTTTCAGGATTTCAGTTGAAGTTTGGGTTGATGCGTCATGACGTCTGCGTGCCGCATACTATAAGGTTATGGATATGATTGTGTGGTGTGGCACTAGACAATCTCTGTGTGTGTGGGTGTGTGGCAGTTATCAGAACATTATGGGGAAAAAGGGAGTGGGAAGGAGCTGATCATTAAAGAGCTGGCTGACGCTGCCTTTCAGCTTGAGCACAGACAAGCCCCAAATGCTTACCATGGATTTATGCATTCCATTTCATTTCGTTCCATTTCCATTTATGAGTCGTCATTTTGGCCAAAAAGAAAATAAACTATATGGATATATGTATGAGTGTACAGAAAGAAGAGTCTGAATCAAATGCGGCCCACAATGGCCCTCGCGTGTTGAAATACAGCAATTTTTGGATTGCTTTTTGGCTTAAGGAGCAGAAGGAGGGGGAGCAGGTGGTGGTGAAGGATTGCAGGGAACAGCAGCAGCAGTTAACCAATGACATAGCACTGCTCCTGCTCCTGCTCCTACTGCTTCTGCGGCGGGGGTTGTTTTCGGACTCGGCGCGTGTGCACCAGTCGTATGTGTGTTTGTGTGTATGTGTGTGCCGTAATTTGAAATACTTTCCATTTTGTTGCTCAACACACCCCCGCAACCCCCTCCAAGACAGAGAGACAGAGGAGGGGGAGGGAACCTTGCGTTGGTGTCGTTGTTGCTGCTTGCTGCCCAGGGTGGGAGAGCGTTTGGCACGCGATGTCCTTTCCGGTCGACGTAGTTTCCTTTTTACATGCATATGCTTACCCGCCCACCTCTCTCCCTCTATCTCTCTCTCTCTCTCTCTAGATTTGCTCCACGTCCAAATCGCCTGTTCGTGACTGCCTACAAAACGACGCATAATTTGTGCCACTGCTGCTGTCCGTGTCCGTGTCCGCATACCCATCCCCCCTTTCCCCCTCCCTCTCTCTCTTTCTATGTGTATGTGTGTGGAGGTCTGCCGCAGTGCCGTGTGCCATGACGTGTTCCACGTAAATTACATGCTCAAACTTTAATTGCAACTGGTCAAAAGAAAAACAACAAAGAATGGCTATCGTCCCTCAGCAATCGATTGGGGGTAACTTCTGACCAACTGATAGCCAATCCCTATTCTGGCCAACACACATACTTTTGACCAATCGGCAGTCGGCCCAATGGCTAACCGCTTGTAGGAAACTCATTAAATCCTGTTAACTTCATAGTTATTGAATAATAAATAATATTAATATTGGATTCAAATTTCAATTCGAAAAGTACGTTTTGAAAATGCGTTTTGTTCTTAGATCTTATTGCTATTTTGCTATATATATGTATATACAATAATAATAATAATGAAATATAAGCCCATTTACATTCCATTTACATTAATTGGTATTTGGTGCAAATACGTTTTCCAATTAGGTCCACATTAAGTCCATGAGTAAAGCATGCTTTTTGGAGCATTTTGAATAAGTACGATCTACTTGAGGTATGCAATACATAGTTATAAGCAATTTATTTCTTCTTAAAAAGTTTGAGTTTATATTTTGTTAAGGTCTACGAATATATATTTTCAATTTTTGATATTCACATCTTATTGCATACTCAATTCCTACTCAGGTTTAATAATAAAGAAAAAAAATAAAAATAAAAAAGATTTTTTTACACACTGGAATTGATTTCTCTCATGATGATCGCTCAGGTTTGCTGTCTCACTCAATTTTTGTCTCTCCATCTCTTTCGTTTTCATGCAGCGATCGCTTTCCCTACTACAAATCGAATGATGATCGCTGGAAGAATTCGGTGCGACATAATCTTTCAATCAATCCACACTTTCGCAAGGGGGTGAAAGCGCCCCAAGGCGCCGGCCACTTGTGGGCCATATCCAGCGGCGATTCAGCGGAAAATGTGCTCGCCTGGGAGCATGTAAGTCCAATACACACACACACAACACAAACACAACACAACACAAACACACACTCACACATTCTAATAATACTTTGCTTATCAAATAGAAAAAGCAACGTTTGGATTTATTCTTTAAAATGGAATCCATCAATCGGGAGCGCATTCAACAGCATCAACAGCAAATGCAACAACAACAACAGCAGCAGCAACAACAACAACAACAACAACAACAGCAACAACAGCAGCAGCAGCAACAGCAGCAGCATTGCAATTCACCACAACAACAACAACAACAACAGCAGCAGCATCAGCAACAACAAAATGCATCAAATTGCATTTACGATGAGGCAGCTGTTGCTGCAGCGGCGCTAACGCAGGAGATGCTGCAGCATGCGGCGCCCAGTGAAGCATCGCCAGGTGGATCACAGACGCATTCGCATTCTCATTCGCATCCGCATCACAATCATCATCAGCAGCGTCTTTTGCCCTTCAGCGACCTGCTCAGCGACGAGGAGCTGCGCAAAACGGCGGGTCAAATACTCAATGGGATCCACAGGGAGGTGGAGGTGCAATCGGTGAACTCCATTATCAGTACCTACCAGGATGTCCTCCTAGACAATGGTGAGCAATATCTGATGTGTGTGTGTGTCTGTTGATTTATTAGATGTTTGATTGCTTCCAGAAGATTATCTCAATCCCATACACAAGGATGTGGTGGTCACCGAGAGCGGTCTGCGCCAGCATCAGCATCACCACCACCAACAGCAGCACAGTGGCGGCAGCAGCCACAGCAACGGTGGCGGCGGCGGCGGTAACAGTAGCAGCAGCAGCAGCATCCTGGCCGGCAGTTTAACACACTCACAGTACTACATAACAGAGATTGATCCCATGGAGCTGGGCATACAGATGTCGCATCATCAGGTGGAGCCCTCCGAGGAGGAGGTTCTCTTCAGTGACGACTTCAATCTCAACTACTTTGGCTACAATCCCGGCAGCGATATTGTCGCTTGACCGCGCAAGCAGCTACAGCAACAGCAACAGCAGCATCAGCAGCAGCATCAGCAGCAACCGCAGCAACAGTTGCTGCCAACGATGGCAACAGTTGCAGCTGCAGCAGAGCAGCCAGAGTACTCATAAGCCAATTCTAAATCAATACTAGTCACACTTACTAAATCTAAATCGTCTAACTATCTTAACTAACCACCTAAGGCAGCAATACGACTGTAGGCATATTTGAATATTTCAAGTCCCTTCCTCTCTTCCCTTCCCCAGATTTCTACCCCTATAGTCCCATGTATAGTCTAGTCTTCAATGTACCAATCAAATACTCTTCTTTTTTTTGTCAACTTAAATGTAATCCTAACTATACTTAGTTGATCGCATAGACTGTAAGAGTAGCTTTTATTTAAGATTAAGCATTCAAATCATACATAGAAATCATAATTCTTGTTCTGGCCATAATACCCATGACATCCATACATATAGAACCTTAACTACATATACCAGATATATATACATATTCACACATTCATAGATACTTACCTATAGAGTTCTGTCTCATAGTCGTATAGTCCCAAATGCTAATACTAATCATAGTACGTATCGATATGTTTACCTTACCCCCGACATGTAGCATAACGGCACTTATATCGTACAACTACTGATATATTTCATTTATCTATTATGGCAAAATATATATTTTTTTTTTTAATTTACATTTAAATTATAAATCGATATGTTTGCAAGTATGCAACTCACAACAGCAACTGGGGTAAGTAAAAATAAGAACGAAGATTGCATACCCTTTCTTCATGCGGTAGTCAATCTGTCGACATCTAAATTTCATTGAAAAACCGACCGATTGCTCTTTTGGAAAGCCTTGTATCATAGCTCATATAAATGATATTATTCGAATAACTTGATAAGCAATAAAGTATATATGTATAGGTGGAATCCAAGTAGCCATAGACACAGACGTCACCCATCTCAATATATATATACATATATATATATTGTATTGCCTAGTCTGTTTGTTGAAAGCCGGACTAAAGTAGTTCACAGTTCATGCGAAACCCTGCGCAGACATCTAGACTTAACTTTTTTTTTGGGAATGCTTGGAGTTTTCGTACTTACATTTAATGAAATTTTCTTGTTCAAATTTCCCTGAGTCATAATTATAATCAGTTTTATTTATTTATTAAATTGAAATCTGCGATCGTCAGCATGTTTTTTTGACAATTTTTTTTTTTTTTTGGCTCCAACTTAAGTATTTTTTGAAAGTATTGAATCTGTCAGATTTATTTATTTCTGTGCGTTGCCAGTATTCAGTTTCAGTGAAACGATTGTTTACGGTTGATAAGCTTCAAATAGTTTATTTTCAAAAATTCATTATACTTCGTCACAAAAAACTTATTGCGTCATACATTATAGGGGACAAGAACATTTTTTTATATCTCTCTTTCATTTTCTATATCTGAACTGTTTTGCTTAAAAGACTAAATATTTTTTGCGCTTAAATGTAAACAAAATTTGATATATAGACATCGATACAATGCGATGCGTAAGAAAGTAAACACACAGGGTTTGACAGAGGACTGGAGATAATTTTTGAACTTAAATTAACAGACATGGATTATATATCTAAGACGAAACTGATAAGCATTTCAAAAAAAATATGTATATTTTGCAAAAAAAAAGATGTAATTCAGATGACGCCATTGCGAAAAGCATGATTTGCTTTTTTCCAATGCGATTACGATATTGACATATTCATTTATGTATATAGTATATTTAAATGTATATTTATATATAGTATATAGCTGCTGCGTACTGCAGCTTATGTTAAAAGAAAAAAGAGGATGGCTCTACTTTAGATCCTCCATCGATGAGTTTGCGACACATATGCCAACATATCCCTGATACAGACCACGAGACTCTTCCGTGTCTGTCTCCCCTCTGCTGAGAGTGCTGTATTTGATTCCAATACGTATGATGGATTTCAAATATTTACGTCACACCCCCGTGCGAGAGAGAGAAAGGGAGAATGAGAGAGAGAGAGAGAGAGAGAGAGAGAGAGAGAGAGAGATAGAGAGAGAGAGAAAGAAAGAAGGGGTCTTAGTCGTCAGTCTCCTCGAACGAGGGACTGCTGGGCGAATAAGCCGGACTCGTGGGACTGTAGTGCGAAGGAGCCGTTGGCGAGTACATCGGCGATGTTGGCGAATAGTTCCGTGCCGTTGGCGTATACGTTGGCGATGTGGGTGAATATTTGGTGCTGCTCGGCGAATAAATTGACATGTTGGGCGAGTAACGGGGACTCGTCGCCGAATATGTTGATCCTGTGGGACTGTATTGATTCGATGGCGAATGCTGCGGCGAACTGGGCGAATACAGTGGCGATGTCGGTGAATATTTGGGTGAGGCCGGAGAATACTGCGGCGATCCGGGCGTATATTGTGGAGAGCCTGGCGAACCATCATACGATGGCGACGGCGGCGAATATGTCGGCGACGTTGGCGAATATCTGACGCCCGTCTGTGAGTACGCCGGCGATGCCGGTGAATAATGCGGCGAGGCCGAATAATTTGGTGATGTCGGTGAATAAGAGGGTGTTACGGGTGTATAATTCGGTGATGTTGGTGAATACGACGGCGATGTGGGTGAATAACACGGCGATGTTGGCGAATAAGACGGACTCGACGGTGAATACGATGGCGACATTGGTGAATATGATGGCGAATTGGGTGAATAATTTGATGAGCTCGGCGAATATGCATTACCCGGCGAATATAAATTACTACCACTACCTGCGAACGATGGACTCGACTGGAAATTTGATGTTGGCGAATACACGGGCGATGTGGGCGAATAGCCCGACGAAGATGGTGAATAGCCAGTAGATTGTGCATTGAAATTGGGTGTGCCCCCTGCATAGCGCGGACTGGTTCCCGTATATTGTGGGGATGTTGGTGAATAATTTGGACTCGACGGTGAATAGTTGGGCGATGCGCCACCGGGCGATGATGCCGTGTAATTGGGTGATGTCGGCGAATATGATGGCGACACACTTGGTGAGGCTGGGAAATACGGCGACATTGATGGCCCCGGCGAACTGGGGGATGAACCGGGATGTGCTGGTGACCAGCTCGGTGACATGCCAGACGCGTCTGATGCAGCTGAGGGCGAGAAACTCGGACCACCTGGTGTCATCGCGCTCACTGCAAGAAATATAAATTTACTTATATCGTTAATAAAAAAAATTACACTGACTAAGATGTCAATTCCCGAATTGTTTAACCGTACCGTGACCTGGTGGTGAGAAGTAACGCGGCGTATGACAATTAACCCACGGCGTCATTGGTGGCGTCATGCTGGGCGTGGAACCGCCACCCATAAAGATGGCAGCACCGCCAAGCATGCTGCTACCAAGGGAATTAGGTATCTCGATGCCACAACGGCATTTCTCGGCGTCCAGCAGCAGATCGAAACATCCGGTGCCCATTTTCGGAAGCTGACCCATAATGATGTTCTCAGATACGCCACGCATAGGATCCGTTTCAGCATGGGCGGCCGCATCCATCAGCACATCGACTGTCTCCTCGAAGGAGCAACGCATCAAGGCGCCCGTATCCTGTCTGTTGATCCCGTGACGTGTTATGGCCATTAGATGACCCTTGGCCGTCATCACATCGCAGAGTAACGCCAAATGGCGATAGTTGACATACAAACCATAAAACTGGAGCACCGCATTCATCTCCTTCTCGACACTTTTGCGCACGGCCTCGATGCCAAGCACCTGGAAGATTTCGCAAATATCGTTGGACGAAGTGCGTATGGGATCGACGTCACGTTCGGAGAGCACCTTCATCATCGAGGTGCCATCAGTCTCCAGCAGCCATTCGCCAATCGCCTTGAATTCACCCGTATCCGTGATGACGATGCGTTTCTTGCTGTCCGTTTGCGGCAGATGCATATACACCTTGCCAATGGCCTCGATGCCCTGGAGTGTCATGTCCGATAGCATATTGGCCTCGATGCACCGCAGGAACATGTCATCCTCCATTTTGTCGACGGCCTCATCTTCGTCCTGGAATTTGTTCTCCTCATTGTTCATGATGCGAATGCGCAGCACCAACTTATCCGCATTGTCATCGTTGAATATGCAGTTAAGATCCTCGCCAAAGCCAACATTGATCTTCTCGGCAATCTGTTCCATGGTCAATTTCTTGTCCGTCATCCGTTTGCGATCGAGTTCGATGCGCAGCAGCCACGGCGAAATGCGTGTGGGATCAAAGTCGGGCATCTCATAATAGACATTCACAAATTCTTGATCCTCCGAAATGACAGTGCGCTGTGGATCCGGATCATAATAGATGGCCGTATTCGCTGTCACCTTGCGCAGCGTGGTATGCTCTAAACGGCACAGCACATTTTTCGCCTTCTCCGCATCACGAGCAGCGCCGCCCGTAAGGAATACAGTTAGCGATGGCGCTTTCGGCTTCTTAGATATATTGATGATCTCCTTAAGCCTGGGCACTCCCAGCGTTACGTTCTTGGACGAGACGCCAGCAAAATGGAAAGTGTTCAGGGTCATCTGAGTGGCGGGCTCGCCCAAACTTTGGGCAGCCAGAGCGCCAACCATTTCGCCCGGATTAGCCTGCGCCTGCTGGAAACGTGTCTCAATCTCACCGATTAACCACTCAAAGGCCTCCGTCGACAGCCGAAACTCCTCCGATACGTATTTGGTGCACAACGTCGATCGGATGAGGCACTGGAACAGCAACGTTGCATTATAGTTCGCCTGGGTCGAGATGTGATCGTTGCCCGTGACGATGACGCAGCGCTCGAGCAGACCGCGAACACCTTTTATCACCCGCATGGGCGATAGATCTGTCGGCAGTCGCTTGTTAATGTGAAAGATCTTCTGCACGTTCCAGATCATGCGCTGCAGATTGCAGGGCAGCACCACCTTCGAGTCACCGTTGGGGAAAATGGTGCGCAGATTGTCGCGATCGGCGACCAGACGATCCCATTCGGACTCCAGATCCTGGATGGCAACGTTACTCTCCGTCATCTCCTTGATCACATCATCGGTGAACACTTTACGCATATAACGCTCATTCGACCAATCGAATTTGAATCGCTTCTCGAACACCTTGTTGGACAGCTTCACCGTCGGCAGATTCTGGAATTCGACCAATTCGCCGCAGAGGCCATCCTCGCCGTAACGGAATTGGATCAGTTGGCCGACAGAGTTACGCACGGTGCCATCATAGTTGACCATCACCGATTCCATAGCCTTTATGAGACGACGCTGAATATAGCCGGTTTCCGCTGTCTTCACAGCCGTATCGATGAGACCCTCACGACCGCCCATCGCATGGAAATAGAACTCGGATGGTGTCAAGCCGGCCAGATATGAGTTTTCGACGAAACCTCGCGACTCGGGACCATAATCATCCTTAATGAAATGTGGCAGAGTGCGCTTCCTAAAACCATACGGTATCCGTTTGCCCTCCACATTCTGCTGGCCCACACAAGCAATAACCTGAGAGTAGAGCATTGAGTTAAGACAAGTGGTGTGAGTGCCATTCTTTTGCTAGAAACTTACCTGTGAGATATTAATGTTGGAACCCTTGGAGCCGGAGACGACCATAGCCTTTAGATTGTTGTATTCTGTGAGGGATTTCTTGGCGGAACCACCGGTTTTGTCACGAGCATCGTTGAGAATGCGATTCACCTTGTTTTCGAACGTTTGTCGGAGTGTATTGCCCGGCGTCGGTTCGAGTTCCATGTTGTGGGCCTTCTGGATAACATTGATGACATCGTCCTTGGCTTTCTTGATGGCCATCTGAATCTCGTTGTAGGTCTGCGGATCGGCAATGGTATCGCCAATACCAATGCTATGTCCCTCGAGCAGCAGCCAATTGTTGATCACCGTCTGAATGTTGCCATAGAAGCGTCCAGCAATATCGTGACCCAGCTCCAAGAAACAGATATGCAGCAGCGAGCCAGCCGATGTGCCCAGCGTCTTCTTGCAGAGAATACCCATGATGAGGTCACCGTGCTCGACCATGACCTTGGTGTCACCGGGTGATATCCACTTATACGGACCATCGTCCTCCTCATCGGGATGCGTTGAATGGGTACGGATCATGTTCACGTTGCCGGGTATAATCAGTGAAAAGATTTGTTTGCCCGTCCACAGGGGACGCGGCTTCAGGATGCACGGCTGCGGCATCTTGCCATCCCACGTGGGCAGGAACATCAACAGATTCATCACCTGCTCGCGCGTTATGAACACATCCCGTTTTGTCATCTTGCGCACCGCTGTCAACGTATCCTGGACAATGCCCATGACCGGTTTGTTCGCCTGCGGTGTGATAATCTGACGCGGTGTAATGTGTATGTTCTCAACTTCGGCGCGTGTCTCCATCGATTGGGGCACATGGAGATTCATCTCGTCACCATCGAAATCGGCATTGTAGGGAGATGTACACGACAGATTCATGCGGAACGTTGACCAGGGCAACACCTTCACCCTGTGCCCCATCATACTCATCTTGTGGAGTGTCGGCTGTCGATTGAATATGACCAGATCGTCGTCACGCAAATGCCTCTCCACCTTGTAGCCGCACTGCAGATGCAAATCCGAGGATTTGGGATGAAATCGTAAATCGATACGTTCACCATTGTCGCGGACAATATATTTGGCGCCCGGATATTGAGAGTTACCGCGACGCACCAGCTCCTGCATGCGATCGATGTTGAAGGGCGTCACCAGCTCTGGGAAAGTCAGATTCTGTGCAATAGAACGCGGCACACCCACCTGATCGATACGCAAATTGGGATCTGGTGTGATGACCGTGCGGGCCGAAAAATCAACTCGTTTGCCCATCAAATTGCCACGAATACGTCCCTCCTTGCCCTTGAGGCGGGCCTTGATTGCCTTCAATGGTTTGCCAGACTTTTGCATGGCGCGCGGCATGCCGGGCATATCATTGTCCACTAGCGTGGCAACGTGGAACTGCAGCATCTTGATGTTCTCCTGGATGACATGGGCAGCGGCGCCGCTCCCTTCGTTCTTGCGCAACTCATTGTTTGCCTTTATGATGTCCGCAAGCTTGTGCGTTAAATCGTCCTGATTTTTGGCGGCACCAAACATAACGACAGCCGGACGCACGGCTAGTGGCGGCACTGGCAACACTGTCACAATCATCCAGTCGGGACGAGCATATTTTGGATCCATGCCCAGTATGAAGCACTCCTCGTCGGTGATGTGCTTTAGTATTTCCCAAACGCGTTCCGCCGACACAACAATCTTTTTCTCCTGTGAATCCTCGTTGACGTGCTTCCATTCGGCGGTTAGATCAAGTCCGGTGCGTCGTATCGAGGGCTGATAGTGACCGCAGCCACCATGTCCAGGTTTCTTATTCGGATCGACCAGTTGATTGTCCTTGGCCAAATCCATGTCCTCGCCACCCTCGCAAATCGTTTTGCCCTTGCACAAATCGTAGACGTAGGCGAGGCGTTTTCGCGGCTGACCCTTGGACTTCATGACAATCTCCTTGATCTTGGGATTGTTGGGCGACACCAGCATCTTGGAGCAATAGAAGCACACACAGCGCAATATCTTAATAGTTTTTGTGATGAAGCCAATGTGAAAGACCGGTTTGGCCAAATCAATATGCCCAAAATGGCCCGGACATTCGGTCATGTTGCCGGCGCATGTCTGGCAACGCGACGTCCGATCGATGACACCCTGACGCGGATCCATCAGACCACCCAGCTTTGGCCGGCCGCCCTCCAGTGTCTCAGCGAACTGTACGCCACCCTCTGTAACGGACATGCGACGCTGCAAATAACAAATCCAAAATAATTTTCCAATTTCATAATTCATGTTTAGCAAGTTGCAGTAAGTGAATCATCGATCATATATATATATATATATGTATATATTGTTTATTTGACTTTGTCGATCGATTTCCAATATGGCGTCGATCTCACGAATTTTACTCACAATTTCATCGGGGGACAAAATACCAAACTGTACACGCTTCACTTGCCGCAGTGGCGCCTTTGAGTCGGTTGTGGTGCTCATTGTGATCCTCGATCGTCACTTCAGTGTGTATCTTATTAATTTCTGGTTTTTCGCCCCCAATTTTACCGTCACAATTTTTTTGTGGGGCCACGAAAATTATGATGACTTGACACGCGTGGCCGCCACAAAGCCGCAGAGCAGCGCGGATTGGCGCCTAAAAATAATTTTAGTTTATAACAACAAATATGCGATGGTAGTCTGTTTTTAACTTTTTTGCGCATTTTTAGAACAATAATAAATGCATAAATATAAAATTCACTGTAGAATACGCATTTTTTCCCACAAACACACGCGAGCAGAAGCGAACGGGAAAGCGCAATAAAATTTGCAGTGGATGCTCGTTTTGATATGTTTGCAACACTGGTTCTCTCTCTCGCGACTTTGTCTCTCAAAAGTGGATGATTTAAGGTTTTGAGTTCTCTTTGAAATGGCGCAGTCTTCAAATGGAGCTGCGCATAGCAACAGTTTGTTTGTTTTGGTTGTTGTTGTGCAACACCGTGACAATTTGACATGTGTCATTTTTTCTTTTTAGTTCGCTCACCCCAATACCATCCGCAAACTATGACAATATAATGACAAAAGTAAAGTATTGAAACTAGAATCTATCGAAATGTTCTCACAACATTCAGGGTTTATGTTAAATAAATCGATATCAATGTATGTTTGTTATTAAAAATATGTTTTAGTCATATTTGAATTTTAAAATTAATTAGATTTTAATTTATGTTTCCAAATGTTGTTCGTTTTGCTTGCACCTCACGCGAGCAGATTAAAGAATTATTAAACATATCGCACAAAATAAGTATTACTAAGCATATCGCACAAAAGTATCGATATCGATTTTAGAGCCAAGCAATCATCGATAAATTATAATATTTGCAGGAATCGTGATTACGCCAATACAAATAAAAACAGGAAAGAAGTTAAATAATGAGCGAAGCCGGCCCCGCCGTAGATGCAGTGGCAGCGGAAAAGCAGCGCAAATTTCGGATACAAGGTACCAATCTAAGATGTAATTGAGCACAGCATCAAGCATCCAAATCATAAATGAACTTCATAATTGTAAAGCGGCTGCGTTTATGGGACTCGTTGGCGGTATCTCGGCCCTATTTGGATTCTCGCGCACTCTGACAATGGCCAAGAAATCGGACAGCAAAGTGCTTCAGCAGCAAGGTACACGCCAGGGCATCATCCTCATGGATGAGGGAGCAACACTGGCCATGCGTGCTCTCGGCTGGGGCACCTTTTATGCCGTCCTCGGCACGGGCACCTTTTTCTATGGATTCTGGAAACTCAGCGGCGCCAAAGATGTATGTATCGCCCAACACACAGACACATATGAGTATATATAATTAAATTGGTTAATTTTTTTGGCAGTTCGAAGAGTTTCGCATGAAAATGGGCAACGCCTTGCCGCGCATTACCAAAGATGAACCACCACAAAGCAGCACTGACTTCGAAAGCCTTACAGATCTGATGAAATACCTTGCCGCCTGGAATAAGGAATAGCCTTGAACTATATAAAATTAAATATATTTATACACAGCGCAGATCTGAATCGTTTGAGTATGAATAAAATGAACATTCGAATGAAAATTCGGCACTCTGGAGACTCCGCTAAACCGTTCATAATTTTACAGTTACCCAGCAAATGTATAATATTTTATTTGTCATTGAATAGAACTATTACAAAAAAATATTAATTGTTCAATTCATTTAATAACAGTTGAATTTCCATTTGTAGCTAGTTTCCAGCCAAAACTTCGGCGGCCTTATTTCGCTGCATTTTGTTGATGTTGAATTGGCAGCAATCCTTGAGATCCTCCAATCTTTCCTGCATCTCCTCCGTCTCCGCCATGAAGGCGCTGGCATCGCTCATGAACTTGCTAAAGCCGCGTACAAAATTCTGCAGGTCGGCTCCCTGGTCCAAACACGCCTGCTGCTCCACGCTAGCCATGTGGCTGCCCCCCTCCGCAACCCCCGTTCCCATCGCCTGCGCCGGTTTCATCATCTGTATATACCTTGTGGCGAAGTTGTTCCAAATCTGCTTCTCGCGCTCAGCTCGCTCCACATAGGCATCGACGTCAACATTGGCCGCATTGCAAGCAGATCCAGCTACAAGATAATTATAACAATTATTAACATATATATATATATATATATATATATATATACATATATAATCGGCTTACAATCGGCTAAGTCGAGTGTGGTGTTAAATATGCTTCTTCTTCTTCTGTTGTATTCGGGTTGCGATGTTATTGTCTCATGCAGTTTTTTCACAACCTCTTCGACATCCTCATCCGATATGTCATCCACATCACTCAAGCGCGCCGTCATAGGCTGATTTAGGCAGTTTTCCGAATCGTTTACAGAATTTGGACATGTTTCCATTTTGAATGATTCCATAAGATCACTTGAAAATACAATGGCGCGATTACGCCGTTATTCGGCGTCACTTTCTGAACGAGTTGTATTTGCAATCGCAATCGATAACAGTCATCGATACTCTTTCAAGACAGCTCGTCTATTTGAATTTAAAAAAAAAATAATGTGAATTCGGTTTATTGTGTTAAACCAAAGTAGGCATTAGTTTTATTGTCGAAATAGTTATAAGTGGAAGCATTTACATTGATATAATTCTGAATTTAAACGGATGCCTGTGCTGAAAATTACAATATTAAACCAATCTGGAAATTGTTATAGGTATATATTTCGTAAGACTTCTTTAGAAAATATGTTTGAAGCTTTAATTACAACGCTAATGTTCTGGCTATATCCGGCATTTGAGACCTACTGTAGTTTGGACGCATCTGCGGACAACCAGGTGGCATGGATGAAATACTGGAGTATCTTTGGATTCTTCAACGTGATATCCTTCCTAACCAGTGGCCTGGAGACATGGCTGCCATTCCTCAAGGTCCTCAAGTTCGCCGTTATGTGCTGGATGCTTATCAGACGCGACAGTACCAAAATCGAAGTCATCCTCGATGTTGTATGCATTATCCTCCGCGAACTGAGCAAAATGGTAAACCCGATGACGCTTTCGACTATTGCTGGCAGATGTCACTTGGTGCTTTTTATTTGACGCCTCGTCTCCAGTCGGCCGTCAACAAGGTAATTGCCATTGTGCGCACAGCCAGGCAGGAGGCCGCCGCCTTAAACTCCTTCCGCTCCTCTTCGAACTCGGAAACCTCCTCGTCGAACTCGGACGACGACGTTTATTAAAAAACTTGCAGAGATAGACAAAGAATAAAGAGAGAAAGAGAGAGAGAGAGATGTGGCTCATCTCAGCTCAATCCTTGATATTGTTTTTTTTTTTTATCAATGAATCAGTTATCAATTATGAATTATCAGTAAGTTAATATTATGTTCCTACAATGCGTACTTTGAATAAATTAAGCTGTTGCCAAAACTACAGACTAAGCTTAGATTTAGGTTTTCTCCGACGGCGGGGTCTCTGCTAGGCAACCGTCTTCTTGTCCTTTTCCCTCTCCCGCTCCCGCTTCAAGGTTGGCAGTCGCGTCCAAATGAAGCCGCCAGCACGTCGAGTCGCATACTCATCCGCATCCGGCAGCGGGAATGGCGTCGTCCGATCATAATAATAATTGCTGGGCGCATGCATCACAAACTCAAGGAAGCAAAGTTTCCGGGACAGCTCCTCGTCGGGACCTGCATAAGGAGAAAAAGTGACGTTTTTTTTTTAAATCAAAAATACAGTTAATTTTTAGATTTACATATGAGATATTTTTAACCTACCAATCAGATAGGTGGCTGGATCAAAGCCATCCTTGGGATCGGGACTGTCCTGGGTGGGTATTAGCCAGGTGAGAAAGGCGGACTTCTCGCAGTAGGCGTCCACGAGCAGGCCACGGATCTGGGCATAAAACAGGTTCTGTTCGCTGTCCACAATGCTGACTATGTCACCGATCTGGATGTAGCTGTCCTTGTGGAAGACACTCTGCACGAAACGTGTGCACGCCTGCATCCTTGGCGTCTTTTGGGCGGGCCGCTTGAACAATGTACGGCGATTCTTGGCATTGGATGCGCTGCCACCACCGGCACCGGCCCCACCGACTCCACGCTCCGACTTACCATGCCCCTTGCCCTGAGCAGTGGCAACAGTAGCGCCACTTTGTGTGGCAACGCCAGTTGCGGAGGCAGCGGCGGCGGCACCTATGGCAGCGGTCTGTCCCAAATTGTGGCCATTGATGGCATTGGTTGTCAATTTGGCAGCCTTGTAGCGTGTGCTGCGCGTGCTTTTTCGCAAGCGCTTCATGATTGTTGGTGAGCGGGTGCCGTTCAAGCTGCTGCGCGTAATCTTGCCGCCGCCTCGTTGAACAATGATTGCTGGTGATGCAGGCACTGGCGGCGGCGGTGGTGGTGGTGGCTGCGTAGGAGCAGCAGTTGCCACTGAGCGTGACGCCATTTTGGATGCAAGACGCTCAACGTTTGCTGTCGTCTCGGCGGAACTGATGGGCGTTTCTACTTCTTTTTGATGCTGCGACTGCTCCACTTTGTGCTGCTCCGGCTGCTGCTCCTCTTCAAGCTGCTGCTGCTGGAGGAGAAGCAGCCCATTGCCATTTGTTGTTGGCTTGTCGCCGTCATCATCGTCGAGCATATCGAGCGTCTCCGTGGTGGTCAGCGCCGCAATCATTTTCATTTTGAGCAAGTCGGAGGCTTGCTCAGCTTTCGCTTTCGCCTCTGCATATTTTGCAATCGCTTCCGGCTGCTTCTTGGCTTTGGGGACAAGGCAATCTGTACAGAAATAGCCAGCGTCGCCCGCATCTGCTGTTGTCGTCGTCTCGTTCTGGCAATTGCTGCACTGTGTGACCATCGCTGGGTTTGTGGTGCCAGCGGTTGTGTTCGACATTCTATTGCTCGATTTATATGTGGCTATATACACACAAATATACACCACGGCTTCGGTTGTTGCTGTGAATATTTTTGTTTATTTAAATAGTATATTTGGTTTCTGTTGTGCAAATGCTACTGTTATGCTCAACTTGACTGTTACGGCTCAATTGAACTGTTAGCGGCAACAGTCAATGATTATGTTTATCATCGCATAACAGTGCCATATTGAGTTGACGTTATTTGTCGTGTGAGAATTTGATGTATGTGTTTAACTTGTATTGAGCTAACAAAAAAAAAAAAACATTAATTTGTTTGATGTTAGCAAGTTGTTTGCCTTTGTCTTTCTATTGTGTGCCGCGAGCATCAAGGGGTTATGTTAACGCAATTCGAGCCACTTGAAGTTGGCAACGGCATGTGTTCCGAGCATCGATAAGTCAGCAAATATCATCGCGCCAAACGGTATGTTATCGAGCAAGAGAATCATCCTCAGTGATCATTGTAAATTCTGTTTTATAGCTGGCAGGTCGTGTGCGCAGAATCGGTCGGTCTAATTTGAACTTTTTTTTTTTAAGTGCGCGCGTGCCACGATTTACTATTGCACGCACACACACCACACACACACATACATGCCCAGTCACAAAACAAATATAAATAATTGATTCTTTGAATTTTTTTTTGCAAGTGCGCGTTTTGGCAATAAATAGTTAAATTTATTTTTAAATATGTATGAATATGTGAGAGAGACAACAACAAAATGCATGAGATGTAGATGAATTCTGTTAATGTGTGACGAAGTGACGTAGAAAGAGGAAGAGAAAACGGTACGCTTGAAAAGTAAGCAGAGCTCAAAACACACACAAATACACGCACACAACTACAACACAAATACCAATACAAATATAAATACAAAGAAAGCATATAAAGTACAAACGTGGACAACGTCGACAATAATAACAGTGAATAACAACAGAAACGAGGGAGCAGCAAACAACAACTACAACTACAACACCAACAACAATAACAACAACACAGCAAGTGAGTGATGAATATGCATACCTACAAACACACACACATACATATGCAACAAGTACGAATGTGATTTGTTATCGATTGCCGATAGTTGAGATCATTGCCAAAATACAAAACAAAAAAGAAGAAAACTCAGAGTCCAATAAGAAGCCGAAGATGCGAAGGCATTCCATGTGAAATGTGCTTGGAATAGTTTGGCCATTTGCATTTCTCCTCTTCGCCGGCACACAGAGACTAATTGCAGAGAGGGAGAGAGAGAGCGAGAGGGAAATAGCATGCAGTTGCTGTAGATTAAGTCACATCCAATAAGTGTCTCTTTGTGCATTGGAATGTACTCATTACTCATTATTTTTTTGCTAGTCTACTCACAAATCAACAAATAAAATGAGCTCATAAAGACAGATATAATCTTATTTGTATGCTGTACCATGTTTTTTGTACTATTTATTATATTTACAATTATCTATGAACATCTCACTCTGTATATTTTTTGAAGATTTTATTTAAAATTCATAAATTGTTAAATGCTTAATTTGCACAATATTTAAAAAAAAAATCTAGATTAAGCCCCACGGATTTTTTTCCTCTGCTTCTTCTACTTCTTCCGCACCTGTTGTCAGTTTTCAATTCGATTTTAACATCTGTGTAATTCCAGTTTTTTTTTTTCGTTCGTTGTGTGGTTATTCTTGTTGCATTTGCATTTGGTGACTCTTGTCTCACGGTTCTTGCCTGGAATATGTTGATTGGACTGGGATCGATTTCAGTTTATTGTGTTAACGGTGCTTTGTTTCTTTTTTGCCCTGCCCCCAGTTGGCTGCCTAACGGTCCCTGCTACAAGCTGAACACAGTTAGGGACGAAGAAGGGAAAGCGGTGGGGGAGGGGGTGTGGGGAGACCGAAATGAGAATTGCACTCTTAAACTTAACTGAATTTGATTCGATTCGCCTCGCAATTCAACAACCATTGCTTGGATAGGGGGTGTATGAGGGGGAGGGGAATATAGGCGAGGGGGGAGGAGTAAGGTTGTTGTTTCGTTTTGGCAAATCATGGCAAGAACGATTGGCCTGCAACGGTAAAACGAAGAGCTGAACAAACAGTTAAGCGTGCAGAAATATGTATTATAAAAAAGCAATGCGAAAATGGCAATCAAAAGCAACAACAACAACATAAAAGTGGCTAAAGTAGCTGAACAAAAAAAAAAAAAAATTGGTCGAAGTAACACACAAAAAAAAAAACTGGTTCCGGCTGCCAAAGAATTCCGCATTGGCTTCGACAAACTCTCAACTATCTCTCTCTCCCTCACTCTCGCTCGCTCTCTCTTTGGTTGTTTGTGTGCTGTGTGTGCCACTTCCGAATAGTATACAACAAACAGTTGCCTCTGTCTCTCTCTGTCTGTCTCTTTCTCTCTCTGTCTCTTTCTCAACATTCTTAGTTCACGTTCGTTGCCTAAGTCTTTTGTTGCGTTTTCTTCGTTCCTTCGTCTGTGCTTCGTCTTTTGCCGTTTCGCGCTGTTCGCTTGCCGATTCAGCAGCAGCAGAGAAGTGGAAGGCGCAGTGGAGTATTGGTTAGAATTGTGCAAAGGCAACAACAACAGGCAACAACAACAGCTTCAAATGCATAAAACAAAGACAAGCACACGAGCTGAGAGTGTCACACACACACACGCACACTCACACAGACAGTATATGGTGTATGTAAATGTGACAATGATGTTAATTGGCTTTTACTTTATTCAAACAAAATACTTAGTCACAGCGGATACAACAACAACAACAATAACAGAAAACATACAGAAATCCATCAGAGTGAAATTTAATCTGCATAGGAATTGAATCGTTTCTCTGTGGGCAAATAAATATGTTTTCTTTTAAAGCGATAAGGCAATGGGGATTATTGTATGGATGATAGATAGCGATAACGATAACGATAACATAATCATAAGGTGATTGATTATTGTGAAATCGATAACAGTAATTTAATACAAACAATACAAAAACTAAGCAGAAAATGATATCAGATAACATCGATATACTATCGATAGATTTAGATAACAATGCGAGCTAAAAACTTTAGTGAATAAAAAGAAGATGAATGCATATAATACACACATGTTTATGCAAGTAGGCAATAAATTGTATTCGTGCCACATAATTTTGCCGACATTGCAGTTGCTTTTGTGTGGGGGCGCCTCTCAATGCGCATCCCTTTGCAATTCAATTGCCGTCTGTCCGTACAGTCTTTGCTGTCTGTTGTGGGTGCGGCGCCCAGCTAACAACAACCTACAACAACAACTTGTTGAATGCTTGGCAAAACAAATCAAGCGGCGCACCCCACACAGATAACAACAACAACAACAACAGCGAATAGCAACACGAATGCTTTTTAGAATAATTTAATGACAGCAACAGCAGCAACAGCAGCAACAGCAACAACAGCAACAACAGCAGCAACAGCAATAACAGCAACAACAACAACAAGAACAACATGCCACACAAACTTACAGCAGCAACAACAACTAACTACAAAACAACGGCAGATGTCGTCTCGCACTTTCAATTGTCTTTTGCATGCAATGAAAAAAACTTCTTTTTTTCTTATTTGTTTTTTTAGTTGCTGTTGAAAATTTCCCTTTTTGTTTTCAGTGCGAGTGTTGTGTGTGTTTGTGTGTGTGAGTGATCGATGCGCAGCAGAAACAGTGGCAAAGGTTTATTGGCCTTTTGCTTGTGTGTGTGTGTGTGTGTGTGTGTGTGTGAGTGTGTAAGTGTGTGTGTGAGTGTGAGTATGTCGCCTTTTTAGCCAAGTTTGTTAGCTGGCTGAGCATTTGGCTTGGACCTAGTCTTAGTGAAATCGACTTTGGCTTCTTGCTAAATATTTCTTCTTTCCACACATAGACACGCATGAAATTTTCTATTTGTGCGAGTACAACATGGGGTGCACGGAGGAGGGGGAGCGCGAGAGGGGTATTTTGTAGGGGCAAACCATTAACGCGGCTTATTTTATGTACAAATATTATTTGCGGCTACTCACTGCTGTCTGCTTGGCCAAAGCCACAGCTGAAGCCGATGGCGAAGCCGAAGCTTCAGCATTTGGCTAATAAGTCAAACTGTCTGTCACCTTGCCACAAAACGAAAAAGAGAGTAAGAAGCAGCAGCAGCAGATGAAGAAGAAGAGGCAGAGCAGAGACTCTTTTATAGGCATGCCAAAGCAGGAGTCGAAGCTCCAACACTAACACATAGTATGTACTTGCCACATTCGAATCCACATTCGTTATATGTATCTTGGAACCGTTTCAAAGTTTGGTTCAACTCTGATGTTCGACAGCAAAAAACGAGAAACAAGTTTTTCATAATCGATCGATCGGAGCGATTATAAATGATTTTAAATAGTGTCACCAGCCAATTTAGACATCGGGTCTCGAGAGAAGAAATCTAAACATGAAAATTCAAGAAAAAAAAATCTGCAGAATAAAAACTATTTCTCATCTAAGTCCGTTGAGCAGAAAAAGAAATTCTCGTCAAATAATTGGCTTCTTAAAATCAGTTCAAGCTGAACTCTGGACAGATACACAAATATAGAGAGTTGGAGACAAAAAATGCCATCAACAAACAACTTGATAAAATATATAGTTATTTTAGATTTTTAGGCTTTTCAATAAATTTTACTGCGAGTTTAAAAATTGATGAAAAATTCAAAAACATTCGGAGAATACCTTCTGGGCAAAAGCATCTAACGGACGGGCACAAGGGAGCATTTCGGGCCTCATAAAGTTCAACTACGGCAGAAATCATTCAAGTGCCAATTTTGGTGTCATTTATTTACTATACCATATGTGTGCATAATTTGGGTACTTGGTTTCTTATTTTATAAAAATTTATTTGCTGAATTACTACATTTTTAAAATCCCAATCAAAAAACTGATTGTGTGTTTTTTATTTTTTTTGTTTTTTGTTATTATGTTTGGCTTGAATGGATTTGAAATTTCTCAATGCTTAGGCGAATTTCAATCAGATGAAACTAAATGAAATGAAATCGCAATCGTTGCGCTTCGCGTATTCCAAACGGGAGAAATGCAACGGTGCGTCGTGTTAAATGTTAAACATCAGTTGGCTTCAACCAACAATAACAACAACAACAGCAACAACAACAACAATAACAACACCATGAACATCAGCAAAACGCAAGTTGAAAGTAAAATTAACAATAAATTAAATTGAAGTTCGTCAAACTGAGTCAATTAAAGCGACTATCGAAATTGATATCGAGGCCCGAATCAAAATGTTGTTTGTATTTGTGCATCTGTGTGCGCGTGCTTGTATATGTGCTTGTTTGTGTGTGTGTGTGTTAAATGAAATAATTAAGCGGCGCATTTTTGTGCGTGCCATGAAAATGGAAATGGATTGGCAAACTCAGATCTGTGGATCTGTGGTCTTTCCAAGAGTTTCTCTTGGCGTGTTGGCGGCTGCACCCCGCTCTCTGTGTGTGGTGAGTGAGTGTGTGTGTGTATGTGTATGTGTGTGCGTAGGTTACAATGCCATGTTGCCACATGTTGCACGACAGCTGCGGATCACTGAATCTTCTGCGATTGTCAAATTTTGCGTAGATGCTTTAGGCAAAGCGAAAATTCGTTTCTTAAAAAACACATCTTTATCCCAACCCTCCTTATATTTTTTGGAATTTCCTGTTATTACTGAAAAAGAATAGTTTTTTTAAAATCCCTTTTCCGCTCCAGCTCTCCCGCAGGAAATTCCCCTCGCTATCCCAGCTCGGAATGTGACCTCGCAACTGCCAACAGCCAACGGACAGCTGACAGAACTGGCTGCTACTAAAGCTATGCCAAGAATCTGGCACAAAAATCGATTTAACAACTTTTTGTTGTCGAAAACTAGAAACTTGCTCTGACACACACATACACACCGAGGCACACACACGCACACACACACATGCCTGTGGCATTTATAACGTGAATATTTGTGCAGGTGCGGGCTCGGTTTTTGTCTCTCGGCTTGTCTCATAAAACACAGATTTATGACACACCGCACAACAACAACAACACCAACAACAGCAACAACAACAGCAACAACAACAACAACAACAACAACAGCAGCATCACACAGAGATAATAAATACTTGCTAGCTGGTAGAAATCGAAAAGCAGCTACGAATTTGTTGAGGGCATTTTTAGCGCATTTGGTCATGGGAAAAGCGACAGATTCCCAAACAAAAACACACAAACATCGTATAAAATGCATCTGAAAAATTCGAAATAAAAAAAAATAAAAAAATTATAGTCAACTCGAACGAAAGACCCAGGCAACGAACTTGATTGCGGAGCAAACAATACAAAAGACTTGGACAACGAACTTCACTTTTCGGGCATACCATAATTCCAGTTCACAGATTGGTTGCAAGAGGTACATTTAGAGGGAGGGTGGGAGGGATAGATAAGGGGAAACCTTGAAACCCTCAGCAGAGGTCTCTGCCATGTCATACAGTTAGTCGGAGTACAATCAAAGACCACGCCCTCATTTACATTTTTAGTGGAAATGTGAATTACAAATTAGAATGACAGCTAACACAATGCCGACTTTTGGAAGCTGATAATAGATAATAAATGTTATGCAAATGGAGATCAGTTCAGAACAGTACCACATATGAACTCCATGAACTTTTCATCGATTGTATAAATCTGTTTGACTTGAAAACAAACACTTCAATTTAGATCTTTACTCCACAGACTCTATAACTTCAACTGTATCCAATTTAGTAATTGATTGCCTCATTATATTTATCTATAAATAATTGATCATATAAGAGCACTGTTTTTTGTCTAACGAGATTTTTCAATGTCTTAACATTCTTTTTTTTTATACCCTGACAGCGGGTATTATGATTTTGTCATGAAGGAGACTTTCTTGCCCCATAAAGGGAAGGCATCCTAAAAAAACTTACCCAATATGCATGTGGTAAATATCGCACATCTATAGCATAAAGCTTTCTTAGGAATAAACGGTCGGGTTTTTTTTATTTTTATTTTATACTGTCATCTGGATGGCATTCCGGTCTTCAAGGGTATTTAATCTGCGGCATGCCTAGGATAGTCGTGTTTTCGTCTTTCTTTTACTTGCTTATTTTTTTTAATCTTTTTATTTGGTATTCTTCACACTTGTTTTGCAATGTTGCACAGCTGCTGCTCGATGCTCATTGATTACACATGAGAGCTTCGATTAAATTGACTTCTTTTCTAGCTGTTGTTTTTGCTGGGACAGCATAGACATGGACATTGACAGCGGCTGCAGGCACAGGCCGAAGCAGAGGCACCGGCAGTGGTCGAGGCAGAGGCAGCGGCAGCGGCAGCGACGTCTTAACATTGGAATGCGGTCGAACACGACTCGTTGCCAAGCCAGCATTTGTTATTTGTCGTAGTCAAACGAGCGACAAGCGAGAGAGAGAGAGCAAGAGAGCGAGTTGGAGAGACTGACTCACTGACTGACTGGTTGAATGAATGAATGAATGAATGAGTGGCAGCTGCCACTTTGAGCACTGCGCACATCACAGCTAGTACTTTTGGACCACGTTTCGTGTGTCTTGTTAAGCGCGTCGTGCTAAACGGGTTCCCTCTCTCTCCCTCCCTCTGTCTCTGTCTTTCTCTGCTTATTGACTTTGTCAATTTGTAGTCACTTGCCAAAACCAAAAGTAAAGCCAAATCCGAGCCAAATCCGAAGCCAAACCTAAAACTGAAACCAAACCCAATTCCAATTCCAAAACCAAAATTCCAATTCAGTTCGAGTTCGCGCATTTCTTTGGCACATGCATTAAATGACGAGGTGATACAACAACAGCAACAATAATAACAAAAATGCTTTGTGCTTTGTTGTTGTTGTTGTTGTTGTTGTTGTTGTTGTACTACCTCGTCATTTTTTATTTCTGTTTTTTTTGGGCATAAATATTTATGTTAAAGGCTTTTGCCGCTAAACAGGTGAAAGTTTGTCTCACCAATGGTAACCAGCCGCTGAGTAACAACAACAATGACAACAAAAACAACAACAACATCTTGGACAACAGCATAAAAGTATGTCTCGCTTTTGGCCATGGCTGCTTAATATTCTTGGCCAGCAGTCTTTATTTTTTCTGACCGGCCGCATTTCATATTTACGCTTATGATATTGATTCAAAAATGTTTTTCTTTTTTTTTTTTAAAGCAAAAACATCAAATTAAGTTGAAATTTGTTTTTATTTTTGGCGCTTTGTTTAATTTAATTTTAATTAATTCTTGTTGTTATGATTCTGTTTTTGTTATCTGTGCCAAATGGCCAAAATGTTCAGTTTGCTCAGTTGGCAATTTTAGAGATTCTGCAACCGAATTGAAGGTGAAAGCGAGTTCTTAAATTTGAATCTTTGTTGAAAGTTACACACATTATCTGTGTGTGTGTTTGTGTGTGTGTGTGTGTGTGTGTGTGTAAGCGTGCTTTGTTTTTCCCTTTTTTATTGGACTATTTGAAATACATTTTAGAAGTATTTACTTTTTCACAAACAATTTAATTAATTCTCAACAGCTTAAAACGCTCAAATTGATGGCAATAACTTCATCATCTGAACTGTAGAATAAAACCAAAAGTATTTCGTCAAATTTCAATTAGAAACTTTTATTTGACAGTCGTTAAAGATTTTAAGTAAGATATAGATATATAGTTAATTTTATACTGGACACATTTCCTATAGTAGCAATAGGTATGTATTCAGGCTGGATGTCTGCTAGTATATGTCTCTTCAACTTTTGTTCGCGTTAACTTTTTGAACAATTGTTTGCAATATTGTCTCAAGCATTTACCAGCTTCGTCGCTGCCTCTGGTTTTGCAATGCATTTTCCGTTTCAGATGAAGTTGAAAAATTACAAAAAAAAAAAAAAGTTCCCAATTACAAATACAAATAATAATA
The DNA here is from genome assembly GCA_035044025.1 of Drosophila paracracens. Lineage (NCBI taxonomy): Eukaryota > Metazoa > Arthropoda > Insecta > Diptera > Drosophilidae > Drosophila > Drosophila paracracens. Next base: position 4,397,270 of record JAWNMN010000400.1, on the reverse strand, counting down.
AAAAATAATTATAGGCTTGAAAGCAAACCACAAAAACGACTTACTTTCATTCATTGAGCGGCTGCAGTGCTTGGCCTTCGTTCCCCACGTGACTCCCCCTGCGTCTGCCCCTTCTCTAAGCTGTCTTCTCGTTCGTCATAGCCAGAGTGAGCTGATCATCTGGGCGACAATGACAATCGCTTGTGAAGGGAAGGGGAACAGGAGCAGGGAGAGGAGGCAGAGCGAGGTCTTCGATAAGCATTTGCGGCATGTTTTTTTTTCGGTTTGTTTTCCTTTTCGTTTCTTGCCTTTTTTTTTTTTTTTAATTAAATATGCCAAAGGCAACAACATTTTACTGAGAGACGAAATAATTACGTTCAGCTTTCATGGTATAATGTTTGTTTCAGTCTACCCTTGCAGTGGGCACATACATTTGAACGTCATCATAAAAAAACATCTTCAACCTGATAAAGTATATACACATATTCGTAATCTAGATCAGTCTTCTGCTTAACTGCATCGGATCAGTATGTCAAATAATTTATTTTAAAAGTTTTCAAAACAAATAATTTTAAATAAAAGTAAACATTTTAATTATAAAATAAATATGTATGTATATATTTATGTAGCTTTGACAGTTGATATCTCTATGAAACTCATTAAATACGATACGGAAGGGTATCTAATGTTCGGCGTGCTGTTTTTGTTGGGTTTGTTTGGTATTCCATTTTTTTTTTTTTTTTGTGGTATTCAATTGCAACTATTTTCTTGGGAAATATTTTTGAGGCCTAAACTAATCAAATGTTTGTTTTTTTTGTTTGTTTATTATTTACTTACAGCAATGCATCAGCCAGCTGCTTGAAGCACCAACCCCGTCCACTCCGCTCCACTTCACATTACTTCCCTTTTCCACCATCCTCGACGAGCAGCGACGTGCGGCGATTGGATATAAATAATAATAATAATTGCAAATAATTCGTTTGGAAAAGTTGAAGTTGATCAATTGATTACACTCACACACACACATACAGATTGTATCAATCATAGGACCATGGACTGGGCCGAAGGGGATCTGGTGTGGTTTGATCCGGGCGTGGGTCATCCCATTCCCGGTGAAATTCAGGAAGTACATCGCGCCGCCCAAGTGATTGTCGTCCAGGCTATGATTAAGGGCAAGGTGAGTACACACACTTGTGTTGCCCAATGTAGAAGGGCATTAAAACTTAGCTTTGCACTAGAAATCAAGAGTATAGCACAACGTCGGTGTGCCTAAGATACTAATAGCTCTTCTTTCTTTCTTTTTATTTTATTTTATTTTATTTTATTTTTTTCTGTAGACACAAGGGCCGCGTTAGCTTTTACAAATTTTATGAATGCTTTTCACTATTTTCACTTGTCAAATGCAAAAAAAAAGTAGAAAAAACAAATGACAATGCGAATTGTTTTTGTTTTCGGCACTTGGCATTTATGGCATGAAACTAGCCAATAGCGACTAGACAAAAGATAAAAAACCACTTGCCAATTCCTGCGGCATGCTGCTACGGAAGTATTTGTATGCAACGCGTAAGTTGCTCCAATCTGCAGAGACTCAGCCGTCTCCAGTTTTGCAGTTTATAGTCTCCCGTCTAATTGCAGAGTGCCGGCAGCGACTTCTCCGACTCTGGCTCCGTTTCCTTTTTCCTTTGCAATTAAGCCTGCCAGTCGACAACAACAGCAACAATATCAGTCCGTTTGTCAGCCCAGAGGCGAGTGGTGCGGCTAAGGCTAATAACGGGTAACAGTTAGCGATGCCGTTGCTGTTGCAGTTGCAGTTGTTGCTCCCTAGGCGCCTGTTCAAATCAAGAAATCAAGAATAAAAATCCCCAAACTCGTTACACACACGCACACACATACATACATACATACATATGTGGAGTTGCTGCAACAAGTATTCCATAGCGTATCCTGTTCAGAGAGATGCCAATTTATGCGTCGCGTCTGACAACTTGTCTGTTGGCCAGTTAGCCAGCAGCAACAGCAGCAGCCGTTGTTTCTGGTTCTGGCTTTAAGGTTTGGTTTCGTTGCTGTGAAGATGGACATGCCCCTCTGCACAAATGCAACACTATTGCAGTTCTGCGAAAAAGCGTTGGCCGAGATTAATTGTGCTAACTTTTCATGCAATTAAGTTCGCCTCAAGTTTAAATTACGTAAGAGTAATTGATATGTTTGCTTGGTTGCACTATGCATCAGATTTGTGAAACTACTATATTAGTTGGTTATGTTCTCTCAAAGTGATTTAAATATCAGGGAAAAGTTACATATATCTAAGGCCCCTCGTTCAATCTAAATTGAGCCATGAAATTTGAGAGTAGGTTATTTTTTGTTGTCACTAACTACTAATCCAAGTTTATTCGACTGTATTGATAAATAAATAAAATCGATAATTGAATCGATTAGTCAGTGAACACCATTCACTCCCGTTATTTAGAATATATGTGTATGTGCGTAACTCCTTCCTAAGCTCAGTCTATTGTTTTGATAAATCGATAGTTAAATCGATTATTCGATTAACTGCATTCACTCTCAATATGTATATTATAAATATGCTTGAACCCATCTCCCATCTAAATTCATTTTATTGTTTTGATAAATATATGAATTGTGGGTTTTTAAAATCGATAATTAAATCGATTATTCGATTAATTGCATTCACTCTCGATGGGTTTAGGCCACATACCTCACACATTGTTGCAGTGCATTTAATGGCCAAGAATCAAAGACTTGAACTGGTTCTTCTTTGGCATGGAGAAAGTGGCGCTCTCTCGCAAGAGATGAAAAACAAGATAGAGAGAGAGAGAGAGGGAGAGGGAGAGCGGGGCAGATAGACAGATAGAGAGAGTGTGTTTTTCTCTTAATTGAATCAAGATCACAAAGATCGTGCAACTCGAGATCACATCCATTGACATGCGACAGGTTTTTGTTGCACATGTGTTCTTTACCCGTTACCCGTTACTCGTTCTTCTCTCGCTGCCCAAAACAAGCTGCACGTCTGCCTGCCAGCCAAGTGGCTGGATACTTGGCTGCGAGGAGTGTCATCTTTCTTGCCCCAAACAAACCCGCTAGATACAATAATAGACAAACAAAAAAAAATATATACATATATAGAAACGTGTTTTTTTTTTTATCGATCGCTTTAGAAGCGTTTAGAAGGTGGCAAGGGGAAGGGGAATAGGAATGGGAATGGGGCATGGGGAAAACTGTGGAAATCTGTCTCAGCTAGTGGCCCAGCTCCGCTTTATTCCTTTCAGTTGCATTCGAGACGGCGGCCAATAACGTTTCTTCCGCCAATATTGTCGGTGTTGGATGTTGTAGTTGTTGTTGTTGTGCATTTTGTTCTGTTAATGTCCGGTTTGAGCGTTCGGTTCGTTGGTTGGTTTCGGGCTGTACCGTTAGATGCGCATCGTACGCTTCCATCTGGAGCCGTGGCAGCGTGGCAGTGGCTGCGGCTCAGTCACACCCAGTCCGGCCCAGTCGCCATCACTGGCGCTGCTCTCGCCGCACGTGCTGCGCCGCCAGCGACCAGCCAGCCTCGAGGAGCTGGACGAGGTGTTTGCCCAGCAAACGCCACAGCAGCAACAGCAACAGTTGCTGCGCCGCCAGCGTCGCCTCAAGTGCCGCTATCCCCAGGTGGTCAAGCGCCTATCGACCCTCTGCAGCGATGTGATGGCCCGCCATGTGAGCTACATAATCGAATTAAGCCAAGCGACAAGCTCTTGAATCGATTAAAAACAAATCGTTGAACAATTTAATTGATTGTGGTCTATCGTCTATCGATTGTGTCTGATATGATATGTTATACAAGCTGCTTAGCATATCTCAATTCTTGTTTATCGCTTCTCCGATTCGATTCCGGATCTTAATATCAATCAAACAGTCAAGGTGCACTTGGCTCTGTGTAGCAGCTGCTGTTTCTTCATCTGGGCCTTTTTTTTGTTGGCTTCTTAACCCATCTAGTATCCGGGGATCGATCGGGACTATAAATAGCTGACTAGTGTTTCCAGTGTAGCTTTTTCGATAGATTGACGTGTTGTCAACGCTACTTGAACTCAAACAAATAAAAAGAAATAACTAATCAAATCTATTTTTACGACAGGCACAAACGTTTGCCCTGCAGCCGGGTGAGGGGAGCCTGCGAGCGCGTCAGGATCTGGGCAGCAGCGGCGTGGAGGACATGACGCTGTTGGATGACCTGCACGAGGCGTCGCTGCTGTGGAATCTGCGACTGCGCTATGACAAGGGACTGATCTACACGTTCGCCGGCAGCATTCTGATCGCCGTCAATCCCTACAAGATGTTCCCCGATGCCTACGGCCTGGAGGTGGCCAAGCAGTATGCGGGTCGACCACTGGGCGCATTGCCACCACATCTGTTTGCAATTGGAGCGGCGGCACATGCGGCACTCCCCTCGCCCCAGGTGGTGGTCATATCGGGCGAGTCTGGGTCGGGCAAGACGGAGTCCACGAAACTGGTCATGCAGTATCTGGCGGCGGTGGTGCCCGGTGGCGGCAGCGCCTCGGCCGTCATCACGGAACAGATACTCGAGGCGGCCCCACTGCTGGAGGCATTTGGGAATGCGCGAACCGCACGCAACGATAACAGTTCGCGTTTTGGCAAATATCTGGAGGTCTATTTTAAGAGCGGCGCCATTGTCGGTGCCAAGATCACACAATATCTGCTGGAGAAGTCCCGCATTGTGACCCAGGCGCCCGGTGAGCGTAACTACCATGTCTTCTACGAGATGCTCGGCGGCCTCAGCGAATCCGAGCGTGCCAAATACGGTCTGCTCGAGGCGGACAAGTATTTCTATCTGAATCAGGGTGCCACCGACTGTGCCAGCGGTCGTGTCGATTGGGCCTCCCTGCTCAGCGCCATGCAAGTGCTCGGCGTCACCGAAGGCGAACGCGAGGGCATTGTGCGAGTGCTGGCCGCTGTGCTGCATTTGGGCAACGTGTACTTCCATCGACGGCAGCTGCGACATGGCCAGGAGGGTGTCGAAATTGGTTCCGATGCTGAAATCAAATGGGCCGCCCATCTGCTGCACATTAGCGCCGAGGGCATGCATCGTGCCCTGACCAGCCGGACGACAGAGGCGCGCGCTGAGCGTCTGCACACTCCGTTGGGCATCGATCAGGCGCTGGATGCGAGGGATGCCTTTGCCAAGGCACTTTATGCGGGTCTCTTCAACTGGCTGGTGTCGCGCATCAATTCGATTGTGCAAAAGGGCGGCACCCACGATGCCCATCGCATCAGTATACTGGACATTTTCGGATTTGAGGATCTCGCTGAGAATAGTTTCGAGCAGCTGTGCATCAACTATGCCAACGAGAATCTTCAGCTCTATTTCAATAAGCATGTCTTTAAACTGGAACAGGCCGAATACGCTCGGGAGCGTCTCGAGTGGACACCACTCGCCTGGGACGATAATCTGCCAGTCATCCATTTGCTGGCGAAGAAGCCCGTTGGCATTTGCCATTTGCTCGACGATGAGTCGAATTTTCCGCGCGCCACCGATTTGAGTTTCTTGGAGAAATGCCACTACAATCATGCCCTGAGTGAGCTTTATGCCCGGCCCAGAATTGGCGCCCAGGAGTTTGGAGTTACGCACTATGCGGGCCAGGTGTGGTACTGTGTCGACGGTTTTCTCGACAAGAATCGCGATGCGTTGCGCGGCGATGTCCTCGAACTGTTGGCCACCAGTCGCCTGCCCCTGGTCAGTGAGCTGACCAAACAATTGCGTGCCCAGCGAGACGCTGGCAAAACTCTGCCCAAGGGCAGCAACGGACGCTTTGTCACAATGAAGCCACGCACGCCAACGGTGGCAGCTCGCTTCGCGGACTCACTGCAGCAACTGTTGCAATCGATGGGCCGTTGCCATCCGTGGTTCGTACGCTGCATCAAGCCCAACCAGGAGAAGCAGCCGTTGCGCATGGATATGCCATGTGTGCTGCAACAGTTGCGCTATCTCGGCATGCTGGATACCATACAGATTAGGCAGCGTGGCTATCCAGTCCGTTTGCGTTTCCAGCACTTTGTTGAGCGTTACCGCCATCTGTTGAGCTCACCGCTGGCACGGGGCACACCGTATCGTGAGCTGTGCCGCCTGCTGCTGGAGGCGATGCCACGCACCGGTGTCGAGGGCCCCGACTATCAGCTGGGCGCAACGCGTGTCTTTTTGCGCGAGGCCCTGCATCGGGCGCTGGAGAGCGGACGCACGGAGCGATTGCGTCAGGCGGCCGTGCACATTCAGCGACATGTGCGCGGCATGCTCGTGCGACGTCAGCTGACCCGTCGACAGGCGGCTGCCACCCGGTTGCAGGCACGTTGGCGCGGCCAACGTCAGCAGCAGCGATTTGAGCAGCTGCGTCATGGCGCACGCACCGCGCAGCGCTTGTGGCGCGGCAAGCAGGCGCGTCGACGCGTCCAACAGCTGCGCTCCGACCATCGGCGGCGCCAGGAGGCGCGCGAGGCGGCTCAGCGGGCGCGTGAGGCACGCGAGGCCAAACAGGCGGTGCTGGAGCGCAGCCAGCTAAGCTATCTGGACATACCCGCCGAGCTGGCCTTCATCTATTCGAAGCTGCAGGGCTGGACGCCGCCGCACAATGATCGGCATCTGGTCAAGGTGCTGGGCACAGTGCCGGGTCCGCCGGCTGCAGGCGCTCAACTGCCGCCGGATTTGGCACAGTTCAGCTTTGGCAAATTCAGCAGCGTCTACTGCAACGGATTGCGGCTGCAACCGCGGCGGGAGCCGATTACGGCACCATTGTTGACGCGTGCTGCGTCCCGGGATCAGGACTTTCAGGATGCGCTCGCCGTATTCAAGCTAATATTGCGCTGGAGCAACGACAAGGCGCTGGAGGGCGAGGGCGCCAAGGAGAAACTGCTGTCCGACTATATTGTGCACAAGGCGCTCAGTTCGCGGGGCCTGCGCGACGAGATTCTCGTCCAGCTCTGCAATCAGCTGCACGGCGCCGAGCCCCAAATGGCAGCCCGTCTCTGGCAGCTGCTGGGCCAGTGCCTGTGCTGTTTCCAGCCGAGCGCCGCCTTTAGCAAGTACCTGCTGAAGTTTGTTACCGATGAGGCGCCGCCATCGCCCACGCGACAGCTGCTCCAACGCCAGCTTTTGCGCCAGCAGACCAATTCACCGGGTGGCAATGGTGCCGGCGCCTGTCGCAGCTTTGTGCCCGCTTGGATCGAGTGGCGCGCCTGGTCGCGTGGCTGTGACATGGCACTGCCTCTGACGTTACCGGATGAGGCCAGTCAAACGGTTGCTGTCGACTCGTGGACCAGTTGTGAGGAGGCTGCAGCTTTGGCTGTTTCCACATTGGGTGTGGCCAGTCGCGGCTGGACGCTGGTGCTCGACGATGGCCAACAGCTGACGGATAGCTGTGGCCTCGACTATGTCATGGATCTGATTGCCGAGAAGGAGCTGTGTCCCGCGTTTCCCGCGCCACGCAGCGATCTTTTGCGCTCCGGCGCCAAGTTTACACGCACCAATCTGCCGGAAGCGGTCAAGCGTCCGGGTGTGCCGCCACCGGCACCACCAATTGGTGCCGCAGCAGCTGGTGCATCTAACAAGCAGCAGCGTGAACTCCACGATGACGACCAGGAAGAGTCATCCTCATCCCAATCACAATCACAATCACAACAGCAGCTGCAGCAGCAGCAACAGCAGCAGCCACAGCGTCGCAGCAGTCGAGAGCTACTCTCACGCAGCTCGGCTCTCAACGAACGCTATTTTGAGCGGACAAGCGAGGAGCCTATTACGCCACATCTGCTGCCTGGTGCACAGTCCAAGTCGCGCTCCAAGTCGCTGGATGATCTGCTCGCCGGAGATATGGGCAGCCAACAGTTGCCGCTGCCCGACAGTGATTCGCAGGAATCACCGCTGCACACGCTCGCATTGGGTCTCTCCGAGAGTCGGCTCAACGAGCGCTACCATTCTGCGGAGCGACTGGCTCCGATGGGCAAAGAGACGGCGCCACGTTATCAAAAATCCCAGCATGCCGGCCGGCGTTCACATGCCGCGTCGCACGGCTCCGCTCATTCCAGCAAATACAACATGGACAAGTCAGAGTATGCGACCCGTTCGTCGGCGATGTCGGACACCAGCGAAGCGCCATCTCTCGCTTCCCATGTGCGACGCGTGCGTGTGCCCTCGCAGGCCTCCGATGTCGATCAGTTTCTGGATGATCTGTTCAGTCCCGTGCTCGATGGCTCACTCGATGAGCTCTCCGATGCCCGATCCCTGGCCGCCAGCATTCGTGGTGGCGCTAGAAAGCCGATCGATTGTCTGCCAGTGGAAGTGGAGCATTCATTTTGCTCTGCTGCCACACAGGCAACCGCAGCTGTGGAACAATTTGGATTTGAGGACGATGATGCCGCTAATCCGTGTAATCTGGAGAAGTTTATTGGTGACACATTGGTACCACTGGACGATGCGCTGTCCACGCTCGGCTCCCAGCGCCAGCTGGTGCAATGCATTAAGGGTGGCGGCAGCACGGAGCACAGCAATGCCGCTGCCGATCCTCTGATGCATCAACTGATGCATCAGTTGCCGGGTGGCGAACCGGATGCGGCACCAGCCGCTCTCTATCAGCAGCAGGTGCAGCGCGCCTTTCTTCAATCCGCCATGGCGCAGAATCTGCAGATTCAACAGCAGCTTCTCGCCCAGAATCAGGCGCTCCAAACGCTGCTCAGCCAGCAGGCCACAGGCAACCAGGCTACCAACAACAACAGCAGCAACAGCAACAACAACAATAGCAACAACAACAACATTAACAGTAGCAGCAACAACTCGACAGTGGCACAATTGGGCAGCAGCAGCAAATCACCATCGCCATCGTCAGTCGGCCAATCGCCGTTGCGCATGAAGACCACAACCACAATGATGACGACGACGAGGAGCAGCAGTCTGGTGTTGGAGGCAGCCGCCGGCTTGCAGCCGCCAGCACCACCGCCGCCGCCACCGATGCCGCCGCCGCTGGAGGGCAAGGATCCGTCCGAGACGCGACACTTTCTCGATCCGTATGGCCGTGCCAAGACGGTGCGCATCGGCAAGTGGCGCTGGCCGCCGCCGCAGGGTGAGCCCCAGTTCCAAACCGAGGAGGATTTCTTTGCCTTCAAGCTGCGCCAGCAGCAGCGCAAGACGACACCCCAGTCGCAGCATAGCGCAAACAATGCCACCGCCATCGAGTGGGAGGAGTTCGAGATTGAGTCATGCAAGAGTGTCACGCCCCCCGGGATCGGTGTGCCGCTAGCGAGCAGCATGCAGCAGCTAATGCGAAGAAGTCTGCGACTGGATGCCAACGGATCGGGAACAGGTCGAGATATTCAGGATCTGCAGGCGCAGTCCAGTCAGACGTCAGCAGCGAATGCGACAACAACCACAACAACAACGACAACAATCACGGCAACAAAGCTGGCGAAGAAGAGCTTCGAGATTGGCGCTGATCGCCCGCCGCCGGGCAGTGTGGGCAAACTGAAGCTCAGCTCGGAGATGCGACAGCGTTTGGAACAGGTCACAGCCGGTCACTCGGTGCGCTCGACCGTCTCCAACAAATCAGAGCAGCGTGCGCCGGCCAAGCTGGAGGATACACGCAAACTGATGCTGCAACAGCAGCTGGGCGGCCTCTTTGCCAGCGCGAATAACCAGACGGGCAATGCTCCCACTCACGACTCCATGGCGACGGTGCGCACCCAGATCGAACGGATGGAGGGCAAATTGTCGCCACCACCGCCGGCACCGCCGAGCGCATGGATGCCGAATGCGCTGCTGCCACCAGCGCCCAGTGTGCCAGCACCACCGCCGCCGATACGGCCGCCGAGTATGGCGCCACCAGCACCGCCGCCGGCACCACAGAGTCCGACGGTGCATCATGTCACCGATGTGGACGAACCGGAGCCGGATTATCGCAAGGAGCATGTGCCGGCGTTTATACAGCGCCAGGAAAGAGATACCTTTGGTGCGGTGCGTCAGCCGCTGCACCACCTGCAGCAACAGCAGCAGCACGCCCAGTTTCACCATCAGTCGCTGCAACAGCAGTCGATGCAATCGCTGCACCACCACCAGCACCACAACAACAACAACCATCACCACAACCACCAGCAGCAGCAACTGCATATGCAGGAGCAGGTCTGGCAGCAAGAGCTGCAAGCGGAACGGGACCGTTCGCGGAGTCGCAGTCGGTCAAGGGATCGCGAGGATTACTCGGAGTCCGTGTGGGATCGGGCCGAGGTCGAGGGCCCCGCCTCCGGCAGCGGCAGTGAGAAGGAGCGCGAGAAGCGCGAACGGGAGCGCGAGCGTCTCTACGAGCTGCGCCAGGTGGAGCGCGAGAAAGAGAGTCACAAGGTCTATCAGCCGGCGCCGCCGCGCGTCATTCAGGCCAGCCTCGATACAACTGGCTCCAAGGTCAGTCGCGAGAGGGAGCGCGAGCGCGAGCGAGATCGCGACAGGGAGCGGGAGCGGGAACGGGAACGAGATTCGTTGGCTGCAACGCCGGCGACATTCCGCACGCACATGGTCCAGAAATATGAGCATGAGCGCAAACGCAAAAGTTCGGCCAGTTCGGCGGGCGTGCGAGAGGATCTGTTGGATGCATCGATGTCGCCGGTGGTGGTGGTGCCAGCGCCAGTGCCGCCGCCACCAGTTACGCCCACATCATCCTCGTTATCGGCATCGTCAGTGGTGGCCGCAACAGCGGCTGCTGTCACAGGCAGCACTAGTTCCGGAGCCGGTGCGAGCGCCTGCCTCACCTACAATCGGGTGCCATGGAAGTTGCGGGTGCGCAAGGAGGTATTCCAGCCGCACGAGCCGATCGGACCGCCCGTCGCTCTCGATCTGCTCTTCGCCCAGGTGCTGAGTGATGTGTTTGGCGTGACGCCCTGTCTACGTATAACGCCGCAGGAGAAGAATGCCGCCCTGAATATGCTTCACGGACATGGTGTCAGCATGGACACATTGGCTGCACGCAATCAGCAGGTGCGCGCTCTCGTCAAGCGTCATCTGGTGGACATGGCGCGTGACTGGCCGCTGTACTTTGCCCGTCTGTTTGCGGTGCAGGGTGCACCACTCTATCCGGATGTATCCATTATGGGCGTCTCGCACAGCGGCCTCTATTTGGCGCGACGCGATGCCGACTATCTGATTGTGGTGCAGGCCATCTCGTTTGCCGAGATCCAGAATGCCGTTACGCTGCCACGCCCTGCCGCCCTGCAGCTCAATCTGCGCAACGGTAAACATCTGGCACTGCATGCCACTCGCGCTGCCGCCATCCAATCGATGATCACCGGATTTGTCCTCGAGTACCGCAAGGTGAGTCCAAAAACATGCTCTCAACTTTGCCCTCAGACATTTACCGTTTGACTTGTTCTTCTCTTTGATTTCAATTCGTTGCCCCTTCCCATTGTTGATGCTGCACTACAGTTAGCTTCATGTTTGTGCTTGTGTGGGCGCAAAACGGTTTATAAATGGAAAGAGCTTTAAGCTGCTTAAGCTTTGCCTATTTTATTCCATATTTAAGCTCTCACTTATGCAGTTGTATTGAAGATTAGTAAAAACGGCATAATGAAGTTGTGCAAAAGTGTGTAACAGGCATAAGTTGGCATCTCATCTCCCCATTAAGTAAACATAGTCTTGATCAGAATCAGTAGTCGGGAAGATCTACTTATTCCCATCTCTATGAGACTTTAAGAGCTGCACACTTCAAATTTCGAATGTAAGTTCTCATATGCCATAAGCAGATCAAGTTTATTTCATTGTAATGATAATCTTCAAATTTTCCCAATATCGATAAAAATCTATTAGCGATAGTAATAAAGGTTATCATCTTAAAGATCTAACTTTGGGTTTGAATATAGCTTGACATAAAACTGATCATCTGTAAAAGTTTTGTCAAGATTAGTTGAGAAACGCATTACTTTCGTATTTTCATATTCATAAAATCGCACAACTTGAAAAAGATAGAATCCAATATACTTGAATGGGTTACAATCATAAAAATTCATTCAAAAACGAGTTAAAATAAAATGTCACATAAATTTTTATTGGAATCCTTAGTTTTTTTTTTTTAAATGTATCAAAAGTCATTTACTAAGAATTGAATAACTGGCGAAAAAACAATGGATCCGTGCGAGGTCGGGAAATGCCGTTTTATTTCTACACACATAAATATATGTATATGTATTTATGTATGCGTAAACTTCTTACATACCTTAAGCTCAATGAATCTTGGTCTTTCTGGTGACCGTGACCTTCATAGCGAAGCTCTTACTTTACATCCTTGTACGAAAAGTTGTCTACCTTTATTTTCTACTCCTTTCTCGTTCCCGTTCCAGTTCCCGTTCGTATTCCCATTCTCATTCCCATCCCCTCTTCGCTTGGTGCTCTTTGGTAATGCCGTCCGCATATTTGCACGCTTGGTTCAAGCTCAGTGGGTCTTAGTTTCAGTTGAGTTCAGTTCAGTTGCACTTCCAGTCTCAGTTCTCCACTGACTGCCAGTGTGACCATATACGTGTTATGTTATTTGTATGTATATATAGAAGACACCCAGTGACTGTGATACCCGTTTCAGCATTCACATTCATACTCATATTCACATTCACATTCACATTCACATTGATGCGTTGCATTCATTTATCAGTTGAGTAGCTTTTCTTTGAATGCATCTCTTAAGTTATTTTAATGTAATTCAGTTTTATGCGTGAAAACTTGTCCAATGCCAAACTCGGAGCAGGCCGAACCCGAACCTGGAGAGCACAAGCAAGCCGAACAAAACAGTTATCTACACACACATGCATAGAGAGAGAGAGAGGAGAGAGATGAGTTGGAAATCGCCTAAGCCACTTGGTGGTGCGCTACTCGCTTCGTGTTGTTTCTTCTCTTAAGCTTAACGCTCCGCTTCGCCCTGTTGCAGTTTTCACTAAGCTCTCTCTTTCTCTGCTACTTGCTCTCTCTCTGTCCCACTCTCTTTCTTTCTGTGTGTAGTTCTGCTCGGCTGCGAGTGAAATGGTCAGTCGATTGGCAACAACTCGCCAGTTGCCTCATTTGACCAGTCTGCCCAGTTTTCAGTTGCTACAAATGTTTGTTAACGGCATCACGCAACGCGCGCGTCTCAACCAAAAAATAAAAACCGAACAACAATAATCCCAATTCTTTAGCTTCTGTCTCAATCTTAGCTACAACTTAAGCTTCTGTAACTGTTACTACTTTTTTTTTTTTTTTTTTTTTGTTGGCCATCTTTTGTTTGGTTTTTTTTTTTACTTGTGCTGTGCTGTGCCGTGCCGTGTTTTGTTGTGCTGTGAATGAAATGTTTTTGTTTGGCCACAAACTCAAAGATAGCCGTTCTGTGTGTGCTTGACCCATTAATCGATGCCGTCGCAGCCTCAAAAACACTGCGATGCCATTTGGAATGCATTTGGAGCACAGCTAAGAGTCGTCTGCACCTGCCTCATCGAGCATTTCTTTTGGTATTCTACATATCGAAAAATCTAAGAAAAAAAATGTAGTTGCAGTTAAAACAAAGATACATATTTAAACATTTGGAAAAGTGTATTGGTTAATTTCAGTTATTCGAGCTATGCCATAAAAACTTTAAAGTTTCTATAAATATTGTATCTATATATAGTTCCACCAAATGCCCTGTTTATTTATAAAGTTGGATAACTGTTGATGTGCATGCATAGCATATTGCTCTACAAGTGAAAATCTTGAATGTAATTGCGTACATTAGCTCTTAGTTAGTTCCATGTGCAGCTAAACAATATCTTCTGTTAAAACAGTCTTTTTGTGCATATCAATTTGATATATTGCAAGTAGATTTGATTATATAGTTCTCATCAATTTTGGAATGCTTATTTTATGCCTATCTTATGATATGTATCAATGATACTATGAGCTACAATTATTTCATGCACTTGGAAATAAGAAGTTTCATTAATATACAATGTTCTCATTCTCACAAAGTCCAATTAATCCAAACTTGAGTTCAATCACCGCAAAAATCCTGTTGCAACTGAAACTGATCTGTACGGCATTTTCTTGTGGCACTTGTCGATATTGGCCGAGTCGAATTTTTGGACAGGTGTCCAGGTGCTGGAGGGGCCGTCAAAAGTGCGATTGGTTTGAAGTGGCAAATTAAAAATAAAAAATCAATTCAGGCCTGGCAAATTGCGGCGCACGAAAACTGAAAACTGACATTTCCACAAAACACAAAAAAAAAAGAAAAAATTAAAAAAAAAAAAACTTGAAACAAAAGAGCAAAAAAGAAAAAGGTAGCAAAAAACAAAATTAAAGTAAACACAGACAGCAACACTAACAAAAATCACGTATACGCAGCGTTTTTCAACTGAATCGTGTCTGTGTGCGGCGTGTTGTTGCGTTGTGTGTGCGGAGTGTGTGTGCGGAGTGTGTGTGCGGCGTGTGTATAAGCAATATACTTAACATTCATTATGGTCGTGCAGTTTGGCTAGTTGTTCGCCGTTTGGTTTGGTTCATCATCAAAATGCAATAACAACTTTCACTGGCACGCGTTGAGGAGTCGCCTCTCTCTCTCTCTCTCTCACTCGCTCGCTCGCTCTCTAACGGAGTAATCTGTGTGTGTGTGCAACATGTCGCACAGTGTGCGCAGCAGCAAATCCTGCCAGGCAACAGCCAGCGCGGGCAACAGTTCCACCTCCAAGCAGGAACAGCTGACGGCTGGCGGCAGTGTGCCCCACAAGTTTAGCAGCATTGTGAACAAAGTGGAGTCGCTGATCAGCAAAATGCACCACGACAAGGTCAACAACTTCAAACTGCTCCAGCAGCAGCAGCTGGAAAGGAACGAGTGTCTGGATCAGGAACAGCAGCAGCAGCAGAGCTGCAACAAATGTGCCTCCCTTGACTCTCTCAACAATCTGACGGATGCGGACAGCTGCGAGGATCACGATCACGAGCATGAGCATGAGCTGCTCTACACGGATTCGGATGATGCGGAAATAGCACATATTACCGGCACCACTGCCGCCCAGGTGCACCACCACCAGCAGAAGTTGCAACTGCATCGACGCAGCGATCTCGATCAGCTGACCAACGAGAGCATTCGGGACCTTAATGAACAGTGCTGCGCATCGCTGGGCGCCGAACTAAATGCGGCGGGTGGTGCTGCCGGCAGTGGTGCTGGTGGTGCTGATTGTAACGATCAGGACTACGACAATGCCTGGAGTGTCGAGGAGGATATCGTCTACAAGTGCTGCAGCGGCGCAGCAGCAGCAGTAACAACAACAGCAGCAGTCAGTGGCATCCTCTGCGATGAGTGCTGCTACGAAGAGCAGCTCAACTACAAGCTGCAACTCAACCAAAGAGATAGCAACAACAACAGCGCTGAGAATGATGACGAAGATGCTGCTGGCGATGCTGATGATGCAACCAGTGTGGAGGCAACAATCACAACTGTGACGACAGCAACAGCCGTTAGTCTACCCGTTCCCGTTCCCATTCCAAACTGCAACTCCAGCTGCAACTCAACGCTGCTGTTGGGCAGCAGCAAGACACGACGCGTGAGCAATGCGAGCAGCGGTTCCGTTAGCCGCATGGAGACCATTCTGGAGGAGCCAACTGAATCCAAAATATCCGTCAAGGAGATTCTAGCACGCTTTGAGACCATGAACTCCAACGAGGTATGCAGCAATCTTTGAATCTTTGAGCATGTCCAATTGGAACAGTTATTGGAAACGAGCCGTAAACTCATATTTCAATATGCCTGACAGATTTGTCGACAAAATATAAGTTTTATTTGAATGATTGATCCAATTACAAATCCCAGATAATATATGCACCGCAAGTCATCAATATGAGTATACACAGTAGGGTTTCCCAGCTGGACAAATTGTAGTTTAGATTGAGTATCTGGCAAAGAGTGACAAACAGATTTGGGTAGTCCACACAACATCGTCAGAAAGGGACAGACAATCGGTTGCACACCAGAGCAGAGCTAATCAAAATAAACTGGGCCTTTATAATAATTACAAATTGCGAAGCGCATATGCAAAAGTTTCTGTTAGATGAGATATAAATATGAAAAGGCAAGCAGATAAATACAAAAAAAAAAAGAGAGCTCTCTTTACAGTTTGCAGCGAGTGTTGTTGCGAGTGTTGCGGGCAACGGTAAAGTTAATCAACACATAATCGCATTATTAGCAAGCCCAACACAACACAACACACAATAGACAGACAGGGCCACCTGGCAGCAGCGACCCACCTGAACCACCACCTGAGCCACCAGAGTCAACCGAGCCAAGTGCTTACATCATGTTGAGCAGTGAGCTCGAGCTCTTCTTCATCTTTGGCCTTATGATGGAGAGCATCGTGTGGCAAATTGACGAACTGGCAAACCTGCTGATTAAAGGTGTCGATTATACAACATACAACATACAACATACAACAGCAACAACAAATAACGTATTTTATATTATCATCGGAAGTGGTCCAACTGTTTGGCTAATAGAAATTAGGTATTTCTGAAACTGCCAGGTCAATCAATTCAATTTGTTGTTGCCTGCCACTTTCCAACTGCAATTTAGCTAATATTTAAAGATTTGGTCTCATTTCGTGTAGGTAAATATATTAATAAATTAATTAGGGATTCGTTGTGGCACTTACCTTAAATGTGATACATATTGCATCATTTGATAGATAGATAGATATGATTGTATGAATAGATATGAAAAGATGTGTGGAATACAATTATTGCGAACATACACAACTACAACTGGAAGATCTGATGTCACATTAGGGATTCATTTTGACATTACTTGGAAACTACTTCTTTTGGAAATATCTTAGAACTTTTACTTCGTTTTGGATCTAAGATCATATTGTAAGCAAACCAAATATGCTACGCTTCGGATCGAGGGGTTGTTTAAATGCCAAAGAACGTGTGCGCTCATAAAACAAAAAAAAACAAAACAAATAATAATAATAAAAACTATTAACCCAAAAAGATGGCAGATAGCAGCTCCAGATCCCAGATCCCAGAGATGCGTTTACAGCAAGCGCAGAACGTGCGGCTGGATGGAAACGACGTGAACGGGAACATAACGTATGGATAGATGAGATACCCTAGTTTGATTCTTTTCCCCATAATATAAAGATCGCAATTTAACTGTAATTTGATTTCAATACTTTAATTACATTTCGTGCATCTTTTATTGTCGGCCGATCTTCTGGTGCTGCCACTTTGTTTTTTGTTTTTGTTTTTGTTTTTTCCAATGGTAAATGAGCTTAATTTCTTTTGTCTCGCCCGTCAGCTCTAAATTGTTTATACAGCTGTTGTTTGCTTCATCTTCTACTTGTTTTGGGTCTTCACATACATGAAGATTTTCTAGTGTGGTGCGCATTAATTACGAATTTTAATTAACTCGAGTAAAATACAAATAAATGTATGTATATGTGTGTGTGTGTGTGTGAGTGTGTGTGTTTGTACAATAAAAACATAACAAAACTAAAAGCCAAAAAGAAAGTTGGTACCGCTTAGAGCGTACCCCCTGCCCCGCTATCCCGCTGCCCCGCCCCCCTGTAGTGCTGTACCCCTTGTTATAAATGTACACACATAATAGAGGCAAACGCGCCACAAATTATATTCGAAATAAAAGTTAAGTTTAAAGTTTTTTTTTTTTTTTCCTCGTATTGTTCGTAATGTTCGTTTTTGTTTGATGTTTTGTGTGGTGGCTTGTATTTTATTTTGCCTCACTTTACCAGCAAATTGAATTCGCGTTGGCCAAGCCAAGAGCCAAGCCAAGCCAAGCCAAGTCAGCCGCCAACTGGAGCACAGCCGACGCCAGTCTGCACTCAACTCGACTCCACACTGCACTCCACCCGACTCCATATCCCCCCATCCCATCCCACCCCACACTCTCTCACTCAATTCCATTTTATTTGGTCAGGCAGGCAGGCAGGCAGTCGACCCCTGACGGGCAGAGTCTGAGAATCGGAATCGGCATCGAAATCTGTATCTGAATCGGAATTGTAGACGATGCCAAACAAGTCATGTGACCCACTTTGTGGCCGCTTCTCAACGAGTCTCGTTCCCAATGTTACAATTAAGAAATTGCCCCTGAAAATGATATAGTTGAAGAAGATGAGGAGCTGCCTTGGCTTGGTTACGATTTGTGTGTGCAATGGCATCTTGATCTTCTTGTCCCGCCTCTTCAATTGACATATTTGGCTTATTTATGGAGTGCTTCTTCTCACTGTCTGCCTCTAAATTTAGCACAGCGTTTTAGGCCCACGGCAGCTGTCAATCGGTAATCTGCTATCGCCGTTGCATGCAACAAGTTGCATGTGCCTCTCAATAACGGTGCGAGCAGCCCACAACACCACTACTTGTGTCTGCTCGACAACTTTGTGGTAGCTGGCATCGTGTCCTCCACGATCAACATCGATCAAGCAACACATTAACAGAGATGTTGTTGGCCAGAGCCAAATGCGTTTTTGTGATTTGCATGTTTGCGTCTCTTTCACGAACTCGTTCAGATTGAATATGTTTTGTGTTTTATTTGACACTGAATGTTTACATTTACTAAATCATCAGATTCCTCTTTGGCTTATCCCATATGGTTATATTCAATTCAAACTAGCTTTTCTACATGCTCATTTGGCAAGCATTTCTTTGCCATGGTCATTTGAACCAAATCATTGGCTTGCCTTAGCTTTTTAACAACCTGATTACTCAAATTGCATCTCCGACTCCATAAAGTACATATTGTATCATAGAGGTAAAAAATGCTATATAAATTTTGGCAAATATCGATACCAATCGATTTCCAATAGCAAGCCACAATTTTGAAGATATTTCAATTTTCTAATTGAATATACTTTGCCATATTATTGATGATCTGTACAAATTTCTATATTTCCTAAAGGAGCTCTCCTTTACTGGACGTGTGCTCCTCCCTGGTCACTTGAGTTTCATTGCTGACCAGCAACAAGCAGCTTTTTAGATTTCTCAATGATCAGTTTTCTCCCAACTTATGTTTATTTCATATTTGATTCGTGATTCTTTGACACCTACGATGATATCCACAATGATATCCATTTCTTCTTTAACACCGTAATTATATAATTATCTTCCATATAATTACTCGGGCGTTTGCACCTCCAATTATACTTGCAACTTGACTGCCTTTTATTGTGCTTGTCTTTATTGGTGTCTTGTCTTTTGTTCTGTAATCAGTTATCTGCCACTTTCTCATCTCGTGCAAGCAAAATGGGATTTATCACCTTAATTTTGGACATGTTTGTTTGATGTGTTATGCATTGTTGCATGGCCAGGTGGCGTGTTAGTGTGTTCGCTTATCAAAAATGTATATTGCAGCTGCAATTGAAATTGAAATGAATATTAATGCTTTGGCCAAAAACTAGACGCCAATTAGAAGTGGGATTTTTCGTAGCAAGGCAGCTTGATTGATTGGTGAAAGATTTCCGCTTTCATAAACAACAGCAACATAAACTTTTACTCACCTTTGTTGTTGTTGTTGTTGTTGTTGTGGCTGTTGTTGTTGTCTTATGCGCATGAGAAATGCATTGCAATTTGCGCTTGGATGTGGGTGTTAGCTTCAGGTGCAATAAGTTGTGGCAGCTGTGGCCAAACACCATGTTGCCTATTAGCAAGGCCTCAAAATCACTTTCGTTGCCAAAACGCAGTCGCTCTCTTTTATATATGTATGTATTTACTGTATATGTGTCTAGCATCTATATATATCGACGTATGATAGGCGCACCCCAAACAAAAAGTGACCGGTTTGGCTTTGGCTTCGAATAAGTCAACCAAAACTGGTCGAGTGTTTGGCCAAAAAGGCGCCCAGCAACTTTCACATGCCAATGACTTGACAATTAACGAATTGCATTCATATTATGTTGCACACCACTCATCATTATCTGTCTTTCTTTCTTTATGTCTGTCTTTTTGGTGGCACAGTCACAATCGAAGGCATCGACACTGTCATCGGGGGCACGTGCCGCCGCCCAAACGTTGAACGTGCCGCTTGAACGTCTGGAGACGCGACAGGCTCAGCACGCCCAGCAACAGCAGCGCAACGAACATGCTCACTCCAATGGGGGTAGCGATGCCACAATCGAGCAGCATCATTTGCAGCAGCAGCAAGTGGAGCTGCATCATCATCAGCAGCAGCAGCAGGAGGATGGTGCCGACGAGGAACAACTGGTGGAGCAACAGCGCTACATAAAACAGCAAAGCTATTTGCACTCGAATGCTGCACGCAAATCGAATGCCGGCCAACAGCAGCAGCAGCAGCAGTCCAACTCCCTCACCAATGGCCACCAGCAACAGCAGCAGCAACATTCACAGCAGCAACAACATGACCTGGACGGCAACTATATGCTGCAGGATGAGCTCAATGGCAATGGAACGCCTCCGTCTGTTACCAAGTACTCCCTGCTACAGTTTGCCATGCAGCACTTCCGCAATGAGTAAGTGCATCCTCCTCACTCTCTCTTTCTATACTCACTGTCATTTTTTTGCGCAGCCAACTGCGCGACGCTGATCGCCATCACGAGCGCCATCAGTCGTCGTCATCGTCGTCGGCAGCGAATCGCTCCTATGCGGAGCTGGTGAAGTGGCAGGGACACGCGATACGGCTGCCCCTGCTCCGGCTGCCCAATGATCTGGCGCCATTGGCGCTTGAGTGCTTCGACTGCATCCTGCGCTACTGCGGCGACATTCCACTCGATCCCGAACTCACTGAGGTCAAGTGTGTCTACACTGTTTTAATGGTAAGCGATTGGCCATCCATTTCACTTGGCTCTTTCCTGCAGCTGTTGCTAATCCCTGTTCCTTTGCAGCACTGTCACAAGTATCTGGCGTTGCGGGACGAGGTCTATTGCCAGCTGATGAAACAGACGACAGCGAATCGTTCGCCGTGCCCGGACAGCTCGCAGCGAGCTTGGCGTCTGCTGAGCATACTCGCTGCTTACTTTGGCTGCTCGGATGCGCTGCGTCCGTATTTGATGGAGCATCTGACATCGGCCGCCTCGGATCGACGTCGCTCGTGCCATGGCACCGCCGCCGTCTGCCTAACCAATCTGCGGAAGACGGCCCGCTGCGGCGGACGCAAGAATGTGCCCAGCGTGGAAGAGGTGACGGCCGTGTCGGCTGGACGGTCGGCTCGTCGCCAGATCTATCGGCTACCCGGCGGTGCGGAGCGTGTGGTGAACACACGCTGCTCCACAGTGGTCGCTGATGTTATTGCCGAGCTGTGTGCGCTGCTCGGCGTCGAATCGGAGGCGGAGCAGCAGGAGTTCTCGCTGTACTGCATTGTGCAGGGCGATGCCTTCACCATGCCCCTGGCCGCCGACGAGTACATTCTGGACGTGACCACGGAGCTGCTCAAATCTGGCCAGCCATTCTATTTGATATTCTGCCGTTCCGTTTGGCATTTTGCACTCAAGCGTGAACCGGCCCCAATGCCGCTCTACGTGGAGGTGCTCTTCAATCAGGTGGCGCCCGATTATCTAGAGGGCCTGCTTCTCGAGCTGCCCGGGAATGGGGTGCCCATGCCGGAGATGGTGCGCGACATGGCGCGCATTGCAGCGCTGCTCCATCGCGCCGCCGATCTGAGTCACGTGCCGGCGATGAAGGAGATCAAGTTTCTGTTGCCCAAGCCGGCGCTGGGCATACGTGAGATACGTCCGGCTCAGTGGGTCGGTCTGGTGCAGTCCGCTTGGCCGCAGGTCGCCAACTTGAGTCCGGGACAGGTGAAGGCGCAGTTTTTAAATGTGCTCGCCGCTTGGCCCCTATTCGGCAGCAGTTTCTTTGCGGTGAAACGCATCTGGGCCGAGGAGGGGCCCCATGTCGAGGACAATCACAATCCCATGTGGCGGGACTTAATCTTGGCCTTGAATAGACGCGGAGTGCTATTCTTGGATCCAAACACACACGAGACACTGCAGCACTGGAGCTTTATGGAGGTCATCTCCACGCGCAAGGTAAACAATTAAATTGAGTGATTCATCGATTATCGTTTATTAATATCTGCAACTTGCTTCCATTTTCTCTCTGTGTGCAGGTGCGCTCGGAGGATGGCGCCCTCTTCCTGGACATGAAAGTGGGCAATCTAATGCAGCAGCGCGTCATACGCGTCCAAACGGAGCAGGCGCACGAGATCTCGCGCCTGGTGCGACAATATATCACCATGGCCCAGATCAGTCAGCGCGACAAGCGGGAGCTCAACTAGATGCAACGAATATTTCCAATATGTCTATTATTATAATATCTTCTTTATATATATTATTATCTTTTTTTTTTTGATCGCTTTTTAAGTCTTATACCGCATACATATTTATAAAGTATGTCCATATTATACCGATACCTACAACTATATCCTATATACCTATATGCAAATACATATGTAGACCAAGTGGCAGCTGCAAAGTGCTATTCGGCGGAGAATCTGGAAGAGGCAGGCTTTTCCTGCATTCTCTCAAATTGCTCCACTTCGGCCATATTCCAATTTCCTTTGCTATTTTCCTCATCCTCCATCCGTCCGGCTGCATCACGTACATCACACACACACACAGCATCTTTATGCTTACATTATATTTCTGAACTATTTGTGTCCTAATTTTAAGCAATGACAATGTGCAATCGCAATCCCGATTATTTGGCCCCGCTCTATGCACAATTTGAATATTAATGCACTTCCCTCTGTTAAGCTTAAACATATATATAAATATATATACATTTTTTTTTTTGGAAACCTTGTTAAACGAAATTCGATGCAGTTGTATGTGTGTTTAGTTTAATGCTTAAATTATCATAAATAAATACAATTCAACGTATACCATTTACAGAAGTTTCACTTCTCGTTTGCTGCATGCCCGAAAGCATGCTGCATCACTTGTTAACTCTTGTTAATTGTGGCACCACAAAAGGGGGCAGCAAAAGTATGCTACAAATGTTTTAAAATCCTAAACAAAACAATTACAGACAAATCAAATATCTGACAAATATTTTGTGTAGCCATAGCTTAGCCATACTCTTTCAGTTCACAAAATGACATACTCATTGTAACTTGCGAAAGGCAAGAATTTTGAGGATTCGAGTATAAAAGCCCCTTAAGCAGTCGAGATAAATGTACTTTTTATATAAAAGCAGATCGCTTATATTCCAGTCAAGCTATTGGCTTAACCCTTACCCACTGGCCAGAGGACATCCTAATCGCACTTGTAGCTTATCGGAAAGCAGGCAATTTATGAGTAGAATTCATTTCCGCTTGTCCTTCATTGAGAGTTCTTCGACTTTGAATGCCAATCGACCGTGTGATTCTAACGCACCATGTACACGGAAATGGCACAAATTTAGCTAGAGGTCAATTTGAGCAATGCAGCAAACCTTGAGCGTAATACATTTTTGAATAGAATACGCTACTCATGGTTGTGACTCAGCTGTTTTATCAAGCAGAACATTCGACTCAAATTCAAAGACCTCAGGACGAAGGATTCCTTTGTAATTCACAAATTTCACTTGTTCAGCTGCCGGCAATAAATCAAAGTTTGTCTGAAGTCTTTTGACTTTATGTTGTCATTTTCCATTTTTATCAGTTTCGGCCAGAGAGGAAAATCCAATAAAAACTGAACAATAAAATAAATAATTTATTAGCTAGTCATACACAAAGGAAAAATAATAATAATAATAATACAAAAAACAAAAAAAAAAACAAATGCAATTAGATTCTAGGCAATTTGTCAGCCCGTTGCTCAAATAATATTTGGTATGATTTGATCATTGTCATCCTCCTCATCCTCATAATCACCATCCGGCTCCTCATAATCGTCTTCATCCTCGTCCTCGTCGTCATCATCATCATCATCATCATCATCATCGTCGTCGTCATTACCAGCTTTGTCCCCATTGTTATCATTATTGTCAGCATTGACTGGCGCCGCCGTCAGCTGCTCATGTGCACTGAACTGTGAGGCAATGGCCACTGATGGCGATGGTGACCCACTTGTTGCATTGTTGCTGCCAGCTCTCAGCGTTTGTGGTGTTGTTGCTGTTATTGCTACTGTCGTTGTCTCATCAGCAGCTGCAATGTCGCTTAACGCTTCATTAGTCGCATTGTGGTTGCCACCACGTGTGGAGGCTGCTGTTTCCGTTCTCGTCCTCGTTCGCGTCCTTGTTGTTATTCCAGACATTGTTGTTGTTTTTACTGTTGCTGTTGTTGTTGCTGTTGTTGTCGATGTTGTCGATTTTGGTGTAGTGGCTGTTGTGGCGTCGTTTGTTTCATTCGCTGGTAACTTAGCAATTTCGCTGTCATCAGGCACACCTGCGCTCAGCTCGAGCGATGGAGGCGTAATGCGTGGTGGCGCCACTGAGGTCAGCATAAACTCGTCGAGTATCTCACAGTTCTTGCCCAGATAGCCTAGCCGGCAGTGGCAACGATAGCTGCCGTCCTCGCTGCTCAGCGAGATGCACTTGCCATCGTTGTCGCAGGTGCCCGGATTATCAACACAATACCGCAGCTCTGTATGTGTAAGGATTATAATAATGAGATGCATGTTGCATGTTGTACCCAGTCGAGCTCACCTTCATCGCAAAGCATGCCGCCCCAGCCGGGTCGACAGTTGCACTCCCAGGGCGACTCACAGTCGCCGTTGACGCAGCCGGGATAGGGGAAGCACTTGTCACACTGCGGACCCGTCCAGCCCACTTTGCAACTAGCCAAATTGAAAAAGAGGCAGAAGACGTATATTTTACATTTACAGGTCAAAAGGTCGCTCAACTCACCGACATTCACCAGGCTTGCGACAATAGCCGTGCTGCTTGCTGCAGTCCGAGGCGCAGAGCGCTGCAAGTATACACAAATGTGGCACATTAAATGGGGTATGGGGATTGGGATTCAGCTTGAACAGGCTCACCTGTCTGACATAGCAGACCAGTGTAGCCGGGCTTGCAGTTGCACTCGAGCGGCTTGTTGCACGTCCCCTCTTTGCAGCCCGGCATCGTTGCGCACTCGCTGCAGCTCCTGCCCGCCCAACCAAGACGGCAGCGACACTCGCCCGGCGCCTCGCAGTATCCCCGTGTGTTGTGGCATCCACTGCGGCAGCTCGCTGCGACAACAAACAATAAAAAGTCTCAGTGATTTGTGTAGTTCAAAATGCCAGTTGGCCAAACCCGACTAACATATACCCTTCGGCCAGGCATAATCACACAGATGTTAATGAGCGTTAAAGGTTGAAAGTAGAAGCTTACGTTCGGTGCAGAAGAGACCAGCCCAGCCGGGCTTGCAGATGCACTCGAAGGGTTTGTTGCAGATGCCATGCTGGCAGCCGGGTAGGGGTATGCACTTGTCGCACTGCTCGCCCGTGTAGCCGATCCGACAGCGGCACTCCCCAGGACGCTGACAGTAGCCTGTCCAAGAGTAAAATAGAGAGAGAGAGAGAGAGAGAAAGGTTGGGCTGGGCATTGTTTGAGCCAGTTGCTTACCATTCATCGGATCACAGCCACGCCGGCACATGGGTACCTGACAGAGATCGCCCTGCCAGCCGGGCAGGCACTTCACATCCCCTTTCTCGTCACAGATGTAGTGCGAGTTCATCTTGTTTTTCTGCGGCTTCTCGCAGGCCTGTTCTTGGATTCAACAGTGGATTACCCAATGGCTGCTCGATTAGTCTGTGAACACTTACGCGCTGCTTCCACAGAGGTATGTTTGAATTGACGCTTGTCTGACGCGCATTGAAGTTGCGTCTCACTGCCTCCGCCCCACTGCTCATTGCGCTTGTGGTCGCCATCAGCAGCAGCAGCGCCTGCGGACCGCCAAAGCTTTGTGCTAACAGCATGTCTATATAAACAATCCACTATGTATATGTATGTTATGAATTCCGCTTTCCGATTGGACGACTGCAAAATCTGGACCCACTTAAAAAAAACAAACAAACTTAATAATAGAAAAAATAATTCATAAACCTAGCATAGTTGGGAGATCCAATACTTGAAATCGTTCCAAGCAGTTGATGTGAGACTGAGACAACTTATAGGCTGCATTGCATATTGTAATTACTTTGGAGTTGTACTTTCAGATACTTTATCCACAAAGTTAATTTGACAAAATGAATTATCGAAAGTGAAACAGAGGCGACTTCTTGCTTGCCGTTGCTGCACAAACAACCGCACACCAAAGACAATTAACATGTTTCGAGACAACTTTCTTCGTTGCAGCAGCAACGACAACAACAACAACAACAGTCACTATGATAATAACAATAATAATAGTAATAAAAAAGAACAGTAAAATCTGATTTCTTAATGAATCATCGCACCACACACTACACTAATATCGAACGCACCACAAAGCAAATCACAAATAAGGAAGACGATGTGAAATTTTTGAAATGCAAATCGGAAACTTCTTCCAACGTAGTGTGGCTTAGGGTATCCGCCGTCGAACCAAAATTATAAGCCGTCAGAGAACGACTACTTCTGCTTGCGTTTACTTACAGACTAATCAATTAGCTTTGACTTTGACTTTGACTCCAACTCGGCGACTCTCTCAAAACTGAAACTGAATTCTTGGATCTCTCTCCGTCTCTCCCATTTGTCTGTCTGTGTTTGGGCCAGAGAAATTTCAAAACCGGCAGCTGCTGTTGGCATTCGCCTACACTTGGCTCTTGGCACCGGCACAATTGGGTCAAACGGTAAGTCCAAAATCAGCTGAGCGACGCGTCGCCTCAACCCAAAAGCGAAACGAGTCGCAACAAGTTTAGGCGACAAACAAGTCAACACATTTCCAGTTCATGTTGAATGCCACTTAAGAAAAGAATATCAATAACAATAATAAGAAGAGTATTCGCGTCTTGGATTTTGTTTTAAAATTATATTTGTTCTTTATTGTGAATTCTCGATTTTCATTATATTTATATAATAATTATCTTCTTGTTTTTTTTTTATTTTATTTTGTCTGTTTTTTGACTTTCGTATGCGCCTTAAAGATTTTATTTTAAGTCGCTCAAAGCAATTTTCAAGCTGGAAATGTTTCCACTTCTCTTCGATCTACATACACATATATATATCAATCAGTAGGTGTGTATAAGTGTGTCTGCTTGTGTGTGTGTGTGTGTGTGTGTGTGTGTTTAGACATAAAAAATGGGTTCATTGCGCTGCTTGGGTTCGTTTCTTCTCGTTTGTAAACAATGGGAACTAGTAGTACTTAAACGATTGCGTACGCGCCTCAAACTTTGACTCTGAGAGAATTAGACTGTGAGAAAACTTGAACAGAAAATAACTGTTGCCATTTGAAATAATTTCTAGAAATATAATTCAAGTTTTTTTTTTCTTATTCAAAAATCTTCAATTGAAAACGAATTAGAATCGATAAAGTGAAATGAACCTGATCTGCATTTTATTTCAAATTTGAAGTCTATCTTATGGTCTTACGGTGTCTGAGCTCGGAATCGGCTGTTGATCCTGATGAACAATATATGTATACATATATCCTTCTGCTTCCTTTTACAACTTCATTAGACCGTTTTCCCATTTGTATCTTCTACTTCAATCTCAGATCAATAATGTGTGGACAATTAAGTTGCTCAAGTTACTCAATCTAAGAATATAGATTCTTGGTTTTAGATTTTTGCCACTTTACTCAATAAAATGTTCTTTCCCTGTTGAGCAATGAGCATTCTGTCTGTCTGTCTGTCTGTCTGTGTGTTTAGTTTTGCAAGTAAAACTATGAGCTAATGGTTAGGCTGACATTTGTATGGATGAGTGAGTGAGTGTATGAGTAATTTATTAATGCTTCTTTATATCTAAGCCGACAGATGCGATCCTCAATCACTTTATGATCTTCTTCATATTCGGTATGTATGTATTTATGGCCTAACATCTAAGATCTGCATATGTTTGAGGGGCAGAGAGAACATGTTGCTCTGCTGGAATTTCTAGAGGAATAATACACACACACACCAGCTACTCATGTGTGTGTGTGTGCATTCATGTATGATGGAGTGGCTAATATCATTATAGTTATTGGTATATCATAATATTAGTTAGTTATTCAATGTGTGTATGTCAAGTATGGACTACATGTTCTGTTCTTTAATCGGTCAGTTGTTTGGATTGTGTTGTGCTTTCAGTTTCCGCATATTTCGAGCTCTGGAGGCCTGGGAAATTGAATTATTTACAACTTTGCAACAGTCATAACTCGCTGTCAATTGCGAATTACATACTTGTGTGTATGTGTGTGTTTGTGTGTGTGAATATAGAGTGAGTTATTGCTGTACTCTTCATCTATATCTTCATCGTCATCGTCATCATCTTCGTTAATTCTTTTTTTTTCACTACAATTACATTTAATGCCCATCGATTATGCATGGAGAGAGAAGAAAAAAAAATTACCATTCATTATATCAATTCTTAATTAACTGTCTTAAAGTTTAAACACTTAAGTGCGAGTTCTTGCAGAGTGTGAGGGTGGGAAGGCAGGGGGGGGGAAGGGTTGGCAGGGAATGGGGTGGTATGGGGTAGGGGGCAGCTGCAGATCGATATGATATAGATAGAATATATGTGATATGGATGACTGAGTGAGTTCAGCAACTGCTCTGCGGGGGGGCGAGGGTCTGGATTTGTGGATAGCTGTACGTATGTGTGTGTGTGTGTGTGTGTGTGTGTGTGTGAACTCGCTACATATAGACTAAGCGTATACCCTACACATACTCATACTCATACCCATACTCATACCCATCATACTCTACTACATTTATATATATATTGACTCGTCAATTGTATTTTTTTTGTTTTTGGTTTTTGTTTCTTCGGAAAAAAAAGAAGAGCGCTGACAACAGGAAAAGTTGCTGCTACCGGGATGCATGCAAGCTGTTGTTGTTGTTGTTGTTGTCGTTGTCGCTGTCGCTTAGAGTTGCTTAGAGTGGCTTAGACGAATATGAACTGGGCGTGGTTGCACTTCTTTGGCGGCCCGATGGTCAGGCGAAGCCACTTGCCACGACACGACGGCGCCGGCAGCGCACTCCAGCGCGTCGTGCGACCCGACAGCCCCTCGCCACGGCAATGATAGCTGAGCAGCAACTGTTGCTGCTGTTGCAATGCCAGCGGCGATATTGGCGCTGATTTGTTGGCGTTCCGCTTCGACGTCGCTGAATGTTGGCGATGCGACTGCGATTGCCGTTGGCGCTTGTATTCGTAGTTGCTTTCGTTGCTGCCCGTTTCCGTTTCCGCTTCGGCATCGGTGTCGGTTTCGAGCATGTTTTGTGCATCATCCTCATCGGTTTCCTCCTCGTCCTCCTCCTGCTCCGGCTCCTGGTCTGGCTCTTGTTCCTGCTCCTCCTCCTCCTCCTCGTCGTTCTCCTCATCGTCATTGTTGCTGCTCTCGTCATTGCTTCCTCCCTCCTCAGCAGTCAAATACTTGTGCGTTGTTGTTGTGGTTGTTGGTGCAGTTGTTGCCCGGCTGCCCTGCTGCTTGTTGTCTCCTGTTGCACTCGTATCCTTGTCCGGCACGAGCGCCTCGAGGTCACAGCGCACCGTAATGCGATCACCTGCAGACCAGTTGGAAATTGCTCAACGATTTTATTTGGACAAAGACTAAATACACTCAAAACTCAAAACTCGTAATTGATTTAAGTACGAAATGCTTAACTTTTTTTTCTTCGGCATATAAAGGATGCACTTGAAGAAATCACTTACCTTCTTGCATGAGATTGTAGGGTGGCAGCTTGTGGCAAGCCTTGGATGCCTTGATTACCTCGAATTCGACGCAGTATCTGAAATGAAGCAAGTTCAACAAAAGTTCACATATGGTTTCTATTATATTCTGAATGAAAGCCAATTATATTATCAAGTGTACATAAGTAGAATATATATGTAGAATACATTCTGTTCAACATGAGATTGAATATCATACTCGTATAATAATAATAAATAATAAATAATAAAGTAAGGCCTTCGATTCACAAAGATCTCTCAGGTGAGTTAACAACGGGCTTTGTGCTCAGGTTACTCATAAACTGTTCAATTTAATTTCCAATTACATGTCAGGAGTATGGGTTCCCAATAACTGTGCTGCTGCGTTACACTGACTTTTGCCGTGCATAAGGAGAGGGAAAGAGAGATAGAAAGAGGGAGAGGGAGAATGACAGAATTTGAAGAGAACTGGCAGACAGAACAGTCACGGATGGATGGATAGAATGATGATTGCACAATTGAGCGCAGCCGAAAGGCAGAGGATGAGTGAGTGAAGGGCAAGGCGCACACACACGCACACGCACGCACACGCACAAACAGTTCAAAGGCGCCGCTAGTCACCCGGAAATTCGAACTGTCTATTAAGCCTAACAATTTCCGTTTCCGTTACGCAAAAAACGCAGCGCACAAAAACAAATACAATTGAGAGCCGCCTGTCAAGTGGTGTGGCTGTGTGTGGCTGTGTGTGTGTGTATGTGTGTGTGCGCGTGTGCGTGGGTGTGTGTATGTGATCTGTACTTGACAGTTGTCAAGGTGTTGACAACGGAAATTGCGTCGGAAATTCAAATGCGCCCTCAAATTTGTCTGCCTGTCTCTGTCTCTGTCTCTCTGTCCCTCTCTCTTTCTTTCTCTCTATATCGTATCAGTATTGGCGGATATTTGGCCACTTAGCCAAATCCTCAATTAGCCGTGCCTGCATTCAATTGGCACGACGACGGAAATCAAAACCAAATCAAAATTGCCCTCAGGCCAAGCAACACAAAAACCAACTGAAAGCAAAACAACAAAACTCAAAAAACAACCAACACACAAAAAACACAAAAAAACAAAAAGCATAAAAAATGCGCGCAATTTTAATATAAATATAATTCGAGCTGTCGACGGCTTTCCTCCGCGCTGAGCACTTAATTAACTTGGCCAATCTCCAGTATCCTGTCTGCCATTTCCCATCTCCAATCTCGCGTCTGCGGGCGCCTCCCGTCTGTCGCCCCCACCTCTGCTCGGCCATAAAGGTAAATTGAAAAAGAGAAATGCATGTAAATAAACTGCCAGCCACCGCACAAGGTAACAAAAATAAACAAGCCACGCAATGAATGCACAAAACTTGAGCGGCAAAACATAATTAAGCTGAAGTAGATGCCATGGCAAAACGAATCCTGTCGACGCCACGGACGGGGGCGGCGATAAACAGTCAGTGGTTAGTGGCAGAGTGCGGCTGTGGCTATGGCTGTGGGGACACCACCTTTGCTTGCCCCAAAACGATGACAAAGAGCTATCAATGGTCAGCAACAGAGCCCACAAACGTTATGAGATTGCCACATGTCTCAAGGAAAAAGTGACTGACAACCATTTTGGTCATAGTTTGACAGGCAGCAGCAAGCGTCTCAGAACCCAGAAATTATATATATATATATATATATATATATATATAGCTAGCTGAGTCCATTTGGCCATGCCAGTTATCTTGTCTGTCTGTTTGCTCTTATGGGAACTAGTCCCTTTGTCTTAAGGCCATCTAGACGAAAACTTGAAAACTTGTTCTTCGCTTAGCGTCACTCAATCAGAATCAATCCGAACTTAAGTGAAAGTAACAGTGTAGGAAACGGAAGTGGATTTTTATACCCTGAAGCCACAAAAGGAAGCGTCGCCGATTTCATTAATTATTCATATTCATATTCATTTTCGTGTGTAAGCCGGATCAGCTAATGGAAATTACTTGCCTGCTTTCTTTCTCGATTTTCGACAAAACATTTTTGCTCAAATTTTGCATTCTTATCATAATTTATACTTTTTACTTATTGCGTGCCACCTCTTGCGTCTATCTGGAGTCTAAGCAAAATCATGGAATGACTCAATGCAACATAATTAGGTAAATACCGCATACTGTTGAGTTGCGGCTAAGCTAGAAGTTCTTTAGCAAATGGAGCTGCCAGCAAGCTGCAATAGCGAAACAAAAAACCAACAAACGAAGAAACTTTTGTGTCATACCATTGTGGTTAGACGACTATATATATACATATATATATCTATATATATATGTATACATTTATATATATTTCAAGTGCTTAGTTTAGTTAAGTCAAATGTCGACATTTTGGCAATTGCCATTTTAGGCTACGACTTTGACAACAATCTTTCCAACCAAGGTTCTGTCAAAAAGTCATTTTCTTGTCAAATATTTTGCCACTTCAAAGGGCAGGCAATGTGATGCGACGACAACTGCCAATGGCAGCAACAAGCGTAGCAGCAACACTGCCACTTAGAAAAGTATTTGCACTCGTTTATATGAAAGGCAAACAACAAACACATTCAAACACACACACACACACAGTCACACACACACAGACACACACGTACCAATAAAAAAAGAAAGGAAAACACAACAGGGGATGAAGAGAAGTGAAAGCAAAAAAAAAACCGCTGGCTGCTAAAAATAATTGCTTGACAAAGTTGCCGCACAGCTTGCGGCCCTCTGCCCCAAACCTCCCCTTCCCCTCCGTCTGCTGGCTGCAGTCTCAGCGAGGGACTCCAATATGCTTTGCCTACAGTTCACAGACAAAACGGGAAACGAAAACGACGCGGCAACATCTCAATTTGGATTTAGTCCGTGGAGCAACAGGCAACAGGGCAACCTGGCCGAGACTGAATCGGGTCCAAGCTGCAGGCTGTAAGCTGGAGTCTGTCCGAGTTCGAGTTCGAGTCCGAGTTCGAGTCTGAGTCCGAGTCAAGGGCTTGCCAAAGGAAGCACTTTGCGGCGCTTGACTGAGTCCCCGTAAATAGGGGAAATGTTAAGAAACTACTCTGCGCTGGACTTTCCGTTTAGTCTCTCCCTTTCCGGTGTCCGTCCCTTTGCCCATCCTCTTACGCCTCTGTCTTCGTCTTATCCTTACCATCATTTTAATGATGATTGAGCTGCGCGCAAATCTTGTTGCATACTTTCAGGCGACTTGGCAATGCAAAGGATGCTGGAATAGGGGCGAAGGGGGGATTTTGTGCTATTGGTTTTGCCCACTCGTTGGTTCATCCTTGGTGTCCGTGCTGTGACAGTTTCGTTTGGCTGCCTGCCTGTTCATATACATCTGTGTATGTAGATACGATAATAATACACAGATTAGACGCTGCACAGTAAGCCGTTTACACAACCCTGCCCCGCCCCCTGCCACTTCTCTTACTTCGTACTTATTCTGCCCAAATAATTGATATTGACAATGTGCTGGCTAGTTAAATGGATGGATGTGCTCCGAAAGCTATAATTAGCACTGCAAATAGAGCATGAGAAAGAGTACAACGGGGCGTATGAATATTTGAGCATACCAACATACGTGTTAATGCCAGCCGATCAATTAAGTATGTACCTCCTCTATCCTGTATCCTGTGTACACACAAATCTCGAATTTTAGTGAACCCCAACTACCAACTACCAACTACCAACTACTAACTACCAACTAAATAACTAACCATTTAAATGCATTTACTTCCACTAATATGAGTGTAAATTGTTCATATACATACATATGTATATATATATGTATGTATGTATGTATGTGTGTTTGTATGTATGTATGTGTCTATGTATGTGTGTATGTATGATATACTTTTAGTTACTGTGCTACATAATGGCATTGACGGATGATTTAAAACTTTATTGCAGTCATTTTGTGTGGCCCTAAAGCAGCTTAAAATTGTCCTCTATCTTTCTCTTTCTCCCTCTCTCTCTCCCTTCCTCTCTCCCTCTCTCTGTCTCTCTGCTTAATTTCTTTCCCTTTTGTGTGTCGCTTTCTTTAATTTTTTTCGCTTTTACTTTGGGCTCGCCTTGACTCGCTATTAAGTGCATAATTCAATTTGAAAAGCAGACTTTGAGTGCCTCTAAAAGTATGCAAAGCACAGGCTCACACACACACTCACACACATCTATACACACATACACACATAGATCAACTGTGCATAAAATGAATTCAGCTGCGTTTGTTTTCGTATAATGAAAATAAAGTAGCAGCTTTTACGCATTTTTATGGTTTTTATTTAAATGTCAACGGCGCGGCAGGTATCAAAAGGAGGCGTGCTTCGGTGAACGGTTTGCTTGGTGGCATGGTGGGTTGGTCTAGCCAACGTCACCTGCTATGCAAATGAAAATGTGTGTGTGTGTATGTGTGTGTATCTGCAGAGGTGCGTTGGTGTGTGTGAGTATGTATCATAAAATCTGTCATTGTCTTCAATTTTCAGCAGGAGGCACCAACACAAAAATGACTTAAAGGCTAGCAATCAAGTTACCACGCGCTCTCTCTCTCTCGCCCTCTCCCTCTCTCCATTTCTGGCACTCTCTATGTGTCTGTCTGTTTGTCGGTAAATTTATGCGGTCCAAGCTAATCCTCATGGGGATTTTTTCTTAAAACGTTTTATTGTTGCCCCTTCGCAGCCGACGCATGTGAAGCTGCAGCAGCTTCAGCTGATGTTGGAGTTGCCGCCTGCTGCCTGATGATGCCTGTTCGTGTTCCTGCTACTGGCTGGCTGCCTGGCTGGCTGCCTGGCTGGCTGGCTGCCTGTTTGCTGAAGCTCATCCTGCAGCCCCTTTGTAGGCCGGTCTTCTTACCCAGTTTAAGGCCGCTGTCGACTGCAGATTTCCCAGTTGCCTTGTAAATTTATCGCATTAAAAAGTGTGAATTTCGGTCGACTGGCAAAGGAGCTGGTTGGCTACATCTCTGGCAGAGAATCCTGTGTAACTTCCTGTCCCGTAACCTGAACACTCAGTTTCGGGTCTGCTATATGCTTTTGTAATTTCTTCACGGCAATCGCTTCGCACTGTCATTATGTAAATGAAATTGTGGCCAATTATTATTTTTATTTTTCGCTTGTTTTCCTTTTCATTTTCTCCTTCTGCTTGAGTTTGGTTTTCTGTTTGTTATTTGCGTAATTTATTTATATATTTTCTTTGCCCGAGTTGTTTGCCACTGCTTTTGTTTTTTGCTGCTTTATTTTGTGTGCCTCGCGCTCTTCGCATTTGAGCGCATAATTCATAATTTGCACTGTCGTCCTTTGTCCTTGTCCGCTTGCCAACCTGCCTTCGCTGCGCATTAGCGCCAAAGCAATAAAAGTTTGTTGCTAGTTAACAAATCATTGCACAAGTGAATTGTGGCCACAGCACGAAAGGGACGAGGCTTTGGAGCGGAGGCAGCGTTGCTTGTTATGCTTATGATTGAGTTTCAATTGATTTGTGTGTCTGTGTGGGTCTGCGTGTGTCTGTGTGTCTGTGTGTGTGTGTGTGTGTGCATGTGTGCGTGTGTGGATGTGTTGATTACGGCAACATCAATTTGTGAATACATATTCATAAGTTATTCATATGCCATTTGCTTGATACGTTTTTGTACAGTTATCAATATCTATAGCTCTCAATCTATATATAGACAAATCAGCGACAAGTTAATGTTATCTTTGCTCGCTGATTGGATTCTAAACAAGTTGATATTTTTCTTTAACGAGAATCGTGCCAAGTCTTCGAAGCTTAAAATAATAAATTGCGGATTTAATTTAATTTCGTGCAACAAAAGTGAGGGGCATCATAATAAACGGCTTTTGATGACCAAAGAAAACACTTAAAAAAAAAAAAAAAAAACAACACAAAACATGAAAGAGATGAAATAACAAACCGCAACAAGCGACAACAACAACAAGGTAACAAAGAAGGCACCAAAAAAAATAAAACAACAGACACAACGCAAAGCAAGGACAGGTCGAGAATTCGTTCTTGGCCCCCACACCCCCCTTCCCCGCTAACCACTCCCCCTAAACGCGATGTATTCGGCACGTGATTGATGTCCGCTTACTTATTGTG
Source organism: Drosophila paracracens (assembly GCA_035044025.1). Taxonomy (NCBI): domain Eukaryota; kingdom Metazoa; phylum Arthropoda; class Insecta; order Diptera; family Drosophilidae; genus Drosophila; species Drosophila paracracens. The sequence goes on along the minus strand of JAWNMN010000400.1, from coordinate 4,361,463 downwards.
GCATATTCTACTCCGTAGCCCCACCACACCACTCACCTCCCCTGCCCAACAGTTGCTGTTTTTGCAATCAGTAAGCAAGAGTCCAGTAGTAAATAGTCGTATTTGTGAGGACAACAAGGACAATCTTTGAGCTTTGGCTCCCATTCACATACCCAGCAAATGGCACAAAAGTTATTTTAAGTTTTATTTGTTTTTAATTTATCAGCGATATAAATTTATATTGCTGATAGTTTAGCACGGAGAGGTCCTTCCATGCACCTTTTTCAAAGGGTAACTTTCAGTCGAGCAATCATTATTTTAACTTGGTTTTGGGCGTTGGTGTCTGCCATGTTTTTTTTTCCTTTTGATTATTCTTTGTTTGGCTTGACGCTTGGACAATTGAGAAAAAGACATCAAGGACACTTGGGGACAACGGGCTACCTCGCACACGGACGAGTCAAGGATTCGTAGCCAACCTAACCTGTCTCCAGAATGAATAGAATAGAATGAATCATAAACATTACCAGCAAGAAAAAAAAAAGAAAAAAAAACATGAAAAAAAAGAAAACAAAGCAACGAAATTCTCGTAAGGATGAAAATTAACAGCGCGTCAAATCAAGACGGGGATTTTATACAATTTTTATGCGCCTTTTATGATGGATTTTTATTGCTGCCGCTTATGCTGATGTTATTCTTGGGCATTCCCCGCGCCCTCCGTCCCCACCCACTGTGTCCAACTCCAATGTTCACGTGCTCGCTTTTCTTGTTCTTTTCCATTACAGCATTAAATTGTTTGCATGCAGCGCAAGCCATAAAAAAATACAACAGCTAGCAACAAATTTGGGATTAATACTGAAATTCATCTTCCAGTTCCTTTCCCTTCCCCTTCCCCTTTCCCTTTCCTTTTCCTTTTCCATTTACAATCCTCCGTCAACGTAACCTATAGCCATAAAAGCGGCTTTGGGAAGCGATTTTCCACACCTTTTGCATAGAATCGAAAAGAATCGTAAATCAAAATTAAACAAAATCATGCGTGAAAAGGGCCAAGAAAGCAAGAAGCTCAATATTATTTCACGCTCAGTTCCAGAAATGATATATTATGGGTATAAGTCGACATATTAAGGAATATAAATATTTTATGGAACAAATGCATGTGATATGTTCCAGAGATCTGGACAGACTAACTAAAGTATAAGTTATTCTGAAGGGTTAACTTTTTAAGTAAACTATTTAAGGAACTGTAAAGTAATTTAAGGTAGTTCAAACATTATGTCTTTGCAGAAAACTATCCTAAAGTATGAGATAGTATGAGATAATTAATCTTATTAAAACCTGTACTTAGTTAGATAGAGATAGAGAGAGAGAGAGAAAGAGAGACGTCCTTGGATCGTTGGCCAGCTTAAGATCTTAAGATCTCAAGAAGTAAAGTCTCTGTAGATCTTTAAAGTAGTTTCACGTATATGAAGTGTTCAAGTATTTAGTACTTACTCATGATCCCGAATGTGCTTGAAGGAGTCGCGGTAGCGCGTGCGCAGATTATGTCGATTCTCGGCTTTGTCGCTCTCGTTGACACGGCGATGGCGGGAGAGGGCGGCGGGCAGCAGAAGGGCCATTTCTGAAACGAGAGTTAACAAAACAAGACGGAAATTGTGAATATGGGATGATAGGGATAGCTTGGAAAATGCACTGAAAATCAATTTGTAAACGCGATGCGCGAAATGTGTTGCGATGTCACGTAAATGCGACGAGGTGGGACAGATAACATAAGGTAACAGAACTGTAACCGGAAGAGGTGGCTGTAATTTCATCAGCAAAACTGTGATTATATGTATGCGTATGTGTGTGTGTGTGTGTGTTTGTTGTGCGGAAGTGCGTGCTTTCACGCCTGAAGTTATGGCACACGTTTCTTGCTTTTTTTTCCTTCATTTTGTTTGTCTCTGATTCTTTTCGCTTGATGTTTGCATTGCTGAGAGCGAAATCAAAACATGCCATTAGGCAGCACCGGCAAACAAGCAGGCAAACACACACACACACAGTAACAAAAAGGAACAAAACGCATGAGCCCCCAACATCAGACGACGAGGACAACTAGCATCTGGCTACATACAGTAAACAAGCAGCGACAAGAGTGTCATAACCAAAGAGATGGAGGCCGCCCAACAGTGTGTTTACTTTGGACTATTCGCAATGCGAATAGACAGTGCCTAAAGCTACTCCGCTCACTGTTACTGACACGCATACAATTGTGCAACACAAACGTGCCACGTAACAAAAGCTTAAGTGTTGGCAACATCACCTGCATCAAACCGTCAGCCTTGTTTCCTGGCCAAACAGAAGCTGGAACAGGAACACTCAGAAAAAAATTGCCTTGAATTTTGAATTTCAGAAATAATTTCTAAATATAAGAAAACAATTTCGAAGGCAAAAATTCTGTGTTTTTTATATATATGTATTTTTTTTTTCTTTCTTAGAAATATTTTCTATAATTAAGAAATGCATTTCTAAAAATTGGAAATGAAAAATCATTTCTGAAATTCAGAAATAAGTTGGGAAATTAATTGGCACTGCCTTTATTTTAGAGTTTAGCTGTTGTCTACCTTAGAAGATCGCGTAAAACTGAAATTGATATTAATCTTTGAACTATCTAAAATCTTTGTTGAATATTTGAAAAACTGATGTTATATTAATAATATAAGCAACATAAAATCTAATGTTTGGAGTGATGAAGAAGCACCCTGATTTTTTTTTTATAAGATTGTGCACTGAAATTAGGAAAGGAGAAACCCCAATTTTTAGAAATGTACTTTCTGAATAATAACTATGTATGAGGGATTTCTAAAACAAAGGGCGATTTTTGTGAAAAGTGCAGGGACATTGGGCAGTGACTGTGCCAGCGTTGGAGTTTCACTCTGTTACTAGCATTAGGGTCACTTCACTTTTTCACTCACTTACTTTTAGCACCCTCTGGAAGTTCTAGTTCCCCTTGAGCGACAGGTTGAGTTACCAGAAACATTTATTCTAGAATGAGCCATTTCTTACTTCTGATTTGCATTTTTAAGTTAACAATTTTGATTTTAATTTGAAAATCGCTCAAATTTTCATTTGAGATTTTCCGCTTTAGCTTCGTTGGTTTACTGTCGATACTAAATCACTGCGAAAGACGAAGAGAAACAGTTTCAGAAGGAAAAGAGGGAAACTCAAGGCATATACATATACATATATATATATATACATATACATATACATATACATATACATACATATATACATATACATATATATTTATTTTAATGACGAGCACGTTTCACAAACAGATGAACTGTCAAGTCGAAGTAGTTGCGGCTTACAAATGATGATGGTCCGAGCTTAAAGTAGGGTCCAAGAAACAGAGAGGGACGCAGAGAGAGGGAGAAAGATAGAGAGAGGGAGAGAGACAGAGAGAGCCTGAGTAAGCGACTGCTGTCCTGCACACATATGTATTGCATAATTTTGGGCGACAGCAGTCTCACAACTTATGCAAATTTAACAAGTCAAGTACCACACACACACTCACTTACACACACACACACACACCCACACACACTTCTGCACATACACCATAAATTTGCATAATCAAATGCCATATTGTTGTGGCACGCCTTTCACCTCCCACCAAATGCCTCACATTTTCCATTTCCCTGTTGCTGTTACGTTTTTCATCTTGGACGATTACCAACTTGGGCAAGCAGCTTAAACACTCACACTCACACACACACACATATATTTATATATATATAGACACACTCACACACACCCAGGCACACACAGATATGCATACATGCAAGTTAATTGGAATTTAGCACATGGCCCGTAATTCACATCTCGCTGTGAGTGAATGAGTGTGTTCGAGTGTGTGAGTCAGCGAATGAGTGAATGTGAGTGTGCAGCAATTATTTTTATAACGTTAATGAGCACTGCGCATTATTGTGGTTGCCGATGGCGGCGACAACACCAACGACAACGACAACGACGATGATGCTGATGCTGATGTTGGTGTTGATGCTCACGATGGCGACAGTCAGCGCCGAAAGTGTGTGCACGTATTTCCCACACTACAAGAAATAACATGGCAAGTGCCACAGCTAGAAGAAGAACACCTCTCTTAGATCACATATGTACGTGTATAACTTTCATTATCAATTTTATGTCATGGTATATACATACCCGATTAGAAATTATATCTTTGACAAAATGTAATAAACTTGATAATCAAAAACATTATGTTGCCAAAATGTTGATGCAGCTGTTGATCACCCAATCAAGATTATATATATATATATATATATATTCATTGTGGTCGGAGATATTTAAGTCTGCACCTGTACAATTTCGATTCCATTTTTCTATTCCATTTGTAATTGCAAGTCTAATTTCGCACAGTGTGAGCAAGCACATTGACAGCGTGTTCTCACCTGTAAGTGGCACTGGGCATTCTATATGTGTGTCACGCCCCACAACTCCCAAATAACTCACCCACATGGCCTATATGTGTGTTTGCCTTAATTATTACACACATGCCCCCGAAAAAGGCACTTACACACACACACACACAGATAGAGAGGGCGAGAAGTGGTGGGGTGGGGGTGGGGTGGGGACACTTAGCACTGAGCACTTAGTTTGGTCTTGTTTGTTAGCAATTAACTTGGCGTTACACAGTTTTTAATAGCATACTTAAAGGCGCTTCCTTTCTGTCTTCGTCTTCGTCCTGGCTGCTGCAAATTGAATTTGTGTCCTGGCCAATTACCTAACACAAATTGCACGTATTTATAACGGTTCGTGTTGTTGTTATTGTTGGTATTTTGGTGTTGGCGTTGTGGCTTCAACTATGTGTGTGTGTGTGTGTAGAACATGCAACAGTTGAGAGCTTGTCACGCGCTCCGCTTTGCAATTTCCCGTTGGCTTTTGTGCAGCTTTCCTTTATTAACTTTTGTCGCTTTTGCTTTGATCCAACTCCGACTTTGACTCCGTTTTTGCTTTGGCTTTATTTTGTTGTTGGTGTCATCTTGTTGCTGTTTCAACTTTCGCTTTGTCAACCTATTAAATGGCGGATATCCAGCAATGTTTGACCCCAATACTCAACTTCTCACCCTTCCTTCCCATGCTCTCCCAACCCCTCTCGCCTGTCTCTGTTCGTGTGTCATTCAAGCTTTGATCCTGTCCAGCTGTAATCGACATTTTAATGCTCAGTAATTGCCTGTGACGCTGCCAAACCAACTAAAACCCAAAGCCAACTCCAAAGCCATTGCCCAGCAATAGCTGTCAGCAATTTGTAAGATAAACAAAGGCAAATGCACACTCACAAACACACACATGCACCACTTGCGTAACTCTGTGTGTGTGTGGTTAATACTATAAACAGCTTAAAAAAGCATTAAAAGCATTTAATTCAGACATGTGTGTGTGTGTGTGTGTGTCTGCTTTGATTAACACTTGAATGTATTTATTTATATACTCTCACTCCTGCACATTGCTAAAGTGTTGTCTTCCTTAAGATATGTAAATGTATATATACATAGTATATATATGTATATATAATTATAATATAGATATATAATATACATCTCGATTTCTCTAGTTATGCATGCATTAATTTGTAAATTCAATCGTATCCCTCAATTAATAACTCGACGAATGGTTTTCAGAAAAGTCAGCTTTAAGCTTAATACCTGCTAATCATTAACTACAATCAAGCTCACTGAAATCGTTGATGGGTCCTTTTACAAATCCTTTTGTGCATTTCGATATTATCTTTGGTGTGTGGCACACACTGAACGACTTTCCACACACACACTGGTACACAAAGTTTCATTGGCGCTGGTGACATGTGGAGCGGTTGTTTCGGACGTTATGCATAGAGTTAAACGTTTTTTTTTAATGGCTGGCAATCAAGGTTTTAATTAAAAGCTTAAAGAGCGGACAGTGGAGAGCATACAAATATAACACACCCACAAGCACAACTTAATCCAAAGCAGCACGGACTAAGCAGCACAGCCAAAAAAAAAAAAATAAATAAAACGAATGCGGATATGGGGGGTTATATTGCAGAGGGGGGAAAGGGAGTCTTAGCTGATGGTGAAGCCTGTGCGACAGGCACGTCCGAGGCTAATGGAGCGCAGGCGACCCCAAACATAAACAAAAACTTCTGCTGCGATTTTTAATAGTTTTTATTCTTTTTTTTTTTTTGGTTTATTTTTTTTTTTTTTTCTTGCTCTTTATTTTTGTTTTAGTTTTCGCTCAGTACTTTGCTTGCTGCACATCTTCTGGCATGGGCGTAAACGTGGGGCGTGGCCGTGCATGCCGGCGGCGACACTTAGCCAAATATAATATGGCTTTTATGTCAGCCACTTGCACAAAATTGCTTTGGCTCTGCATGCCAGGACAGCTGAAAGGGCTCAGCTCGAACGCAGAGCAGAGCGAGAGCGAGAGCAAGAGGGTGCAAGAGCGAGGGGGAGTGGTAGAGCCTCAGATACTGGGAACTTAGTTTCTTTCACGTGCAAGTCGAGTTCTTATGCAGTTGCCATTTGCCATTTACCAATTCCCATTTCGCATTTTTGTGCATTTCTAAAAAAAAACCAAAAAGAATTTCAACTTTAGCTACTAAGCTTAAGCTGACAGATGCACCTGCAGGAAATATGTTCGCTCCACCACCCACCAACACATCCCCACCCCCAACCCCAACCCCACCCCCAACCCCACAAGCCCCTGTCCGACCGGTAGCAAGTGCACCAGGATCTGTGCAAAATGTACGGAACACCTTAGCGCCACCCAGCCACCCGTCAAGTGACTTAGTTTGCTCCACATTTCACATGGCGTTTAGTTGAGAAAAGCTTTTTGCATCGCAAGTTTTGTCAATGCAACAGTCATGACAGCATAAAAAGTGGGCAAGCATGCTATGATATACCCTGCAAATAGCGTTCATTTATCACAACTGATTTATCTACCACATCATTAGGATTCAGCTCGACTTATGTATAGAAGTTGATGAACAGGTGCCAATTGAGTGGCAGCAAAGTGGTATTAAATGAGTTTCAGGTGGAAGCAGATCTGAAAGTGTTCGCAATGAGGTATATGTAGTCCATCATGCTTATGTACATTACATACAGGGTATGGCAATAGGGGCAACATATGTATGTGCGCACGTTGCACAATTTTTTGTTGACGCTCACAATGAAAAGCAAGTGCTCGCTAAGTGGATCAACATATCAACGTTCCTCCATCAAATATGCAACAATATATATATATATATATATATATATATATATATATATATATATAGGGAATGTGGAATAAAAAAATAAGACTTATGTGCGCTAAAGTTTGTAATACGTGCCCCAAAATATGGCAATATGTATACGATGCTTACTTGCAGCGCTAAAAAAACTTAAATGTTTTCTTTTCGAATTGCGTCTCTAATTAATTATCTTTAAAATTGTTTGTTTTTTGTTTTGAATTTGTTTGACTTTTAATTGGTAAAGGTTTCGGTTCCGGTTTCGGTTTCGGTTTCAGTTTGACTTAACAAAACTGCAAATCTAATGACCGAAATTGTATTGAACTTCAAATTTGGTTCAGTTCAGTTCAATTGGGTCAGAGTCTTTACGGTTAGCTGACGAGTATTTGATTATTTTAATTAACGAACTTTGGCAATGACAGAACTAATGGTGTGATGAGTTTGGTGGCTGGGGAACAAGTCCTTTGAGCCTCTGAGTTGCAATGGTCGACCGCTTATCCGCACGCTGTGTGAGGGGAGTCTCCTGTCAGGTCTGATATTTTTAATTAAAAGTGCATTTCATTAAGAGGCGCACGCACACATAAACGAACTCAGATAAAGGACAGATTCAAATAAATGTTTGCACAGGTATGCAGATGGAGATAGTTGTTGTTGTTGCTGTTGGTGTTTGTGTTTGTGTTGCAGTTGTTGTTGTTGTTGCTGGTGTTGTTGTTGCTGGTGTTGTTGGTGTGGACTTACCTCGGAAAATCTTCTTATCACGATGGCCGTGACAGCGATATCCCTGGCAGCCGCGCTTCTGCAACATCGAGGGGCAGTGCTTGCCACCGTTTTGGGCCGCCTGTACAATTTGGCGTGTCCGCGTCATCATTCCCGTGCCACAATTCTTGTCGCACTCGCTCCACGCACCCCATTCGCCCACCTGGCAGTCCAGCACTGTAAAACAAACAAAAATAGACACAAGCTTACAAGTCTATTCAAATATGTATGAATATATCTATATATGTATGTATATACAGAGTGTTTTTTAAGTTAACGAGTAAACATGCTGCAACATGTAGCTGCTGTAATGGAAGTTAGAGCCCTATTCAATTGCCATCACTGGCATCTGTTGCCAATCTTTAGTTTCTGTTCGTTGGGCAGCCCAAAAGATTTGTCGCAAACTAATCCAATATTCGACCGTATTCAGAGCAGATGACAAGCCGGACCCAAATTAATCTCGGACAGTGCATTTTTGTGGTGAAATGGCCCAAGGAGTGGTCTCTGTTGCAGTTGCTAAATTAGTTGCAGTTGTTGCAACTGCAGCTGCATTTGGCGAAATGCAGCAAGTGACGTTTCAAGATCCTTAATTAAAAACTGTGTGCAGCCCGGCAAAAGTAATTAAAATCCATTTGCCTTGATTGCTTAGCGCTCCTTTGGCTTCACCATTTGTTTTTGCCTTTGCATTTTACTTTTTATACCCGTTGTACCCATTGAAAATTGGTAAACAAGGTATAATGAAGTTGTGCAACAGCATATTACAGACAGAAGCAAGCATTAAGTATATACATATATATTCTTGATCAGCATTGAGAAGCGAGTCTACGTCAGACGGATCTAAGAAACTTTAGAGACTTTCACTTCAGAATATAGCTTTAATATGGATTTGATAGTGATAAATATCGATTGCAATTACATATGTAATCTACCCTGGGTAGATGTAGACGTGGCCAGCTGGCTCGAGGGTATCTCCTAGTCGATTCCCCTCAAGACTAGAGCATTCTTACTTGCTTTTCGTTTGGCTTTGTGTTTGCATTTAGACCGACGAGTGTTTTGTGGGTTGGGGGTTTGCTGCTAGTTGGGGGAGGTTGGGTTGGGTGTTAATCAAACTGGGCGGCCCTTTTGGTCCAAATCCTAAAAGGCGCTAATGAAGCCACAAAAAGCGATGTGCAAACCAAATGGCAATTCTTTGCTCCGATTATGTTCCCTCTCTCTCTCTCTCTGTCTACTTCTCTACCAGTTCCCAACACTATCTTTGTCTCTTTCTGTTCTGCTCAAATTTCCTGGGCTTGTGCATTTGTTAACGGACAATTGGCTGAAATTGTCTTTCAAATCGATTTAAGTCGTATTTATTGATGCTAGTGAATAGTTACACCCCCCCCCCCCACCCCCCCCTCACCCTTTCCTTCTTTTACTTTTCAGTAATTTCTCTTCTTTAACTGCGATTTGCCTGCAATTTTACTCATTGTGCGCACACACGCACACTCAAATACGCATAGGGAGCCAATTTATATTTAGATTTTCATTTTGCCTATTTCCACAAGTTTTCCATTGCATTTCACCCATTGCGTTTTATTTGTGGCCGCGCTAAATTAGCAAAGTGGCTCCAAAAGAAAAAAGGCCACACAAAGGCGTTGCGATAATAGAACTAAGTGCAAAAGCTGCGCACACCCATCTGATGCTGCCCGTGCTCGGGAGGGGGAAGGAGGAGTAGGAGGAGGAGAATTGTGCAGATTGTTAGGAAGCAGAAAACTAAAGTAGTTAAAATTATGATTGCATTGGCTGGCGCTGCCGGAGAGCGCCAAAGTGTTTACCATATTGTGTGTGGCAAGCAGCTCCATGAATGCGAATGAGAGCAGAGCGAACTGAATATAGTCGACGGACAGAGACAGAGAGAAAGAGACAGAGAGAGAGAGAGAGTGGAAGAGTGGGGCGAAGTTATGTTTGCGAAGTACCAGTCGAAGGAGGCAGCAACAGAGATTGAGTAGAAGGGGAAGCGGCTCTCTGAGCCTGACAAGCACATTGTGAAGCTAAAGCAGAAGCTGCTACACTCAGCAAAAAATTATTTTACATTTAAAATTAAATTACATTTTTCCTGTTATAAGCACACCTTAGAAATGAGATATATTTTGGCTACATTTTCGAAATTCTTACACTGATTTTTACAAATAATAATTTCTAAATTTCACGGCGATTTTTTTTTTTGTGAGTGTACCCAGCTGAACCTTGTTGTGGCCATAAATGGCATAATGCTGCTCAGCAATCATGCCACTTGATTGCTAAAGCAGCAGAGCAAAGAGGGTGGTACGGGGGCGGGTGGGGATGCGTTGTGAATGATGCAGCTTTTGCAGCTGGATGCGCATGGCGTATTCAGTGGCGCTGCGGGTGCGACAGCAACTGCGACTTCATTTATCTCTCAACGTGTTAGTTAACTTGCAGGCACACTTTTACCACTCGATCAGGACCAGGCCAGCAGCAGCAGCAGCTGTCTGGCCAATAATAATGATAATGTAACGCGATAGCTGTTGACAATGATTTGAATTGTGGCAATAATGATAACGATTATGCTTGTTGCTGACCCGGTTAAGTTTACCTTAGACTTGAGTGTGTGCGCCATGATAAGATACAACTCAGTTGTAAATCTATGGAATACATTCTGGATGTGAGTAAAAAACTTGTAAGAATAAACAATTTTATTAAATTTAGTGCTTTAAGAGCGATGACTTGTGATCTGTGATTGTAAATTGAATATGAATGGGATTTTCTACTACTGTTACGGTCCGCACAGATTTGCAGACAATCCGTTAGTTCAGATTCACACTTACTACTTGGTCACAATTCTGTAAATGGATTTGTGTAATTCAGCGTTTTGCGCAGCTATTGCAAAGGTCAAAATGCCGAATTAAACGTAGAGGCACTTCGAGGGGGTGGGGGCGGGGATGGTGTGGCAGTTACGCTCATGAAGCGAGTTCTGTTGCTGAAGTTGCATTTGCCTGCGGAACACACGAGTTGCTCCAACATAACTCAATGTCCCCGAGAGCTCAGACAACAGACAGCGTTCTAAGTTCGAGGGGCAGCTGCAACAACAACAGTCGCAACAGTGGCAACAGTAGCAACAGCTGCAGTTGCTGACGCATTTCCTTGACACGAGGTTGGAACGGGGTAGCAAAGGGTGACCAACAACAAATCGTACAACATGAAATGCCTTGCTACATGACGCAACGGAATGGGGCAACGGAAATAAACACAGCTTGGCTATTTGTGGTCAGCGATGTGAAGCAAATGGCCTCGAAATGTGTTGACGTTGTTTGTCCTACTGTTGTTGTTCTTGATGTTGTGGTTGTTGTTGTGTCTGTTGTTGTGATTGTTGTTGTGATTGTTGTTGTTGTTGCTATTGCCGGTTTTTTTTAAGAGTGCTATAATCCTGGCACCATTTCCAATTTCTCAGCTCGCCGCTTTGGTCAGTTTGCTTTTAACGTTCGCTCTTTGTTCCAGTTTGCCTGCTGTCTTTGTGTGTGTGCGCATGTGTGTGTGTGTGTGCATGTGTGTGTGAGTGTGTGTGACTAGCCAAGTTAAACAATTGCTTTTGACAAACTCAAGTGCGGCAGATAAATAGATAAAAAGTGGCATTTCTTTTGTTCTCCAAAACGTCGTCGCGTGTCCTCAGCGAAGTGAAGTAAAGTGAAGAGCGGCAGCAGCGCTGCACAAGCGGTGTTGACACACTTCACTTGTGCCCCAGGCAAGTTTGAATCTTAATCAAAAATCGTAAGTGGTCCAAAATCGATTAAATTGTAATATATAGCAGGTGCGCTGTTGCCACACTTTCTATGCGCTTCCAGTGAAATGCGGCAACAGAGCTTGAAAAGTTTGAACACAAATTCGGTTAAAATGTTAAATCACAAACCGCAAATGGTAAAAATTTCGAAAGTTTATGCGCAGTTGCCACACTTCACTTGTGTTGTCCATGAAGTGTGACAACAACGCATGATTAAATGCCACGGAAATTTGATTTCTTACATAGTTGCCACAGCTTACTCAGCTGTTAGCGCTTAAGGCGAGTTCTCAGAACAGCAGCAGCAGCCACGACTTAATGTCGCTAACATTGTTGCCACATTTCAATTCAGCTGTTAAGTGCTGGGGTCATCTGGAGCACAGCTAATTCGTGTATTTTGGTCTCCGCATTGTTTCTGCAGTCAAAATTGCAGCAAATTTAGTTGCTTCTCCTTGCTGTTGTTATTCTTGTTGTTTGTTATTTATAGTTTGTTGTTTGTTGCTGATGTTGCTGGTGTTGCTGTAGCAAAAGTTTGCTGTCAAAAGCTGTCAGCAGCAAGCAACTGAGCAGTAACCCAAAAAAACTTTTAATAACTGATATTGTCGCTCTCCGCCTCGTTGTCAGCACTGTCAGCAGCAACCATAGAAACACCAGGAACAACATCAAAGTGTTCTCATAACAATAACTTAAAACTTGCCCAAATACTTGGTTTTGGCTTTGTTAACTTTATCGACTATAACTTTAACCTGCTTGCTGGTCTTGTTAAGATGTTTGCTGCTCTTGTTGCTGTCGGCAACGTTGCCAAATTGCACTCAGCAGAGCAGGTGCGCATTTTGGCCTGGCCTGACCTGGCCTGTCAGTCAGTTAGTTGATTGTTTAGGACTTTGGGGTCAAATGTGCTGCTCGGGTTTCAAATGAATTTGTAATTATTTTTTCATTAGTCCAAATATGTGCAATTACAGGAGAACGTGGCGTATGCGCAATGACTGGCAAACAATTTCCCCATTTAAGATTTAAATTAAACGCCATTCCGCAAAACACATACACATACACACACAAACACACTCTCACACACACATACAGCCAGACAACCATATTCACATGAACACACGGCAGCAAATATTGTAATTAATAAACGAGCATCGAATTCGTGTTGATTGCCAATATTCAGTTAACTGCTTCAATGCTACCAAGCTGCCTAATAATACAATTGCTGCAAGGGTGTTAATGGAATGGCTGGTGTGGAATGGGAAATGGGAAATGGAGAATGGGGAAGGGGAAAGGAAAAGGAAAAGGGGAATAGGTGTTGCTGCTGCCTGAAGTGGTTCTCATTTAAACTGCTGTCATTGCCATTGTCCGCTGAAAATTACGCAAATTTTTCGCCGTTCAGCGCTTTCTCATTTATTTATACATGTGTATTTTTAACAATGTGGCAAATGGTTACCCACACACACAAACACACAACACACACAAGCACACACGCACACACCACCTCCCCGTAAGACCATTCAACCCTTTTGCACACAGCTGCTGCCTGAAGTGCCACTTGGCGACTAAACAATATTTTCCCATATGTATTTTTGTGTGTACATACATATGTATACATATGTGTACATATACATATGCATATATGTGTGTGTGTAGGAATCCAATGGCCACTTAGTCGGGCCTTTAAGCGCTACTTTACGTTTTATTTGCCCGAAATGGATCCCAGCCGAGGCCCCTCTTTAAATATTTACCTAAATACCTACGTATGCAGCAGATAACTGTACCTCGGAGTACAGTTGCTGCCAAAGAGTGAAATGTGGCAACTGCGCGACATCGCCAGCAGATTGCTCAATAAAATCGACCAAATATATACATATACTAAAATTGATGAAGCTTACTTTAATGTTTAGAGCTTGCCTAAATTGCTTCTCCTTTTCTTTTTTGTGAAAGTCGTCCTTATAACTGATGTGGAATTTCCATATTACTTTGATTATCCAAAAATAATCGATATAATGTGCAAATATTTCAATGATTGTCGAAATATTCAGATCTCGTTTATCGTGACATATTTGTGCGATTTTTGCTTCTTTTTTTTAATGAAAATATTTTGTTTTGCATTATTTGCAAGTGCATATTGTAGTTCCCTATTTGTGGGAGACCACTGTAGTTTCAGTTTGTGTCTGGCAACTTGAGGGAATTTTTAAGGTAGAGCTTAAATGTCCAACATAACCTATAAGTCCACTTAAGCTTTTACTTTTTATAAAAAGTGGGTTGAAACAAAAAACCCCATTTATAATTAAAATAATTGAAAAATATACGCGCATTAAAATTTTATTTTATTCTTCCTTTAATTTTTTCTTGTGGTGCAAAAACCTCTTTGGCTTATGACTAGTAAGCGTATCATGTTGTTATGCCACAAAGTGCTGCATTCACTCTCACTCTCACTCTTCTTTTCTCTCTCTCTCTTTCTCTCTCTCTCTCTGCTTCACTACCGCTTACCACTTAGAGGCAGGCTTTGTCTGGAGAGGAAAGGAGAAGTCCAGAGGTTCATGTGCATCAGCGAGTGTTTTACTTGCTTTACCTTTTACTTTTGCTTTGGCAAAACGGAACGACAAAGTTATAATAGCCCTTTGCCGGCACATGGAGTGTTACACTCACACACACTCACACACACTCACATACACTCACACACACTTACACACACACACTCGTTGTTCGTTAATGGGGAAATGGGAGAACAAATGAAAGCCGGCGAAAGCCAACGACAATTGCAATGTGGGTCTTGCGTATGTCAACGTGTCAACACTTAATGTAAATTACAGTTTGCTAACCACACACAAGCACACACACAAGCACACACACAAACACACACACAAACACACACACAAACACACTCACAAATACACAGTCCAATTACCTAGACGAACGACCTCGTACCCATAGCCTTCCCGAAACTATTACGCTTTGCGACCGCGCTGTTTTATGTTTATAAGTATTTAATGCGACCTTCTGTCAGGCAACCCAGCTACACCCCCAAATACCGCACATTCGCCATTCACCATCCACCATTTACCCACAAACCACCTCATTTACCCCACATCCCGCACACCCACATTAAATTCACTAATGCTGTCAAGGACAATTTATTTTGGCGGCTCTGCACTGGCAACTGAAGTAAAACGTTCAGAGCAAAGTTCGATTCAAGCTTCTAAATATATATATATATATAAATATTGTCTCGAATCGTTTAGTCAGTGTTATTATTTCTCCCAGCTGCTTATCGTATATGAAAACTTATATCTCAACTTAAAGGGCTCTGGCCCTTAGAGTCTCACAGGTTAGAGCGACGAACGTGTCCAAATCAACTCAGTTGATGTAGTCAAGTGACCAACCGAACGATAACGCAGCGAATATTAGTTACATTATAAAAACAAGTTAGAAGGATATAGTCGTGAGAGCTCGACTGCGGCATATCCAGAACTTAGTTTTTAAATACATAGTAGGCTGGTTGATATTGGTTTATTCAGTTGAGTCCCAATCCTGCATTTATTATGCGTTTTTTAATTTAATCAAAAATATGTCTGGGTATTTATAATCATTATATACTATTCGAATTGGAGAGCTACATTTATACAACTGTATCTTTTAATCAAAAATCGAATCGGCAGTTATCGATAAAACTATATAATATAAGGACTTTTATTCAAAATTTAACGTCTCCGATCAGGTTGTTCATACTGAGAGACATGGCTAAATCGATTTGGCTTTCGATGCTGATCAATAATATATACACTTTATGGGGTCGGAGATGTGTGTTGCATACTTTTTCACAACTTTTAATCAATGGTTCCCACATTAAGGTTATAATTAGCTTCGCAACTTAAACACTCCAACTCTATATGAAAGGCTTCAAGTATTAATTGCCAACCATTTGAAATTGAAAAATAATATCAATAAGACTGCGAAAAACTGTGTAAATTGTACGTTGTGGGGCAGCCATATCGGATCAAGAATTTCATAAATGATGCAGCAAGGCAACAGGACGGAGAGGAGGACAAGGAGTAGGCCGAGGAGGAGGACGAGGATTGTGAGCAATGGAAGTGCAATAAATGCAACTAATTTGACCACAGGCCAAGCCAAGCCCATTTGAGGTCAAGCTTATGCTGCAGGCTAGCTCACACACACACACTCACACACACACTCACATACACACGCTCACACACATTCGCGCACATTTACGACTCATTGGCCATGAGTTGAGCAAACGAACTGCAATAAATTGTTGAGATTTTTGTTGGCTTTTTGGTTTTTAACCGCTCCTCCACCTCCATAAAGCGATTGCCCACTATCAACCCTTTGACTTTGACCCCCCCCGCCCCGATACGCAGCACAGCTAGTGTTGGGCGTTATAGTGGCACTGGCAGCCCCTCAAATGCCAAATCGAATCTTTGGCCATACCAAAAATTTCTTTTACCTGCACACCAAAAAGTGCAAACTGCACAATTTTTTACAATTCACTTAGCGTTGCAAAAAAGGAAAAAGAACAACAAAAAAAGAAGAAGCAAAGTATAAAAAAAGTGAGTTGCTTAATAAACGTTACGTTCAAGCGGCCACCAATTGAGTTAAAAAGTTGCCCACGTTTTTCAATGGTTTCCAATTACGGTTTGGCACAGCTCGGTTGGGCTTGCATTTGTTCGGTTGGCATCCTGCTCACACCCAGCCAACAGAACAAAACGTCAACGAGGCAACCTATCAGCAAGTTGGCGAAGAGAGAGTTCCAGGTTCAGCTCCAGCTCCAGCCAACGGCATATCAATAATAGACAGAAAAAAACACACAGAAAATATTAAAGTTGAACAGGACGTGGCAACAGGCAAAAAGGATATGGTCCCTGCCACCGACTGCCGCACTCCCAAAGTGTGCAGCCTACTCGATCTGTGTTGCAGCGCTGCGGCCCTAATTAATGCAATTTGAGCCAACGGACGCATAAACTTTGCACTCTATGAAATGCACAACACAGGACCACAGGGCAAGGACACAGGACAGAGGACAGGGGACACAGAGGACACACAGAATCCCAGTTAGGTGACAGTGCATATCACAATTGCATAACAAGTTAGTCAAGTGAGACGAGTGTGTATATATGTACATCTATGGACAAGCTGGCAAACTTTGCTGGGCAGGGTCTCCACTCCGAAAGGGCAGCATTTTATATTTATATTTTTATATTTTGTGAACTTTCATGTAAACATACATATATAAAGAGCTGAAAACACATAAAAGAGTTATGCAAATGTGTGCGAGAGCACTCAACGACCACATAAGGTATATGCCAATTACAATTACAATATGCCCGCCAATTAGGATCAATAACTTGGCTATTTTTTAAAGCTGACCAAGTATTGAGAGCCCGCAACTATAGACTAAATATATATTTCTGTGAAATTCATTTTTAAGTGCAACTTGGATGAGCATAATAAGACACAAAAGATACGAATCTCAACTTAAATCAAACACATTTCAGGAATAGTTTCGAAAACTAGTTTTTTTTGTTTTTATTAATAAAAATTAACTTTAGTATTCAGTATATTTTGCAGCCTCGATTTTCTTTGTTGAATTTGTAACAGACAATCGACTTTTATGCGAAGCTCCTGTCGCTCCAGCGGGCAAACATTGTTAGTCGCATATGGCCCCGTGCTTGCGACACGACTCCTTTGGGCGCTCATCAAATTGAGCGGTAAAATTGACAGCTCAAAATAAGAAAGAGACGAAAGATGAAAGGGACAGAGACGGATAATTCCAAAAGGGTTGTGCAAATTATTATTGCTATTATTACGACTATAACAAGTTGGGGTATATCTGGCATGAATATGGGCATGGGCTCTAAATCATTTTGTAGAAGATTACCCCATACCATACCCACACCCACACCCACACACCCACACACACACACACACTTATAAGCTAGGGCATAAATTATAGCGCACTTTTAGGTGTCTGCTCAAGCCGTTTGCTGCAGCTGCCCCTTTCAGCCATTTCTATATGTGTGTGTGTATGTATTTATGTATTTATGTATTTTAACTGACCCGAACAAAAACCAAGTCATAAACATTTCTTATATATATGTATATAGTATGTATGTTGTTGCAGGCAGTTGCAGGCATAAATTTATGATTAATAAAAAACAAGTTTTTGTGTGTTGAGTATATTGCTTGAGCAAATGCTAAGCAGATAGCAGAGAAAAATTAGGAGAGAGAGGAAGCGCCTGGAGTGGTGTGGCTTGGTGGTAAAAGAAATCATAATAAATATGTAAAGCAGCCGAAAAGTATGCAAATAAATGCTGTGATTGCCTTGGACGGCTTTTATGCAGCAGCATGCGCCATATTCACCATTATAATGCCATTTCCCCTGCCTCGCATACTTCACATAGCTCATCCTACATCAAAGCCCAAAACAACAGACAATTTGCCAATGGAGAATTTTTGTGATGCCTAGATGTGTGTCTGGCTGTGTGTGTCTGTGTGTGTGGCTGTGTGTGTCTGTGTGTGTGTGTGTGTGTGTGCTTATGGGTGGGTGTTTGTCGTGAACCCAGTTGTATCTTTTGGTCTTTTGGTATTTCGGTCTGTTTGGTCTCTTGGTCTCCGGTCGAGTGTCTTGTCGCCGTCATCTTGGCCGGCGTCTTGGCCACTTTATTTGCCTTGTGCGGTTACGCCAAATTGATTTTTATGCGCTCAATTTATAGATTTCCTTTAGATGTAAACATTCTTCTATACATATCAAGCTAGACAGCTTGCCTAGAATATACCCTGCATCCAGCTGTTAAATTCATATTAGGCTTTATAGTTGTGGATAGTTTCTATATGAGAAAAACTTTGTTGTTAACAAATTCTATATTTCTTATTCGATTGTAATATAATTTTCTATAGTTTATATTCAATAACATATCTGGATATGTTAACCGATAATATGTTTAACATATCTTAAGTCTCTAGCCGGCTTCCTTCTGTCTTTCATACAACTTCATTCCACCCTTTTGTCAATTTTTCAGGGTATTAATATTTGTATATATATATATATACACGCACACGCCCCGTTTCCACTATAAATGTGCAGCATACTTTTGACCTATAAGCAATTCCCCAAACAAAGCGCTTCACTTTCCCCGCCCGCAGTTCATCATAAAAGCAGACATTGCAAATCAATTGACTGTAAAATGGCAACAAATATTATGAAACTCAGTAAAAGAGTAAGAGGCAGAGAGAGAGAGAGAGAGATAGAGTGTGTGTGTGGGAGTGAGAGATAGAAGTAATTGAGGTGCATTTAGAATTAAATGTAAATTACTATTTTGGTATTCATTTGTGTTGTGAGTGCACTCAAGGGAATATTAATCGAATAAACTGCTCACGTTTTAGGTTGCGACAATATTTAAGGGAAAACGAAGAAAAACAGAGTCCATCTGCCAGTTACATACATATATACATATTTATATATATATATATACATTTACATTTTTTGAATATCATGTACATTTTGAATAATTTATTTGATGTGGTTTTAGTACACAAACACTTGGTCTGAAAACATTGCTTTTTAATTTGACATTTTTGGCCATGTGTTGTAAAGTAGGTGCCAAACCCTTTTTGGGCTTTCCTGAATTTTTGGTGTATCTTCAATAAATTTAAGCGAAACATTTTTTTTTTTGCTCCCTAGGCTAAAAAAAGAAACAAAAAAAAGTAAAAACTATGCTCGATGCTTGTACCATTATTCTCTTGAGTATCTCAGGCAAACGAACCATGGGCAAACCACAGCCTTTGGCCAAGTGGCTACCATAATTTTTAGTTGGCCAACAAGAGAAGGGGCCGTTTTTTTTTTTTGGTTTTTTTGTTTTTTGTTGTTTTGGCGCCGAGCGACGTCTGGACATTTATGAAACATTTATGCCAGGCCTCGTTGGGCAGCAAAACGGGACAGCGTGCTTTCCCATAACACACCCAGCAACTACCCCTCTTACTTGGCCTTAGCCATTGTTCTAATAAAAAGCACAACAAATTGTGGACAGTTGACAGGACGGGACACTGGGCAGATCAAAAGGAGATCGGGGAGACAGGAAGACAGCGAGGCAAGGGCACCAAAAGCCTTTTGGCCAAATTTGCCTTTTGTGTGCGAATGGTGGGTTTGGTTGAAACTAACAAGCAGAGCAGATACCCCAAATCGTTCTGATGATGTTAGCTGGAAATATATGTATATACATATATACATATGTGTGTGCGTGTAATACACACACTTAGGTCCATGTCAGAGCGCATTCTGCTGCTAATGAAGAGCCCAACAACCATTGCTCACTGACGGCAGACCAAACCACCCACCTACCAGCTGACAGACTGCCTGACAATTCCCTCTCCTCACAGATTTTATAATGGTAAAAAAAAGCAGACGACAACAACAACAACTACAATAACAAGAACCACAACAAAAAAGATAATGAAAATGGAAATGTTTTACAATTGGCAATTGTCTGCATGAGAGTAGCTCAGGGGCAGGGGCTGGGTGGGGCGGCATCCTAGTTATTGCTTGACATATTTTCCTCAAAGTTGCAACAGCGGATGTGTGTTGAGTGTGTGCTGTGTGTTTAAAGTTTAGATATTGTTTTACTTTGATGCCTGTTCGAAAGTTTTTTTTTTTGTAGTTGCTATTGTTGTTTGTTGACTATGAGTTTTAGTTGGTTGCCAGAGTTGCCAGAGTTGCTAGACTCGACACTAATGCACAACGCCATGCATATGCAGCTGCAGAAAGTAAGTGCTGCACATCATCCATAGATTGCCCCCAAGCAACAGAGGTTGCCAGGTGCGACTCCACAAAGGATATCTCTCCCTCGCTCTTGCTCTCTCTCTCTCCCTCTCTCTTTCTCTCTGTTAGCAAAACAATCGTGTCCCTTATTGATTTTTATGGCTCAATGGCTTAGTATTACCCCCGGTCATCCCAAGTCTATACCCTTCAAACAGCTCCCCTCTGCTCCTTTCTTGCTGTTACGTCGGTCACTAGCAACTGTGACTCGGACACAGATCAATTCTGTAGGTGGCCGGGAACGGTAGGACGGGGTGCAGGAGGTGGAAGAGGCAGGAGAGCCAACCCTCTGGTAAACATTTTCATTTTATGTTGGCGTTGTTGTTGCCATTGCCGTTCCGTTATCTGCCGCCATTTTGTTGGCCGCTCTAAAATGTCATGCTATTTCTGACCCAACATGCCACATTTTTATTTATGCATGTTCCACCCATACCATACCATACACACACATACACGGCATCCACCCTTACACCCACACACACACACACCCACACACAAGTCTCAACTCCAGGGACTAGTTGCTGTATCAATTCTTTGTTTGTTTAATACCCTATATAATGGATACTTGGCGCTTTGAAAGGCAAAAAAGATAAGTTAAGAAATGGGCAGATCGATTCTACCATAATTCTCAGCTGATCATTCTCTAGCAGGTATATATTTGAGATTGATTGCGTTATCTAATCACTAAGTGTGTATTTTATTCCATTAGCAGTTGGTCTAGTTTATAGTCTAGGATATTTTCCAGTCGTTCTCTTTAAGCAGCTTTTTGGCTTTGTTTGTTTTATCTTTATTTTTTATTCCTTTTTGTTATTTGCTATGATTTATTTTTGTACTCAACACCTTTTCTGTCAATTCAAATATTCTTCATTCGATTCGGGCTAGGAAGCTCAGCTGAGATGATGAGTGAAAACAAAACTGTTAGCTTAGTACCAGTTGGTCTGTCAGTCTGTCAGTCTGTTAGTCTGTTAGTCTGTCAGCCTGTCAGCCTCTTAGTATGTTAGTCTGTTAGCCTTTTTGTCTGTTTGATGTACAAATTGCGCTTTACACACAGAAATCAATTCATATTCATGCTCTTATTCATATTAATATTCATATTGACATTCATTTGCATTCGCATTTGCAGTGAAAATTGATGGAGAAATTGGCGACCATTTCGAGCAGCCGACGAAGCCAATTTAATAAAGAGACCGTCTACACTTCGCCCCTCCCACCATCATACCATGACTAAAAGGCCGGCTATAAATCTAAACTGGCTTAATAAGATTCCACTCTCTCAGCCTTCACACATGTGCGTATGTGTGCGTGTGTGTCTGTGCGTGTGTGTGTGTTGTTATACGAGAAATCACAATTCGCAGTTTGCAAGAGGGCAAACATTTTTGGCAATTTGTTGTTATTACCACGCAAGTGGCAACGGCTGCTTCTCCCCTCTCGCTCGCCAACTTACCAGCTTCCTTGCCCTTCCTTCCCATGGACATGGACTGGTCAGGATTGCTGCTGCTGCTGCTGCTGCTGACCATTAGGAATCCCATCTCCCTCGACAATGTTTAGTGCGGTGTAGTGGCATTTTTGGTGGTTGTTACAATCGTAAATTATTTTATTTGCTGCTAATTGCAGTTCACAAAATGCCAGCCAGCTGCCGGGCCAAAAGTCACGCCTTTATTGCAGCTCATAAAGCAATTAATCCAATTCCCAATTCCACATCAGCCCACACCAGTTGCCCAACCAAATCACCAACCAAACCAAAAGCCAAACTTGACCACGGCTATTTTCTGGGGATTAGCAGCCATGTCCACTACATATATGTATATCAGCACACACATATATATATATATGTGTGTGTGTGTGTGTGTGTGAGTGCATTAGTGTGCGTAGTTTGCGTTAGCGAAATGTACGAATCGAAAGCTTAACTTTACATACCCTTGCAGGCCAGAGTCCAATTGCCAAAGCATTCATCTATCAATAAATACATATATGCAATAAATCTAATTTGAAGTTATCAAATTGCATTTGGAATTTGATATTTATACATAGTGCTCCATAAATAATAAATAAAGTGTAAACTGATAATATAATAATGTTCTTGTGGGGCTCAGCGCACCACAAATATAAATATAATTGAAAATCTATTTTAACTAATATTAAACAAATTGCTTGGATAATTCACAAACACAAACTCACACTGACACACACACACACACACACACACACACGTATGCAAATTGCTTTCATTTAGTAGCACACACAAACGAACTGTGTGAAAATCGTTTTGGGTAACAACTAAAATGGCAACAATAACAATCACGACAAACAGCAATAACAATAGCATGGGAAATTCCAATAACGAAATGCCAATGGCCTGATACCCTTTCATGAAACATCATATGCATATGTAAATGAGTCAATATGTGCTTATATATAAATATATATACGTTTGATATTCGACTTTGAAGCGATCTAAAAAAAAGTTATGGAGAATTAAGATTTTGAGCATTCTTCAATATTAGACATTATTTCTAGCTATCCAGAATATATTCATATATAACAACATATATATACATATGTATATACATAAGAACATAGACATTTTGCGTGTTAGTTAAAAGTCGAGACATTGTGGATGAACAAGTTGTAATATGCTTTGGCTAAAAAACAGTTTGGCAACAATGACACCGATTGCCAATGGCAACAGCAGTTACATTTCCAACAACAAGCTACAAACAATAGGGGAGAAAAACGCAATTTTACAAGCAATTAAAACGTGAATTGAAATGTGTTTTCTGAGCATCACAAAAATAAAAGAAGCCTAAATGAAAAAAGAGTGCATGGCTTGTTAAAAATGCGTTAGTGGCACTAAATGACTGGACAAAGGCATAGAGGAGAGTGAGAAGGGGCAGTGCAGAAACAGATGCAAGGAATTGCACTGTGCAGCGCCAATCGAAATTTCTCAAATTCTGATCAAAGACATTTTTGGATATACTCGTATGTACATATATACTCGGTCAGTTTTCAGTTAACACAGAAAGCAAAGTGAAGTTAAGCTTTGAATGTAAATTAGCAGGCTCCGATCTGCCTCTAAGGTTATTATTATTATTATTATTATTATTATTATTATTATTATTATTATTATAATTATTATTTTTATTATAATTATAATTATACATTGAAAATGGCTAATAAGGATACAGTGAAGTTGAGCACTGAATGGAATAGACAGAAGAACGCATCTCTGACTCCATGACGCATATATATTTTCCTAATTGGCATCATCAGCCGAGTCTATCAAGCCATGTCTGCCAATATTGAAATATATATAAGTTCTCCTATACCATAGGCAGCTCAAGTTTATAGCCTTCCAAAAAATATAAAATATACAATAACATATTATCGATGAAATATTTAAAACTACTTTTAGGGTATCTCCTCGTCAGTGCTTTGAACTTGTTTTTCCTTAGTGCGTTTAACTGATACTTGACTTGTTGTGCTATGAAGAGTGTGTGATGGATGGATGTGCGAGTATGTAAATAGACTACTTTTGTATAAACATACTTACTAAAGTACACACATATGCGTGTGTGTGTGTGTGTGTGTGTGTGTGTGCGTGTGTGCTTGTCGTAGGTATCTATATGAGAGCCATTATCGGTCGCTTGACAATGGCAGCTATGTCTGCTTTTTGCGCTTGTTATTTATGGCATTTGCATTACGAGGAGCACTTATGAGCACCGTTAAGCAGCAACAACAGCTGGCAACGCTGCGCGCGTTTGTTTGTTTATTTGTCTGGCAGCGCAGCTGGCGGAAACGGGAAGCGGAAATCAGCGCCACGAGTTGACGAGCATGTAATGTGGTGGCCACAATACACGGGACAAGGTACAAGGGACAAGGGACACGGGACACAAGACATGGGAATGAATAACGGGGCACATGAACACAGATGTATGGCGCACGCACAGGACATTTGAAATTGTTGACATTGTCAGTTTCGACATTTGATTTCGCTTATCAGAGCAAGGCGAGGTCTCGTAAAAGCTGTCGCACATGGTTAAATAAACGAAACAATAACAATAACAAAAGCAAAACCAAAGCACTGAATTGGATGGAAAAGAAGCTGGCAAAAGAATACAAGTATGAAAGCCTATCTTAGTCACTTCGTGCATAACATACCTTTTGCGGACCAAACTCAGCCTGTTCACTGTTTGACGTCTTGCTTCTAACTCAATACACTACCTTTATGTAGTTCTATTGTATCAGCAGATGTGGCATGTATGTCTACACCTATGTCGATGTCACAATTTAGAACTTGTCTTTCGACTGACAGCTTTATGATATAGTGATTTGATTCGGTGGTCTTTGATAAAATACGAAGGCAGATGAATTTGACTATAATATATACATATATATTACTTTATGGAGTAGAAGGCGACTTCTTCAATGTGTTACCAACTCGATTACGAGATCTAAATAACCTGTCCAAGTGCATTAAAATGTAGCAAACAGAAAAGAAAAACGCCAACGAGCGAGTTGGAACTGTTTCAGTTGTTCTTATTGTTCTTGTACTCTTCTTCTTTCTAATCGGTTTCTTTTTTAGCTGTGTGGCAAAGCTGCACGGAGAGAAAATGTAAATAGCAACATAATTGCCAATCTTGCTTAATTATTGTAATGAAAATGATCAGTTAGAAAACAGTCAACTTGCTGCAAGGCTCATCATCATTTTGAACTAACTGACTCCAGAATATTCTAGGCTTATGTTTTTTTCTTTGGTGTCTACTTGAATTTAGTAAAAAAAATTCTTGCTCTTATTTTCTCTGTGTACATTTCGAGCCTGCCTATACATGTATGTGTGGTTTTTTGCGTTTTTTTTTTGTGGTGTTTGTATTTGTGTTTGTGTTTGGGTTGTGCTTTAAACATGCCTCAATGGCTTCTACCATTAAATTTAGACTTTCATGTGTTTATTTGCTTTGGCACGTTTCATTTTGTTAGCTCTTTGTCTCGCTGGCATTGTCCATTGCCCATTGTCCGTAATCAGCCCTCTTTCCTCTCACTCTCTCTCACTCTCTCTCCCTTTCCCTCTATCGCGACTTGCTCTCTTTCTCCATTTTCCCATTTCCACGTCCACCTACCCACCTTTGTTTGTTTTCCCACGGTGTTTTCTATCCGCAACTGTTTTTTAATATAACGAAATGGTATTTTTACTTGGATTTGAATAAATGTGGCGTTATCCCCAGCTTGCACTTGATTACACACAAACACACACACACACACACACAGAGATAAGTTGTAGTTAGACACATATGAATTTGTATGTCATTCACATTTGGGCCTTGACCGAACCTAAATGGAGTTTTTCTTGGGTAACAACAGCAGCAAAAAAAAGAAGAAAAAAAGAAACGAAACAACAACAACAACAAATGCAAATGCTTATTTTATTTGTTTAAGGCGCTTTCTGTTGACGTGGCTGTCAGCGTTGCAGAACACATTAAGATTCCCGTCAAAACTTTTAGCGAAAAGTGTTATATCTTTCATGCAAATCTTTTCATAGTCGTGCACAGGGCATTATAATTTTGTAGCAAAGCTTGTAATGCTTGTAAAAGAGTAAAAAGAGTCTCTCTGAAATTCTGAAATAAGTAAGTTTAAGTTTATATATGTATGTGAAATATTATATTAGTAATGTTTATTAATAAGCAATCAAAAAAAAAAAACGAATCTTTAGAGAGATGCTCGTATCTATTTCAACAAACAGCTTAGAAAATTTGATTTTGTTTTTTCAAAATTTTACCAAAATGTAACCTGCTAGAAAAGGAAAAACGCTGAATTTTAGAAATATGCTTTCTGATTAATAGTTAACGGCGCCAAATGAACAGTGAATTTCTAAAATTTAGGCAATGTTTATTTTTCTGAGTGTGGCCACAATCAAATCAAAAGTCGTCTCTGTTCTTCAATCCACTCCCTTGTGTCTGCCGTCTCCAGGTCCCCCCCCTGGTCGGTATGCTAAGCTTGCAATAGGTCTTAACAAGGCGCCTTTAAATGCAAATAAATGGGCGACTGCTGCTGCAACGAAATTCTAAACCAAATCTGGTATTCAACTTATGTTTTGGTTTTAATTGCAACTCGCCACGGGGCCGGGGTTTTGTGGAATGGGCTCCTCGTTAAATGTAGATTTTAGTCGAGTGCTTCGCCATCTTCTTTTAATACTGAGCGAAACAAAACTTTGCGTCAGCTAAAGGCAGGGCTGAAGGGTGTGCTTTTAGGGGTTGTGGGGTGCGTTTGCTAAATGGGTGCTTAGCAGGCAGTTTTCGGTTTTTAACAAGAAAACTTTCGCGCGGTTTTCGGCTTCATTCGTTTTCATTTAGTGCGCATTGTTTTCAGTTTTCTGTTTTGTATTTGGTTTTTTTTTTTTTGCTTTTTTTTCATTTTCTTCAGCACAAATGCCAATCTGTGCTTTCTACTCTGTTCTAAAGTCTGCCTATATTTTTTCCAGTGAAAATGAAATGAATTTTATATTGAAATAGTTTTACGCTCACACCCAGAGAAGGAGAGAGGCAAATGGGCGGCAATTGGAATTTCTTTGGCAGTTAAATGCGAATGCTGGATTTGCAAAGTCATTTTGAAATGCGGCACAAACGGGTTGTAGATTGCAGCCACCTTTTTTGACTCGGCTCACTGTTGGTCATTGAGGCCTTTTGGTTAAGTCGATCAGAGTTGAGGGTTGTTTGGGGGGTTGAGGGACCATCACACTAACTAAGTCCATTAATGTGCGGTTTTAATTACGTGTTTATTTTGCTGTTGCCGGTTAACGGAGCCATCATCCCATCATGGTACATTGGAGTCGCACGTTGTGGTGGCACGTTGCGGTGGCACGTTGTGGTTGCACGTGGTCGCGCGGCTTTGAGCCGGGCTAACAGAGAGATTAAAAACGTTTTGATTTGCATAAAATGGGTCA
The DNA here is from genome assembly GCA_035044025.1 of Drosophila paracracens. Lineage (NCBI taxonomy): Eukaryota > Metazoa > Arthropoda > Insecta > Diptera > Drosophilidae > Drosophila > Drosophila paracracens. The sequence goes on along the minus strand of JAWNMN010000400.1, from coordinate 4,333,928 downwards.
AAAATGCATACCAAAACTTTTCCGCCTCATATCCTCTTTTGTATTCTACACCGTTGTTGTTGTTGTTGCTGTTGTTGTTGTGCTTATGTTGCTTTTGGGCTTTTTTGTTTCAGAGGATACTAAATGCTCGACAAACAGACAAAAAAGTTTTGCTGCTCCGCACGCAGATAGCATCGACTTCCGCCCGTCTGCCCCCACACCTCCCACACGCTCCACTGTCAGGCCCAATCATTCGCGCCCCTCCGTGCTGGTTATCGGAGCTGCATTAGAAACAAAGACCAAGTTAAGCCCAAGTTGCGGCTGTCGCTGACGTTTTATCTTCAAGTTTGCTTCTCGTTTTTTTTCTTCCTTTGTTTATTCCTTCTTCGTTTGTTGCCTTTCTGTTGTTGTATTTTGTACATTCTTATGCCCTGTACCAAGATAAGCTGGCCGGCGTTGTCCTTGCCTGCATCTGTGCGCTGTCCTATCTCCGTCCACGTCCAGCTTCAGCTTCTGCAGATCCCTTGCGCGGTGCCTCTTAAAAATTCAATTGAGTAAGACGGCTGCGCAATATGCAAATTCATCCATTTAATAAGAAATGACTGGGCTAAGTGAAATCAGCTAACAGTCGTCACCACCATCCGCACATCCATCCCCCTTACCATCGACTTGAAGTCAGGTGCAGATGTTAAGCTGTTAATAGTATTTCCGCATTCCAGTTATGCAATGCTCGCTTCTCGCTTCTTGTTTTTACTTCGAAATTGATTCGCTATCTATTCCTTACCGATGTGTAACTCGATACAGCAACTTATTTAAATTTAAATTTTTATTGGTTTGCGCTAACTCGACCACGCCCATCTTAACCCGACTTTGAGTGCAACACAGCTCAAATACATTTCCTAAAATATTAAAAGCTTGGTAACAAATCGAGTTTCTAAGTAGCTCGAAGTAGATATATTGTCTCAGGGTCATATCTAGATCTATGGATATAGAAAGTGATGCGATCCGATCGGTTCCGATTGCTTGAAGTTTGATGAGATTATGATTATCAAGAAAAACATGATTGTAGAACATTTACTATTGTATATATAGAGTCTTGCTTGAACAGAGTCTTTAAGTAGTCGCTTGCCACTTGGCAAATGTAATCCGCTTTCTTGACCCACAAATGACTATACTCGCACACTCGCACACACACACTCGCACACATGTACCTAGACACCAACGTGGCTGGATTCCGTTTCAATTGGTTGAGTCGTATTTTGGCAGCGTATTCTCATTATTTATTTTCAACTAATTAGCGGTTTTTTTTTGTTTGCGTTTACGCTCCGCCATCATTACTGTCATACGTACTACCCATACACTGTCTTCCCCTTCACGCTTCTCCCAACCTACATACACCAACGCCCTCTTTCAGTTTCAGTTCAGCTGCCCAAGGGCACTGGCAGTGCTCGCTGTGCAAGCAGCGGGCAAGACAAAAGCATTTTGTGGGTTTATCAACATACCGTGCCAAGCGATCTACACGCCCTGTGCGAGGAAGATGTGCGCACATATTCCCAGGTGAGTCATGTTGCTAATTAGTTACGGATATATATATGTGCGACATGGCGCTATAGCGCACACACACACACACACAGACTCGGCTGCCTGGGTATTGAAGTTTTTGCAAGGTATACTAAAGTTTATAGCGCTCTGGGAGCTAAGCACACACCTTCACTTAAGCAGCGACTATGTGTGTGTGTGTGTGTGTGTGTTGCTGTGTGTGTTTGCCTTTGTGTTTGTATATATCAAATATCAAGTTATATAATAATTTTAACAGCATAAACTAGATGACAAGTTAGTTAGAACGAACAAAGCAAAAGCATTGCACATACGCTGCCTTGACGGCTTTGTTGCTGGCAGCGTAATAGAAATTCCAAAGCTTGCCACAATGGGGCACAATGGAAACTCGAAGCATGTTGTCACATTTTAATTTGTCGCTTGCAGCCAACTGGTTACCCTTCTCTAACTTATGCGTTGCGTATATACTACTAATTGGAATTGCAGTTGTTTGTGATATAAAATTTGCAATTATTACAGAAATTGGTCATTAAAATTCCGGTGAATAACACAATTAGCACTTGGTCTGAATGAAGATGACTAGGCAAGCTAATTAAGGCTGAGCCAAATTAACGTTGCGCCCACTAGCTGCAAAATATGATTAAGATAGAACAGCTGCAAGAGTGGAAAGCATGTCGACCATTCGATAACCTTAAATGTTGTTAACGTTTTTATTTAGCTGGTATTTAATATTGTCAGCAAAAGTCTTTGATGCTTTATGGTTGCCAATTGCACTCTTATTGTTCGCAGTGTAATTTGCCTGGGCACGATTGCATTGTTCTGCGTTGTTCTTGTTGTTGTTGTGTGTTGCTCTTGTTGTTGTATGTTGTCGTGTATTGTTCTTGTTGCTGTTGTTGTTGTTGTCTGTTTGACTGCTCTGCCTGCGGGTGTTGCTCAGTTTTAATTAAAATTAAAATAAATATGTATACGTATCTCGGCGCACAAGGACTTTACCTGAGACTGTGCGTGGATGTCGACCGAATCGAGCCATGTCTAATAATGGTTCAAGTCAAGTCTAACATTTGTGTGTGTGTGTGTGTGTGTGTGTATGTATAAATGTTGTGCTATATCTGAGTCGCTCTTTGTGGAGCAGACAAAACAAGCTGTAATTATTTCCTGCAGGGCTGCTTTTGATGCCACCACTTGAATAAACGGGTTGCACGGGGCATTCGAAGTGGCTTCTTCATTCAGTCTCAATAATCTCAATGGCGCTGCACATTTCCGGCGTTGCCTTTCGACCATTCCGTGTTGCTCACTTTTAGTTATGATGTGCGCTTGAAATGAACAATCCCAGTACTTTGTCTCATTTTCATTTCCATTGCCATTGCCATTGCCACTGCCACTGCCATTGCCATTTCCATTCCCAGTCACACAATTCATTGGGGAAATCAATTCAAATGCCTCGTCGCCTTATTCGCTTCGTTCCTTCGTTCATTTCTGCCCCCTTTCTCTGATGGTTATCTCTGTTCTTTTGCTATTGCTGTCCCTTGTTGTTGTCCGTGTTTTGCACTCGTATGCCATTAAAAAATTATTTCCCTTTATATCTTAATTGAATTTTGCGCCAATTGGGGCCGCTGCGTGTCCGCGTGGCAACACCAACAGCAACGGCAACCAAATAACACTCGCAGTGTGCAAGTAAATTAAATTAATGTTTTATAATCTGATAAAAGCAAGCGACTAAAACAAAACAAAAACGAAAACGAAAACATACAAAAACAACAACAACAACAGCAAACAAGGCGGTAGATTAAAAACATTGCAAAATTCGCAGGCAGCGGAAAATGCGTCCAACGCTGGAATGCATGACAGACATTAGCTGAGTGCTCTGAAACCTAATGAAAATTAAGTAAATAAAAGAAACAAAAATTACACAGAAAATGAAAACGAAACAATTAAAATGTCGCAAAATAATATTTTAAGCAAAGTTTATCTTGTTTTCATCGGAGTTTGCATTCTGTGGAAATGGAAGGTTTTCGCTTAGCAACATATTTTATATACGAGTATTTATGCATATTATTGTTTCATCATTCTTCTGGCCATGAAGAGTTTTTGCTCAGCCCCCAAGTTGCTTAGATAAATACAGATTAAATAAGGTGTTGAAAGGAAAAAGAATGTTGAATACGTATATTTCTGAGAGATGTAATTGCTGTCGAATGAGACAACTTCTGAATTGGAAATTCAAGTACATAATTGGAACTACCGTTTAGTGGAAAGTCAGTGATTTAACCTCAAGAGTTGCCTCTGTGATGCATTTTAAATTTTAGTTGTATTTCAATTGCATCTTAAACTGAAATATTAACGCAATTTCAGCGGGGGGGCGGGTCTTAAATGTGATCTAGAAACCCCAGTTGAAGTGTTCGCAAATGGTTGGCTAATGACGAACGAAGCCGCAGAGTTTATCCAACAACCATCTACTTGACTCTCCTCCTCACCACCTGACCAAATGTGCTCGCTATGCTAATGAAGAGCAGTGAGTTCCGAGTCCAATAAAAACATGAACACACACACACACACACACACACACACACACACACGTTGAGTTGGTAGTAATTAATTAAGCGAGCACTTGACTACAATGAAATTGACGCCATTTGCAAGTCAGCGGGGTTGATGGGCGGGTTGGGGGTACATTCTGCAAAAGGTGGCCACGAACTGTGCACAAAAGTGTAGCACACTTTGCGGCATATTAATGGCTTCGGCTTTGGCTTTGAGTGGTGCGCCAAGTGGATGTGAGGGGATTAAGAGGCACTGTGCTGGGCACTCGGCGCATAGTTTACAGCAGCTTCAAATGTTGTTTGTTTAGCTATCTGACACGAGGCGCCACCCAGACGCCCACACGCCCACAAGCCCACTCCCCCACTCCCCCACCCATCCCCCCAATGCCCCGACACACGGCAAACAAGTTTTTCTTAGCATTTAAATGTGGCAAGCGCGCATTTGTCGAGTGCAAATTAAATATGCACAAATATAGCCGACTCCAAGCGCCATTCGCAGCCAAGCGCACAGTGGGCCACAACACCATTAAATGCCTAAAAAAAAGGTATTAAAATTGATCGAATGACATCGAATGTAAATCACTGAAAATTTGAACTAAACAAGCATCAGGAAACAATAAAGAAAATCGATCCAAGACAGCCCGAAAACTTAAAAAAAAAGTTTTTCTTACCAGAGCTACTCTGGTTTCTGTCCAATAAATCTTTCGCCTTTCTCAATGTCGATAATTACTGTTCTTGCTATATGATATAGAACAAAAATATGGATATGCCTTGGAGATTTGTAATGGGTTGATATATATATATATATATATATATATATCATATATACATATTAAATATATATGCGTTGCAAACTTCAAGTCAAAAGTATAATAACATTTCTTTTCAATAATTGCTGCCTCATTTTGTGCCACAGTGAGCAACAGCAATGGTTGCCACGAATGCTAATAATCATCGCTCTAATCATGATGTTTGCTGATAATGATGCTAATGATGATAATGATCAAGTTAATGCCTGGCATCCGTTGAGCATTAGCTGCATTACTAAGCGGCTCACCCGCTGAGTGGTTTTTATGCATTTTTGAGCTGCTGGTTTGCTTCGCTTCTGGGCCGGTGAGGTTGTTATTGTTGCTGTCGTTCTTGTTGTTGTTTTTGTGTCAGTTCCGACAACTTTAACTTTAGCTCCAGGTTTGGCTTAACTTTGGCCAACTTTTGCCAGGCAGGCAGCCAACCAGCCATAACGGTTAATTCTTGATTATTATAAAATTAAGTCAGTGCCAAGGGCCAAAAATTACAGCAGCACTTGACGCTTGTCACATTGCTTACCTGTAAAGAGATAGAGAGAGAGAGAGAGAGTGAGAAAGAGTGACAAAATGAGAATTGGAATGTAAAAGAGATTTTCGGTGCTAAACAAAAAATGTCGAACCACAACTAAGTAATGCAAACGAAGCCCGAGGCTCATCTAATCAAGTAATCGTGCGCATCTCAAACCTGCAATCTGCCAAATGAATCGCTGCCACACACAACACGAACACACACACACACACCAAGCACACATTCAGACAAAGAGAGGGAGAGAGAGAGTGGGAGAGGGGTGAGAGGTACGTGTAGCAAAAAGTTGAAACAGGTAATGCAGACGACGACTACAACACTTTTCATAGAGTGCCACATAACCCATACCCCCATTAGAGACAGACAAGTTGCGGTTTTCTTGGCTTGATGGGTTTTTGTGGCTTGTTTGTTACTTGGTCGTCCGTCCGACCGACAAACAAGCAGACAAACAGATGGACAGACAACAGAGGCGACGAGCAAGCTTTCAAATTCCACGTCAGAAAATGCGGCTTCATTTTTCAGTACAGCATTTTGAAAGGGCGACAAGCAGAACAGCAGAGACTAACTCCAGCAGGGCGTGGGAGGGGTAGGTGTGGAGCAGGAGCAGGATCTGCTGGTGCTGATGGTGCTGCTGGTGCTGTGACAAATGTCAGCGTGCATGACAGAGATGTATACAGAAATCTATGGAAATAAAAATGTCTGTTATAAATAAAAATGCAATTTCCAATGGCAAATCAACTGCCAGTCAAACTGTCAAACGGAAAAGAAAATAACAACCACATAAAGTAGATGCGAGCGGGGTTGGACTTTGGTTAGGGGATAGGTGAAAGGTGGCACGAGGCAGGGTTAACGTTAGCGTAACCTCTTTGCATAGTCCTCGCACTTCCCCCTTCTGGCGTTTCCCCTTTCGCGTGCTATCTGCCAGCATTTGCAACTTAATGTTCCAGCTTTAGTTTTCCCCCTCGTTTATTAAAACTAAAATGAACAAACATTTCGAACTCAATTTAAAGTTGCACAATTTTATTTCTTAACAAAAGAATTTCATTGAGATAGTTCCGTTATTTTCAGTTTTAAGTCAATCCGAAGCTGAGTTCTTAAATGGTCCGAAATGCATTTGAAATTGAACTGAACTTAAGAGTATAATATAAAAATGCAACACTTTGTTTAATCCTTAAGAACTTGTTAGAGGAATCGATATTATAGGTTCATACAGTACCATAACGGAACCGGATACCGAACAAGATTTGAAACTAATTCATAACCTTAACCTTTCTGTACCTTTACGCTTGACTTACCGGAAGCCGTATATTAAAGTGTCTTATTGTAATAATAATACCATTATTTGAAATTTGAAAGTTTCGTTTGTTGCATCGACACATACATATGTATGTATCTTTTCCGATACGGTTGGGGGCTCTAAGCTAATGGCAAATATACATGGAACATACGAAAGGGAGGGAAGCGAGAGCGGGTGGACGTGGTAGACAATTTGTATTATTCAGGACGCCATTCATCGAGCTGAAAGCTTCTGCTTTTTTGGCAGTTTATTGTCTTGTTTTGCCATTGTTTTCGTCTGTTTTGTTTTGCATTGTGAAAGCAACCGACGAATGTGAAATTCCCTAAAAACAGCCCAACTTCTAGTTTCCCAAGTTGTTTGACGATTAAGGGTAAACTTATCCAAAGAGGTAATTTTAGTGGTAAATATATGCCTTCCCTTCCTTCTACAAATTAGCGACTGTTTTCATTATCTTCTTCTTAACGCATGTCAAACTGTTTGACTAAGTTATTGTGCTGTTTGTTTTTGGCAGGGGAATACAGAAGAAAGTTATTCATACGAGTCATAAGTCTATCTGAATAGTTTCCCATTTGGCGTTTGTTGTTTGGCCTGGCTTCAGAGACAAGGTACAATCCATACATACGTATGTATATGCATAAGTATTCAGTACATTGCATGGCTTATTATGTTTTTATTTTGTTAGAAATACACACACACACGTGTAAGCCACACACGCACGCACAGTACTAAGCGGAGATAATAAGTTTTCATATTTTGCAAAACAATTTTGGAGTAGAGGGACGAAGGGCGGGGAATATGGAAGCGAAAGTTCCAATAGACAACAACAAATTTGACTACATGTTTATCAGGCAACGCTTCTGTCCCTGAACTTAATCTTAATGATATATGGCTAACATACAAATAAATATATATTTGTGCTCAATTTGTGCTCAATTGAGAGTTCTGTTTACTCCATTATATCAAAACAATTGGGTGATATTTCACAGTTGGCCATTGTATTACATAATTTATGTTTGCTTAAAACAGCAATAGAGGTTGGAGAGACAGAGACAGAGATAGAGATACAGAGAGAGAGAGAGAGAGAGAGAGAGAGATAGAGCTGCCTTCCATTTCATACCCTAGGCTGAAAATAGTATCACACAATTTGCATATGTACATATGTATATAACAGTGGGAAAGCAACATCTCCGATCCCATAAATAAAATATACATTATTGATTAGAAATAACAACCAAGTCATGTCCGTCTGTCCCTCTGTCTGTCGCTTTCTCAGCATCTATCAGCGCTAAAGTGTTCAAATATAGAATATAAGTTTCGTATACCCAACGCATATCGAGTTGATTTGATTTGAAAATCGATTACAAATAGCAATAAAATACACAATTCTATAGATATATGTTTCTAATCGGTCTTTGAATATTACTTGACACAATATTTCTCATCTGCACGCATTTGTTGTCGACATGGGAGAAAAAATATATCTAAATGTTAGTACATTATCTAAGACTTGTTGGACTCTGGCAGTGCTAGTGTACAGGGTATCTTTTAGTCGGATTCACTTGCGTCTGGAACGGTCTTACTTGGTTTTTTTTCTGGCATGAATTGCGTGTTAAGCACGCTAGAAATTTCATGAAAATTGCCACTTAATTCACTGTTTTCCTTTCTTATTCATTTTGCTTTCATTTTATTTTTTTTGACGTCAGCAAATGGATTAAGCAAACTTTATTTATCGATTTTTTTCAGCTTTTGGCAAGCTTCGGCATTCATTATATATTTATTAATTTGATTTGTGAATAGCTCCCAGTAAGTATTACCGGCTTCATCCAACTTTTGTGGCATGGACATAGGGTGGCGTGTGAAGCTGGAGATGAAGGTGGTGGAAGAGGAAGAGACATCATTAAAAATCATTAAAGTTCAGTGAAGCAGCTGAAATGCGACCGCTGTCCCAAGTCATATCAAAGGCCTCAGCACTTTTACGCCACTTGCCACTGGCGCATCTGATAATCCTCCTCCTCCCTCTTCCCCTTTCCCCCATCGCACGCTTCTCGCCAGCGTCTGTCCTTTCTGCTACTCCATCTATCTTTGATGCGCCTCCGTCAGCATATCGCTCACTCTCGGCCCAACATTAGCAAACATATTAAATTTTTCATAAAAATTTCATATACGCACTCGGAACCCTCAACTAATTCGTGGGAAAGAAACCGTGGGGCAGGCTGCCTCCTGTGCAAATCTGCCTCCTGTGCTAGCACAGTGCCTTTCTTTTGTCCTTTACCCAATATTGCCGTACTCTCGGTTAGGCAATGCCACTTTCGATGCCTTCCACACACACAGTTTCCCCTTTGTGCTAATTCCCAAACAAAATATTATTCAGCATTGTTTGAAGACAGTTAATCTACAAGTAAAGTGTGCATAGAACAATAAGTTAATTAAACTAAGAATGTGTTATTAATTCAAGTACAAATTTGAAGTGTTTAATGAAGAACCTTGAATCAAGTCTGCTGTCTTCTTATTGTTTGTATTGTGAAGAACACATTCCTGACTTGCTTTTGTTGCTCTCAATTTGAGTTAATATTATATCAACAAAACATTTTGTTAACTTCATGGGTATTCAATAGTCGCGCATGCCGCATTCCTTTGCATTCTATTACCAAAATTTTAAGCATACTTTTGCGCGCTTTTGTTTGTTTGTGGTTCGTCGGTTGTTGCTGCTTTATTGTAACAGTTACATTTTGATTGGGCTGGCCATTTAAAGAGCAATTTCGTACTTGCGGCCATGTTAACAGTTTCGGACGCCTATTTCAGTTAGGAGCGCTTCGTTGTTCGGCCACTGCTTGCCGCGGGGGCAGCAACAAATTTTATGTTTGCCGCAATTGCGCCTCAGAGATTTCTGTGCCGCACAAAGCAACACAATAACAAAAGCGAGAGAGAGAGAGAGATAGGGAGAGAGACGGGAGTAAGTTGAAGTTGCTCTAAAATTTATTTGCGTTATTATTTAGGGTCTGTATTACGACGTGGCCTACAACTGTTGGGGTTGCAGCGTTCGGGCGGAAACACTTTCAACTCATTTGCCGGCGCCCCAATGGACAAAAATTCGATTGAAATTTGAGGCATGCGTCGCGCATCCAAGAAAAACGCTTCATGAATTCTTGATGGTCGCTAAGAAAAACTGGACATATTTAGTCCACTTACAATAATCACACAATTTACACGCATTTTGTGCCATTCGAGAGAGATTCCACAAAACAATAACAACAATGGGTTGGTGGGCAAGAAAAGCAAAAGAAAATGAAATATCTTTATAAATAAATGGCAGGCACACACACATACACATGTGTGTGCGTGTGTGTGTGTGAGTGTGTGTTTGTGTTAGTCCCGACACGCACGCACACTGTGTCAGAGAAACCACCAAAGGAATAGGGGGACAACAACAAAAACGAAGCACAAAGCGTGCAGTAAATAAACTAATGCGGCTACTTGTTAAGCAAAGTGCCGTCATCTATTAAACAATGTGAACATATACCCCTCTACCCTCTACCATCTACCCTAAGACATCCCTACTACCCCCTCGCCTTGTCGCCCCACGACAACCAAAGCTTCCCCTAAGAAATGAACTGAACTGAATGACGAACTGAACTGAACTCAACTTGGCCAAAAATGACAATAGAAATGGCCAAATGGCAAATGGCAATGGGCAAAGGACAACGGCAAAGGATATTTGTTGCCTCTGCTGATGTAGTTGCAATTGTTAGTTGTTGTTTTTTTTTTTGTTAGTTGTAAGCGCCTGTTGACACAAAAATTCGCCATGTTTCCGGCGACTGTGTCGCATGTGTGACAAATGTCTGAAATTCTAGTTATTCTTCTTCTTCTTCGTCTTCGTCTTCTTCTTCTTCCTCCATTTCTTTTGCTGACTTGTGTTTTAGTTTTTATTGTTGTCCTGAGCTATGGTGTGACTCATTAGGAACAGCACATCCCTCTGCCCACTCTATTGGTGTGTAGACAACGACGCATACACATGTCTACATATTTAAGTTCATCTTCCAGCATTTTGGGTCCATTGTGAATGAAAGCGGCTTAGGCGTCGGATGGCTAGCAAAAATCATGACCAAAATAGAGATGACAGAGTCCCAGGCTGATGTTGGCTAATGATGGTGTCCAAAACGGTCAGAAAGGGGAGAGAGAGCACAACTGACTGGGCAGAGAGAAGAATACACTTGAAATGCCGTAATGCAGTTATGCGTGTGTGAGTGTCTTGCTCTTTGAATCAATGATAAAGAAAGACAGAAAGAGAGAGAGAGAGAGAGAGAGAGAGAGAGAGAGAGAGAGATGGCCAAGAAAGACCAGAGGGAGTTCAAAAAGCTTATCTAATAAAGATAACTTTGAAATTATTTTACAAGACTATATTTGATAAAGAATATATAGACATGTCACTCGCATACATTGGCATATCTTCATGATTCCCTTTCAGAATGAGTAATTTAATATAATAAAGCTCAATTCTGATAGAAAATAATTCCAGCTAACTGTAGAATATGTGTACATATAAACTTATAGACATTTGGAAGATCGTGCCACACCTCTAGCAATTGCATACTGGAAAAGCCTTATCAACTCGCACTCAAAGCAGATAATCAGCAGTGGATTGTGCGATTTACAGACTGTAGCAATTAATATAATACAATAAGCTATCAATTTAACGGAGTATCTGTGTGCAAGTAAGCAGACGCGTAGAAATGGGATATATAAGATAAGAGCGGAGCAACTTAAATGCTTCACTGCACCATTCACAGCAGGTGTCAGTCGGGCTGGCGAATGGCTATCTTCAAGAAACCATCTTTAACTCTTCTCTCATCCTCTCACTCCCTCTAACACTCTCTCTTTCTCTCTCTAACTCTCTCTCTCTCTTTGCTCGCTTTGCTCCACGTGTTTATTCAAGCAATGAGCAAACGTGCCTCAAATTCAAACGAGCTGTTCCACTTTCAGCTTTGTCTTGTATTTCCTTTTTTTTTTTTTGGCCATTTTTTTTTTTTTTTTGTATATTTTTTTTGAGGTCTTGGCATTGTTTATTTTTTTATTTGGTTGCTTGCTGTTTTCTATTTGACTGGTCGAGGACTTTTTGCTAAGCTGCCTTTGCAATTGTCTCCTGACCCTGGCAGTTGCCATCATAAGAGCACAAATGCTTCCTTCCAAGCCGTCCAGCTGTATACGCTCTGTCTGACCTTTAATCATGGGCCAAGAATTGAGTCGTCGTCAGTTCCCCCCCCACCCCTACCCTCAACACCCCTCCCCTCCGCAAGCTCATTCGGTTACCTTTTTGTATCGCTTGCAACATTTGGCTGACCTAGCTGCCAGCAAAGGATGCCCAAGTTGTGCTTGGCTTTGACTAATGATTGACGCGCTTCCTCTTGCTGTTATTGTTGTTTTTGTACTGGTGGATGGGCGTGGCAATGGCACTGGGCGTGGCGCTTGTCATGCATGTTAGCATCATTAATAATTGACAGGTAAGTAACTAAGTAAAATATAATTAACTATACTTAGCGCCTGAGATTGAAGCACAAAATCCTCCTCTCTGTCACAAACACACACATAATCTCTCTCGCTCTCTCTTTCTTTTTGCCTCCTTCTCTCTCTCTTTCCCTATCTCTCTCTCACTGTCTGTCTAGCTGTCTTCATGTGCAGCTTGAAGTCTGATGAGTGTCTATCAACTTCTTCGTTCACGTGCTTGAAATATATTTGAAATGTGTTGCCTGCAAATCCGATACTCGATATGCAATCGTTGTGCATTATAATATATGTATATATGATATATATAATATATATGATTACAGTAAAACTGCTACAATCGCAACCAGCTTTTATAATGTAAACTTGTTTTTGAGCTATTCGAGTTAGAGCTTCAGAAAGAAAGGGCAGTGAAGTAAAATTTAATATAACAAAATATTTTGTATCAAACTTTTAACGGTTTTTATGTTATCAATTTTAATTTTAGTCGGAAAAACAAGTTCAGGAATATAACTATAAACTGTATCGCATTTTTAAAAGAAGCAATTAGGCAAGTATTCAATGTATAGCAAAAAGTTCGGCTGCTGTTATTGTAGAAACTGAAAAATTCATCAAAATATGAATATTCTTTCAGTTGGGAAACTATAAGGGAAAACTTTGCCATGGGCAAAGTTGGTACAAAAAAAAAGGGCACCAGCAGTTAAAAGACAAATGATTATCGCCCGAGTTTAATGAGAAATTCGCTTTAAAGAGGTACAACTGTTGCGACTCCATTCTTAGCACTCCTGCATTCTTTTGGCATGTTTTATGGGCAAGCCGAATATAGAAAGCAGACCAAACGGACCAAAATGAATAGCAACTTTTTGATCCATCCTGCTTTGCTTCTCTCTATTCTCTCTATTCTTTTTACATTTTCTTTTTTATGATTTTCTTTGCTTTGCTTTTGCTGCTATGCAAAGCGTTTATCATTTTCATATCTGAAAATCGGTTAGGTGGAAACGTAGTCGGGAGGTGGAGGAGAGGTGAAATATTGGTTGAATTGAGCCTTATAAATACTTATAAGCTAAACAACGTGTCGCACAGTTGAGTTGAAAAGTTTACCAACTTTTGACTGGCCAATTCCCAAAGCAAGACCCATAACTAAACGCAGCGTCTCCTTGCAACACCAACCTCCACAGCAACCCCCTCCCCTTCAGCCATGCCATGCATTGATGTGGCAAAAGTTCGTTAAGTAAGTGAAAGAGCTGTGAATGATTTATTGCATTTTAAAAATGTTAAGTAAGACGAACTTTTTGGGGGTGTTTTTTTTGTTGTGTAGGGGCTGCTGCAAAGCGCGACGAATGCAAGCACATGGCAGCACTTGGAACTGCCATTCTGACAACCAGACAAATTGCCGGCGGGTTGAAGAGTCTGCGATGCGAGACCAGTGTTGCAAAACCATTGCACAAGTCACAAACGTCAACTTTCCTTCGCGTCTGCGGGAATGTGTGTGTGTGTATGTGTGTGTGAGACACAAATATCATAGAGCGCTAGATACGCCAGAATCATGGCCAAATGCAGCACCCACCATCCACTACCCACCCACCCAGCACTCAGCAAACTCAGTCATGTTCCCTCTCCTCATGGAAAACAGTTTGCAGCTGTCAAAGATTGATTTTGTTGGCGCACCTTGCCACAAATCTACCCAGAAGGTGCTGACCAAGGCTGCTAAAGGCAAACCTTGAACGCCAAAGTTGTGTACGATAAAACATTTCAACAAATATTTAAGTTGCAACACACCCACACACACACACACACACAAACACACTCGCAAGCAGACAGAGGGGGGAGTTGAGTAAACAAGATTGGAATTGGGCGCTCGTTGGACATTGAAAATTACTTTTGAGAAGTTGCCAAAGTTTGGCGAATGCAACAGCAGCAGGAGCAGATGCAGAAGAAGGAGCTGAAACTGAAGCGGAAGCAGAAGCTGAAGCGGAAGCGATTAAAGCCACTTCAACTCCAACTGCAATATATGTATGTATGCACTTAGAGATAAATCGGCATTTGAATATGAATAGGAATCAGAGGCAAAGTCGAAGACGAAGTCGATGTCTGAATGCCGTTGGGTAAGAGTTTGTCTATTCGTCGATCGTAAGTTGTATTATGCACAGTTTGTAATTCGTTGCTTGCAACAACAACAACAGCAGCAGCAGCAAGAACAGCAGCAGCAACAACAACAGCAACAGCAACATCAACAATTAATCGCAACCAAAAAATATACTAATTTAGTGGTTTGACTATTTTAAGCCCACAAATTATAATATCCTCTGCAAGCGTAACAACCAAGGTATACCAAGTAACAAGATGACAAAATAATGCAACAGAATGGTAAGCCATAAGATAATAGAGGAAAAGAGAGGAGAAGAGCGGAGAGCAATGGGGAGCAAACTTGACAGAAGAGACACTCTTACAAATTCAGTTAACAATACAATTGGCAAGCAGGATGGGGCGAGGGGAATTGTGCTCAATTCAAACTGAAGACTGAAGGCATTTTGAGAATGCGATTGCTGATGAATGATGGTATGACGATGTTGATAATGCTTATGCTAAGGTTTGGGATTGTTGTTAACTCAATGTGCCATTCGATATGGTGTGGGCGCGGCTAAAGGGGCGGACTTAAATAACAATTGGCAGAACAATGGAAGCACAATCTGCGCACTTAACGTGTGTGTTTGTGTGTGCAAGTGTGTGTGCCAAAATAATTACCCATATCCATTTCAGATATAATCGTTTGTGGCACACATAATGGCTGTCAAATTATTAATTAAGCGCTATTATAGCTAAACAAAACATATCTCAAATATCCATCGAGCTATGCCAATTAAGTTGATTAATGTATGATCAACTTAATTTCAATGCAAATAACAATTAAATTAATAACATAAATATGCGACTATATCAATTCACAATCAGAGTCAACTCAAAAGTTATATAAAGCTAAAAAAAAAAAAACCGTTTCTATTGAATTAATGGATTTTTGTTTTTATTCAATTGGAAATCTATGAAAATGAAATCCAATCAATTTCACATGGCTTTCAACGCTTTTTTCAACAGTCCAAATGCAAATGCAATAAAAACAGTAATTTGTGGAAAAACATGGCTAAGAGTTGGTTGTCAAGCACTTTATCAGCCAGCTTCAATTAGCTTAAAGCGAGAGAGAGACACACAGAGAGACAGGGGGAGAAAAACACAGTTAAGCAACCGGGTCATAGGGACGGTGGACGGAAGGGGGGGAGTGTTGGTGAGGGGAGGTGAGCGAGCATCCATGTTGACTGTTGCTTTACGAGCTGAATGTGGAAGCTGGAGGCAGAGCCGCAGCATGCGAGGCATAATTACAAAAGCGCCAACGATGACGACCCAAAAACCGCGCAAGGACACAAACATAAAAAGTTGCATGATGCGCGGGGGAGGTGTGGCGGGGGCGAGGGGAGCCAGCGAGTCTCGTTGAGTCGTTGAGTCTCGCTGGTCGTCATGCTTAAAAGCGTTTGGGGCGTGCGAAAATTTCAGCAGTTTTGCCTATTAGTAATTCATAATCCATGCATCCGCTTGTTGCCGCACTCATCTCTCTTTCATCCTCTTCCCCACTCACCCGCTCCCCGACACATTCTCTCTCCTCTATGTGTGGCACAGATGCGTCTAGCATCTCTTGGGCTCGCTCCACAGCGCGGCTGCGTTCCAGTTTATGAATGGGTCACCTTTAATTTAGTGGCCTGACAAACATTTTTGTGCGGCTTTGATTTCATATTCATTAGCTTACCAAAAGAGAAAGTTGCAAGGGGTAGGCGGCTAAACGGATCTTCATTGCAACAGCAACAGCGACAGCGGCTAGTTAAAGACCAAGTTGAAGTTAGTTGCCGCAATTCCAATCAATTTAATGCCATAACCATAAATCAATTAATTTCTGAACCCAATTAGCCAAAACCAAAATAGCGCTCTGCCGATGCCGCGTATGAGTAATCGACGGTCGACAAGCGCATTCAAAGCAATTATGTGGCACTTAGGTAACGTGCAACAAATCTCAATGATTCCTGTGTACAAGCCACAAACAACATAAGCAACGTAAATAGGAATAGCAACATCAATTATAATCTCATTAGGAATAAATACTTGTATTCAAATGACGGCCGGGTAGCTGGGCGTATGCGTAACCCCAATCTAAGCCGATTTTCCTCTCTCCCACCCCGCCCTCCTCCCTTACACCCGAAACGCGCAAGCGGACTTTGCTTTATTCGAAAACCCAATTACTAAAATGACATTCGCAGGGTCATCAAATAACTGCGGTTAATCTGCGCATATGTGTGTATGGGTGTGTGTGTGTGTGAGTGTGTGTATGTGTGGCTGTAGATGTGGGTGTGTTGGTATGTAGAGCAGTAATTACAGTTGGCTTTATATGTTACTGTGGCTAACAATTGGCTTACCAATCAAACAGCAGGCAAACCATTAAATTTCTTTAACTTTAATTATGTGATTTTTGCTGTTAAATTTTCAATATTGGCAAACTTACTTCAAATCGATATGTCAATCAATGGTCAATCAATCAATCGAGCAAAACAATCCAAATATCTCAAAACGAAATTTCAATCGAGGCAATTCAGGATTATAAATAGTTCAAATCAGAACATAGCGACAGCATTTGTTCGATTTATCGATTGTCGATTACTCATTTCGAAATATATCACTTGCACAAAATGTGCGACTTATCAATTGCAATTTATCGCAGTGTAAAATGTGGATAAGCAATAATGCATTAAGTTGTGTGTTTTTAAATTGAAAACACAACTAAATGAAAGAGTTTAGCTGAGTTGAGTTCGGTTTACACATAGACTTCATGCCCTCGTCAGATACAATGTGGGAATATACCTTTGAGATGCTGTCAAAACCGATAAATCGACAAGTGCAAATCGACAAAATTGCATATCTTCCACAATTTTTGACTTAAGGCAAATGATCTTGGAGTACATTGAATGTGGATGATGTCGCTCAAAGATAAGCCTAAGAAAATCTTGAAAACCTGTAACTTCCTCAATTTTAGAGCTAAAGTTACCAAATGTAAGAGCTTGCTTCTAATAATCCCCACCGAAGATTGCTAAAAATAATTTCAGCCCAGAAATGTGTATTGCGCAGTCGAATATGCTCGACTGCAACACTGCCATCTGTTTTTTGTGTAATGTTGATATACGCTGAGTCTTTTGGCCAAAAGCCGCAAAACACACACAATAATGCGCCAACGCACAGCGGCAAACACACTTAACACTCACACACGCGGAAGCATTCATCGATGAAGTAGGCAGACAAACAGTTGGTTTGTTGGCGTATTTGGCTGCCCTCAAAAGTAGGCAATACTTTCGCATCTGTTTGTCGCGTATGGCAGAGATTATTTATTGAACGATTTGCGCACTTAAGCGAATGATTGCAAGCGAATTCGGCAATGTGTGTGCATATTTGTGTGTGTGTGTGTGTGCATGTGTGTAATGTATGAATGGCAGCACTGCGAAATGAACAAATATGCTGTGTACATAAAAATGTATTTCACATGTAGAGCAACCGCATCCGGCAAACATTAAACCTTGTATATGCATGGATTGAGAAACATTTCTTTTTTTTTTCACTTTTTTAATTTTGGGAGTGGCAAACTAATGGATCAATGCAGATAAGAAGCACAAAGTCGCATATCAATTTGAATCCAAAATAGGAAATCAAATGGATAAAATGCATTGGCAACCAGCAGGACATGAAACCTAAAGAAAAACTGGCCAGAAAAAGCGGCACGAAGTGATTATGTTAGGCAAAAAGTTGCCACAGCTTCAGTGGCAGACGGCAGCAAATGGCAAAATGAATATCGCATGCAAATTCGAGCGTCCGCACACTTAATATAATTTCACTTAAACAGAGAGCTCTACGAGTTGTAAAAAAGGTAAGAAGCAAGCAGCCGTAACGAGCCCAGGTGTGTGCGTGTGTGTGAGTATGTGTGTTGGCTTGGGCCACATTTGGACTCTTTGCCTTTTCGTGACTTTGGCGCGTTAACCTCAATTTATCGCTGCCATTTATGTCCTTTTTTCGATTACAGCATAAATTGTGGTAGGTAACGTGTTGGTCTCACACACACACACATACTCCTGATAAATGGTAAACTGCATGCATTGTGTAATCGATAAAAAAAAACAAGAAGAAAAACTCTACAAGCGCCCAGTCAGAGCTGAAAGCTAAGAAGTAGCACGGCATAAAAAGGCAACAGAAACAGACCTAAGCTAAACAACGATTGGCCTAATGGACATTTGTATTCATCTCTCGGTCGGTGTGTGTATGTGTGAGTGTGTATGTGTGTGTTTGTATGTGTGTGTGTATATATAAATGCTTATGTAACAATTACATGTTGACGCGCAGTAAATTTAAAAAACCGAGAGACAAACTGTAAGGTAATTGCATTAATGTTCCAATAACTAACCTCAATTCATATTATGCAGAGGATTTGTTATAGTTAAAATAAGCCAGTATGTTTTGATCTTATAAGAGCTAACTTTTGTATATATGTATATGTATATATGTATATGTATGTATATATGTATATATATATAACACAGAGAAAATGCTCCACACTAGCTCGGAGATATATCAATATCTGCCTATTCCACAACTAAATACCTGAATTAATTCCAAGAAGTTGCTGTCGACATCATTCTATCTATCTTGCCAATAAACTCACAACACCTGATAAATAAATATATAATTAATTAGACAACAATCCAAAACCCAACAGAATTCACTGGTTATTAAAGTGCAAGTCTTAATTGCATTTAATATCCAAAGTTGTACTCTTCATTTGACTCATTTAGCTCACATTAGACCCGGTCTCGCAAAGCTTAACAGAAACTCCAAGATTCCTGCACTTAACAATAACAATAATATTTTGGCTTCGAGAGGTAACTGCTAGTCGATGTTTTTGATAGTCGAGCAGTTCAATATTAATTATATATTGACCGCTGACTCCCTCATCGAACATCGGATCGAACATGCCCCATAAAGTTGTCTGCATGTTTTGTATTTTGTATTTGTTATTCTGATTGGAATAGCATTTATTTATGCACTTGCAAAACTTGATTAAAGCAAATGCAAGCCGCATTGTGTTTGACATGCAGTTTTTGTTGTCTCCTCTTTTATTACCGAACGTGTGTTTTGTGTATGTTTGTGCATTTGGAAATGTTGCTTGTTCGAATTGTGAAATTTATATTCTTGGTTTCCGCATTAGTTTTTTTTTGCATTTCTGCTGTGGAAATGCGCTTTTCATACATGCTTTTCCTTTGGTTTCCTTTCATTGCATTTTACCTCTGGGCTACAGCGGTAATTGAATTCAAATTTTGGCGTCCCTATTGTTCACATTTGTGATGCATGCTGATAATTACTACAGAACATTTTGCAATTTGCTAGTTTGGGAGAGTATTAAGGTATTAAGTTCATATTTTCCCGCACGCTGCTAATTACTGTACGCATTTGAGATTCCAAAACAAGTTGAAAATCCAGTGAAAATTCAGTATTTGAATAAAGCTCAGCAACTTTTGTAGTACTCATTATTACTTGTTATGAACGCAGTGAGCTGAATAGAAATAATGTACAATAATATATATATATTAGAGTTGGTGGTAGACGAGCTCCTAAAAATACCACCACAACTACTAGCGCCTCCTATTCCAAAACAAGTTTACTGTATCCATGGAGACCTTCAGCAGATTTCCAATTCAGTAGCTTTAATGCGTATGTTTTTGGTGCGCCAAAACAATTCATTAAAAAATCATGTGCAAGCCAAGCAGCAATGTCCAAAATAGCAGCAAACTACAGAAGAACGAATGGTGAGGAGGCTTGCAGTGGGGGTGTGTGTGTAGGGTGGCGGGGAGGGAAATGGAAACAAAACTCTGCACTTCACTAAGCATGTGAATGAGACTGGGGTGCCATAATCATAAAGCCAGTGAAAAGCTGCACAATAAAATACAACTCATAGCATCAGCACCAAACTGCTCCCGTCTCCCCTTCATCGGTAACCAACTCAAACACACACTCACACACAGCACAACACAACACACACATACACACTAGCTTTTTGTGGTGATGATTATGACACTCTCAAGCGCTCTGTGAAAGAGTTGGTCGTGCGTGGAGTGGTGGGGGGAGGGGGGGAGGGGGCAGGGGTGAAGCTGGAATAGTAACTGTAGTTGTGGCTGTTGCAAAAGCACCGAAATGAAAAACACGTTTGCCGCATTTTGCGTTATGCCCAAAAATATTGCGGCTGCTGAAGAAGCTCCAGCTGCCGGAACAACAACAAAAATTGTGAAAAATATAAAAAAAAATAAAAAAAAATGAATCAAAAAGACGAATGGCGAATTTAAAGGGGAACAAAAGCGGATGCGGATGCGAGTGCGGAAGTGAAATAGTCGAAGTCGAAGTTGGAGTTGGAGCTGGAGCCGGAGACGCTACAGGATGTTGAGTCCAACTACCTTGCACACACATTGAGTAGCCACCAACGCTTCAGTTGTAGCCGCACAGTTGCCTATTTAACAAACCCAAAATATACCCTAATATGGAATACATATTTGCTTTTTCATACCAATAAATCTTTGTTATCCATATATTATTATTAAGACTTTTCACAAAACTTTAAGCCGTAACTTTGCTTACCGATATTCAGAACATTCGGAGCAGATATGAAACAAAATTTAACGTTTAAGAACCAGTTTCAGTTTTCCAAAAACAATTTTGAAAAGGAACTGTTGTGCATTAGAGTCGAGTGATGATAATATTGTTATAGCTCTGACTATAACTGTGACTAAGTGTACATACATATATCTACGCAAAGCATTGTAATACAAGTCGTATCCGCAGAAGCAAAACAGCAGCGTAAATGGCAAACTAAGGAGAAGAAAATCAGCTCAGAAATATGTCATAAATAACGCAGCTTGTGAGTCATAAAGGGAAAGAAGCCAACGCAAAAAAGCCAACAAAAAAAAAAGAAATGGAAATAGAAATGGATATGGTAGAAGGCAAGAATGAAAAATCCTTGAAAAAATATACTAAGAATGTTAAAGTTAAAACAGTTACGGCAGAAACATGGCTAACAAATTCAATTTGAAATCATCCTCAGCAGCAACAATAATTTGAAAGCCACACTTATAGCTTTCGGCTTGCTTTCAGTTGCCTTTTGATTTTCAGCTCAATTTTAACACCTTCTTTTGTCTTACTCTTTGGGATAAACTGTCGACCGTCAATCGAGCAGAAAAAACTCTGCAGACTCTCTCCTTTCTCTCTATAAACATATATCTATGTCGGTCTGTCTGTATGTCTTTGTCATGGTACATTTGTTTACCTTGCAAGTCAGCCCGCAACTAAGTAAGTAAATTCCATTTTAAGTTTATCCTTAGTCTTTCCCCTATGCCATTTCATACTCGCAGATTCCATTTGACTTTCTCCTCACTCACTCTCTCCATCACTCTCTTGCTCACTCTGTCTGTCTCTCTCTGTTAGTCTTGGTCTTGCTTTGTCTGCGCCCGCATGTGACATCATAAATTTTGATTAAGCTCTTTGGCCACAGTTTACAGTTTACAGTTTCCACTGCTCGCCGTCCACCCTGGCTCGCTTCACTCAGCACATACTTTTTGTCATTTACACCACCCCGCCGCACCACTTTACCACCCAGCCCTACCTACAGACCACCATCCACTGTCATCATGATGGGGATGATCATCATTATATCTTTGCTATCTACTTGAATTGTTTGCCCATTTCAGTTGAAACTTTTTTGGCTGGACTTAAGCTTCAAATTGGCTGATAACTTTGTGCATTATGCACGACGCGTTCGTTGCGAATACGCCCCAATGTGCACAGCACCACCCACTTTTGTACCACTCATTCACTCATTTAAACACTTAGATGCCAATTGAAGTGGCTGCTGTTGCCTGCGTGCTGCCAAAAATGTGATATTCCGGTCGCTGGCATTAAATTTGAAATCCATATTGAATTCGCTAGTAAATCCCGTAATCCCCTGCGTATGCGTAATATTCGTGAATATCGCCGATACGAGTACATATTCATACACACACACACACAAACACAGACACACATAGAGAGAGCCACATTCCATGGCAGCAGTTGTCAGCGCACAGATTTGTGACCACAATTTCGCAAAGAAAAGAAAAGAAATGAAAAAAAAAAGAGAAATTGCAAGAAAAGAAATTTGCTTAATGCCAGTAAACTAGTTTCATCCTGTTGAAAGGTAAGCTAAATCTCAACGAAATCACCCTCTTCTTCTTCTTCTTCTTCCTCCATTTAGTTTGGTCTGATAGAAATGCGAATAGCAGCAGGTTTATGTTTGCTTTTTTCTCTTTCGCTAAAAGATGATTATAAGTCTGAGTCTGCCTTAAGATATACAAATATCTGGTGTCTGAAAGAATTTTGCTTAAAGGTGTATCTTAACGGAACCTGTTCAAACATTATGAGCTAAAGCATCAAACCTTAATAGAATACAAACAGAGTTTTGCCGAGCACACTTTAAGGAAGCAACAACTCATGTATGGAGAAAGTAAAGTTTTTTATTATTAGTATTAGCAGGCACTTAATTCTACTTAAAGATTGAGTACACTCAATAGCAACATTTTGCGTACATTTTCAATACCCCTTAAAACACTTTTATCCCGGCTTGACTTGGCCATTATAATAACCAATGACTGTACCAGGTCTCCCCGCTTAACCACCTCCCTGCCGCATGAGGAACACTTACTGAAATGCAATCAAATTGACAATGCAGAAAGTTTTGTGTTTGTTCTTATTTGTATACTCTATCAAAAAATTAATGTTTATAATAAGAAATAAAGTATATTTGGCTTGGCAAAGTCTCAAATAAACCTTCTATTCTAGAATGCAGCAACTTGAAATAAATTGGTTGTCTTCTTACGTTTTTATTTCAGATTGTGAATCTTCATCTTTAAATTATGACTCTTTGCTTGTGGTAAAATAATGTGTGGCGCTGCTCCTGATCCTACTTTCAACTTTTTTAGTATCTATCTGCCACGTAATGCTCATCTGGTGAAATAGTAAACACATTTAGCACTGTTTGTTTACTTTATGTCTTATAACTTTTGCCACAACAATTCTTGTCTCCTTGCGTGCTTGCAGTTGCTGTTCATTGAAAACGACTAAAAAGGGTATAATGAAGGTAAGCAAAGGTGTGTAACAGGCAGAAGAAAGTATCTACGAGCTCATAAGGTATATATATATTCTTGATCAGCTTCAACAGCAGAGCATTCTCACTTCTGTCGCTGTCTGTTGTCTGCTCATTTTTTAAGAGTTGAAGTATTCAAATTTGGAATAAAAGTTATTTTATACCATCGCAGAGCAACTTATCGATAACTTTCGAGATATAATTAAAAAAAAAAAGAAGACAATAAATGCCAAAACTTATAAGCTTCAAGTTTTCCAAATGTATGGCAACAACATAATTTTCATCAAGTACAAAAAGACGAGTGCGATTTATGATATGTAAAGAGTTGGGTACAGGGTGTCTCCAAGTAGAGCGCTCTCTTTAGAGCATAATTTTTCTTCAGTTTTTTCTTTGGTGTTATTTTAATTCGATGGAAAGTTTTCGCGGCAATTCGAGGAAGAAAAAAAAGAAAAACAACAACAAGAAGAAGAACAAACGAAAAACTGAAAGTTGCTTTACATTTTTTTATGTTATTTTCGTCGTGCGCTTTGATTATGTTTATCTTAATATTTATCTCTCCCAGAAATGTATATACTGAAATTATGTAAATTTTAATATAATGTTAACTGAAAAAAAACTTGCAGTCAAACTGCTGAACAGGCTTTGGGGAAGGTGGGGGTTTGTTGAATTAGGCAACTTTTTGCCGAAAACGGGTTTTCTACTCACTATACATGTGTGTGTGTGTGTGTGTGTGTGTGTGTATGTCTCCAAAGTACGCTTTTTGTGATTTATGAACTCTATTTATATATACAACTTGGTATTGTGAGTAAGTAGCAATTTAAGTGTAAGTTTGCTTAGATTTAAAATAATATATATTTTAAATTATATATTAAATAATTGAGTAATACACAGGAACAGCTA
Organism: Drosophila paracracens; assembly: GCA_035044025.1. NCBI lineage: Eukaryota > Metazoa > Arthropoda > Insecta > Diptera > Drosophilidae > Drosophila > Drosophila paracracens. The sequence continues at coordinate 4,309,588 of JAWNMN010000400.1, read as the reverse complement.
TATAGTATCTTCTTCGTTCATTAACGCCACATATCTTGATGCAGCTCTTGTTTGAGTCGAGTTGAATCGATTTGCAATTGCAATTGATGCTGGCAGCAGATACAAATTCGACGCATCTCTCAAGAACAATGTGCAGATGAGTCCAACAGCACAACTAGTAACCCTATACCTATCCCAGGATCAACACGAAACAACACTCCTACCACACTGACTGCACCACAAATGTAGTGGCATTCGAGCCAATAGCCAACCATTAATTGCGCACCACACAAAGCAATCAGAGTGCAATGCGAGTAGTCGTTAACTGTGCGAACTTTTTGGCTCTAGGGGAAGAGACGCAAGGGGAAAACGGGGCTTAGTTCTGGTCAGCAATCTGGCGATATATGTGTATGTGATATAAACAAGTAACAAATCACGAAAATTATACACCCTGCAGACTATAGTTAACTTAAATACATTTAAAAAATAAGAAAACAGATCGATTGTTCCTATGATAGCTATATTATATACATGATGCAGTATTCCGATGTTGATGATTCTATGATGATTCTATGGCTATAATAAAAATATGTTTAATGTTTTATGCTATATGATAGAGTGATTCAATTTGGCTGCATTACCAGCAGCTAAAAGATAAGCAATACTAAAGTACATATATAATACATATATATATATATATATATATATATATATAAATATATATACTTTATGTCTTTTTGAAAGGTGTTGCAAACTGAAAAACAAAATAATAATACCTTCTACGCTGGAATTTCATTTTAATCTGCTTTATGTAGCTGTTGATTTTGCGTTCAAACTTAATCTTTTCACCGCAAATTTATAATATACACACACGCACACAGCGTGCGGGCGAGAAAGAGAGAGAGAGAGAGAGGGAGACAGATGCAGAAACTAGTGGCGTTTATTTAAATGTTACATTTACACATGTTGCCCGGCTACCGGTGCCAAGCTTACCCCCATCTGCCCATTTGGCTACCAGCACCGCAAATGCTGTGTGAAAAAGCTGGCCAAAATAGAAAGCCAACGAAGGAAGGCAACGTTAAAGAAGGCCACAAGCCACAAAAGCCAAACCGAAATGAAATCAAATGAGAAGCACTATCAAACCAAAGACAAGGGAGGCAGAGAGGGTGCCAGGGGGCGGGCGAGACAGGCTCCATTCACCATTCTCGACTCTGGCTGCAGGCATATGTGCTATACACTTATAACTATCTCTCTTGGCAGCAACAACTCGGGGCAACTAGCAGCAATTGTGGTAATTTTATTTGTAGGCAGGATGCTTGCCAAAGAGAAGGAGACATAGATAGACAGCGGGAGCAAGAGAGAGAGAGAGAGAGAGAGAGAGAGACGGAGACAGTTGGGAGTTATGAGGGGATTAGGACCAAGAACTACAGTTCGCAAATTAGCTGAATAAGGCAGCACCACTAATTGAAATTAGAATTGGACTCGGACTGAAACTGAGTTCATTCATAAACGGAATTATAAGCGAGCGATTATTAGAACAAGGTTGTGTGATAAGTGCCAGACGTAGCTCGACTACGAAATACCCTGTAGCCATGACAACTCTTACCCAGAGTTGAATTCATTCATAGTACTTCATGCGACTTGTACCCAAGTCTTTATCTAACATCAAATCAAACGCATTTTAAGTAAGACATAACTGTTTAAGAATATATATATACCCTATATATATATATATATATTTACCCTTTTCCGTCTCTTGACTACCCCTTTTTGTTAATTTATAATGAGTTCAGAATATTATTGCCGAGATGAGAGCTGAATTAAAATTTAATTCGTTAATTATGCACGGAACACAGGAACGGGATGCAGAGCGACGGTAGCAGCAACCTGACGCATGCCACAAAAGATACACAAATCAAATAAAATCAAGTCACAGCGGTCACTTAACAATTATGGTAGACAGAAATTTAAAAGCAATACTTTTAAATAAACATTTATATCACTTTCGAAAACACAACTACAAAATTTAAGAAAACTTTGATGGATGATCGTTTTAACGATTTGATATTTTCAAATAATTTATAACTTTTCGCTACGTTTTCTAAATGATAACTTTTCGAACTTAAAACTATTGGCAAATGACAAACATTCTCTGTTGCAGATATACACAACATCTCTGTGTGTATGTGTGTGTGTTTGTGTGTGTGTGCGTGTAACTAATGTATTTGTTGTATCTTGTCAGTGTGCTGAACTTTTGTACCCTTGGACATTTTGGCGTGCAACATAATTCATGTTGTGGCCGTTGTTGTATCGCTGACGGCTCATCTCGGGAGCAGCCGGAGCTGGATTGCGTGATGGGACATGTGACTGACGTGGGTAGACAATTAATTGAAAAGCAAAATGCTCGACGGAGTGTGTGTGTGTGTGTGTGGATGTGTGTGGGTGGCAGCGTAACTGCTGAAAATGTGCTCGTATTCGCATTGGTTTTACTGTCTTAACCAACACAATACAACACCATGCCACACCGCACCACACCGACAAGCAGCAGCTTCGCCAACCACTAACATTTGTGCTGAAACTCAACGCTGCAAACTTTTATCATTAACGCTGAAAATCAGCTTAAAACTGAGCATGAAATTCAAAGTGCTGGTGCTGAGGGATGGCGGTGCGGACGAGGAGGTGACAATAAATGTCAAAAGGTGTTGGCTGTTTTGCCGTTTGCTTTTTTAACGCCGTCTCTTTCTTTCACTATCTTTCTCTTTCTCTCTCTCTCTTTGTCCCTGTCTTTCTCTTGTAAACGGGACGCGTGCCGCGAAAGCAAAAAAAGTGTAGCATACTTTTCAACGCCTCCGGATACGAAATGCCCGCCAAGCAAATTGATTATAGCTGCACACAAGTGCGTGTGCGTGTGCGTGTATTATGGTTGTATGCGTGTGTATTGGTGTGTGAATGTTTTTAACTTTAATTTCGCTGCCCTTCCCACACTTGAGTCATTTGCCTTTGAGCTGCCTTTCTACTGCCACTGCCGCTGCTGCTGCACAACGCTGCGTATGAGCATTATGTAAAATAAGCATGGTGGAAACTTATGTCTCGCAGCTCACATCAAGTGTGTGTGCGAGTGTGCAAGTGCGTGTGTGTGTGTATGTGTGTGTATGTGTGTGCTTCAGCTGGCTTTGTGCTTTGCTTTTTTTTACAGTTCTTAAAAGTAATTTAATTGTTAGCATAAGCTCTTTAATGTATTTCGTTCATTTTAATGGCCTGACTGAGCGCGAATTTGCGTGTGCAAGTGTGTGTGTGTGTGCATGCGTGTGTGTGTATGTGTTTGTGTATGTGTGTACTTGTGTGTGTATGTGTGGATGTGAAAGAGTGCGTATTTAAAATTTGAATTACACATAAGCTAATTTTAGCAGCAGCCTTAACCTATGCTGCCTACCCACCACCCACCACACACCACCAACCACCAACCACCGACCATCAACCACGAATTCTGTGCACCCGCCTCCTTACCTTGAATGCTTTCAGTATTCAGCATTCGTGCTGTCTAATGAGGTGAATGGCAAAGTTGTGCGTGTGTGAATAACAAAATGAGCAACGATAACCACAGCAATCGGGATAAATGCAAACGAGAGTGGAAATTCATATTCAGATTGAAAATCAGTTTCACATTCGGATAGTTACCATTACGAATAACCATCATAATAATAACCATAATTACAGAAGCAACAACAAGAATTAAAATGCAAAGCAAGCATATCGCTCGACTAGAACATACCCTTAGAGAATTATTATTTACAATAAACTTTATAAATAAAATGTTGTAAATAATTTTAATTTACACAAATATTTTTACAACATAAAATGAATGTTTTTCGTTGAAATATTGTCCGGTAATACACTCGCTAAGATAGGGGTCTAAAACACTTCCCCAACGCTAAGGCATTGATAGCTGAGAGACTAGAAAAAAGAAAGGAAGAATCACAATAGATTCAAGGGGTCTGAGCATAAGGTCTTGTATTATTAACTGTAATAATATACATATGTGTAATAAAATAATATAAAATAAATAAATAAATAAATACTTTCAAGGAATCGTTGTGCACAGAATCTCCCAATAATAATAGTAAATAATAATAATTGGTTGATGCCAGGCATCTCGAATGCATTCAAAGCAGAGTATCAAACCGGAACCGCAACGTCAGCGCCTAAAATTCAGAACAATTGAACATTATTTTAATATAACACCAATTCATAAACTTTAATTTGAACTATTTCGCATTCAGCAAAAATAACTCAAAGCACATTTTATGGCAGACTATGAAATTGTATTATAATACATACATATGTATGTATTATTATTATATCATATTATTATTTAATATCATTTTGAAATCACTATCCCGAATTTTCTAGTTACAGGGCATTGAAATATTTGTCACGTTTAGTAAATGTAAATTTAAAGTCAGCTAAGCGATAAGCATTATGCAAATTGACAGCACAGCTCCAATAGAGTGTGTATGTGTGTGTGTGTATATATTTCTGATTATATTTGCATACGAGTAGTATTCGCATACATACACACACACACACACACACACATTGCAAGAGATTGAGAGATAAACAAACAAATGAATTAACTGAATTAAACCCTCAAAATGCACAACTTGAGAATTATTTATTAATCATGTTGATTGCAAACTCAAAAACAGAACTCATCTCCTAACTAAATAGATTATCAAGTATGGATTCATTTTTGGCTGACTGCACTTACTCACTCGCCATCAAGCACAGATAAATGCATAAAATCAGAAATTATCGGTTGCTGCCATAAATTGATGAAATGCTTAATGAATCGGCCAAGCATTCATTTCAAAATCACATTCGGTGTCATTCAATCCATAATATTTCTAGAAATCACATAAAACTAAATAGGGGCAAATACCCAAAAGTAAAAGGAATCTTCGAATATATCAGCAATTATACAATTAGCTGAACTCTCTCTATAACTATGCACCTTTTGCTTGGGATTACTGGAGCTGTTTTTATTTCATAGCTGGACATTAAACTGTTGATAATAGTTAAAATTGTACATCTGTACAACATTTCATTACTTGTCCCATGTTCAGTCAACGGTTGTGTCACAGTTGTGTATTGTATTGTATTGTGCGACATTTCAATCTGTTCATTGAATCATCTGCTGGCCATAAATTTAAAGCCATTTTAAAGGAGCAACAGAAGAGTGGTAAATAATGTGGTGCACGCTGTTGACTGTTGCCACCCTTTGGTTCTCCTTCCTAACTCATCATCTCCCTCTTTCTCTCCCTTTCTCTGTCTGCATTCCACTCAGTCTCTCCGTTTTTGACTGCACGCTGTGCTGTTGACAGCAAACAGTTGTTTTGCATAAAAATGCCATTGCATCTGCAGTCAAGCAAGGACTCCAAAAACCGAACGAGCAAAGAAGCAAAACAAGAGAGAAAGAGACAGAGAGAGAGAGAGAGAGAGAGAGTATGAAAGCCCATGCGAGCTTTCGTGTGTTGTATTTTCTTTCTTCTTCTGCTTTTTTTGTTGTAAAAATTTGTCAGTAAACACACAATAAATATGTATGCTGGGCGTGTGTGCTTGCGTGCGTCCAGCTGAAAGCTGAAATGTACTTTTATGTATGCTTCCTTTATGGTCACCGACAGCGTGACTATCGAGTAGAAAGTGACGAGTGAGGAGTGCAGAGGCTGGTCAACATGTGCTGAACATTGCATGTCCAGTGAGTGAAAGGTAACAACGTAAAAGCAGCAAATGCAAATTAACGAGTAAAAGTGACGAGTGAAAATTGACGAGTGACAAAAAAAATTAGCGTTTTAAACTTGTTGATAAAGTTCCAACTGAAAAAAGAAGTGACGAATAAAATAGACTCGTTGCATTGGCTTGCCATTGCGAGCATTCGATAAAATTTGCAATTCAATAGTCGGTGGGTTAAGTTCGTCTGTTAAGGGGGATAAGCCTGGTTGGGAATGGAAATGAGAATGGGAATTGGTTCAAAGTTGGGCAGCTTATCGACCATATCACGGAATCTGGCACTTTTTTTTTTTTTTTGTTGGAGCCGGGTTGGAAGTTGCGACTGCTGACTGTGCAATTTGAGAGAGGAGTATTTGTCTTTTTTGTGCTTTGCTCATTTCAACCTCGTTAATTGTGCGGAGTCAACGGAGAGTTTTAAGATTTCGGCAACTCATTGGGCATGCCATTAAATAGTCAAGAAGAGGTCATGTTAGAAAAATGAGATGGTGATTTTCAAAATGTTCTTTACATACACTTTCTCCTGCAAGGGTTATGTGTGCTTAACCCATGCGGACAAAGAGGTTGCGACGGGTAGTCATTAGGCCCTGCGCAGCAAGCTGCTTAATTCCCCATATCCAAATGCTGGCAAATTTATTGCCTGTCATCATCTGACGAAATATTTCTATGGCATTCATTTAACATTGAGTTGGCTTTGTGCATCTCATTTTTGAATTAGCCAATTCATCTATTTCAAAGTTAGGATTGTTATCTTTTATTTCTTGCACATTGGCATCACTTTGTCAAGTTGTTTAAAGCGTAGCCTATTTGTAATGTGCTTCAACCTAAAAGTCCCTATAGCTTTGTTTTTGTGACTTTTCTTTTAGTTCAACTTTGGCGACAAGTAAATCAAACATTATCTTAGCTTGTTTTCAACGATTTCAATTAATTAAATGCTGCGTATCTTTTTCCGTTTATATGTGAAAAAAAAAAAAACATGCTCGACATAAATATACTCTGTAATTAGGTGAAAAGCATACATTTTACTATACAGATTCGAGAAACTTGATGTAAACACGGATACAGATTTTGTGTCGGCTGCAATGGTGCATTATCAGAGTTGATCTGCATACCCTAGGCACTCTGTCAGTTAGTGGATATGCCAAAACCATAGTCAACACAATTTACAGCTTCTACCCCACAGCTGGTGCTGCACAGCATATGCGAATGATTAATGTGGTTTCTTCGGTTGGTTTTCTTTGGTTCAAGTTTCGGGTTTGGTATTTGGTTTTGGGCTTGTGGGCCTTCTGCCTCAACGTGCGTTCTGTTGAGTTTTGTGCTCTTGCGGCCTTGTACGCCTCACCATATGGGCGTATACGCAATTTTCATTGTTTGCTTTCTTGGCCACGGCCAAGTTTTGCCCCCTAAGATTGTTATCAATGCTTCCGCGCGTAGCCCGTGTACGCCTTGGCTCAATTATTTATTTGGCCAACACAAACAGATGTCATCGAGGAGAAAGTCATGCCGTTAAAAAAATAAAATGTATGAATTTTCTGACAAGCTGACAATTTTTGTCGAGCTGTGGTAACACTGCACCACTCCACTCCTTTTTAGGGATGTTATGAGGTCTGTCTCATTTCGGACGCAGCAACTCGACATCTGACAAGCTCGGGTAAATCAACCGCAACCACCGAGAGCTATAGAGACTGTAGTTCATCAGCGCTCGGGGCAAGCGCCTGGCAGGCATCTGGAGAGAGTGATATTTTTATCACAGTTGACACGCATCGTTGGACTCAAACAAAAGCCAAATGAAGAACGAATGCACTCATTTGCAATGGTTTTTCTTGTCGGTGTTGCAGTGCAGTCAAATGTACGCCAGGCACAGTGGAGCCTGCCACAAATGCAGCAAGCAGCAGACTACGATTGCTAGCTAGTTGTAGCAATGAATATAAGTAGCGAATAAAGCGATTAAAAGAAGTTGCGAGAAACGAAGATAAATAACGAGTATATGGGAGTAGTGATAATCGAGTAGAAACGGCGAATGGACGGAATATGTAACGAGTAACCTTATCTTTATTACTGAAAAGCAGTAAAGAGCTATTTAAGTAGCGTATAGATAAGAGCAAGCAACGAGTAGTAAAAAACGGAAATAGCGAGAAGTGAGACAATATGTCAGAGTCAGAGAAGAGTAAGGAAGAAGCGAGTAACGGCAAATGACTGGCAATTCAAGTAGTGTAACGGGAGATTCAAATAATTTTACAGTTTCAAGCAACTATTTAGGATAGCGAGTGTGGACTACAGTTGCAACTACGACAGTGTCCGTCCGTTCGTTTGTGGTAAGTATTTCAATAATTCAGTTGTCTGCCCATTCTGATTGCAGCAATAACAGAAACTCAAACCTATGGGGCCTTTGGCCATTTTGTTTACTCAATTGTTCAACCAGTGTAAATAAAACGTAGCACTTCCGTTTCAAGCGCCATATTGTTTGCCCCAATTGCCATTGAGCAACACATTTTTTCGTATTTTTTCTCTCATTGCACTCACATTTGCGTCTGCATTTACATTCGAGTGCAGCCATTGTTGTGGATTTTCAATTTGAAATGCAGCTTGTTATGACAAGTGCTCTTGCTGCATATCATTTTCGTGTGGCTCCAACTCAATTAATGGATGAAAATCAACAAGATGGAATACACATTTTAATGGCCACGTCTATCGCATCTATAGTTTGCTGCTAGATTTATTTACACCCACATGTTCGTTGGGTTTGGTATATCCAAACTAAAAAATAAATAAATGAAAATTCCACTTAGCCATTAACTAATTAGGATTAGGCCATTGAAGACATATTGTTAACCTACCTACCATTTTGGCAACTAACCAACAACTTGTCGCAAAAATCACAAGTGGCAAATGTATAAAAAGAAAAAACAAAACCAAAAAAAAAAAAGCAAGAGGGTCACTAGGGAAAATAACAAATGGCTGCCTGAAACTGAGTAACTAATGAAAATGTAGCTAAAACAAGTCAAGTTTGTCGAAGCAAGTCTACAAAAATACCCTGTTTAAAATATCGTTTAATTAAGTCAAATATAGTATTTGTGTATACAAAGTTATAAGCTAAAAGTTGGATTAACTTCAATTTGTAGCTAAATACCCTTCAATCGCAATGCATGTATACAGGGTGTTTCGAAAGAAAAAAGAAACAACTAAAACAAAAAAAAAAACAAAAAAAAAAAAAAACTGTGGGCACAACAAAATTGTTGAAGAGAAAAAAATGGAAATTTGTAAGCCCAGAGTGAGAAGAGGCTGAAAGGGATACCAGTGGGGGAGGGGTGGTTGGGGGTGGCAAAGGCCGAGTGACTGGAAGTGGGTCAGCTGAGGCATTGGCGGTGGCGCCGCATGTTGGCAGCATGTCAAACAAGTTAGGTAAACACGCATACACACTCACACACACTCTTACACATACACACACACACACACACATACACACAAAATGGCGTACATGCATCAAAGTAATTAATATCCTTGCAAATGTTACATGCACTAATTACAACAACAAGTTGCGACCAAATTATAAAACAGGCCAGCCAACATGTCACGGTTTGTGTGTGTGTGTGTGTGTGGGCATGTGTGGGCGTGTGTGTGTATTAGTTCAAAGTCATCTCGCTCTAGTTACTTTTAGTGTTGTTGCTTTAACTTTTAGTTTGCGCCCCTGATGCCACTCCCCCAGGCAAATGCTTTATTCACTTTGTGATCTAATCTCATAAGACAAGTCAAACTAGGAAATCCTTGTAAGAAGAAGACGAACAACAACATCAAGACCAAGTTTCAATTAGGATTATTAACTAGCCCCAGCAGCAAGGGTTTTTGAATTTTTTTTTTTGCTATTATACATAAAACTGAGATTGCATTTCTCAATTATCAATTGAGGAGCCAAGAGCAAGAGCGTGAGAGAGACAGAGAGAAAGAGAGTAAGAGAAATACGAATCGCGGCTTATTGAAAATCATTTACATTTAATCAGAAATCAGCAAACAGTTGACGGCTGCTCCCGCGGCTGTATGTCACATTGCGCATACGTGACGCATGGGCATTGCGTATACGCAATGTTAACACACGGCTATAGCCGGCGAGAAACAGCAGCTTCCTTTGAATTCGTTGCGACGCTACACTTGTCAATTTAATTAATTTGTCATCATATATTATGCCAAAATAAAAGTGCCACACAAGTGGAGGCGGATAGCTGCAAGAGTTGAGGCAAGCAATAAAATCACGACAAAAATGAATAAAAATGATCTATTTGTAACAGGTCGACTAGGAGATACTCTGACCCCAAGATGGGCAAATGGACTTGGCTAAATTGACTCACCTGTTGTTGCTTATTTCTAGGTATATATGCTTTATGAGGTCAAATCAAAACGATTGCGTTTGCGGAACATAGAAAAGTGTTAAGGTATTTTTTCCGAATAGCTTTTGGTATTCGGATTTGCATTGGTACCTTTCGGTAAGTACGCTATGTACCGTTACCGCACTAGTACTTAACGGTACTTTCCAAGTACCAGTACAAGGCTAAAGTTTGAGAGCCAGTTAACGATGCTTCGGTGAATAATTATAATATGAGTTTCAGTTTTGACGGCAATTCCATTTCTGAATTTCAATAATTTCAGTTAATGCGTTCGCTTCCGGTTCCGGCTTAAAATCCGGACATATGTATTATGTATGTATTATTGATAATTTCGATTGAGATATCTTGGTAAATGAACGAGTTGTCAAACAATAACTCAACTTTTGACGAACAATTTTCCTAGCAGTTAAGCAAATGGCATCACTAAGAAGTCAAATCAGAATAGTGGTATCTATATTAATATCACACTTGATGTTGATCAAGAATGTATATATATATATACATATTTTTTCAGAGTATATAAATATGTACGGTACATACTCAATGCCATCATCTTGTTTAAATTAATTGTACTTGCTGTGCAGGAGTCATTGAAAACAAACTGCTGACTGCTGATGGCGGCACAAATGTCAGCAGTTGTTGCAGCAACGAGGCAATAATGCACCTGCCACAACAGCAAGAATAACAACAAGAACAACGCTATGTGAAGAAATTGCTTTTTAACACACACATTCAGAGTGCACAAGAGAAAGAGAGAGGAGCGTGTCAAAGTTCAGGTCAGAGGTTCCACCTGCTGCTGCTGCTGCTGCTGTGGCGGGTCTTAAGTGTGTACAGCAGCCAGAACATGCACATGTGGAGCAGTCAGTCAGTGGGTTGGGCCAGAGGGAGTGGTTGGTGTTGTCGCCGTCTGCCAAACGTTGACTCACGGCTCGCACACGGGTTTCAATTTACATTTACGTTGATTTTTTGTTAAATTCAGTTTGACAACAGCAGCAACAACAACAACAACAACAACTGCGACAGGCAAGTTGCAAAAATCAACATTGACACAGTCACAAATGGTGTACAAGAAGCGCATACGGAGTAGAATGGAAGGGATAAGGGATGGGCGGAGTTAGGAGTAAGAATACCATCATTATCATCATCATCATCATCATTATCATCGCCATCATCATCATCATCAACAGCAAGGCGTAACCAAAAAGCAAATATGTGCTAGAATGCAACTACGAGCAGACGCGGAAACGGAAACAGAGACAAAAAACAAAACCAAAACCAAAAGCACAAACAATGTAAACGAGCAAAGCTTAAAAGCCATTTCATATTCCAAAGGATGTCGTTTCAACAACAACCAAAACAAAAGAAACAAACATATTGTGATCAGCTATATTCTGTGCAAATAGAACTCATGAAAAGTTATTAAACAATGGTTTGGGTTTGAGAAAATTTGCACTCATGATGAATTAATCTATCTATTGATCTATCTATCGATAAATATCGATATATAAGAACGGGTGTACAAGCAGGTGAACATCGCTAGATCTAGTTGCCCGATTCAGCCGATTCTTACATACATATTTATTGCCTGCAGCAAGAATACGGATATATTTCAAGCTCCATCAAAACTGGCATACATTGTAAAAACCTCTAAAAATTATATAGCAACTTTGTGGTGTTAACGACTGAGACTGAAGAATATGGAATATGTATTAAAAATAGCTTAGCACATGAGAACGCAACATTTTCCTTATATTTTATGTACATCTTTTTTAATGTCATTTATCCGGCAGCCAGAAGGATGACATTATAATTTATTAGAGATAATTTTTAGTGTGAACATAAATCGCTTGTGTATGCCACACAATGGAAGTGATGTTAAGTGAATATACTTAAATTTGGAAGGATGGAAGTAGCAGATTGATTGATTCGATAGTGTTAAGGTGGCTGGACAGGAGAAGATTATTTAACTACACGATTTTGGTTGGTTAAAGAGTTATGAGTTAAGTTATTGGCAAGAACGGTAAGCAAAAGCAGAAGTGGGATTTATTTTGAGTAACGGCTCAAACAAACCCAAAATAAACCATGAGCCATGAATAAGTTATGGGCCTAAGCCTAAGTTAAAGTCTAGTTGCTATATTTAAATATTCCTAAATTTGGTGAACATCATTTGATTTCAATTACGTTCGCTTCAACAATTCGATAAAGTCCTTAAGGAACACAGCAAATGGCCAAACTCCCCCCAGACACATCCATATCATATCTGGCATTGAGTGGAGCAATTACTTGGGTTAATAGAAACTTGATTTGACAAACTGGCCCCGCCCATGGGCTGGGCCTTAGCACCGTGGGCGGATGGATGGGTGGGTGTGGCTCAGGAGCAAATTGATGGTCGGAGGATTAATAAATGCGTTTAATGTGCTAAATGAAATTAATACAGTGCTAAAAGTTTCAAGCCGCAAAGTCTTAGACAAGTGTTAGGCCAGCCTGAACATCCCCCCACCTCCGCAAGCACACGCACAAATGCGGCCACGCCCCCATCGTTCATCATTGACACGCACACACACACATACACACACACAGACACCCGCACTCGCACATATGTGTGTGTTTTAGGCGTGTCGAGCATTTATAAACGTTTTCATTATAATTACAATATTATTATCATTGAGTGCAGACAAGCGGCAGTCACAAACAAACACACACATACACATATACACTTACACACGCACACACACACACACACACACACATAGACATTTATTGACGAAAACAATAGGACAATTCGCCTAATTGAGTGTTGGCTATTTTGATAATAATTATTGTTTATCCCTTAATCCCATTTTAAATGCCGCTTGCTTGCTTTTGGGTCCCGGCTCAAGGACTTATTTAAAGTTGCCAGCAACTGGAAATCCCTTCATGGTTTAGTTGTTGTTGCCATTGTCGTTGTTGGGCACAACTCTGAGCGATTGCAAATTCAAATCACAAATCTCTTAGCGTCAGAAAGTTTCAGCCAAGTGAAGGGCATCCGGCATTGGGTGTCTATCTAGTCTATAGTTCCTGTCTGCCTCTGCTCCCACTTCCACTTCCGCTTCCGTGCCCAGCCCATCCCTGCCCATCCCATCCCATCCAATCCAATCCAATCCCTTCCCATCCCCACGCAAATTGAGTGTGTCAAGTTGAAATCAGTGCTCATTAGGCGCCGTTGCTGCAAAGAATTGACTTTGACCCCGGTCCAAGCCCACAAGCGATGCCTAAACCCTTTTTGTATACCCTGCAAAAGGGCGATAATTAGGCCATCCTGATCCACTTGTACATTGCACAAGACATAAACTTAACTGAAATAAACACAAGATCTAACTTTTCAATATCTATTAAGCTATTGATTAATTAATACAAGAGTTGGGTCAACTATTTCCACAGAGTATCATTGTGTCGAGCACTCTTTGCTGGAGCTTCATTCCAAGCTGTTTTCTTTTCCATTTCTCAACTGATTTATTTGATTTGATAAGTCTTGACGCAAATGTGTTTCATTTACCTACTCACAGCACTCTTTCAACTGACTTTCGTTGGGTCGAAGGGATGAATTGATGAATGAATGGGTGGCTGGATGAATGGACGAGGTGAAGTGAGGACGAGAAAAGCAGGAGGTAAGGAGTTGAGAATGAAGGCTCGCTCTGGGTCTGTCTGTGTGCTTGGCCTTTCCTGTAAGTTGTCGCAAACAATTTGAATCAGAGTGAAAGGGTCAAGGGGTCAAGAGATGGCAGGGGTTCTCAGTTTCTTTTCGGTCAGGCGATACGGCACTCGTTTTTTTTTGGGGTTAACCACTCCATGCGTCTAGCCTACACAAGAAAAAGGCATTTTAGAAAATAGTGTTTTAGTTGTAAACCATTTGAATTTTAAAAATTGTTTTTTAGATGTAATGCATTTGAGTGAAATGCGAAATTAGAAAATGTGCCGATTGATGTTAGAATAAGTGCTATATATATAATCTAAACATAAGGTGTAGTTGCAAGAAGCCCACGAGTACACGCTTTGAACATGCAACTTTCATATAGATAACTAAAAATTGTAAAAAGAGTATAATGAAACTGTGCAAAAGTATGTGACAGACAGCATCAGCAGGCGAGTCGAACCAGCCATGTCTGTCTGTCTGTCTGTCTGTCTGTCTGTTTGAACAAGCCGATCTCTGAGATTATACATATCAAATGCAAGTTCTCGAATAGCATAAATGAGTCAAGTTTATTTCGTCTTGTCGATAACTGCTCCCGAACGATAACATCGATACAAATCAATTTCCAATGGAACTAAAAAACACAACCACACAGGCTTCTAAGTATATAATATATACATATATATATATCTAATATTCCCTGACATATTATTGATCAAATGTAATTAAGAACATTAAGATCGCATCACAAATAGCAATTATATTTTCATATAAGCACAACAACTTTATGTTTAAAAGGGTATCTCCTAGTCCAGCTCTCTCGACTAGAACATTCTAGCTTTTTGTTGTTGTGTTGAGAGAGGCTAGAACAGGAAGAAAAAGGGTCGACGATGATAGACACATAACGCATTTAATTGTTTGCCATTAATTAAAAACACCGAAAACTGCTCACTTTGCACCATGCAACACACCTAACAACCACCGATTTCGAGAGCAATAAGCTTTCAATTTATGTACAAATAATAAGCTTGAATTATGATTGTTTGATGAGTGGCAAGTTTGGATGGACCATTTGTTGCTTGCTGCTCCACAACTCCCTTCTTTCTCTCTCTCTCTCTCTCTCTCTCTCTCTCTCACTCTCTCTTGAGCGATGAGAGATTCAATTGATTGCACAACTTTGAGTTCAACTGACGTGTTTGCTGCATCAATGGGCAATTTCACGCATTTTATCGTTATCGATATGTTTTGCTTACAAAAAAAAAAAACAACGACTTTGATTGATTGAGCCGATTCACACACACACACAAATACGGCATCTGCGCCTACTTATCCCAGTTAAGACCCCAACTGAGATGTATTTGCCAACCAAAAACGATGCATCGTGTTTTACGTGTCGACACTGGTCAACACTGGTCTCGATCTACAACAATTTTACAAGCACCCCGATGCCCAACCCCTCCTCATTCCCACTGTTCGTCCCTTGCTGCCGTCTTTTCCCTTTGTTACTTGACATTTATCGCTTTATACGCATTTCCTTTTGACTGCCTGACTACCAGCCTGCCTGAATGTCTGTCTGTCTGCCTGTCAGTCATTCCCCAGTTCTCCACTCGTGCCACCACCCACCCGTCCGTTTGCTGCCTGCCTCTTCGGTTAGTTTGACATGTTTGTTATGTTTATGGGACGATATATTTGCCAACTTAATTGGTAGTTATAGAAGTGCAAATACAAAAATGAAAAACAGAACGGATCAGCCGAGAGTGCAAAAGAAGCGCTTCAGAGGAGACATCAAAAACAGGTGGTCAACTTTTAATGAAGGCTGGCATTGATTTAAGTTATCTGTTTAAAGTTGCTGAGCTTTTCTATTCCACACACACGAACTGTACTGTGGGCCCCACCACCCCTAGGCCCAATCTCTTCGAGCGATTGAAACGACCCTGTCTCTCCCCTGATAGCACCTTTAGCTTCAGCTCCAGAGGCTGGCAAATGATTGTCACTGTCCGTTTTATGTTTCATTGTTGCCCTGGCTGTGTGTGTGCTTGTGTGTGCTAGTGTGTGCTTGTGTGTGTTAGTGTGTACTTGTGAGTGTTATTATTGTGGTTGTATTTGTGTTGGTAGTAAGGTGTGCTTTGCAGTGGTTGTTTAATTGATGCACCCCCTATTCGAAATCATAAATCTCACTCGGTTATCTCTCTCTCTCTCTCTCTCACACACACACACTCTCCCTTAGCAACAACAATAAAAACCAAATCAAATTTAATACGAAATTAAATAAAGTTGGACGGCTTCCTTTGAATTCAGCTGCTGATTTTGCTGCTGCTGTTGTACTTGCTGCTGATTTGTACTTGCTGCAAGTGTTTGTAGTTTTTTTTTTCGTTTACCCTGTATTTGGCCAACACACCGAAAAGTGTATACCAATTCCTTAAGGGAAATATATTCTATACACAGAATATCAAACTTCTCAAACCAATTTAAAGATTAAGTCCATTCACTCTAGCGCTAAGAAACTTAAATAAAAATCGTCCCCTTCATTCATCTCATTTTTAAGAATACGTTCTTTGTATTCGTTTCTAGATCATACTTTGAGCTCTATTTTAAGATTTTCAAAGAATGTTATAATCAAGTTTTAGAATTAAGAAACTTGCATCAGGCATGTTATCTGCTTACTTTTCACCATTGATTTTTATCATTTTTGATTTACGATTGTATAGATCGTAGCATGGGCTTATAATCGTTAGTTTAAGAATTTCGATTCGAGAATGAAAAATTCTTGAATCGTGCCACACGATATCTACAAGACGCAATCGTCATTGCAACTTTTGCTTTTTTTTTTTGTGGTCTCCATTTTGTCTTTCATTTGCTGGAGGCATGTGGCAAGTTGTAACCGCAGCTGGCACGAAAAATTTCAACTTTTGGCCAAGTCTTCGTTTGTGTCTCTGTCTGCAACTATATATAAATGAGTGTGTGTGTGTGTCTGTATCTTATTTAATTTGGCTGGCTGTGAAGAGAGAAGAGGGGAGGAGAGAGCTGAAGATGCCGCCGCATGTTCGTTGACTTTATTTGCTGTGTGTAATAAAATTAAAGCCCTTTAGCTATTGTACTTTGAAAAAAAGAAAAGAAAAATACGACAACGCAAAAGAACAAATTGTAGTCTCAAACATAAGCACACGCACACACACACACACACACACACATGCCGCTGCAGGAGAAGCGAGGCCAACGAGCCATGAATGTTGCCTCTTAGTTGTGGATGTGGCCATTAAGTTGGCCTTTTTATAGTCCTAGTTACATGCCATCGACGAGGGAGACGAGGGGCACAGTGGGCCAGGGGGTGTTGGATGTTGGGTGGAGGGAGGCAGCTTCATTTCATTCTTGTCTAGTTATGTCGGGCAAAAGTAAACTTCGAGCCGAGTTGAGACATATTGAGGATTTCGCACTGTTCTTTAGCTAGTTTATGCTCGTATCTTACTCTGTATATGTTTATATCGCAGACTTTGTTAATGAACTACACACAGTCTGGGGCAGCATTAAACCCCTTTTCTCTTTCCCTCTCTCTCTCTCTTTCTGTCCCCCTCTGCCCCTCTCTGTATCCATCTCTTTCTATCCCTGTTAAGTGGCATTTAGTAAAATATTTATCTGGCAGCTGTTTCGAAATTCCCCAAACAAAAATGAGCTGATTTATTTGCATTTGGTTGCGTTCCCAATTGGGGAATTTGAATTGTTAACTTTCCAATTGGATCACTGTTAGCTGATAGCTGATGTCTGCTTTGGTTCGATTCGATTCCGTTCGGTTTGGTTGTATTTCAAATGGTCCCTTTGCAACACATTGTTATAAATGCATCAGTTACATATTTATCGGGCACACAATCCAAAATCTTTTAAAAATAATAAGCCAGAGCGGAAACCAGAAACCGATTGAAATTCAGCAGCCATTCACAGCCATAATCGAAAACGAAATTCAATATATCCTAAGGACCCAGTAACCCGAGGCCTTATTATCATTAACAAAAAAAAAAAAAATATATATATTCCGTAAAAGTCAAATTCAAAGATGATCCGGTTTGACCACCTGGCTTTAATATTAATGATTACTTCATTCCTCATTAATTATTTTTCCATAGACTGATATAATTAGATTATTATTGTAATTGTTCGCTGCCACAAAAACCTGGATAAACATTTATAGATGTCTGTTGGATTCCCGTTTTGACGTTAAGTTAAGTAAATTAATTATTCAAATTTGCCAAATAAATATATTTGAGGACGTAAGTCAGGCTTTCAGATGGGATTATGCAAATTTCGATTGCCCAAAACTAGAACAAATGGTTGAAATACGTTAAGCTCAACTTGTAGTATTTTCAAAGAACATTTAAGGATAGTGTGGCACGTTTGTATGTATTTGAGTACTTACCTCCACAGTGATCCTTGAAGTCATCGCAGCAGTCGCCAAGCTTGAGGCAGGCATGATCGCAGTAGCACGGCTTATCGCTCAGATCCTCGATGATGGCGTTGACGGGCGCCTTTTGCACCACGCAGGACGAGTCGCGTCCATTGCAGCAGAGCTGGGCCTCGCGGCAAGAGCCGGCTGCAGCCATTGGCAGCAAATCCGAGCCAGCAAAAAACCACAAGGCCATCAACATGGCTGTCATCAGCCATTGTCCACACCCATCTCTACGACGCATCCTCATCCGCATCCTCAGCTCAATGGGGGCGGAGGCGGTTATCGAATTTTGTGACATTTTTGCGCGTATTCGATTAACGATTTCTACACAAGAATACACACACAAATGTATTAAAGCGTGCCTCATTCTATAAATGTGTCTGCCTGTGTGTGTGTGTGTGTGCAAATGCAATTTATGCCAAAAACCGGAAATTAAAACTAAAATTGAATTATGGCAATTGTGTGCCGAGCGCAGAGCTCCAACTATAGAGAGAGAGAGAGAGAGAGAGAGAGGGAGTACCGCTAGGGATGAGGCTAAGGAATCATACAAGCTACAGTGGTCGCTCGCTCAGTAGAACGCTGAGGTTTATAATAAACAACAAGCTAAATAATTTCAAATAGTTATAAAACACACGTAGACTGGCATCTTCCTTTTAGTCCCAAGTTAAAGATAACAACAAAAATATTGTTTTCATTTAAACATATTTTATCAGCATATATGACACATATGTTTACGACTATATCATCTATCATCTATCTATAACTTTTCGATCGATTATTGCTATGGCATCTATATGATATACAGTCAGATTCGACCGCAAATGAATATATTCAAAATCACATCAAGATAGCTTTACCACTCACAGATTTCACATAGTTAGGTGGATGTATATGGACAGATGGACATATACTTTGAGGGTCAGGGATGTGTCGAAAAGATGCAACATTTCTCATTGTAAGATATATTCTTACATACGTTTTTGCCATTTAATGATTTTTATGGTCCCATTTCGTATTATATGTGTGGGCATTTTAGTGTTAAATATTCTGCAGTTCCACTTTATTCAATTCTATTAGATTAAGAATTTGAAATGTGTTATTCATTGAATTGTAAGTTGTAAATGATTTGAGTGCATTTGAGTTTCGAGCAAAAGTTTTATTAGCGAGCGAGCACTGTGTTAGGAAGAGGAGAAGTCGAGTTTAGAGGTTATGGAGGAGGGGGATCTTGGAGTAAGGACACACAAGCCGAAAAAGTATTGCGTCAATACAAACATACACATACCGACATGGGTATATAGGGGCCAAAAGCAATCCTCGTCGAAATTAGCAGCATTAGCACAATATGAACTCTAAACAACAACGGATTCAAAGTAGGTCGAGTAAGAGCATCATGTGAGCATCTTGGAGGAAGGGGAGAGGGGGGGCAGGAGGAGTTACCTGAACGCTAAATCACTGAAAACCCAGCCAAACGTGACAAGGCAGGGCATGCAGGCTGGCAAGATGTTGGCCTGTTTTGCATAAAATATTGAGCGGCAACAATGGGGCAGGACAGACAGATAGACGGACAGACTGTGGCAGAGGCGAAATCGAATCGATGGCATTCAAAAGACTGAGAGAGAGAGAGACGCTGAGGATAATAAAACAAAGACTTCAATTTTCATAAATCGTTTGCGAAGTGCAGTGCAGAAATCGGAATCGGAGTCGGAATCATAAAATACATTGAGAATTTATATTAACAGCTGTGGCAAGAAAAGGGCTGACAGACTCAATGAGCTGGAAGTGAATGCCAAAGAGAGTGGACTCATTGTAACCGTCCAACTGTCACGACAATATAGTATGCCATTTCAATTGTATTCAGGCCTTTGTCTCTTTCTTCGTGTGAGTGTGCAAATGAGCTTCAAGCTCATGAGCTGAATAAAATGACGAGGCGCCCTATGATTGAACACTTAAACACACTCAATGTGAATATAAAATGTGCATAAATGTGAATAAAATAGAATTCAACTCTTCCTGCACGAATTTGAACATGCCAATATTTTTAATTTGAAATGTGAACTAAATTTACAGCGTGTGTGTGCTCAGACTAAGTAAAAATAAATCAAACACCGGAAAAATATATTTATTAAAGGAAACCAGCGACTCAAATCTTCTTCTTGAATAAGCAACCTAAGTATTGAGTAATCTCAAAATAAAACTATATTGACTTGGATCAGGAAACAAAGTTCAGGAACTAAAAACTCTAACATCTTGTACTTAACTGAAGTACAAAAATGCAAAAATTAAATAGAGAAGAATTGGTATTCTCGAAAATATCATTTTCATATACACAAAAATAAACGATCTTTGAGTGAGTTGATAACATTCAATCGAATATAACTTAGAAATCACTCATTCATATTCAACTCATCATTCACTTATCACATGCATAGCACTCACTCAATTGTAGAAGGAGCTTATTTGACAGGTGCCGTTATTAAATTTGGGGAAAGTGCCTTTAAATAGAACGCATGAAATATATTTGACATACTGAATAAAGAACGCAGCAGCAGCAAGAACAACAACAACACCAATACAAAAGCAGGACAGAAATTTTAAGGAGGCAGTTAAAAAAAACGCACAGACGAGACAAACTAAATTTCCGCTTTATTCACGCAAGTATGTGTGTGCGTGTGTGTGTGTGTGTGTGCAACACCAGACTACATCAATGTTCTTTAATGATTAATAACTTTGTCACTCCTTTTTGTCGCAACAAACACGCTTTGCCGCTTTTGCTAAAGCGAAACGTGGTTTCAGTTACAGTTTCACTCATCAGCAAGAACAAAAACAAAAACAAAAAAAAAAAAATGAAAACGGCAAACAGGAAGAAGGAGAAATTATCCCAAAGCAGCAGCTGGGATTTGGCCTCAAAATAAAAATCCAATAGCCGCGGCTGCCATTAACAACAACAGCAAATAATTTTAACGGTTTGTGCTTGTTCTTTGGCTCCACACGTGTGTTGACAACAAATTTGGTTTGCTTTTTTGCTTACGCTACTATTTCGTAAAGTTCCGCTATTTGCTTGCGATACGGTTAATGTTACGATTTGAACCGCGGCGACAAGTGCGAACACTGCGAAAGCCGGTCGACGACTGTGCCAACTGCTGGCTGTGTGGTGAATTATATAGCTTCGACAAACAGGCACACACACACACTGCCATCCTTCGAACTCAATTCGGCTCAGCTTGATTCGGCTCGATTCGGCTCGGCTCAACTCGGCTCGGCTCGTCAACTGACACGCTGAGTCTCGCAAAGTCTGAGCCTCGGTTCATCCGCATAACACGTGCATGGGCCGCTTTGATTTGTTTGTTTTGAGTGGGTTTCCCTCATTGTATTATCCTCAAGCCGGCTGTGAAGTCACACTAGCATTCTCTTTCCCCCAACTTTCCTAGGCAGTACTCTGTGGTGAGTTCGAAATGAGCCATGGTCGTCGTATAACAATAGTAACTTTAAAAGTCATCTAAAAAATATGCTTGAGTCAATATTATCATCCGCTGACAGCAAAACAGTGCTGAAAAAAATATATCGATGTCTTCAAAATTATTATAAACATTGATGGTATACGTTTTTAAAAAACAATAAGAAGTAAGTTTACTCCAAAAATCGTATAGGAAAAGTGAATTTCCTGATAGATTCCAATAGCATGCAAATGCAGAACCGCACTTAACTCACCACAGGCGGAAATTAATCCATTTCTTTCTCTCTGTCTCAGCGCGAGTGGCTTACGCTGCTGTTGTTGTTGCTTGTTGCGCATGCATGCAATGTGCCTTAGGCCTGAATCATTTCCAGTTGATGAACATTTCCCATCTAGTTAGCCTTGAAGCTGAGCAAATGTTTTCCCAATGTGAGAAATATATTTTATTCATTCCAAACAAAACTCGCTTACGAGTAACATCATAACTTTCAAAAACAAATAATATTTGTGCCAAAATGGCGCCAGCAAGAAAAAAAATTTAAAAAAAAAATAAAAATTCTAAAGCTCGAACATCAAAAAAAATGACCAGGAATAGAAATAAAATAACAATAAAAAAAACCGTCATTGTGAGCAAAAAAAATCGTAAGTTTCCCTGAGCAAATATTTAATTTCATTAGTTAATTATAAAACTCACTTTCTTTGCAGTGCAGAAGATAAATGCCCATAGTAGTTCTAAGCCGCTAACTGTCGATATCAAATTGGAAATAAGAAGCGAATCGAAGAAAAATAAAGGAAAGGAAAACGATAAATAAATCTGTGATTTCAAGCCTATGGTACCGCAACCCCTAAGCCATATATTACAAGCCCCAGGGGGCTGTGCTGGATTTGCATATTTGAAAGCGACAGACACCTCATTTTGGGAAAAAATACTCTTAATATATTACTTATAAGGTTTATAATGTTTCGTAACTAATATTGTGTTAGTAATTCAAATAAAGCTATCAAACAGCTGATACTTTAGATGTAAACAGAGCTGCCTTGTGTGGAGCCGGGTTTACAGCTTGCCATGCCCATGGTCGATATTGGATTATATATCGTATACACAATCGATTATAAGGTTGCTCTTGTCGAAACTAACTGAATAATTAATAATAATCTCTTTACCTGCAATAAGTTATATATGTGGTAGATATTGATAAATGCGACCCAACAAGTGGACATATTTATAGCTTCTGGGATCACAGATTCTTCTCCCAATCTACCAATTTTTAATAGTTAAGCCAGCCTGATCAGACAGATATGTCGATTTCTTTCGAATTTTCCGACATAAGTATAAGTACTTATACTATTGAGCAACCCTCGCCAAAATTCAGTGCCCACTTGCACTTGGCATCTCTCGTCTCGGCTCTGTGGGGGATAGGGGGAGGGAACAGGGGACAGGGGAGGGAACTGGGCCATGAGTCGAGTCTGGCAATGGCCAGACAATGGTGTAAGTTGACACAGTTGCACAGATTTTGAGAGGAGAGGTCGCACATACAGAGAGCCGGAAAGGAGGGGGAAAGCGCAAGAAAGGAAGGATGGGAATGACATTTATGCTGACACTAAAAATCATCATCAGTAACAATGGAAGCAGCCGCTGTTTACACCCAACCACAATCCCAATCCTAAGCAAATCGCCCACCTTGTCAACTCTTGACGGGCAAATATTTGCCGGCTTGGCAAACTTGTGCTGTTGCCACTGGCTAACAAGCGGGCATTCAGTCATCCAGTCAGTCAGTCAGTCAATCAGTCAGTCAGTCAGTCAGTCAGTCAGTCAGTCAGTCAGCCAGTCGGGCAGATTATGTTGGGTTTGGTTGGTAGTTAATTTATGGGTGTCGCTGCATGCATCAAATGTTCACTTTAGATCATAAATAAAACAAGTGCTGAAGCGAGAGTTTTGAATGTTCCATTTTCAGCATTCCACTTTTCATATTGTCCCGTCTCGTTCCCACTAGTTCCCTAGTTCCACCCGAGTTAATGGTGGCCACAAGCTTAAAGGCAAGAAATTCTATATCACATAAAACAAATTGCCATTGAAAAAATGTGGTAACTGTGTATACACAGAGAGAAAAAGCTCCCAATATTATGGATACAAAAAGGTGCTTAAGGCAAATTCTTCAATTAAATTTAGTTTGTTACATTCATCGAAATGATTTAAGATTGTATTTAAAAGTTGTTGTTGTAAATTTTGAAATGTTAATTCATGATTCAAACTGATTTAGTTTCAGTCTTAGATTATAACACGATTGATATAAGAACTGGATTTGAGTACAATAATCCTTATATATTTTTTCTGAGTGTAGCTAGGAAAAAAGAGGGGAAGAGAGAGCGACAGAGAGAGAGAGAGAGAGCATATATTACTGAGTGCTGAACAAAATTGCATTAAATATTTGTGTTGAAAAATGCTTGTTACGAAATTTGCCTACTAAATCTTAGTTTAGATTTTGGCAATAACTTTGTGTGCTTTGTCTTATTGATGTTGTTATTGTTGTTGATATTATGCCAAGGATTTTGGGAGCTTTGCTTTCAGACAGAGACGAATTGGGATTCGATTAGATACGAATTTAATTAAAAATCAATAAATCGGTGGGAAACATCGGAACCAAAAAAAACCTTAAATGATAAATGTATTGAAAATATGTCCAATGTATGTCAAGGAATAGACATAACCGATAAGAAGGATATATATTTTAAATGATGGTTTCTATTTTGATATCATTAATCGACTCTATTCGATAGTAAGAAAACGATAGAAGTAATCGAAATAATGAACTAAATTTGAGCTGATATTTCTATTGTCGATTATTATCTAGAATATACATAAGGTATGGGATCGAAAATGCTTCCAATTGCCGATTACATAAGAGAATCATTTTTTAGTTGCTGCAGTGTATAAAAGCATTCTATTATTTATCAACATTTTTTGATAGAGCGAAAAATCTTTCGATTAAGAACTTTAATCTCAAACTAAAATCAAGAATGTTTTGCTCGTCTTTGGCAAGGGTGTGGCTTTTCCTCAGTGTACCAACGCCAAATTGCATTTGTGAGCGTAATATAATTGCTGAGCACGGATCGGCCAAGAGAGGGAGAGAGAGAGAGATCTCTTTCTCTCTGTCTGAAATTGTGTTTTCAATATCATAAATTTATAAATATCATCAAATGCTTTTCATTTCATGCTCTATTACATGCCTGCATGCATGCATGTGTGCGTGTGTGTGTGTTTGTGTGTGTCTGTGTGCGTTTGTACGGGCCCAGCTGAAACTGTGCCAAATGCCGGAGACGCTGTCAGAGATAAAGCGGAAGATTTTGTCGGAGACGACAATTCGATACAGTTGCAATTTGTGCGTCGCGGTTCGAACAACGAACAAAGAAACAACGCAACGTGAAACGACAACATTCTCGTTGTTGTTGTTATTGTTTATTGTTGGTGTTGCTGTTGTCATTATTATTGTTGTTGTTATTGTTATTGTACTATCTGTGTACTTAAATGACAATTGGCTAATCACATCTATTTAAATGCACAACTCTACCCATGCTCACAGAATAAAAACTATCAATTAAATTCAATTTAAACAATCAACTCGAGCGAAAATGCCTCCAAGAAAAAATGTAAACATTGATACAATGTAAACATTGATGTGTGTGTGTGTGTGTGTGTGTGTGTGTGTGTCTGTGCGGGGGGAGCTTGAAGGGAAAGGATACTGAGACTGGGTCTGAATCCGGATTTGCATTGAAAGTTGGGTTTATGTCGCCTCGCTGGTCGGGGCTTGCAGCATGATTAAAAATTCATTTATCCACTCAATAAATACACATATTAAATGACCAACGCGACCACATGCGTGTGTGTGTGTGTGTGTTACGACCAATATAAAATACCAAAAGAAAAAATACAGGCAAGATCGTACAGTTTGCATTCCTTTTTTCATATTTTATTTTGATGTGAAAATTAAAATTTTCGTTGCTTTTTTCCCATTGGAAAATTATGATTGGGTGCGTGTAATTGAAATTCTTAGATTTATGGGAAATTTTTCGCATTTTGCTAATGCTTCAAATAGGAACACATCAAAGATCTCAAAGCAACCACCTCGTTGGAAAAAATAACAAACAAACATCAAGCAAACCGTGCCACATGTTGTAGAATTCCACGGCAGACAGCACCACCCGATCGCACCACCACCCAGCCACATCTTCTATTAATAGTCGGCGCACATTTCTCTCAGCAGCAATTCTCAATATACGCAAACTATAAATAATCACAGTATACCACCAAAATATTCACTCAGAAAGCAATGTTACCCCTGCCTCCCTTCAAGAATCAGGCGTTGTTCGACCCATTGCATATATATGATATGGTGGCAGACCCGGATATACATATGTACTGCCTGCAGCACAGACACGAATATATTCCAAATTCCAATCAAGCGAGACCTGCAAATGATTACAAAATGCATTTCTTATACCCTGTATCCGTTGACGATGTAGAAAAATGTGTGGCAGACACAAAGATACACGCCTGATCCGATAAGCTATATATATATTCATGATCAGCATGATAAGTCTTTCTAAACGGTTATCAACATATTGATCATCTACAAAGAGCATTTATAATTACGACTTGTACGACTTATGGTAGGATTCAGGAACTCTCTCTGTTTGACCAGTCTTACTTGCTGAATTCTGAAAATGGACTTTTCGAGGAACGTAATAAAATTTCCCATAATTTTGTCCAAAGTAAGACTAGGTCGTCATAATCATGGCTTGACATTTCGATTAATGTCACATTCAAAGTTGGAAACACAATTCAGACTCGCAAGTCATGTTGAAATTGTACTCTCCAAAAGTGCTTCCCAAAGACATAACTTATTGAACATAAGCACGTTCTGGGAGAGGTGCACATAATTGAAAGCTGTGAGCAACAATGCGTGTTGTGCACCTGTTGTGGGGTGAGGCGTGGCGAGTCGAGCGATGAGTGTCATTTAATTGCCAGCTGTTGACAAAATGAGCACCCACCGCTTAGTCAGGGTGGCAGGAATGAAGATTGGTCAATCGGGGCATCGGAAAGGGGGCATCGAGGCATGAGTGATTAATGAGCCGGACACGAGAGCATGGCAGAGCAATTAGAATACAATTAGCAGGGAATGTGGCGATAGCCATTGCCAACGGCACTAATGAGCATTTCTCCTTTGCTGTCGACGGCATTTTGCAGCAGAGGCGTCACCACAAACATCACAAGCAACAACAACAGCAACAGCAGCAGCAGCAGCAACAGTCAAAGGAGAATGCGGTGGCACAATCAGAGACGGAGACCAGCAAACCGGTCCCTGCATATCGTGTGGAGCACTCGGATGTATTTGGACGATATTTGGTGGCCAATCGTCTGTTGGAGGCGGGCGAGCTGCTCATCAGCGAGGAGCCGCTAGCTATTGGACCCTGCGTGAGCTGTGAGCCCGTCTGCCTCGGCTGCTATCAGCCGGTCCGACTCGACTCGCAACAGTATCGCTGTCCCGATTGCAAGTGGCCACTATGCGGCTCAACTTGCCGTGGCATCCGACAGCGCAACGGACACAGCGTCGAGGAGTGTGCACTGTATAAGGAACGGCAGGCGGTGGCGGCAGATGTGCTCACAGCGAAGGCGACGCTTGAGCAGCTGAGAGATCTCTACGAGCTGGTGATGATTGTGCGCATTGTGCTGCTCAAGCAGCACGCTGCCGAGCAGTATGAACACATTCGACGCATGGAATCGCATACGGCGGAGAGACGCGAGAATCCCACACTCTGGCAACAATACGAACAGAAGGTGGTGCAGCGATTACGCAACGATTGGCAGCTGGGCAATGTGTGCGATGAAATGGAGCTGCACGAAATCTGTGGCATACTGGATGTGAATTGCTTTGAGATTGGGCAGCGAGGCGCCAAGGCGCGTACGCTATATCCGAGCGCGTTCCTGCTCGCGCACGACTGCACCCCGAACACGGCGCACACGGATGACCCAGTCACGTTTGCCATCCTTCTGCGTACGTCGCGACGCGTGCTCGAGCAGGAGCCACTGACGCTCAGCTATGCGTATACGCTGCAGGGCACATTGAAGCGGCGCACCTTCATCCAGGGCGGCAAGCTGTTCTGGTGCCAATGCCAGCGCTGTGCCGATCCCCGCGAGCTGGGTAGCGACTGCAGCGCCCTCGTCTGCAAATCATGCCGTTTGGGTAGCATCAGAGCCACAGCACCACTGGAACAGACAGCCGACTGGGCGTAAGTAGCTAATCCTCCTAATCCTCCCTCTGAATCGGATTCTCTATCTGCACATTTTGCAACGTTTTCCAGCTGCGATCGCTGCAATTGTCGGCTTAGTGCTGTGGATCTGGAGCGCCTGCTCGATCGCATCAACGATGATCTCGAGAACATCGATGTGCACGACATTCCCGCCCTGGAGAACTTTCTGACACGGTGAGTTTCGCTCCGATATGGATCGTACTCCATTTGCAATCTCAAAATATTTGATGCTGCTAACTAACAGGAACTAAGTTCTTTATTTACAATCTGATCAAAAGCAAATTTCTAACAGAAACATCTTTAACTATGCTGATAATCCAATTTCAAACACATCAACGCAACCCGCTCTCTGATAATCTTACATTTCTTATACTGATCATCATCAATAATACCAATATAACATATCGGATGGATCATGTATCATGCAATTCAGATGGCTCTGGTTTCTCGTTTTTCTAACTAAATAAAAGATAGCAGTCGACTAGGAGATGACCTGAATCCAGCTGTTAAATATATAGTAAGCTTGCTAATGTAAGTAATCGGAACTCGATTTGCATCGAAGTTCGCGAACGGGGCTGTTATCGATGAACCATTTTTAAAAGCTGTTTTCGACTTAAAACAAAAAAATTCGAATTTCTGCACAGTTCGCAGTCAGAATACCATACAATGTATAGTTAGGATCAATTTCAGCACGCTAGCCTAGATCTATTTACTCTTTTTTTTTGTTTATACTAACTTGGCTGAAAGGAATGGAGTTATAAGACCTTTAAAGTCGCAGAGGTGGACGATTTGATTTGCTTAATCTCGATCATGGTTTGTATCACAATCATTGTGGCCAAACGTGAATCCAAACTTACCACTAGACTTGACCAGACTTGATTGGGTAATACTTGTAGGTACCGCGAGGTGTTGCGTCCAAATCATTATCTGCTGCTGTCGGCCAAGTACTCGCTGTGTCAGATCTATGGACGCATCGAGGGCTATCTACTGCCGGAGATGACGCCACAGGATATAGAGCGCAAGGAACGCTATTGTCGTGATTTTCTCGAGATCGTCGATATACTCGATCCGGGTTTGACCCGTCTGAGGGGTGAGTCAATTGAATATGTTATTGAAAATATTTATAACCAGTTATTTATTTACTCGTTGCAGGACTCATCATGTACGAGTTGCATGCCCCGATTATGGTGCTTGCTCAGCTGGGCATGCAGAGCGGCCAGCTGACTCGCCAGGAGTTCCTGAAGCGCATCAAGGAGGTCGCCAAACTTCTCAAGGATAGCTCACACATCCTGCAACTCGAACCACCCGGTTCCACTGAGCATGAAATGGGTCTCGCCGCTGCCGATGCACTCACCAAAATGGGCTCTTAACACGATATCGTACCATATAAGAACCTGAAACTTTATATGTATTTGCTACACTTCTAATTACCTGTCTAGGTGAGAATTAGTCTGATTTAATGGCAGAGCAAAGCAAATGCATTTTATATCTTGTTTCTATTGTTTTTTATTTTAGATTTAAGAATTTTAATCTACTAATTTAAAGCAAAACTGTTTTTTTTTTAGAAATTAAAATAACTATCATAATTTTAATCTTAATTAAATTTTTATATTTGTGGCATAGTAAATAATTTTCATAATATTTCATGAACATTCTTGTAATCAGAATTATTTTATAAGGCAAAAGCATATTTTGCACAATCTAATATAGTCGTAAAATGAGGGTGTTACCAACATGAAGAAGAAGACGACAAACTTGATTTAAGGCTGTTCAATTTAAAATATACAGACTCAATCTGAGAATATGCATACTTGGCTTAAGTTTCAGATATTGCACTGAACTTGCAACATTTTGCAAAAGTTTCCGTATTCCACGAATTGTGTGAAACTTGGAAAAAATTTTAATTAGTCGAGATGTTGCAAGAACTTTCAGTCCTAGTGTCTTGTGTGTAACTTTGCTTGTACTGTGCCTGCGTTTTACTTTGTCATTCAAATATTAAGTACGAGAAATTCAGTTCAGCTTGGGTTCAGCTCGGGCATCGTTGTCAACTAATTGCGCTTCGAAACGGAAGCTCGCAGCGTCAGCTGAGCAAAAGGTCAAACAAGGATGCTGAAGGATGCTTCCAACCCGTTCATCGCTCTGCTCCGCTGCTCGCTGTCATTGTCATAGTTCATAGTTCACAGCAACTTTTACTTTTATTACAATGCACATTTTTAGCGAGACTGTTAATTTGATGGCAACTCAACTTTTTCGTTGGCTTGGCAACACCAACAGTCAGCCAACGTTGACAACCCTGCGCGTGCAGCTCCATCTGCGCTTAGCCATTAGGTTATTGTTATCGCGGTCATCATTTGGCTGTCAAACGTAGCAGAAATCCACTCGAGAAAAATATGCATCAGTTGTGTTTTTGATATCCTTTCTCGCTATTTAGCTTTAACTTTTATCAAAATTATGCGACTTTAACTATTGGTAACGATAGAACTCAAAGTGTAAACCTATAAAAGCTGATGCCATGGTAACCCTTGCTTCTACCAGCCAATCTATCTATCTATAACAATCGAGAAAACCTTTTATATGTCACACCACTCTTTTGTCTTCTACTCTACTTCCACTCTTTAACAATTATAGTACGAAGTAGGAAGTAGGAATATTAAAAAACGACCCTTTTCAAAGGTCGAATCATGTACGTGAAATATAAGTGAAAAACATTCACATATTTTTCATAAGCGCTTTCGAGTACCAATTAGATATGATATTGTTTCATATACATATGTATATCATCCGAACTCTTTTCTCTCTATCTCTCTCTCTCTCTTTCGCTTTCTGTCTGTTTGTTTTTCTTGCGAATTACAATTGCTGCAGCATTCAAGTTGTAAGACTTTGTCCAACAGGTAGATAACTGTGTAATTCAGTGCTTATTCAGTAACTGAAAATGGAAGGACAGCCATCATCTAAGAGCAGACCACACATCACACACACACACACACACAGACAATTCAACTGAGCATATGGTTGTAAAAGGAAAAAAAAAAGGATACGTAAAAAGGTATTGCATTTCTTTATTTCACAATCACTGTATGGCGAGAAGCAACAGCAGAGAACAGTGGCAATAACACTAACGACAACAGCAACAACAACAGCAACATTAACAATAACAATAACAATATCTACGTTGCACAACGTTGCATAGATAATGTCACACAGAGTTTCCACGTTCAGATACTCTCGTACAGGGTTGAGTTGCAAATGCAGATGCAGATGCAGATGCAGACGGAGACGGAGATAGTTACCATATTCAGCAGGCGACCTACACTCAGAAAAATACATAGACCTGAGT
Organism: Drosophila paracracens; assembly: GCA_035044025.1. Classification (NCBI taxonomy): domain Eukaryota; kingdom Metazoa; phylum Arthropoda; class Insecta; order Diptera; family Drosophilidae; genus Drosophila; species Drosophila paracracens. The sequence continues at coordinate 4,278,241 of JAWNMN010000400.1, read as the reverse complement.
TTTAGATGTTCGTCAAGAGTTATTCGCTTTATTATTCAGAGTATATATATATATAAACATATATTTCAGCTTAAAAGTTTCTAAAATGTACCAAAAATAGAGTTTAAAAATCAGATACTTTCCACTGAGCTACTCGGCTTCACAGCAGAATCTCTGAACCTGAATCTCAGAGAGGATATTTGCCAAGAATCGGGGCTTGCATTTTCACTTTTTAGAAATGAGTTTCTTAATAAAGCAAAATATTTCCAAATACATAAAAAAAAAAAACTATATTTTTGGTATTTTTGATTTAGGGCAAGGCATTCAAATTTTTGGAAATCTTTTTTTCTTATATTTAAAAATCACTTCTAAAACCAAGAAAAACTTTCTGGTTCTTAAGCCAAATTTTTTGCTGAGTGTAGAAGGAAGAGGTTGGGGTATTGGCTGCAACGTGTCGGGTTGGAACAGTGAGTAGCATCTAAAAGGATATAAAAGCATTAAAGTCACCCAGAGAGACTCAGTGTTTACGAATTAGACTTAAGAACTTTTGCTGACACCTAGGCCAATATGTATATATATATATATATATATATATATAAAAGTAAAATATTTATATAAAATTCGAGTACTTATCTAGTTGCAAACATCAGTAAGCACTGATTTAATGTTCACAAAATTCACTCACTTCCCTGTGTGTGTGTGTGTGTGTGTGTGTGAGATGTGTTTGGCATACAAGAGAGTCCTGTTGGGGTAAATGGTTAATATTTTATATAAGAACTGTGTGTGTATGTAAAAAGGCATAAGTAAAAGAAAAACAAGAAATGGCAACAACTAAAAGCGTACGATAAATATAAATTGCATTGTGCAATAATCTTTAAAGTGCAACAAAGTATAAACAAGAACCGCAGCAACAAGAACAACAACGACTTCAAGAATGCTTGGGCAACAAAACCCAATGAGAATCTGCTTAAAGCCACATAAAAAATAAGCGAACGACCGAACGCAGCCAGAGCAAGTGCAACAACAACGTGCGGCAAGAGCAGACAGCCCGGATGTGACCCCACCAAATAAACGAGGCAGAAAGGTTGCCTAACCAACAACTGAAGTCGGGCTGGCTGGTGGTTCGAGGAGTACGGACACGGGTTGGACGCCTCCTCCCTCTGTGGTCGTTGCAACTGCGGCAGACTGCTGTTGTTCACTGCATAATGGGGCCAAAGCCAAATCCATTGACGTTGCATCAATGGACGCATTGGCATTGTGGATACCATCAATTCGAATATTCTCAACGCAAGCATCAAATGTGAACAGATCGCCAAAAATTCTAAAGCAAAGCATTCAATTGCTGTAATTGAGTCCGTTTGAATAAACAACTTTAATCCTCCATCGGAATTGCATCCCAAGCTGAACTCATAATCTCATCCGACATATACATCTTCTCTATTCGATAAGATATACATTTAGAGATCTTAAGTGATTTCACATTAAGTACAGTTGTGTTCAAGTTGCAACTAGTTTCTTACTCACAAGAATTCCACAGCGAAGTAACCAATCAATATTGGACTTAGTTAAACAAATATATTTTAATATTGAAACATTTGGCTCCGCATTACAATTAGAATTGTACAGATCCCTTTGAGAGGGACTCCACTGGACTCATCTACAACATTATGGACGCTGAATATACCGACCTGAATCTTTTGTGTTTACCTCTGCGGCACATGCAACCTGCGGCAACAGCGACAACGACGAGGATTGCTTACAGCAGGAGTAGGAGTCCCCATTGCGACGCTTTCCTGTAAAAGTGCCGATGAAGGGCGAGACGGAGGAAGGGAGTAATGGAGGCTGCAAGTAGCAGCCTCAACGTTGCAAGCTATCAAAAGTGTTGCTTATTAAAATAAAATTTATTGCTTGTTTGCTGATAAAAATGAAGACAGACGCCAGCCCGCCAGCCACCCAGCCAGGCAGCGAGGCAGGCATGCAGCAAGCTGCTTAGCCCGCCGCCAGGGAGCCCTGCTGCGGCAGCTTCTGTGTGTGGCACGTAAGAGTGTTAAAACGATAAGCGGCGATAGTATAAAAAAAAGACATAAAGAATTTTGCTGCAACGGAAAATGCAGCGTCATAAAATCATACAGCCACAAGACCGGAGAACAAAAGCACCAAAGAACCAAAAAGGCAGCAAAGCAACACAGAGAAACGGGCAACAAAATATACAAAAAGCCAAACGCAATTAAAGTGCAACAAAATTAAATGTAAATAAGCCAACTGCTTACTGGCCACTGGCAATTGGCAACTGACCACTGGCAACTGGCCACCGGCAACTGGCCACCGGCAACTGGCAACTGGCAACTAGCCACTTGACATTGCCACTCAATGTTACTCAGGAGCAGCCAGCAATTGTCGCGCAATCGAATGTCTCGAGTGTCCAAGTTATTTGGTTCTCCTTTTCAACTCTTCTCTGAATGCCCTAACTAAAGGGTATTCGCATTGTATCTTCAAAAGTGTGACGAACGAATAAATGCATCAAATCAAGATGAAAATTGCCTTAGAGACCAGCATAAAACTTGTGGCAGATGCTTCTTATTTATGATAAATCGCAGATTGTACAATGAATAACCATTTTATTATGATTTATATAGGGTATTTAATATCGAGAATTTGAATATGCTTGTTCGATTTTATGTCTAGGGTTAAAATTGAGTACATTTGATATACATACTACTAATATGAATACACACTTAAGTATATATAATATGAATACGGAAGAAAGGGCACTCGATCTTCGATAGCGTATAGTAAAGTAAGGTATTCCATCTTTTGCCTTGGCACTTTCAAGTGCTTTGTCTAGACGTTAGACGATACAAACTCAATGCCAATCGCAATCTCAATCGAAGTCCCAATCCCCAATCCCAATTCGAAACCCAAGCCCCAAGTGCAATTTCAATCCCAATCAGCAAACTGAAGAAGGAATCAAAATTGCCAATCGGCTGCTTGTTACAGGTCTATAATTTGTGCAACAAAGTTAACAAATCTCAATGTCTCAGATGCTGCCTCAATTGCTGCACGCGGTGCATCAGTAGTTGTTGTAGCCAATCTCGCTGAGCAGGCTTTTGGCATCCGAGGAGGCTGAAGAGGAGGCGGTGCCAGTGTCCTGCATGTTGCGGAGCATGCGATGTCGGAAGTGCATTGTCCTCAGGCGCTGTATGCGCCGCTTCAGGTTGCAATAAACGGGACAACAGTCGGGGTAGGGCTTGTACATGAGATCCTCCTCATCGCCCTGTTCGCACTGTTCCGGCAGAATGTCCAGGCAACTGGACACACGGAGAAGGAGAAACAGAAAGGGGAGAGATACGGTTGCATTAGCTAAGTGCCGCACACACAGATACAGAAAACTCAAAGTTCTTGCATGTGAAACTGGGGGCATGCATCATGCATTAGGCATTAGGACATGCGACTAGAAATCTTTTGGGTGACACTACTCGTTGGGTCTAGACATTTTTTCCACTACGAAAATAGACCTGGAGCGCGGCATTATCTGATTGTTCTCGCAGAACAGATTCGAGCACAGGCTCAACAGGACGAGGCGGCGTGGCAGAAACTTGGACTGCTCCCACATGCAGCGACGATAGGTGCCTGTTGTGAAGAGTGAAGCATGAATGTGGAATGGTTGCTCATTATCTGCTTGGATTTGGACTTACGCAACACGCTATTATCATTCTCACTGGAATCGTCCTGGGAATTGTAGCCGCGTTGCAGCTGATAGCGTTTCATGTGAAACTGGCCAAAGCCATTGCAGCAGCCCAGCAAGCCCAGGCAGAGGGCCAGGCTCAACCAGATCCCGGCGAGCAGCGAGTGCATCATATACATCTATCTATCTCTCTATCTATCTCTCTATCTCTTTGTTTCTTTCGCTCAATATGTTGATTTCAATGTATTTAGTATAATATATCTCTGTGTATTTCGAAACGTTCGAAACTGGCGGCTGATGTGTGGCAACTACGCGCCCAACTCACACCACAGACCCCAACAAGCTCAACAACTGATCAAATGCAAACAAAAATCTCACCCACTCAGCGTTACGTATACGCAATGTACTGCCAATTGTCTGTGTGTGTGTGTGTGTGTGTATGTGTGTGTCTGTGTGTGTGTGTGTGTGTGTGTGTAGTTAAATTGGCTGTGGCACTTGATTAAATCAACAAACAAAAAACTTGCGATGTACATTTTTGCCCATGATTAATAAATATCCCCTACGAGTACTCGCTGATAAATTTGAATATGAATACGAGCTTGTGAATATATACAGATGAATATGAGTATACTCGCGCTAAAACTGGATCACTGCCATCCGTCGAATTGTGTTGAGTTTAAATCTCAACGTGTGCAAAATGTCAAGTGCAACTTGTGCCACAACTTTGGGCACCACAAAATAAGTCATAGGGTAATCTAGCGCTCAAATCATGTTTTATTATTCACAGCTGTCAAACTCTGCACACAACACATTTATGAGCAACCAGATAACCCGTTCTGAAAATAAATAAAATAAAAAAAAACAAACTTTGAGTGCTTGCAAGTTGCTTTAGAAGCTTTATGAATTCAGCTCAAATCAGCATTGAGTTACCATAAAATATAGGTAAAATCCCAGTTTTGTATTTGCATATCAATTAAGTATTTATCCATCACCGAAAAAAAAAAAACAAAAAGAAATATTAACTTAATATCAGTTCGCACTTGTGGCCAACAGCATCCTTCCGAAATTATTTGCAAATAAGTTTGCAAAATCGCGGACCCGAAGTAGCACTCGTCCCTGTCTCTATTGACTCTGAACGTGAAGATCCTATCAAATCTGGGGATGTCGCCTTTACTATTTCTGTAATATAGAATTTGACAATTGAAGATTCGGTACTGCCATTGGTTGGATAGGAACAGGTTGTTGTTGTTGTTGGTGATGTTGTTGTTGTTGGTGATGTTGTTGTTGGCGTTGTTGTTGATGTTGATGTTGTTGTTGGCGTTGTTGTTGATGTTGATGTTGGCGTAGATATTGTTGTGGATGTTGGCGTAGTTACTGTTGTTGTTGTTGATGTTGGCGTTGTTGTTGTTGGTGATGTTGTTGTTGACGTTGTTGTTGATGTTAATGTTGTTGTTGGCGTTGTTGTTGATGTTGATTTTCGCGTAGTTATTGTAGTTGATTTTGGCGTAGTTACTGTTGTTCTTGTTGATGTTGTTGTTGTTGATGTTGTTGACGTTGTTGTTGTTGATGTTGGCGTTGGCGTTGTTGTTGTTGGTGATGTTGTTGATGTTGGCGTTGTTGTTGTTGGTGATGTTGTTGTAGACGTTGTTGTTGATGTTAATGTTGTTGTTGGCGTTGTTGTTGATTTTGGCGTTGTTGTTCTTGGCTTTCTTGTTGTTGTTGTTGATTTTGGCGTAGTTATTGTAGTTGATTTTGGCGTTGTTGTTCTTGGCCTTCTTGTTGTTGTTGTTGGTGGAGTTACGCAGCAGATATTATTGCACTCCCTAAATTTATTTTTGCCAAATAAATGCGGCGTGCAAGTATGAACCCTGGAGGCAAATGGGTTATCAGAAATAGGCATTTTTGTAGGGCTGCAACTTACCGCAAGTTGTCAGTGCGTTGACATGTATAGAGGCACTTGGAGTGAAAGAAATCACCATGTATCTCGCACTGCTCGTCAAACACTTCATATGGAGGGAAAGAAGGGGAGATCGCGTTGGAAGGGTCAAGTTCACCGATTACTCAAAGTACTTACCTAGATGATTATAGGAGCAGTGCCTGGCCTGCGAAGTAGAGTACAGTTCAACTAAGGGTGCTGTAAGTAAGCCCAAAATACACACACATAAATGGAACGTCTCTTTCTCTCTCCCTCTGTCTCTGTCTCTCTCTAACCTTGCTCTAGCGCCACGAGCAGCAACAGTGCCTCTATGAAAAGTAAAAGTCTCATTTCGCTTACAGCTGCCAACTTTGTGGCTCGACAATCCCAAAAAAAAAAAAAAAAAAAAAACACAAAAAATTAAAAATGGCAATGGAAAATAAAACTTCGACCGTGCGGATGTTAGTTGGCCCTTTGGCTGAGCAGAGCTTCTGGCGAAAAGTCGTCAGGGTGCACTCCAGCTTTATTTATATGTTTGCTTATAGGGGCAATGGGGGCGTGGCTGCAACTACTTGAAAGCTCTTGGCAGTAAAATCGTATAAATAATTTCTTACAATTGCTTTCTATAGCGTCGTCTCCCATCGCAGTTTGGAAGTACTGCTACTAGGCACTAACGAAAATGATTACAAACTTTTTCCAAACGACATCGTAAGCAAGTAAACAAGTTTTGTAACAACAGCAATACCAACAATAATTGAGAAAAACCCAACGATAAGTGCCAGCGAATTCCATGCATAATTGCATTCAGAATAATTTTGTGCACTTCAAGTTGAAGGGTTCCCCTTCGTTCAATTATTTGATTTGCATGTTTTAATAATTTTTGGTCAAAGGTTAGGCGGATGTGAATTAATGGTTGATTAACTAATTGCCGCAATACTTCAACTCATCTGCATATTGACAATAAATTACTGACTTAATTATTTGTATACTCACTTTACATGCATTTAATATATGTGTTAAGAATACTTAAAGCTCGATGAGTAAATTGAACGGAATTGAGCGGGCATAGTACCTTAATGAAGTACGTCGAAAATTCCATTGATAACGTTTTTAATCAGTAGCGACATGGTTTAAGGAATTTCTAAAGTATTTTAATTTCATTAAATTTATTATGGCGCAATATTAAATGAAACGCCCTTCGAAAGAACAAAGCGTTTCTGGCAACTACTTGAAGCAACCCCCATCCCCACCTGGTAACCCTTCTCCCGTGCTCCCTTATTGGTCAGCAGCCAGACACTGCACCCTCCCCCCCAGCCACAGATCCTGGCCTCTGTCTCCCAGCTCCCAGAGATGCTGGAGTACAATACTTATATTTTTAGAGCACGTTGCGCTCCAACGAGCAGCCAGCAATTAAGTTTTGTGCAAATTTAAAGTTTTCCCAGCGACAACATTGTCTGGAGCGTCCCTTTGTTTGCACGTTGGCCCAATGCGATGCCATTGTGATTATGCCCTGTGCCCAAACACTGTGCCGGGTATCATCAGCTGGAGTCACAGCTGCCATAGGAAGGCTTCATGCTGTTAAAAGCTACCAAAATCAGGTTGAGTTCAAATCCCTTTTCTTCGTCTTGGATCCCCATCTCTCATCGTACTCCAACAGGCGTCTTCCAACAGGCTTCTTCATATTTTTATCAATCATTCAACAACATTAAATGCGGTGTTCAATTATTTGAATAACGCCAGATATGTAATACTTTAGTTCTAATATTTTTAATGTTTTGTATAATATATTTTTATTTTTCAAATAAATAAATAAAATAACTGCAATTGCCATAGCCTTGATTGTTGATGCAAGTGCTATCGCACTTACAGGGTATTGCGATAGTCGGGTTGTGCTGTGTGCTTGGGTTCCATGTAGGTAGAGCCTGATGGGCTACCCAAACGCTATCCGCATTCGTATCTGCAATTGTGGCCGCGTCTGCACGTGTTGTTGCGAAAGGCGTAAACTGTATTTTTATGACACTAAACAAACAATTAACTCGACGCCTAAGCAACGCGGCCAAGACAATGGCCAACAGACGAATGCCCACACATACATACATACACCCGCACACCCGCACACACACACACACACACCCGCACGCACACACACAAAGTAAAAATGAATGAGGGAGAGCTTAGCCTGGTTACTTCAATTTTGGGCCTCATGTCAATTAGAATGCTAATTTTTATGCAAATTTCTGCGGATAGGTTTCAGTTGTCTTTTGGAATGGGTTGCTTTTGTTGTTGTTTGTTGTTTGTTGTTTGGGTTTGTTCTGGCTGTTTTGGTTGTCTGGTTGTGTTTGTGCAGTGGCTTTGTCTGGCGCTTTGTTTATTTGCCTGTTGTTGGCGCCAGCCGGTTCTTTATTATTATGGACAAGAGCAGTTGGCGGAAATAAACTAAGTAAATTCGCTCCAAAGGAAATTGCCAGCAGGTTGGCACAAATTAATGGACACTCTGGCCCAGGCACTAGGCTCCGCAATGGTCGCCATAAACCATCTAAAACAGCAGGTAATACAAACTCAAACGGAAACATCAACCCACCCCCCCCTTACCACCCTTTCCACAGAAAAACAAATGACCGACATTTCTATAAATTCTTAAATTGAGTTTTATTTATATTTCATAATTTCAGTAAATGTGCAGAAAAAAAAAAAAAAAACAATCATATTATATAGAATAGAATAGTGCTGAAAAACTATCGACAACACAATTGAGCTATTTATCGATAATAGTCTTAGATTATATTATTTGATTTATTTTGTTGAGATATATACTTTGTGACGATTATCGATGGCCTTATTGATAACTTGTCAGATCTCGTGTCGAAGCCCATTCAGTAGTTCTGCTGCTCGCTGCCAAAGAATGTGAACGTCTCATTACATCGTATCTCATAGCAATCCGGGAACGAAGTGAAGTGCCTCGATAAGCGCAAATCGAAAATGAACTCGCAGTAGGGATAGCTATCAGGGCACATAGACATTTGAGAAACGAATCATTTACAGTTAGTAATCGAATAACATAAGATCAAGCTGATATATTCTCGATTCAAGCCTGAAGTCTTCAGATGATTTCGCTTAATCTACAATGAAAAACATTAAGCCTAAACCTAGTTGCCTTCTTGATTCTACACTACAATTCTTAACTTAAGATATTCTATTCTAGATTACAATATATATATATATTCTTCAATCAAGATTAGCTAATTGTGTTTTTAGATTATATTTTTCATTATATTTTTTTGTTTTAATTGGTCCGATAAGGATTATGAAAATGTTCGATTTAAAATAATTTAACTGTATAGGACATAAGTTTGAATGATCCAATGAGAACCACCGTTATATTTTGTAAGGTTAGTTCCGCTTACTGGTTCTTAAAAAATAATTTTGAATTTCATTGTTAACTTCAGTTAATTCGGTTAACTAATCCGGCTAAAGTTTTATTTTCAGTTGCAGTTGCTGTAAATAAACTCTCAACTTGGCTCATTTTAAATAGCTTTGCGTATATACATACGTGGTTATACATATTTATGTGTACTATTGGATTGTTCGCAATGTTGCTGAAATATTTATTTTGTGAGGGTCGCCTCAGCCAGCAATGAAATGGCGCTGCTAGCTATTTTAATTGTTATGCAATTCAAATGCCAATCTACACCAGTCCACCACCCACCCTCGCCAACCAATCGCATTTTCACCTTGTTACCTCGGTGGGGGGTGGTGGGAGGCAACCCCTTTGGCAGACTACACATAAAAAGCAGAAACTTGGCAAGTTTTGTTTTAAAATGCAATTCACACGAGTTGAAAATAAACATAAATTGTAAATTGTATGTGCGGGTGCGGTTAACATTGGGGTTAGGGTTGTGCTCTATATGGATGTGTGCATGTGCTTATGTATGTATGTGTGTTATATACGTATATATGTGATTGTTGATTGCTTAACTTACATTGGCGGAAACCAGAGGAAGCAGCGATATGTGCAGAGTATGCCAAATGGTCGCTTGAATTCACCATCCGGCGTTTGTATTGAGCCCGAATTGTGCTTCTTCCAGCACTGCGACGCCCAGCCTGTAAGCGGAATATCCTTGTTGTACTCAATCAATAAACGCAGTCAACAATAATTTAATAATAAAATTAACAAATCGTAATTTGATTAGCAAAAGAAAAGCAAGCAGCAATTGAATCGACTACTTATAATATGCTATATATCAATGATTCGGAGGTACCCGGAACCCAAATCTCTGTCTATCATAAGTCGTACTCTCATTGTGTGTATGTGTGTGTGTGTCTGAGTGTCTGAGCACAAATATATATAAATATAGACAAGGCTTGAGCTTGCTGCTTGCACGGAATAAATGCAGATCCGATTTGAGAGCGAATGTTGCTTTCCTTGCAATCGGTAATCGATTTGTATCGATATTTGCGAAACGTTTAAAATTAACGATAAAATGAAATTAACTTGTTCCGCTTATGGTAAACGAGAACTTGCATTCCACATTTGTAGCCTTCAGATCTTATAGGGACATGGGTAAATCCACTCTGTGTGGATCAAGAATATATATATAAATATTTATAATTTATGGAGTCGGAGATGCTTTTAGAGTTGTGCAAAAATATACCCCTTTTAGAGGATTCAGTGTAGAAGAATGAAAATCCAACGCTGCGTATGCGTAACAAGCGCGAAATGTGCTTCAAAATTAAATTGCAACTAACTCATTAAAAAACACACTCACGATTCGAAAATGCCAAAATAAGTTTGGTTCGAATTTGCTTCGAACTCACACACTCACACACACACACACACACATAATGCGTTGCGTATACGCAACGAGCGCCGCAAGAGCAGGGAAAATATTTTTGAAACTTTCATCGAGCCATAAATTAGCGCCGCACAAAGTACAAAAAAAAATAAAATTGAAAAAAAAAACCAAAAAAACAACAAAAACAAAAATTAAAAATAAAATTTTTGCGAATAAAATGCACAGTTGATAGACGAGGAGAGGCACACACACGCACACACACACACTCATTTCCATACAATATTCAATGTGATAAACCGTTATACAATTTACATATGTATGTATCTATGTATATATGCATGTATCTATCATGTATGTATGTACGTACTGCCATAATTGTAATCACATAAACAGCATAAAATTAAGAGCAGCACAAATGTGATTGTTGTTGTTGCGCCTTTGCGTGTCTGTATCGTTGTTATTGTTGTTGCTGCTGTTGTTGTTGTTGTTGTTGTTATCGATTTGGCCATTGCATAACAATCATTGACAACACAACCGCCGTCGTCTAACATGTTCCAGTTTTTGGTGCGCTTCTATTTCGGTTTCGGTTTCTATTTCGGTTTCTGTCTCGGTTTCTGTTTCTGTTCAGCATCAGCATCGATGTTCGGTGTTTGTCTCGACGCGTTTTTAACTGCCATCAGCTTCATGCGCGCCACATCTAACGAAGCCTATGACAACGCACACACACACACACACACAGCCACACACAAACAAACACACACACACACACACAGCCCAAGACAGCAAAGAAAGCAGCCACAAGTTTGTTTTTGTTGCCTCTAAATTGATGACAATTGATAAATTATCGCACTAAGTGCCAGGCGGGGTGTTTTTTTATTCTTTTTTTTTGTGAGTATTTTTGCACGAGTGCCACCCGATTGGCTGGCCCAACTCAAATCTGAATTCACAGCTCATACCCATCCCCATTCCCATTCCCACTCCCATTCGCATTCCCATACCTCCATCCCTAAAGCCCCAAGTGCCATATATGTAGAAGCTTCCATTTCCATCTATTCTATGCCCGCATCTTTAGCAAGCATCTATTTATCTGTCTTAATATGTAAATGTATCTGTATCTGTATCTGTATCTCAATGCTTTAGCTTTATTAGAATCCCTAGCTTAATATGTATTCATTTCTATATGTTCTTCTATATGTGTACATATATATTTGTCTGATTTGTTTATCCTTATCAAATACCCCACATCTCAATCAGCTGTGGTAAATTATATCTGTAGTTGTATCTCTGTCTAAATATCGCATATGTATCTATCTAAATATGCATATATGTATCTAATTCAGTCACCTCTTTACTTATACTATTTGTAGCTAAACATAATTGTATATATGTTTCCTTCTTTGTTTATTTCCGTAACCGTGGCAGTATTTCTATGTACATATGTACATATAACCAACACTCAAGTTGCCCTTATCATCAGTATCTTTATTTCTATCTTCATTTGTATCTGTATCTGCAGCTCTGCGCATCTCGTATCTGTATCTTTCAGGCTTAATAGCCCACATCTGATGATATTGTTGTCACCTTTTGTGTTGCTACGTCAATCAGTCAGTCATCTGTCTCTGTCTCTCTTTCTCTCTCTGTCTCTCTCTCTCTCTCTCTCTCCCTCTATACACTGAGCTGAGACTGCTGTTTCTGTTTCTCATAATTTGTAGTCACTTTTGTTGTGCTATTTATAAAAGGCATTTTGCTCTGCGCCATTCTCAATGTGGTAAATTCCAACTGGATACATTTTCTTGCACACAGTCGCATAGATCTATGTATATATGTATGTATCTATCTATGTTTGTACATAGTCGTACAGTATTTGACTGTTTTAAAACGTAAATACGACTTATGCACTTTAGTCTTTTGTCGGCAGTTATTCAGGTGAGAAAGTCTATTTCCAACTTTAAGACGATAAGTAAATAAACAAAAGAAATGAAATTTGTTTTCATGCATTCGTAATGCCTTCTTCACTTGAGTATTCACCGCAAATGTTGAATAATAATTTGGAATTGGAACGCAAGCAAAGACAAACCCCATCACTTTTGAACACTTTTAAACTAACTTGTATTTAAACGTATTCACATTAAATTGCAGTAAAACATTAAATGAAATAAACGATAGTTTTTTGGGGACTGAGTACCAGTTGCATTTTTTACATGCGTAACACGCAATTAATTTGTTTATAACTATTTCGAAATAATCTAATTTCATGCGAAAATTGCCGTAATTTGCCAATCAGCATTGAAACTGAAGTCCGGTACGTTGAGCGTGCGCCCAATGGACGAAAACAAGAATGCGCTAGTCGAGAGAGCTCGACTAGCAGATACCTTGAAGCCAACTCTTCGGCTATCATACGTCGTATATGTCAGAGATATATATTTAAAAACGATTTTTATCGATATATATGAATCGGCGGGAGTTTTCGATAAAAGAAACTAATATTAAAAGGAACTTGATCTTTATGTGGTATCCGAAAACATAAGTTTCAAATTTTTGAGATGGGCTGGCTTATAAGCATGGACATGACCGAATATTCATGCAGATACTTCTTTCTGCCTGTTACATACTTTTGCACATCTATATTATACCCCTTTTATCCATTTTCAATGGGTTCAGGGTATAAAAATGTAAAACGCAGCGTTCTACAAAATTCTAACGAGCGGCAATCAACGCACAACGACCACGACCCAAATCCCAAATCCGAGATACAGATACAATTACAGTTGGACATACAGTACTATTTGGATATGCGTCGCATTACCCTGCTGATCTTCTGCGGAGTGGGCCGGGGCACGGGCACAAGCACAGGCACGGGCACAGGCACGGGCAGGTGCAGGGGCAGTGGCAGGCATGGGGGCCAGTGGCCTTCAGCGATCAATGTCATTTCGTTTGATTCCATTAAAGTGCGACCCCAAAAAATAAAAATATTGCGAACGGCGAACTAAGCGAACGGCAACAAAGCGAAAGTGGAAATGGGAATAGAAGCTCAAAGCTGGCAATGTGAAATCAATCGCATCCCTTTTGCGCCACATCACGTCGCCACATTTCCATGCCTCCACAACTCCTCCAGCTCCAAGTTGCAGGAGACGCAGGTGCGTGAGTTAACAGCTCCATTGACTGGAGCCACATAATTTATCTTATTTTTAGCACTGGCCAACTTTTTAGGGCCATGACTTTCGGGCTACGTTTAAGGCAAGCTGTCACAATCAACCGCAACCTCACCCCCTTCCTCCCTCCAACTACCCCTCAGACCCCTTCTCTCTACCAGCCTGCAATACACAAATTTCAGCATAACTTTGACTGGCTTATAAATGTCGAACAATTTATTTGCGGCTGTTTGCACACTGGTACAGGTAAGCATCCTGCAAAACAGTCAGCTACGAATATCTATCTACTTGCCAATAGATATATGCATATATAGAGAGAGCGGGAGAGAGAGAGAGAGAGCATATATACGTCTATATATCCTCATACTGCTGACGCGGCTAACAAAGTGTTTCAAATTTGTTTACTACTGGGGGAAAAGTCAGAATTGCTTTTGGCCAGCGCTCAGGTGGGCGGGCGTTAAATGGGATGTGGCATTTGCCACTTGCCACTTGCACCACATGCCACTCATTGATGGCTTCTGTGTCCTTTTGGCCTCGTCCTTGCCGTCAAATGAAGTGCGAATTTTGTTATACCAGAGACTGTCAGAGTTTAGAGTGCAACTTTAATGGCGTCACTCGGCTGCAATCTGAATGAGCCATTGAATGAGTGACTGAATGAGTGAGTGACTGAATGAAGGCATGCATGCATGCATGCAGCACACATCGCGTATCCGCAATCCTCGGTCAGAGATGCAATGCAAGTCACGTCCTTGGAGTTAGCTCGTGGCTCGAGCTAAACAAACATTCGACTAGCTGTGAATCGAGTCAACAAATCACTTAACGCACTCATGAGCAAGTTGCTCCATTCAAGAAAATGTACATAAATTGTATAAAATTGTCAGCAATTTAATTATTCAGCTCGAAATTCCTGCTACTTTCTATACCCCAAACACATTCAACTCATAGGAGAAAAAACAAACAACTTTGCAAAACTTTGTTCAAACATACTTTGATAATACACAAAAAAAAAAAAAGAAACAATTAAAACACAAATAACGAATTTAAGTTAATTATGATTATGCGACTCTTTCTTTTCACTATAAAATTGTACACAAGTAAAAATTAAATTATATTTATATTAAATTAACTTAAGCAATACGAAAACAAAAAAAAAAAAATATGACACTGCTTAAAGAGCTAGAAATACAAATTAGGCATTGAGTACAATAGTTAACAATATTTAAAGATTTAGATGATCAGCCAGCCAGGGCTGAATAAATAAATGGTATACCATTATAGTCCATCCACAGTTAACGGTACTGTGCATCGAATCTAGCTAAAGTAATTTAAGAGCGTGCACTTGACGTTGGTGCAATCGGGCAGTGAAGTGAACAGCACGCAGGACAGCTTGTAGTCGTAGATGAATTCGCAAGTAGGATAACTGCAACAAGACGAAGAAGAAGAAGAAGTAGAATAACACCAACAACAAGAGTGTGAAAGAGAGAGGGGGTGGGGGAGACAAATGAAAAGAGTTTGAGTTAAATGCCAGAATCATTGAATTTTTCTGAGCTGTGATTGGAAATGTTCAAGTTGAATTTGAAGCCTCGTATAGTTAGTGAAGAGTTGAGCGCGTGTTGTGCTTCTTCTTATCGAACGTGACACGGCTCGGCACGAGTATTCGCTTACCTACTTATCGATATCGATAAAATAGTACAAATATGTACATACATATATACAAGTTTCGATAATAGCAAATACGAAATGCATCCTCTCACTAATGCATGTATATCGATATCGATAAGTAACTTAAATCGATAACGATAACGATAAATAGTACTATCACAAACATTTACGACACTAATACACTCATTAAATTTAAATAAGCAATAAGTAGCTCATAACCATCAAGTACTAAAACTATCGGACACTTATTAAATATGTATATCGATATCAATAACTAATTTCGTTAATAAATGTATATCGATATCGATGAGTAACTGAAATCGACGACGATAAGAGTGTCTGAAATCGTTTTAGTTTAGCCATAGTTCGAATCGATTATTGTTTTCAATCTTAGAGTGGTTCGTGACACGCGTTCATCTCTCTTGAATGGGGGATGGGGATGGGAATGTGTGAGGTGTGCGTGTGTGTGTGTGTGTGTGTTTGCTTACCTTATTGTAAAGAACCAAGTGCACTTGAAGTTGCACAGAATGCCATACGGTTTCTTCAGCTGCTCCTTCTTATTGACAATGGTGTTCTGCAGATTGTAGCCATCGTAGCGTCGCCAGCAGTGATTGATATTGCCTGCGAACGAGGTGATTTGAGTGGATTTTTCTTATATCTTTCTTTAATTTTTTTCTCTCCCTTTTTTTTGGCAATAACATATTGACAACGGTGTAAATGTCATATGACTTACGTCGAATGTGATGACTGCCGCCGTGGTGATGAAAGTCTCGTCCTTCCAGCTGGCTGCCATGGCCATTGGTTGCCTCGACGCCTGCGAGAAGGCTGCTGCCAGCTCGCGAGCCACCGAATAGCAGCAGATACCAAAGTATCAGCGAGCTAACGATGAAGATGTACGTCACTAATTTGGCCATTTCCTGCAATTGCTTCTGGCTGTTTGGGGTCCTTTGGCGGGTTGAATTTGGATTGGATTCTGGAGCACTTTTGTTGCAACTTTTTGATGGTCGCCTGTTAAATGCACTTTGCACTTTCTGCACACACTTTTGTCCTACTCTTCGTCTCTGTCTCGCTTTCTCTCGCTCTCGCTCTCACTGTCCCGCTCTCTTTGTCTCTCTCTCTCTTACACACACACACTCTCACACTTTCTCTCTCTCGATCTCGCTCTCTCTTTAGGTGTTTGTGTATTATGGCTATCGCTTTCGTTGCCGCTGCGAATGTCGCCCCTGCACTGAATACATTTTCTGAAAAAGTGAATTTGTTTTGCTTGAAGCTCTGAAGCTGACGCTGACTCTGCTCCTCCTCCACCTCCGCCGACACCGTCTCCTCCAACTTATCCTCCTCCTTCTCCGCTATGCACCGCTGTCCGTTGTTTGTTGTGCGTTTTGTTCGCTGCTCGACTTTTTCGGTTTTTTTTGTTTTTTTTTCACATATTCACCATTCACTCTACCCATACACGTTGTGGCCGTAGTTGGTCTGTGTCGTGATTTCACATCTGCACACCATTTGTATTTATTCTTTTGGATTTCGCATTTTTGTGTTGATGTTTGTTGTATGTTTGTGTTTGTATTTGTATTTGTATTTGAATTTGTATTCGTATTTGTATTTGTATTTGTATTTGTATTTGTAATTGTATTTTTTCGGTCATCATTCATGAACCTATTCAATTTGTGTGAGTAAGTATTTCAGTATTTTAGTATTTTGGATTGCGCATCTCGTTGGTCTGTCACTCATTTCGCTAATTTAAATAATCAACGTTGAATTAGCTTAACGTCTATCTCTATCCCCCTCTGGCTGTCATTTTATCTTGCTCGCCCCCATGGCTGGGTGCATACATCGTGTCAAGGGGCTACGAACCCCCAGTCGCAGTCAACGCACCCAGAAATTAGTGTGCGTCTAAATTTAGAAGTGATTGCGATATCAACTAACTCTCTTAGTACATTGATCAACTATTATCGACTGCAGCCCAGTTTTTTTTTTTATCTTCCAATGAGTCAATTCAATCGGAAATCGGGCTCGGGATGTGATTGTCCTCTTCGTGATCGAGCAAAAGAGAAAGATCGGAACGATCCTGGCAGGATCTCACAAACTAATAACAGAGGGCCAATTAAGTATCTATATATTTTTTCATCAGTTGGTTAGGTCAGGTTAGGGTGTTAGGCTTGGGCGGTTTCCAGTTTCCGGGGAAAGAGAATATCTCACCCAGCTAACCACTTTAGCCATGAAGTTGGCCGATGATCAGAATCACAAAATCACGAGTTCAGTCAATTTAGCGATAACAATAATGTTTCAGTCGTTTAACGTGTAGTAAATCAGCTTCAAGTTAAACCACAGCATAGTTGTAATTGGGGCATGTAAAACGGCTTCTTTCGGCACGCAGAACATTCATGGCAACAACTTCATTCATGCTCACACTCACATTCACCATTCACCATTCACATTCCCATTCCCATTCACATTCACAGTCGCATTCACATTGAAAATACCGAGCTAGTCAAAGTGTAATAAATTAAAAATTTATTTAACTGCAGTTGACAATTTATTTGCATTTCATTTACCAGAAAAGAAGCAAGCTGAAGATGAACCAGAAGCAGCAGCTTGAACAAGAAAAACTTGCCAAAAGGATGACAAGTAGCACGGGGAAGAAGGGCCCCCCAAAGGCTGCCGTTGCGACACTCAAGGGATTGAAGGGTTCCATGGCTCCAAGAGGATGGGCGGGGTAACGGGGGAATGGGGAATGGGAAAGTGTGGTGTATGCAGTTGGCTTGTATGCAGTGCGGTTATGGTTATGTGTGTATGTGGCACATGCAACGGCAAGTTGCAAGAAAACGCAATGAAACGAAATGAATGTCGCTGAATGAGTTGTATGAATGTTTGAATGAATGCATGCATAACTAACACGAAGCCACTCCCAGCAGACTGTCAACGCATGTTTCACATTGCTCCAACTCCAACCAAACTCGCCCCCCAACAATGCTCATAGCAGAAGTTAACTGTCTAGAACGACAAAGGCAACCTCAAACTGAATATGCAGCTGAATGAATGAAGTGTTTGGCAACACTTTAACTTGATTAAAAATTTAATGGCCAGTAGGGTAAACATTCGCTTCAGCATCCGTCTCCTTATTCTGTTTCAGCAGCTGCTCTATCTCTTGGTTACTTTGCCCCTTCAAGCTGTCTATTCAATTGCACAACTTGCCACAACATTTGCTTTCACTCTTCTATCGATGTGTGCTCTGGCTTATGCTTTCATTAATTCACTTTTGCAAACTTGAATATGCTTCGTCCGAATCAAATTTATACATGTTTGTTCAGCATTTTACAAATAGATTAGTCAAGTTGCACTTCCTGTAATCGATAACAATGAAAAGTGAAATTGGATTGTTTTTCAATTGTTCCAAATGAACTTGTCGTACTTTTGATTTATTTCACTCTGATATATGTAAATAAGTGTATATTAGAGTAATCATTTATGTAAATCAAATTTGTTGATTTTGATTAAATTTGTACAGATCAATATTCAAGAAACCGGGAAAGTTATCGATTAAATTAAATAAATGATGAAATTTTTACAGATCAATATTCAAGAAACCGGGAAAGTTGATCTGCGTATGGAAAACGAGCACTCGTATTCAAATTCTTAAGCTTGATCCTGATATAAGAGCATATATATTTACTTTATGGATCGGAGATACTTTCTTCTGTTTTTTTACTCCTTACTTAAAGGGATTTTATAAAATTATACTAAGCATATATCGAACTCAACTTCATCTGCTTATCAAAGCTTGACAAGAGTTTACTTTTCATTTCATATAATATTTAGCTTGAGATATTTTTTGAGAACTTTTCTTTATTTCCGTTCAGATTGCTAAAAAGCGACAACTATTATTGGCTCAAGGCGAGCAGTCTTTAATTCTGAAATTAAAAAAAGAAAAAACAGGAAACCGACAATGCACAACAATAAAGCCGCAACCGACTCTACTTGTAAATGATGAGACACTCATAGAAATGATGAGCACACTGAAACAGTGGCAGGGGAACCGGAACAGGGGGTAGAGGGTGGAGGGGATCAGAGCTATGGCGATGCCATGATAATCTCACTGACCCGGGCCCGGGTGAATAAAAGCGAGCAGATGAGGTGGGATGGGGAGATGAGTGGTGGAGATTCCGACAGTTGTCTTCAATTAAATAGTAATACAAAATAAACGACAAAAAAACAAAATAAACAATAACAAATACAAAATAGAAGACAAGCAAATACAACCAGATATGGCATGCCGAATGCTAAACACCCTGCACACCCTTAAAAAACAATTCCAAAAGTCGAATTTATTCAGAATTTAATCTTTAATATAGAATTCTTAATCTCTAATTCAAATCCAGAATGTGTCATTTACTTAAGTGTTCAGATTAGTTTTTTTAGTCAATATTGAAATAAGTGGAACAACATAACTGTAAATTCATAAATAAATAATATGTTAAGCACTATTCAACTATCAGGTTACTCTCCATTTAGTTAGTGTATTGAAAGGAATCAATTGACCCAATCTAAGCCACACGTAGGCGATGAACAACAACAACAATCAAACAACTCACCCAATCAAGGCAACGAAAACAACAACAACAACAACAATAACCGATGTCGATGTTGATGCCGATAACGATGACGATGACGACGCTGCAGACCAATTATTCGAGTCTATAGATCGAGTCAATTGAGAGATCTGCTGGCAGTGCCATTTCGAGCATTGAACGTATCACAATGTCTGAGAAACGTAGATTGGGATTGGCAATTAATGCGCAAGCATCGATTTTTGTGCCATTGCTGTTGCTGTTGCTACTGCTGCTCCAGCGGGCGGAAGTGAGTGCCTACAAGGCCCTGTTACCCGCAGAACCAGGTACGAGCGATGAATGAGTGACTCCCTCACTTTCTTCACACTTTCACTCACCGTCCGTCACTTTCTTTTCTTTTTAGCGAATCTTGGTAAATGCATTTATCGAGGCGATGAGCTGAAACCGGGCATCAACAATGGTATTCCGCCCTGCCAGCGACTAACTTGCAACGAGGATGGCTCCATGCTTGTCGAGGGGTGAGTCACGAGATCATGGTCAAACATACACAAGCACACACACACCCAGACAAACAGTCGCACACAAATAGACAAGACCCAACACAAAAATTCGAAATGTTTTGCAACTGATAAGACGCTGAATTCGACGCAAAACAAATGCGAGATTTGAGTTTTTCGCCTAGTTTTCCCAAAGTTGCGCAAAAGTTGTTGTGACCAACAATTTGTAGGCCACGACTGACAGCTAATTAGAGCAAGCGAAAGGGTGGCAGAAAGAGGGCGATTCTCTATTGGAGTCGTTAGAACTTATAGATTTATCTGACAACAAGAAGGAATAGCTAACTTGGACATAGACAGAGACAGAGAGAGGGACATGACCAGAGAGAGGTTGATAATTATAAAGACAGACCAGCGATAAGGTATCTTGTTCTGTACATTGTCCTAATTAAAAAATGAAATAAACAGGTCAAGTTCAGGTAAACTTTGGAATTCTTTGGAATATATATATATATATATAGCTTTGTATACGAAAAATTTCCAGCGAAAAAATTCGAATAATTACTGCAAGCTTATCAGGGTATAATGAATGCAATAATGAGATGGGGGAAAAACATTAAAAAAAAACATCAACAACAGTAACCAAAAGAGGAGATATACCAAGACATGCACACATGAGTGTGTAAGCTATGTACAGACATATACATATGTATATATATTAATATATATATACCTATATATATAGATGGCTACATCATTAATTTCGCATCACTCCTGCTCTACTCAGTCTCTGTTTGCTTGTGTCTCTTTTCCCCCCTTCAGGTGCGGCAAAGTGCGCTTCCTGAAATGCAATCAGGGCGAACGCATTCATCAGTCGGATCCCTTCCCGGACTGCTGCCTAATCCGGTACAAGTGCAAGCAGGCGGACGGAACGTCATACCACATTGAGTGGGATACCGCTGTGGGGTCGTAAGGTGTAAATATGTCAACACTTTCACACACTCACACACGCACACACACACACACAAGAGGGCACCCAGACACTGAATAAGCTGGAGGGGATCAGTGGGATCTGTCCAAACTGCCAAAGCTATGCTAATTTATTTTGTACATTTCCATTTTGTTGTAACGAATAAATCTTTTTTTTGTACTCTACATAATTGATACATGCACGGAACCGGAACCGGAACGGGAACCTACGCTACAATCCTTGATTCAAGATTATTATAATTTTGTCGTGAAGTTTGTAGGGCATTGAACGAGACATCTTGGACACCATTAAGTATATATATTCTTGATCAACAGCCTAGTCGTTATAGCTGTCTCCCTCTGTCAACCATAGGAATATTCTGATGGTGAAATTTAGCTGTCGCCAGTTTGACTGAAACGGAATATTATCTGCCGCATGCCCCAGAAAGCTGTTTTTTTATGAGCTTCTAGTTCAAGGAGAGTCTTCGTTTTCACATGACAGTTTCGCTTGTGCCACTCGAAAAAGACAGGGACAGCTACAAATTTGCATCTCCCTCGGCTAAAAATTAAATTTGTTTCTGAATACGAATTTAATTGAATGCAAAATGAAAATCTTTGATTAAATTACTAAAAATAATGTTGAAGATGCCAAAACTTGGCTGATCTTCAAGTTTATGTAATCTTTGACATTCCTAAGAGACCTGTTCTGTCTCCATTATTCTAGAATATATTCGATGGTGTAATATATTTTGGCTCTGTTCACTTTCACAGTATTGTATATAATTGAGTCCAGAATATAATCCTGATTCTAAGTTGGTTTATCATTATGTGTGTGTGGTGGTGTGTGTGTGTGTGTGTGTGTGTGCTACAGTTGCTCTGCTCTCGAGCGGCAGTCAAAGCAGTTGCGTAATTACAAACCACCTCATAAACAGCAATTAAAGCGCCCCAAACACACACAAGGGCCCTCATGGAGTGGCGCCCCCTGACGGCATAATGTAGCAAACTGCAACTGCAACTGAAACTGCAAACGAAGCGTCAAACGGAGAACGAATTCAAATTTCTGCATATGCAACAAAAAAGAAAAATTAAATAAATAAGCCGCAACCCTTTGTAGCAAAACTGTTAATTAGTGCGAAATAATAAACAAGCTAGAATCTTGGCCTGGCCTGGATCTCCCCATACCCTGTTCATTAAAGGATTTTAACGTTCTGGCTTAAGAAGCTCGAGCAGCTCAAATTGTACTTTCCCCTCTCAAACCACAGACACCCCCCCCACCAAACCCCCCCCCCCCCTCCCCCTTCACTCCACCACTCTCTCTCGCACAGCGACGAGAAAGCTGTGCTAGCTTAGTTGGACAGCTTATCGCTTGGCAGCGCAGCTCTTTGCCGCATACCCAACATACTTGGACAATAGGTAATCATCTCATTCTCTTCCTCTATCCCCCCCCCCCCCCCCGCACTAGCAACACATACTCCTCAATTTGCTATCGTTCTGACCGCTTGGAAAAGTTTCACTCTGACAAATGTGGAAATTGTTTGGCAAGAAAGGAGTCTAATTTAGTGACAATCATATCACGTTTTTTTGTGTTTGAGTGTAAGCTAAAATTGAATTAGAGAAAAATTACAAAAAAAAAATAAAAATAAAATAAATAGCTTGCAAGTAGCAATTTAATTGTAATCCTCTCTTAATTATCTTCGTACACTTTTCATCACAAAGAAAAAAGAAGCAACGAATTTATTTCACTCTGGCCATCGGACACAGCAACAATTTGGCAAAATTCTTTCACTTTGCACCAAACAAGCTTTGCTTTTATTTTGATAATGTAAACAGTACTTAAAATTAACACAATTTGACAATTTTTAATTATCTTCATTATTTATTTATTTAATGGCAACTAAAAACAAATACAGAAAAACCCAAGCAGATAATACGCATTGCAATTGAAATTGCAGAGAACAACGGTTAAATAGCTTCCACTGCATGTGCATCTCTTCAACGATCTCTTCACACTATCTTTTGCTTATCCTGAAGTTACTCTTAAAGTTATATTTCAGTCGAAGGTCACCTTTCAATTTATTTATGGCTTTGCGGCGGCACCTCAACTAGTCTTTTAATAACCAATTTGCCACACAGTCAGCAGCCGCAGTATCAGCAGCACCATTGGCGTCAGTGTCGTCCTGGCCCAGTTTACAAGGATAGCAGGAGTAACTCCCCAGCAGCGAAATATCAAATCACTTGTCATTACCGAATGCATTCTATATGCACACAATGATTACTTATTAATTCTCTTATATGCAGAGTTGTATGCTGGAACTTTTACGTATTTTTTTATGTTTTGATTTCTTATCCGTCTTTACTATCCCTGATCTTATTCTAGTTTGGATAGACGTGTCGAAAAGTGCGTTTGGTGTAGGGGAAAATGTTTATAGTTTTATAAAGTATAATTCATAGAATTCTATATGCTTAACAATCTTTTAAATATATATTTAGCTAATGAAAATTTCTACTAGAAATTTTCCCATATTTGCATTTATAAATATATATATATATATATATATATATATATATATATATTCGAGGATTCGAGGCTACACTGCCTACAAAGTATGGATTACGAATTGAATTCGAAGTGTGGTCTTTTCCCTGCTGGGTCGCATAGCTGAAAGAGAGGCGCCAGTCGAGAAAATAAAGAGAGCCGGAGCTTAATCGAAAAACGCACACGCACCGCAGGTGGGGGAGAGTGTGAGAGAGAGAGCAATTGAGAGAGAACGAGATGGTCTTGTATTATGAAAAGCTCATCTAATTTCAATCAATTGTGCCGGTTGAGGGTAAATTTTAAGTGCTTCTTGTTGGGGCCAAAGCTGCAGCAGGCGTTAAACAAAAAGTTACCGTTCCTTTCCTGCCTGTCTGGCTTCGTTCCTTCCTTTCGTCCTTTGCCCATAGATATGGCAGAAAGTTCAACAAAATCAAATTCAATAAAATCAAAACGAAATTTAATAACTCACGTGGCAAATATTACACATACATATGTATCTTGTTGCCCAAAAGCGATAGCTATTTATGACGTCACGCTATGCTCGGCCACGCCCCCATCGACATAGACGACGCCTACGACAAAGTTAAATCTCTAGTATCCACTTAATCATATCAGCATAATAAGTCAACAGGAATAGCACCAAGGTAATAAAAGTAAATCCTTCTTGCCGCGCGCACTCTCAAAAGCATCTTTGGTTGTTGGTGGGGGGGGAGCTTGCGCGGGGGCTTAGAGTAAACAAACCCACCATACTTCATATACGAGAAGGATATTATATATGGCATGATAACCCTAGCGAATGGCGCCTGAAAAACCAACAAGCAAAATCAATGCTAAAGTCAGCTACCGACAAAACATCAACTCTCCCCCCATATCAACTACCAATCCCCCGCCCCCGCGACTAACTGTTCTGCGTTTTGGGCGCAAGAAAAAAAGTAAAGAATATGAGTAAAGCAAACGCGAGCTAAGCAGCAATTTGGCTCAGGGTATGCTCGACCTTAACATACACTGCACTACTCACCTTGTATATATAATAATGTAATACTACAAAACTCACCACAACTCAGCACTAACCAACTAAGATAAGAATAAAAAAAAAGAGTGCTAACTAATGTGACCCTCTGTTGTCGCTTGTGCTAGCTAGGGTATGAAAAGAAAACTGCTTACGCGCATATTAAAAATGGTTTATTTATGTTGTGGAGGATTGCGTGGCGGGGCGGGTGTGCTACGGAAGGGCGCAACGGTAATCGATTTATGCGCGCTGCTATTTACAATTTGTTATTTAGGCGGCACAAACAGTGCCCCCACCCCCCCTGCCCATCTTTTGGCAGCAAGTAAGCTTAAGCGCTGGTTTGTGAATTGCGATGCGAGACATATGCAAAAATTCACTCAAATCACGAAGGATGGGAGAAAGATGTCACAGTATCGCTGAAAGCAAATGCTGCCTGTCTGCGTGTAAGTGGGAGCAGGATAACAGGTAACTGGCGCACCTTTTGGGTGAACATAGAAAGTTCATGTAGAAAGGAGAGGGAGAGAGAGCTCTTGAGATCCCCAAGAGCACAGTGCGTAGAAAGGCTTTGGACACAAGTTTGGCGGAAAGTCACATTTAATTTGATTGTGTGCGCCTTTAAAAATGGTTCACAGCTCTCGTTTCTTTCTACTTCTTGTTTTCTTTCTTTTTTTGTCTTGCCCCCGAAAACTTTAAGCAGAGCTAAAACAAAATAAAACAAAAGAGAAGGCAAGAATAGGAAGCGAAAATAATAAAATATCAGGCACAAACTTTGTCCGGCAATAAAGACGTAAATTTTAATGAAATTAAAATAATGCCGTGCTGGACTGGCTGACTGGTGGCGCCTCTACTCTAAGCCGCAGCGCGTGTCCAATAACAAATTAAAGCACAAGCCGATGGCTAAGACACATTTCTAATTGCTCTCTAAGCTGATTTTCTATTTACTTTGCCAACATAGCCAAAATGGAAGTGAATACATACAAATGTTTGTATATAAATATATTTGTACATATAATCTGAAATAAGTTTTTTGCTTGTATATTTTTTGATTTTTTTTTTTTACTTTTTTCCCCTTGGGAGATTTGTGTTCGATGAATGCAGCATGTTTGAAATTTAGTTAAAGTCGTGAGACTTTGTCTCTTGTTCTTTACTTATGGATACGTACATATATACAGCATACTCACTTCTATTAGTGGCCATTATGTTTTCGAGACATATGCGCTTGTTAATCAAATAATCCCCAGTAACCCCTGAGGTGCGACATCATTTGTGCTTTTGTTCAACACTTGCTTCTCCAATTCGCACTTGGTTATCGAATCGCTTAACATCTGCATTAGTAGCTGCTTTTGCATGGCCATACATTTAGTAAGCACTTACTGATAATATGCGCTGCACATTTGATGAATCTATTTTACAGTTTGTGGGATGGAGTTGTGTGGCAAATACAAATGGCGGTATTTAAAGAACATCACCACAAATCTATCTTTCACATTTGTTATCTCTATCTATATAATTGTGGGAGACATGTGATTTTATAGTTTTGCAGTTCTCGATGTTATCGATTTTCCACTCACACGGATGGACAGCCTGACAAACATTACATCACACTATCAAAAATAACTAATAATAAAATGCTTAACTAATTTTTATACAAAATATTCGTATTTATTGTTGTACTTCTAACTAATTATATATGTATTTATATCGATAAATATTCCAGTTTACAAAAAAAAAAAAAAATAGCAGAAAAAAAACCACTTGGCTTGCATTCGATTTTGGTCTTGAATATCGCTTGGATTCAGTACAAAATAATAAATCGATTAAATATAAACCATAATTCTAACGAGCCCGAAATTGTTGTTGTGCATACGCATTTGTGTGTGTGTGTGTGTGTGTGTGTGCGTGCGCGTGTGTGTGGGCGGCTTTGGCAAGTGGGCGTAACATGGTTTGCATGCTCTCGAGTGCTCATCAATTTGAGACAAACTGACGACTTGCAGCGAGAGAAGAGGGAAGAAGCTGTGCTTCTCAGAGGCGTGATACACCCTCATTTGCATAGAGCTGGTAATTGTCACGAGATGAGGATGCGAGTGTGGATGTGTCTGTGTCTGTATCTGTTGCTGTGGCTGTGGCTGTGGGTGTTGGTGTGGTTGTGCGAATGGGCTCTGAGTCGATGGTGCTAGCCGTGCTGCTGCCGGTCGTTTCTTTGGTGCCATTGTGCAGCGACAGTCGCTCCGGGTCATCATCGAATCGCACCTTTGTTT
Source organism: Drosophila paracracens (assembly GCA_035044025.1). Taxonomy (NCBI): domain Eukaryota; kingdom Metazoa; phylum Arthropoda; class Insecta; order Diptera; family Drosophilidae; genus Drosophila; species Drosophila paracracens. The sequence continues at coordinate 4,251,221 of JAWNMN010000400.1, read as the reverse complement.
CGGGCTTCAGCGCTGTGCCAGGGCCGGCGACAATGGGTGACCCCTCGATAGCTGGCATCTCAGTCCGTCGCAGTTCCGTGCTGATTTCCTGTAGCGTATTATAGCAGCGTCTAAAGCTCGGCCGTTCCCAGGGCTCAGAATGCCAGCATTGCAAGAGCAGCGCATAACTGCAGCCGAAACACAAAAAAAAAAAAAAATAGAGAACAATAGATTAGACCAATGTGTCGCATCCGAGATTGGTTTGGTATTGTGCTTACAGCTTGTCGGGGCACTGGTCACCGGTCAGCTGGAGGCGTCCACCATCCTTAACATGGGCGAGCACCTCGAAATTGTTGCGCGCCGCATACGGTTGCTGGCCGAGCGTCAGTATTTCCCAGCAGAGGACGCCAAATGCCCAAACATCCGACTGTGTGCTGAAGAGGCCATCCACGAGACTCTCGGGCGCCATCCAACGCACGGGCAGCAGACCCTCGCCCTCCTTGCGGTAATAGTCGTTCTTGTAGATGTCGCGCGCCAGCCCAAAATCGCCAATTTTGACAATGCGCCGTCCGCCAATGTCGGCGCCTTCGGACACCAGACAATTGCGACAGGCGAGATCGCGATGCACAAAATGCATGTCCTCCATGTAGCTGCAACCGTTCGCCACGTCCAGGCACATGCTCAGCAGCTCCGGCAGCTGCAGTTTGGGCAGCGCTTCCTGAAACCCAATTAAAATTTGTTCCAATCACAACTAATTCGATAACAGGAAAACTTGATTTAAGAACTGAAATTCTTAAATTATGAATTGTAAATCTTATGATTTCAAGATTGCTGCTCACCTGAGAGGTTGGACGTGCCGCACGCAGATAACTGAGCAGATCGCCCGCCTCCATGTGCTCCATGATCAGCGAAATGGTATCGCTGTCAAAGCAGATGCCAATCAGGCAGACGATGTTCTCATGCTTGAAGTTGCTCATCAGCTGCGCCTCCTGCAGCAGCTCGGCAAATTCACTGTAGCCCTTGCGCAGACTCTAAACGAATGGAAATGACAAATACATCACATGGAACTCTCCTCAGTCAGTTGGTCAATCAATCAGTCAGTCACTCACCTTGATTGCCACGCGCTGTGGCTGCGAATTGTCGCCCTCGCCCTGCAGCTGGCCCTCGTAGACCTCGCCAAAGGCACCGCTGCCCAGAAACCGAAGCAACGTCAGTCGGCTCCAGCTGATCTGCGGCAGCAGCGCAATATCCGCATCGCTCAGCGACATCGAGAAGGTGCGACTCCGTGCCGCAAGCAGCTGCTGCTGTGTCTGCAGCGCCGATAGATTGCTCCAAATGCTGGGACGACTCTGCTCGAGCAGCTTCTTGGCACGATGGCGACGTTTTTGAACTGAAATTTTTTAAGTTTGGCAATTATTTAAAAACGTATGTGATTGACTGACTGATCAACTGACATTCCAGTTTGACCAATTACTGAGCAACTGAACGATTGATTGATTACTCGATTGACTAATTGATTGACCAAGTAAATAATTTAATGACGGAATGATAGACCAACTGATTTGACTGGTTGACCAACTAATTGATTGAGTTATTAGTTGATTGACGAAGTAAATTACTTTTTATGATTGTCTGACTGAAAGACTGAATTGGCAGATGTCAAATTGACTGATTACTGAGCAACCAATTGACTGATTAGCTACATGATTGACTGACTGATGAACGGCCTAATTGATTTACTTATTGTCTGACTAACAGAAAGATTGATAGAATAATTTACCTAAAAATTGACTGACCAAGTTAATACTGCCTCAATAATTGCCTGACTGTTACACGTAGTTGATTGATGACAGATTAAGTGATTACTGGGTAACTAATTGACTGATTATTCAACTGATTGATTATCTTATTGACTGATTAATTTACTGATTGGCCGTCTAGCTTATGAATGACGAGCTAATTTACGCATAAGCTGAATGATTGATCAAGCGATTTCTGATCCACGCACGTAAAATAAGAAACCAAACTCGATTTTCGTAGCTTACCCTTGCGAATGAGAAACAAGGCCAAAACACAGCTGGAGACGATGGCCGCCGGGGCAATGATGGCCATGACGAGGGAGCCACGTTTCTCTGGCGAGACAAAGGGCTCGGCGATCCGCTCGCTATCCTCACTGTACGGTCCCCACCCGTGTGGACGATTGCGGGCGCGAACACGGAACAGGAGCAGGCGGCGGGTGTGCAACTCGCGCACAATACAGCTCAGCTCGGTGGTGTTGCAGTAGTCCAGCCACAGATCCTCGATGACCATGGGCTCCTCTGCCCATGGGAGCAGCGCAAGGGTAGTCTCCCGTCGTCTACGTCGACGTGTACTGCGTCGGGCCTGCAATGCTTCCAGATTGTACAGCAGAATCGGAGCACCATTATCCATCGCTGGCGTCCAGCTAACGCGAAAGATCTCGCCGGCAATATGCTCGAGCTGTGGCCGACCCGGCGCACTGGGCGCATCGCCCAGCGTCTCGTAGTCGTGACTGGCACCATAATAAACGGGTGCACCTGGCGATGCAGCATAGCCCAAGGCCAAGCGGCAGGAGTAACGAGTCTTTGGCTGTAGGTTCGTCAGTTGCATCCGTGTGTGATTCGGTGCCACATTGAAGTGAAGCTGCTCCCGCAGCGACTGGCATTCCAACGTAAGCGAGGTCAACGCATCCGGCGTGCCCGGCCACGAGAGCGTCATCTCATATGCGTTCAGCTCCACCAACTGCAGCGGCGGCAGCGGCGCAAAGCAACGGATCAGCAGACGACCGCTGCTGTTGTACTTCTCGGGTGTCGCGTGCGCCTGCACATAGATCTCATAGAGGCGACCGGGTTGCAAACCTGGTAGTGGGCAGACAAGAGGGGGAGAAGGACGGTATTAATGGTATTATATGAACAATTATTCAATAGGAATGTTCTAGTCTAGATCCCGTATAAATGTATATGTTTAATCCTCACCTGTCAATCGATGGACACCCGCTGTCTCCACTCGCTGTTCCTGTGCGGGCTGTGCCTCACCCAACTCCTGTTCCGGTTCCTGTTCCAGCTGGTGAACCACCTCGAGCTGCGATTGCCAGTGGAGCGTGTAATAGACGCTCTCGCTGCGCATTAAAAGTGGGGCCAGCCAGCTGACCTCCAGTTCGCTGGGACTCAGCGCACGTCCGGAGAAGTTGCGCGGTGCACTGGACGTTGCCGGCGCCGTGTGCAGCTCCAGCGCTGGCAGTTGCAGCGGTTCCAAGCCCAAACGCTGCTGGTAGTAGCCGGTTAGGCGGGCACGCAGCTCATAGACATGGAACGGCTCCAAGGAGCTAATATTGAGTATATGCCCCGCTGGCGACTGCAGCTGGCGCTTGAGCTGCGTTTGGTTGTTGTTGCTCTTGCTGGTGCTGGTGAGATTCAGCTGATAGTTGAGACCCGGCACTGGCATCGGACAATCGGCGCCGGCCGTCAGGTCCGGCAGTTGCAGGCTGCAGTGCGTCTCATCGCAGGGCTGATCGGGCACTGGCAAAGTGGCCATTGTGGGCAAGAGGAGGCAGTGACGACTGGGATACGCCTGATAGTTGTAGGCATGCAGCAGACGCACCTCATCCGGCTGCAGTTCCATCAAATACTCCAGCTGCTGTCTGCGTCGCCCGTAGGCGCGAACGCTGCCATTGCGCAGCGCATACAAATAACCGGGATCTTGGGCCAATTGGGCGATGTCATCGTTAAGGAAATTCAGCTGTGCCCGCAAAGCGATCGGTGTGCACAGCTGACGGGCCACATGGTAGACGCACAGCTGACCCAGATGATCAACCATATTCAGTGTCTCCGCCAGCGGCTCCTGGCTGCCCTCGAACAATCGCCAAATGGGCGTGGCAACGCTGCTGCCCTCAAACCTCAACGCGGTGTCGTCAGTGAGATTACGGCCCTGAAGCGTCGCATTGCGCGAACCCAACTCATGCTGCAGCCAGATGAGGGAGCGGGCATGGGGCAGAGCGATCAGATCACGCAACAATTGACCTGGCGGCATTCGCCACAATCGCTCGCCCTGCAGAATGCGTCCCTCGAAGCGGCACAGTTCCAAACGATAGATGCATGCCGCCGCCGGCTGCGTTTTGGTGTCCACCTCCGCCCAGTAGACGATGCGTTGCACCCAGTCAACGGTTAGGGCGAGAACCTCGGCGCGCATGCGCGCCACTTTGGCTGGTCCGGTCTGGCCGGGCACATGGCTAAGCAGCTCGACGTGCTCGTTGACCCAGAGCAGGCGATGCTCGCCCTGCAGCATCACAAGGTGCTCGACGGGACTGGCCGTGTGCACGATCTGCTGCCGATTGCCCGTATCCAGATCGAGTTCACCAATATGCTCCGCATTCGCATAGAGCAGTCGGGGCACAGATTGCACCTCCGGCGACACATGAAGCGAATGACTGGTGGCACCCGCTGTAGCAAGTCCGGTGGCAGCCACATGCGCCTGCACCTGGAACCGATATGTCTCATCCGGCTGCAGTTGGTCGATGCGCGCCTCCAGCACGGTCTGATTGAGCAACATCTCGGCATGGAGTTCGTTGCCGCGCCAGCAACTGATGCGATACTGCAGCGAGTGGCCACCAGTCATGGTCATGTGCTCTTGCGCCGGCTTCGCCTCTGGCTCATCCTCGGGCACATCCCAGCGCAGCAGAGCGCTCACATTCGGCTCCAGTTGCAGCGCCTCTGATCGCCGTTCCACAAAGACGCGCAGCCGCCGTGGTTGCGTCGGCGCCGCAATCGGCGTCGCCAACTGCACTCGGGTGGTGCTGCCGGCACGCCATGCCGTATGCGGCGTGATGCTGACGCGTAGAGCAAGTGGCGACTGCGGCAGCTGGGTGATGCGAGCGAATGGTGTGGCCAGCTGCAGGGCGAGCAAACGTTGCGAACCATGCTCAAGGAGCAGTTTGTAGGTGATCGTATGATTGCCACCGCTGGATGCTGGCTGCCAGCGCAAACGAAAATCATCCCAGTGGCCACCCTCCTCGATGCGTACGGTCTCTGGCGGTACGGCCAGTGGACGAACATTCGCGTCCGGCAGCATTGTCGCCGTTGACGTCTCCAGCAGCTGGACAGCCGTCCAACGTTGCTGCAGCTCTACGGGATGCAGACGCATCGTATCCGCCTCCGTTGCATTGTGGAGTCGCATCAGGTGTGCACCGCTCGCATCTGCCGCTATCCAGAGAAGCGCTCCCAGCGGCGCCAGATGCTGCATCGTATGGGGCAGTGCGTCCGCCTGCGACAGCGTCGCCAGCAGCTGCAGCGGACCTGGCTGCGATGACGCCGGCGACAGTGTAGTGCGATACAGCTGCAATGCTGCACTGGAGCCAGAGACGAGCCAATAGATGTACCGTTGCTGCAGATCCAGACAGAAGCCACTTATCTTACCGGCCAGACCATTGACATGGTAATACTCCAGCTCCGGCTGTTCCATGTAACGGCGCGCCAAGTGCACCGCACTCGAGTAGTAGAGATGCCCTTGCTCCACATCCAACGCCAGATGCCGTGCCCCAAATATGGGCAGCAATTCACGGACGCCCGTCTCCACATCCATGCGCTGGACACAATTACGGCCCAGATCCGTCCAATAGAGCAGACCGCCTCGCCAATCGTAGGCGATGGCACCCACATGCTCCACCTCTGTGGCGGGCAGATAGCAACTGAGCTGCGGCTGCAACAGATTGACGCAGTACAGTGTAGATTTGCTGACATAATACGCAACGCTTGCATTGATCCCAGTCAACGGACCCGGACTGTTCGACAGATGGCCGGGCAATCGTTGCAGCTGGCCGCCTAGCTCATTGGTGGTGTACAATGTACCACGTTGTGTGGACCAGCGCAAGCGATGCTCACCCAGCGGCCAGGTGCGCGTCGACATCGCTGGTGTCCAGCCACCCGGCACACCCTCAGCATTGATGGCGCGCACACGCAACTGGTAAAGATTGTCTGGCTGTAGACGCTCCAGACCGAAATGTGGACTGTGTATATTGCGTATGTTGTACGCACTCTGGCTGTCCACATCGAGCACCTCCAGCTCGTAGGTGTAGTTGCGCGCCGTGGCCGTTGGTGTCTGATACGGATTGGGTGCCGGCTCCAGCCAGGTGATTTTTGCCGCCTGTGCGCCCAGAAGTGCACGCAAGCGACTTGGCAAACCTGCGTCCAGGGCTGCCAATTGACGACGTCGTCCCAGCGCCAGCAGTAACCATTGCTCCGCCAGCTCCAACGGCCACGACATTATCACTTGAAGCGTGTGCCGCTCCAGCAGCTGCAACTGTGTGCCACTCACCAGCAGCAACTGTGCCTGATCGCCAGACAAGCCAAAGCTTTGCCAGCTGCTGTTGGCGGACAAGGGCAGCTGTGGCGATGCTTGTTTGTGAACGCCATCGTAGCTAAGCTCGAGCAGCTGATTGTCCTGGGGCAGCAATAGATGGAGTAGCCAACGCGCCGGCTCCAGCACAAAGTGTTGTCCCGCTGCAATCGCAATGAGACGCAATCGTTGCTTGCTCTGCAAATCGCAGCGCCACAAGCTATCCGCATCGCTGACAAAGAGCCAGCCATTGAGCGCATCCAGTTCCAACTGCTGCACAATCTCTCCCAGCTCTACAGTTAGCCGCTGCACATCGCCGGCCATCAGATCGCTGCTGAACAGCTCGAATCCCCGCGTGTCCGACTCAGCGGCGATGTAGAGGCGTCGGTGCAGCCAGTCGAGGCTCAGCTTGCGTGGCGTCCAGCTACTCGAAGAATCATTCGTGTGCAACTCCAGCAGCAACCGTTGCGTCGTTGGCGTTGTCATCTCATCCAGCAGCACCTGACTGCAATATGGAATCCATGGATTACAAATGTAAATTTCATTACGCATTCTCCTCACCTGTGCAGCTGGCCAAGTGAGTCCAGGAACCATAGCCGCTGCTCCCGCTCCAACCAGGCCAAGTCGCTGATTGTCGTTTGATTGTCGGGTGACCGATAGAGGATTCGCATGTCGCCCGCCGGCTCCAGTGACTGCCATATGATTGCGTGCTTGGACGCGAGTAGAACGCTCTGCAGCTGTTCCGGCTCCGGCGGCTTTTTGGTTGCAATGCTGCCCTCAACCGGCGGACCCTCGCCTTGCTTATTGATCATTGTGAGGCTGACCGTGTAGTTGGTTAGCGGCTGGAGCTGGGCGAAGATGCAGCTCAAACGTTGAGCAGGCAGCAGCTAAAAACGAGATTAGAGGCATTAACAGCAAACATGGGGATGATAAGCAACATGAAAGACGCACCTGATCGCGGCTACTGTTGCCCATGCTGCTTAGTCGAATCCTATATCCTTCAAGAGGTGCATTGCTGAAGCGTCCAGGACGCCAATGTATCGCCACATGACTCTCGTCCAGCGCGAGCAGCGACTCAATGATCGGCGCCGAGATCGGTGCGCCCTCCATATCGGTTTTAAAGCTGCCCGTGGCTGGTGAGTAGAGCACATCCTCGCTGCTCTCTCCAAAAGGCAGCTCGAAACGAAACTATCGGATCAGAGAACTGTATTCAAATTGTTATCAGGGTCGATCGAGGATTGGTGGCACACCTTGTAGCGGGTATATGGTATGAGCGCCTCAAGAATCTCACACACATAATACTCATCGCATTCGAAATCGGCCAGATTGTGCCAGGATGTATCTGCATCTGCATGCGTCTGCTCCACTTGCTGATATTGTATGTTAAAGGGTCGATTGGCCAAATAGTTCTCCGGGAACTGGATGGCCCACTTAACGGTCAGCGTGGTTGAATCACCCGGCAACTCCACAATCTGCGGATGTGTCGTCTCCACAAGATGAGTCATCGCCAGACGCTGCAGATGCCAATAGTCGCGCTGTGCCATCTCGCAAGCTCCAATGCAGGGCATATCATACGTATCGAATTGTGTGGATGCCTGTCAGCCAGATTAGATGATTAACTGGATAAACGTTGACTCTGTGGATGCAGTCACTTACACAGGCGTCCTTGCAAGGCTCGACCTCCTTGAGCGCTCGATACCACTGCGCACAACCCTTGGTGCACTGAAGTGGACGTAAATTGGCAATTGATTAAGACTAATGATAATATCATATGATTTAAATTTTATAATAATAATATTATTGCAAATTGTTTATAAATTATTTCATTATTATTATTATTATTATTGCAAACTCATTTCAATTTCATTAATTCCCTCTTCTCTGTCTCCCATCATTTTGGCTACGTTTAATTATCAAGCTTGTATATATGAAATCGAGATAAGAACAAAAAAATAAATAATATAGCCTATACAGACCAGAGTCGAGCATATATATATATATATATATATATACACATAGTAGCCCGATGTGGAAGATTATTTGTTTGTGAGCATGTTTTTGATAAAATGGTAAACAAAAAAGTTGTTCATACTGCATGCACTCATTTTTCGACCGATTGTTCCTATGGTAATGCTATATAATAAAGTAACATATATATGGTATATGGGATCGGAAATGTCAGCTTCAGCATATGTTACCAGCTGGACGACAAAATTAGAATACCCTATGCAAGAAAGCTCTTGTCGAGAGAGCTCGAGCCATGTCTTCTTGTCACTGAGATCGAAGACAGATCCAGATAAAATCGGCTTCTGATGCTGATCAAGAATATATATACGAGTAGGGAGATGCTCCATTCAGCCTGTTACATAACTTTGTACAGCTGCCTCGAACCCCTTTTAGCCATTTCAATGCCTTTAGGGTCTAAGCAAATTTAAACAGAAATGTTGATTTACTCTACGCTGTGGAAATGAGGTATTTATAAAATTTTGCTTAGTTCTAATTGAATCTCTTAATTAACTCTACTGCTGCTAACTGAATCAACACATCAAAGGACACCTTGTGCTCCTTCTGCTCTCCTTCATCTTCTCCTTCTTCTTCAACTTCTTCTTCAGCTTCTTCTCCATCTCCTTTTCCTGTGCGTTCCCTCTTGTGGTTAACTCAATAAACAAGTGCGAGCTTGGATATCAAATGATTTGCGGATTTTTATAACAAGTGGTTGAATACCCTTTCGCTCTGTCCAGTATCCGTGTACTTTGACAAGCACTTTGTCTGAGTATTGCCTTTTTCGATTAGGAGTTCTGCTTTGGTTAGGGTCTTTAGGTGGTGATGTGAAATTTGTTGTTTTAACATTAACGTTTTGGTTTTGGTTACTGGGAACTTTTGGCTGATTGTGTTTTGGGTCAAGGGCTGCTTTTGGCCGTCCAATTGTCTGGTTAAGTTGAAAGGCGGTTTCGAATTACGCAAAAAAAAAAAAAAAAACACTTGAAACCATTTCAAAAATGTGTGGAATCGATTTGTGGAGGAGTGGCAGTGGAGGGGTTTCAACTTACGCGTGTTTTATAGCACTTGTCGCTGCTGTCGGCCTTTTCGCATTTAATGCCAAACTCGTCCAGAAACAGATCCTCCTGGAAAAGTGAAATAAGTCAATAAATAAGCACTAAAGAATACAACGGAAATGCCGTAAAACTATAAGGAGGGACGGCAGTGAACATTCACTGCCCGTGGGAACATTTTAATTAATGAGACAAGTCACAAGCTAACCAAGTTAGTAATCAATTAAAACTAAGTTAAGACAATAGACAATTGATTACAAGTGAAAAGCGAGTTAACAACCGTTTCGAACAACAATTTCGTAGAATAATCGAGCATTACGAATGCATAAATTGTTCGAATAAGTGGCTGTTATATATATATTAGACGACAAAACACACACAAACAAACAGGCTTAAAACGAGTTTTTGCTTTTAGCCACGAAGCCGCAGCACGTGAACATTGCCAACAACCAAAATGAGCGTTATACAAATGTATTCATGCATATTTATCTAATAGGGTCTTTAGGTGTATATATATATATATATATATATATATATATATAGAAGGTAAACAACTCAAAAGACCATCGAATATGAGCAAAAAAAAGTAAGTTGGTCAGTTAACCTAGTGATTTATGAATAAAACATAATAGAATTATGGCAAGCTAAGATCACACAATTAATTGGAATTATAATAAAATACCAGCTTATAAATACAAGTGGAATTGAGGTAGTTGTACTAAAGATACTAATTCATAAACGCTTAATCAAAAACTATGTCAACGAGTTCAAAACATTTGGAAGTGAAAAATTGCAGATCGAACAAAGAGTTCTTTATCCTAATGAGATGAGATGAGATGAGCTGGATGTGGATGCAAAACAGGGCAAAATCATATCTAATTCAAATTTTAAATGACATACAATTATCATTGATATAAAAGTTTTGCTAAATGTTAAATTTTGATTCGTCATTGTCTAGCTGGTAATTGGGTGTTCTTTCAACAAATTGCACTCTTCTCGAACAGTGCTGAAATTATAGTGTTTACCCAAGTCTAGCAAGTGCATGTTCCAGCAGTAAGCAGGTAATAAATGCTAATAAAACACGCACAGAGCACTTACATTTTGGATAGTGGGGTAGGTTTCAGAAGCAGTTCTCGGAATCAATTCCATTCAGTTTGCGAACTTATTAATAATTGCCCAGTTGCAGTTTCAATTACCTAGTTTTATTGCCAAGGCCAGTTTAGGATGTGGCTCAGGTTCGGTTTGGTTTTGTTTAAAGCCCACCCTATCGCATGCAGCATTCACAATACTCATTCAAACACAACACACACACACACACACACACACAAACACACAAACACAACACACACACAAGCACACCGATTTTATTTACTCTACTAAGTATTTTTCTTTTCATTTTTTTCACACACGCGTCAATTTAATTTAGAATTCTACGTAATATTTTATTAATTTAGCTTGATTGGCTTTTTCACAAACGGAACATGGTTCTCTACATATGTATGTGTGTGTGTGTGCGTGTGTGTGTGTGTTTGAGTGTGTTTGTGTGTGTGTTTTGTTTGTGTGACGACTTGAAGCGATGCTCGGGCGCTAGCCATGGCCACAGAAATGAAGGCTGCCACATACGCAACGAGGCAGTGACAGGGGCATGAGTACACTCAGCGAAATTCCTATGCTCAACAGTTTGTTCTTTCAATTTCGTTAACACTTCGCTTTCTAGTTCTTTATTAAAGAATCTATATTCTAATTTCAAACTTATTTGCTTTGATTTTGCAAGCTGAAATTTAGATAATCGGAGAAATTGAGTACCTAAAATATGAGAGGTAAAAATGAGGATTTCAAATCGAAACAAATTTGGGAATTTGTATTCTTACTGTACCGGTACAAGCATAGTTTTGATTTTAATTACAAATTTTATATAAGTATTGCATTTGGAATCTGGAATCAGATTTCGTTTAACTTCAGTTAATGATTCGAAAACCTTTCGAGCAATAATTTCGTTCAATGGTTTTGTACCTTGGCCTTGGATTTTGACTACAAAATCTACTTATTATTTGATTATATTTTTTTGAAGTATAGGGTAGCGAGTGGAGAGGGGAGGGTGTAGAGGCTGCTTACTAATTGGCGTTGGGGGTTTTATGTCGTCATTGCGCGTCTTTTGTTATACAATTTCTATTACATTAACTGACTGACAAACTCACACATTTAACAGCTTGTGTGTGTGGGTGTGGGTGTGTGTGTGTGTGTGTGTTATTGACACCATTTCTGTTGTTGTTGCGCTGCAGTCCGAAAAAGCAAATAAATTGGCTCAACATTTTGCAAAGAACATCATCATCAGAAGCAAACAGCATGGCAATCGCTGAGAGCATCGTGATGAATGATTCTTTTGTGGTTCTCACTTCTCGATGTTTGCGATGCGATCCAAAAACACGGGCAACGCCAGAACTGCATTAGCTTCTTTTAGGATGCTGATGCTGATGCTGATGTTGATGCTGATGGTGATGCCGATGCTAATCTTGCCCCTCCTTTCCAACGACGCCTTGTAACTCTGCCAATTAAGCAACACTTTACAAACTCATACTTCAAAACAAGAGAGAGAGTGAGGGAGGGGGGGGGTGAGGAAAAGAGACATCTGTTTAAATCCGCAATCTGGGTAGAACAATCTCGGTGGCAGTCCGCCCAACATTTACAGCAATTAGGCTGCCCAACGACTTGCTGCCTGATTAGTTTTAATTAAGCTTCTGACATGGATATGGGTTGAGTTTGGATTCAGCTGTTGAGTTTTATTAGGATTGAACTATGTCGGGGTCTGTATTTGGTTAGGGTTGCTGGTGGCTACGATTTATTTCCCCAATCATGTGCGAAATAAGCAGCTCTTAATTATCACTCACTACTTTTAACAGTGCCCCATTTATATGCTTTTAGTGAATCGATAACAGTTTCAATGTTATCGATCGAGGGATATAAGGGAAAAGAGATTCATTTATATCGATTTATAAAATAAAGAAACAGAGAGAGAGAGAAAAAATTAAAAATTATTATATTTATACGCATTATTATGAATATTATTTAATCGACATGTACATTGACACACTATAAAGGACTTCGGAAACGTTGAAAAAATGTTAGAATAGAGATTGCTAGCTTGTGGCGCCATCTATTGTGCGCTGACATGCAATCGGGGAAACGGGAACAAAAGGATAGCAACGTTGCAACAGAATGCCCTGAATAACAGTTGCAGCAGCAACCACAGAGCAGAAATTAAAAAAACATTAAAACAAAAGCCCGCAGCACTTAAATAAATTTTTAATTATGCCAGACATGAGCGGCGATTTAAGCGCGAAACTAATTAAAAGCAGCGCGCGTATGGCGCAAGAATGATGATGATAATAATAAATATTGTGTATGATATATATATATATATATATATATATATGTATGCACGTTGAGCAATTTTCTTTTTTCCTTTTTTTTTTTTTTTGGCGCACACAATTAATAAATAACAGTTTAATCAAGCAAATAGCTCATAGCACCCGCGCCAACTGGCGTCAGTTTGCAGCCACACAAAATTCAACAAATTCCCACACAAAGGTAACCCAAATATCTCAAGTTCCAATTTCAGATACGAATTACAGATGCAGTTGCAGTTGCAGATGCAGATGCAGATGCTGTAGCTGTAGCTGTAACAGCAAAAATTTAGTAGCTAGAATGTGACAGTCGTTCTTGAATCTAAATTGCAAATTCTCAAGATTTAAGTGCCTGTTTGACATGACAGTGAGGCAAAGCTAACAGGCTATAATCACAAGCAACTTGACAATACTATAAGCAACTAGATCACAACACATGCACACTGAAAAAAATGCCTACTATCATGAGAAACATTCTTAAACGAAGATAATACAAACTTGAATCAATTTTGTTGGCTTCTTAATTCTAACTTCTCAATCGCGTTTTTTGATTTGAGTTTGAGATTAAAGCTCTTGATTTATTTTAGAATTGAAAATCTTAAAATGAGTTTCACGCTTTTTCTCTGTGTACTGAATCGCATAATAAGTCGATGTTAAAGCAATGGAAACTGACATGTGACTTAGCACAACACCAATCTCTTGCTCCAATTGGGTTTCCCACTTGTTCTAGTGATTAATGCGAACTGCTCCGACTGATGACGTTAGACTCGAGAAACACTTTTCAAAAACAAAGAACTGCTTTTTATTTTGTTAACAGTTACAAAGAAGTAGTAATATCTATGGATAGATGGATGAATGGATAGAAAGCTGATCTTTCTTAAAAATGCATTTGAAGAGAATGAATCTTTTAAGCTTTTAGTCTTATGGCTCACCTCGACAATACAGCGCTGGACGCAGTCGCGTGTTACTTGCTCCAAGGCGATGCGCTCATCCATGCCAGTGTTGAGAGGATCCGTTTGTTTGGTGTTTGCTGTGCCCATTGGTAATGTTGCTGGTCGCATCCTTGCCACACTGCTGATGGCAATGCCCTCGGCTAGAGTGGGTGGCGCCGCACCGATGTGGGTCGCCCAAATGGCAACCTTTTCCACAACATCGCTGTCGAGCGTGGGTCGCAGATTCGACTGGGCAAGCGATGCCGCCAATGCCGCCGTTGTTCTCGCCTTTGCCGTATAGTTGATGATCAGCTGCTGATGTAGCCGCTCTTGTTGTTGTTGCTGCTGTTGCTCTTGTTGTAGCTGTTGCTGCTGTTCGACGTGCGAGCGACCGCACACATTGCAGCAGAGCGAGAGCAGCAGCAACAGCAACAGATTGACAATTAGAATTGTGGAGATGCCACCCTGACCAGTGGACACCTGTCCACCACAGCCACCAGTTAGCTGACGTCCCAGATGCATCAGATGCTGCCGCAGGCCAACAATGCGCGTCTCCGAGTTGCGATTTACCTGTTCCTGCTGCTGCTGCTGCTGCTGCTTGTTGCAATCCGGGTTAATGTGAATCCTCGACATTTTCGTATTGACATTCACAGCGATTTTCACATTTAAACTAAAACTTAAACGTTTTGGTTGCTGTGCTTGTTGTTGTTGTTGTGCTTGTTGTTGTTGTGCTTGTTGTTGTTGTGCTTGTTGTTGTTGTGATTGTTGCTGCTGTTGTTGTGTTGCTGCATTTTGTCGCCAAAACATAGTCCACGACTTGCGCTACCAGCCGAGGGCTGCCTCAACTCGAATGTTCATTGAAGCAAGCACACAGAAAAACAAAAAAAAAAAGCTCAAATCAAAAAAAATAAACAAACAAAAAAAAATCGACCTACGCCTTACACCCAGGAGGGGTGGTCTGGCTTGTGTCTCTGTGCGGCTGGTTTCTAATTTATTTGTCGTTCGCTTTTGTTATTGAAGAAGCTCCGTTTTTTATTTTTTTAATTACGCATTTACATATTTGCTGAAATTGGAGTCAAATACGAAAAAAAAAGAAATCAGAATCGATTTGCGATGTAAGGTGCATAAATTAATTTATCATATTATGTGAGTCAACAACAACAATCAACTAAATCAATTGCCCAAAAGTTCAACGCCCAGATCTCAGGTGATCAACGACGTCAAGTTGCGACTGACTTTCAGATTCGTTTTTTATTTGTTTGCAGTCAATATATTTTTATTTCAAATACAAATTTATGCACATTATTTTATCGTTTTGCGGGATTTGATATTAGTGTATTTGATTGACTTAAAGGATAGATAAAATATGAACAGAAGTTCAACAAATGGTTGCCATGACAAATGTTTGCCACATATCTTTTGGGTACTTCAATTTGGTTGATATGGGCGTTACTGACTGCGCAATACTCTGACAAACAGATGGCAAACAAACTTCTTCTGGAGTTGCTAATAATATTGGTTCAGTTTTCATTCTGAATTTCAATCGGTTAATTTTGGTTAACAGAGCTGGCACAAATCTTTAACAAAGTATAAATATTCTCAGACTAAGGGTGTTTATTCTAGAATGCAAAACGTTTATCTTCCGATTTATAAAGATAAAGTTAGATATCGTTAGACAATACATCCAAAGCACCGACTCTATTAATAATACTTCTCAATCACAATCGCTATTTTGATATTATTTTCTTGATTGTGTGATTGTGCATTCCAGATTGGAAAATAGTTGACATAAAGAACAACTTGGTTGCAACACCATCAAAGTGAAAATATTCATTTGTGCACAGTGCAATTAATAACATGTGCACAAATCCACAAATGCACAAACAACAGTTGAAAAATGCAACCGCATTGAAGCACACAGAAACAAATGAAAATAGACACGCCACAAAAATATTAAAATGCCGCCTAATTAATTATCTCGAAAAATACAAACAGCAACATTAAATTCAAATAAAATAAAGGAAAAAAAAACGCTAATTAAGCGTAGGGCGTTATTTAAAACACACTCAAAAAAAATATAAAAAAAATGCATGCAATGTTTAATTGCACAGAATTTGTTCAATTTGTTTCAACTTTGATGCAAATGTGCCGTTATAAGTTAATTAAATATTTTGCACTATTAATCGAAGCGAATTGAATCGTTGGCATTAAGTTCTCTGTTTGTTTTCTTAACTGCATTTATATTTTATTGATATTTATATTTATATTTACATTTATTTTTACTCAAATTTCAGATTCGTGTTCGTTTTTTGTTGTTCTTCCTGCTGTGCTTGTTTAATAAATATTATTGTTGTTGTTGTTGTTGTTGTTCACGCGCTTTAATTCAATTTGTATGCTGCTTTTTGAGGGTAATTGATTTGAGGAGCTTAATTGCATTTGATTGTAGCCCTTTGGCATGGACCAACTTCACAACTCTCAACTCTACATTGAAACTCACTCCTCAAATATACATCTGTATATGTGTGGTTGTATCTGTAGCTGAGACCTGTATCCGTAGTATCTGCAGCGGTAGCTTTAGCTGTGTATCTCAGCGATGCGTACTTCAACGTGCCGCGATCGTCGCATTACTGATGGAACCGGCAAACGACAAACTCGACAAACGACAGCTTAAATAAAAATATAAATAAAAAAAAAAAAACCAACCCCAGCCGAAGAAAGACGATCAACGATCAAATCGACAACAAAACCGACCACTTACATATTTACGTATATATATATGTATATAACGGTCATGGCGATGACGTAGCCAGCTAACCCCATTCAACCAAACATCATCTGGGCAAAGGTCGGTTATGGTTAACCCCTTTGTGGCTACTTATGGGGCAGTAATCAAATTCAAACTCCTAACTCTGTCCACTCGATGCAGGTTCATATTGAGTAACAAGAATAATTATCATCTCTACACCAAAGATTAGATACCCTTTGCCGACTGGACTCAATGACCGATTGTTCCAATGAGAATAATCTGATGACGATAATGAGTTTGGTTCGAATAACTTGTTAAACAAACGAGTTGCTTATGCAAGAACTGATCTTTCAACCGTTTGTTCCCATGATATCTATATTATATAGTCATGCTTTTGACTATATATTGTCAGCAGTCAAATGACAGATAAATGCCAACAGGACAAATAGACATGGAGAGATCAAGTATATATATATAGGTATATAGAAGAGTAGAAGATAGAAGATATATTCATTAATGCAACTGTTGTAACCGCTTCAAGGCTATACGGCCGATTAGTTTTGGGTGTTTCCCCATAGTATATACAAAAATTAACCGTAAATGATTTGACATTCTCTGCTAATTAATAGCCAACCAATTGACTTAGACATTAATTTCAATAGCTAGCAAAACACTCACACAAACACTTTAATAGTTAATGCCCATTACTCTTCAAGCTGCATTTATCCAGTAAACATTTTGCACTCGCCTCAGTCTGTCGGTCAGTCCTCAATCCATTCGAAATCACATCTGTTCTTATGCTCTGCTACCGAATTCAGAAGGGTATATTGGTTTTGCCTGTCAGTCTGTATATACTCAACTTTTTTTTTATTATAATTGCTAAATGCAAATTGAATCAAGAATATATATTTCATATAGCTTTAAAGCTAGTCATTAAAAAATGTAAATTGCTGGC
Source organism: Drosophila paracracens (assembly GCA_035044025.1). Classification (NCBI taxonomy): domain Eukaryota; kingdom Metazoa; phylum Arthropoda; class Insecta; order Diptera; family Drosophilidae; genus Drosophila; species Drosophila paracracens. The sequence goes on along the minus strand of JAWNMN010000400.1, from coordinate 4,233,804 downwards.
GATTTCCTTCAAATATCAGCTTATATTGAGATCCTATACCCTATATATCCCTCAATTTTAGAGCTAAGGTAACCACTTTCCGAAGATAGGTCCTAAAATTGGTAATTAAATTTCTTGGCAAAAAATCATGAAATCCTTTACCTCCGATAGATCCCCTGTTATCAGCTGGCATTATACTGGTATCAGAGTATTGCACAGTCGGCTACGCCCGTCTGCAACGTTCTCATTTGTTCTTCTTTATTTACGATATTTGCAATTGTCATAAGTGAGTCAGTTTTTATAATGTTTTATCATCTAGTCAGCTTAAGTATTCCAATTGAATTAATTTCATCAAAAAAAATTTTGAATTTTTTTTTTTTTCATTTATCAAAAGTGGGAAAAAATAATTTAGCATAAGAGTTTCCACAAAAATAACTGCATAAATATGCAACAAAATAAACACAATATAATGCAAGCGCTTAAAAGTAAGCAGTAAAAATCATAAAACAAAGACGAAGAATGAGAAAGAGAGAGAGAGAGAGCTGGAGAGCGAGCGAGAGAGAAGGCACCGATGATGAAGATGACTCAGCACAAGCAACAACACAATTTATCTATCCATCTAAGCGAGGCAATCATCATCGCACATTTGATAGGACTATCGGGAATTTATGTCAATTTCCATTTCCGCTTCCGGTTAGCTAGCTAAGAAAAACACAAACTGAAGCGTGTTCCTTGACAGGATGCCACTCACTTTCTAGTAGATTTGTGCAGGAAATTGCGAGTACGGCGGAAATTTCAGCATTTTTCACTTGTGTGAATACGCATTTATTCACTTATATAGCTCAGGTTAAAAAAGGTTGCTGTCGAGTTGCAATTATAACTTCCGCTCTCCAACCCCACCCCCTCTCTCTCCCTCTCTCTTGCTCTCTTTAGAAATTGATAAGCAGTCATAGGGCTTGATAATCACTAATCAGTAATCACAAATCTGTAATTGCAGCTAAATGAATTTCTTAATTGGCAACTTTGCCTCACGTGTTCCGAGGAAAATTTGAAAAGGGGAAAGCACCCACAAAAAAATACACATACATACACACACACACATCATACACATCATACGCACACACACACTCATAAAATAAAAGCGTAAACGCATGAGTCATATCCCCATGCCCAGTGGTGACCCAGGCCACAAATAGTGCTGCAAGACTCAAAATATTTATAAACAATGTCTTAAAATTAAACTTTAAAGCGCAATAGACACTAAATAATAAATAGTCTTTATTTATGCACTGAGAAAAAAAAGGAAACCCCCTCAAGTCAAGAATATAATTAAAATAGTATTTATAGTTTATTGTGTTCATATTACTATAACTATGAGATAGAAATATAATTCTTGTACATTTTTGATACGATTTTTCCAAAATTATTTTCTAAATGCAATTGTTTTTTTTTGTTCACTGTGTACATAAATATGTATATACAATTACATAAACACTGACAGTTCGAGTGCTTTGCCATTTCGCATATTGATCTGAATTCGTAGTTGCTTATACTCCCTAGCCTAGTGTATATTCAGAGTATATTATTTAACTATTGGGCCAATAGCAAATTTTATATTTTGATAATAACATAAGAATCAGACAATTAAACACAAACGAGTTTTGGGTTTCTATGCTGGGACGCAAAGTGTAAGGGTCAATTACCCTTGTTATTTACTGCTACGTGCCGGTACGGGACAAAAAAAAAGGACAAGTGACAAATACCGTTATGATGTTTTGGTTGACAATAATGTTGAAGTTCAAACATATAACGGCTCTGAATTGCAACTGGCAAATTTCGCTTAACGGTACCGGTTGCTGTTCCGCTTTCATACCGCAAAAAAAAAGTATGGATGGGGAGAGAGAGAGTGGGGCTATAGAGACAATTAAAATTGAAAATCGATAGACTTTC